>NC_069405.1:74917264-74953254 GCF_026875155.1 Cherax quadricarinatus
CAGCAGACGGCGCCCCCCACGTGTCTTCACATTGGAGACCTGGGGAAATCTGGTAGAGGCACCTCGATGTACCGTAGATGACGTCCGTCAGGCCCATACAGTAAGACAAGACCTCCACTTTATCTCGTAGATTTCTGGCCAGTGTCTGGGGAGATTTGAGAGTGAGTTTGATCTGTGGGCCTGTGTTGCAGCTGGCAGAGCATGCCCAGTAAGTACCAGTGTCTCAAGGCAGTCTGGAAGCTAGTGTCCGTGTCTGCATAGTTATACTAGGGGATACATACCTTCTTGGATATAGGAATGTCTGAGGTGCAGGCAGGACACTAATAACGATTGAATACTGCAGGAATTAAGGCTCCTGGTTGCACGTGGTTTCTGAGGGAAAGTCCAGAGGGGCTAAGGCTAAGCTTAGGGAAGTTGAAGATCAGGATATATGCTGCAACACCAAGTAAGTTAGCCCTTTATACGTGCATGTAGGCGAGTTTCTTGCAACATCAATCATTTGTGAAAATCTGTCCTATAAGCCACTTGTGAGGCTGAGGTACCCACCTCAGAGCTCGGTGTCAACAGAGTTTGCCAGGGTAGGCGACTCACTTGGAGGCAGTCCACACAAATTTTCACAAAAGTCCGGCTAACAGGTTTCCCTGAATCACTTCACAAAATATTACCTTGTTCACACTTCAACAGCTTGTCAAGTCCCAAAATCCATTTATAACAGAAAAAAGGCCCAATACTGTGACTGGATCAGGACACAAATATCCCGCACATGGAAGAGAGGAACTTACGATGACGTTTCGGTCTGACTTGGACCAGCAGACAATGACAGAAGCAAGGTAGGTAGTGGTGGTGGACGAGGTAGTAGTAGTCGTACTGGAGTCGGTCAAATACTAAGAAAGAGGAGCACTACAAGGGAGCTAGGGGCCCACAAAGGATAGAAGCAAGAACACAGAGGGGGAAAATAATAAAACAACAAATACCCAAGGCAGAAGAAAGAAAACTCAAAGGAAAAAGAGGAAAGGGGAAGAGGGAGAAGGGGAAAAACAAAGAATCAGGTTAAGTCTCGGGTGTTCTGAAGTTTGGAGCATTTTACAATGTAATGGGAAAGGAAAGCATCTACAGAGACAAAGCCAAGACTAAGATTCATACAAGGAAAGTTGTGTATAAGGGAGGATTCAACCAAACGGCGACTGTGAAAGTTAGATGTAGGATAGACAGTATTAGCAGGAGACCAGTCAGTAGGATGACTGTGATCTCTGACATAAGAAAAGAGCATTGTTGGTGTCGGCAAGCCTAGCACTACTTTTGTGCTCCCTAATTCTGTCAGAAAGAGATCGGCCAGTTTCTCCAAAGTACTGAAGAGGACAGGAGAAACAAGAAATAGAGTAGACACCAGGAGCATTTATAGAGGGAGGAGAGGTGTGAACTAGATTAGTGCAAAGAGTGTTAGTCTGGCGAAAAGTAAGTTTGATGTCTAAGGAATGGAGAGAGTTGTCGAGATTAGAAAGACTGGAAATGTAGGGAAGGCAGAGGACAGGAGAGTTCACAGGAGTAGAGAGTTTGGGAGAGAAGAAAGTCCGTTTAGCACGTGAGAAGGCAGAGTCTATGAAATGGGAAGGGTAGCCAAGACGGGAAAGTAAACTATGAAGAATGGAAATTTCTGATTCACGGAACTGAGGATCACAAATGCGGAGAGCATGGAGAAAGAGTGAGATAAGAACACTTTTCTTGGCAGAGGAAGCATGATAAGGAAAGTAGTGCATGTACATGCCACTGTGCATTGCTTGCGGTAAACGGAAAAGGCAAAACTTGTATCTGAGTGGTGGACATGAACATCAAGATAAGGAAGCAAGGAATTAGATTCCCATTCAGCTTTAAACTTAATGGAAGGGGAAGATTATTAAGAGCATCAAGAAATGGTTGGAAGAGCAAATAATGTTTTAGCAGAGATCACCCCAGGAGGCAGCTTGGATGAAAATTCACACACACACACAAACTATTAAATCTCTGCACCAAATTTACCTTAAACCAGCAAATAGTAGCGCCTACAAGACTGAAAAATATGCTGGACCTCATCTTTACTAACAATGACAATCTGATGTCTAATATAACTGTATCAAAAACAATACACTCAGATCACAACATAATAGAGGTACTACAGACATGTATGCACAGGGCTCCTGACCAGCAAAATGTTAGCAGTCATGAAGGTCTCTTCACAAAATTCAATTTCAATAACAAAAGCATACAATAGGATCAAGTAATCCATGTCCTAAATGAAACAAGATGGGAAGATATTCTAAACAACACAGATCCGAACATCTGCATTGAAAAAATGAATTCTGTGGTTCTTGAGATCTGCTCAATACACATTCTATTAAGAAAAAGAAAGAGAAGATGTAAACTAGAAAGAGAGAAACGTTCCCTATACAGACGGAGGCGAAGAGTCACAGAGCTGCTGAGTGGGGCCAATATATCTGAAATACAAAAGGAGGCACTAGTCAATGAAACTGCAAATATCGAACTTAAGCTGAAGGAATCTTACAGGAGACAAGAATCACAGGAAGAATTAAAAGCCATAAAGGAAATTGAATTAAAAAAAAAAAAAAATACTTCTTCTCTTTTGTAAAATCTAAGGGAAAAACAACATCCAGTATTGGGCCCCTGCTTAGGTGGGATGGGACATACACAGATGACAGCCAAGTAATGAGTGAGATACTAAAGTCCCAATATGACTCAGTGTTCAGCAAGCCACTGCCCAGACTAATGGTCGACAATCCAAATGAATTCTTTATGAACGAAACCCAAAGTTTGGTCATCTCACAAATCTCGGATATTATTCTAACTCCACAAGACTTGGAAGAAGCAATAAATGACATGCCCATGCGCTCTGCCCCAGGCCCAGAATCATGAAACTCCATGTTCATCAAGAATTGCAAGAAGCCCCTATCACGTGCCTTCAGCATTTTATGGAGAGGGAGTATGGACACAGGGGTCATCCCACACACACTAAAAACAACAGACATAGCCCCACTCCGCAATGGTGGCAGTAAAGCAATTGCAAAGAACTACAGACCGATAGCACTAACATCCCATATCATAAAAATCTTTGATTATTATTATAATCAAAAAGAAGCGCTAAGCCACAAGGGCTATACAGCACTGCATAAAAATCTTTGAGAGGGTTCTAAGAAGCAAGATAGCCAACCACCTAGATACCCATCAGTTACACAACCCAGGGCAACACGGGTTTAGAGCAGGTCGCTCCTGCCTGTCCCAGCTACTAGACCACTATGACAAGGTCCTGGATGCTGTAGAGGATAAACAAAATACAGTAGTATACATAGACTTTGCAAAAGCTTTCGACAAGTGTGACCATGGTATAATAGCACACAAAATGCGTGATAAAGGAATAATGGGAAAAGTTGGTAGATGGATCTACAACTTTCTGACAAATAGAACACAAAGAGTAATAGTAATCAGAGTAAAGTCTGAGGCAGCCACGGTAAAAAGCTCTGTTCCACAAGGCACAGTACTCGCTCCCATTCTATTCCTCATCCTCATTTCTGACATAGAGAGATGTAAGCCATAGCTCTGTATCTTCCTTTGCAGATAACACCCGGATTACCATGGCAGTGACCTCCATCGAAGACGCCACGAGACTCCAAGCAGACATCAACCATATCTTCGAATGGGCCACTCAAAACAATGTGAAGTTCAACGAGGAGAAATTTCAACTACTCAGATATGAGAAACTTGAAGAAATTAAAAATGTGTAAGGGTATAGGACAAATTCTAATCATACAATAGAGCGGAACAGTAATGTGAAGGACCTGGGAGTGATAATGTCAGAGGATCTCGCCTTCAAAGATCACAACAATGCATCTACCTCATCCCCTAGGAAAATGATAGGATGGATAATGAGAACCTTCAAAACTAGGGATGCCAAGCCCATGATGATTCTCTTCAAATTGCTTTGTGCTCTCTAGGCTGGAATACTGCTGTACACATTACAGACCTGGAGAGTGTACAAAGAACTTTCACGGCACACATAAGGACGATAAGGTACCTAAACTATTGAGAACGGTTGAAGGTCCTTGATCTGTATTCCCTCGAATGCAGGCGAGAGAGATATACGATAATATACACTTGGAAGGTCCTGGATGGATTGGCACCAAACCTGCACATGAAAATCACTCCCTATGAAAGCAAAAGACTCGGCAAGAGATGCAGCATTCTCCTGATTAAAAGCAGGGGCACCACGAGTACAATGAGAGACAACACAATAAGTGTCCGGGGCCCAAGACTATTCAGTTGCCTCCTAGCATACATAAAGGGGATTACCAATAGATCCCTGGCTGTCTTCAAGAAGGCACTGGACAGGCACCTACTCAGTACCTGACCAACCGGGCTGTGGTTTGTAAGTCATCTTGTGTGCGGCCAGCAGTAACAGCCTGGTTGATCAGACCCTGATCCACCATGAGGCCTGGTCTCAGACCGGCTGCGGGGGTGTTGACCCCTGAAACCCTCTCCAGGTAAACTCCAGGTAAAGAGGCCAAAGAGCAAAGATGTCATCTACATAGCAGAGCCAGAGTGAAGAGCGTACATCAATAGTAGGAAGAAGAGTCTCGAAGTATTCCATGTAAAGGTTAGCAAGAACAGGAGATAGAGTAGAGGCCATAGCAACACCAAATTATTATTATAATCAAAAAGAAGTGCAAAGCCACAAGGGCTATACAGCCAGCGACACCAAAGGTTTGAGAATATTATTTACCTTGGAAGGAAAAGGAATTCGAGTCCACACAAAGGCGGGTAAGATTAAGAAAGACATTAGTAGGTATAGGGAGATGAAGTAACCTTTCATTGGCCTTCTCTCTGAGAAAATTAAGGACATCAAGAGGGAAATTAGTGAAGAGGGACTCAACGTCAAGACTAAGCATCTTACAGGTCAGGAGAGAGCAAACCCGTTCAATGAAATCTTGAGAGTGATGAAGGTGGGCAGGAGAAAAAGTACCAAGAAAGGGAGTGAGGGTTTTGGCCAGCCAAGAAGCAAGAGAATAAGAGACAGAACCTCTAGAGGATATGATGGGATGCATAGGAATATCAGGTTTATGAGTTTTGGGAAGGCCATAGAAATAGGGCAGAGGGGGACAGATGACATGAAAACGTTGAACAAGGTCAATGTCAGGAGGACAGAGGTCGGAGAGAGTCCTTAGTTTCTTGTTGAAAGTTCTCTTGATGCGATCAAGAGGGTTGGAAACGAGAGAAGTGTAGGTACTTGAGTCAGAGAGCAAGACATCAGCTTTATGGAGGTAATCCTCGCGATCAAGGATAACTACCAAATTACCTTTGTCAGAAGACAGTATGACAATGTTAGTGTTAGATTTAAGAGAAGAAAGGGCAAGTTGATGGTGGCGCAGGTGGTGGTGGCTCTTAGAAAACAGGTTATCCAGAGCAGGAAGGAGAACGCCACGACAAGTGTACAAGTCAGGAAGATTACGGGAGCAAGACTGACGAAAAGAATCGAGAGAGTTAATCAGGGCAATACTATCGCGTGGGGCAGGTGAAGTGGCAAAGACCAAAACCAAGAAATTGAAGCTCATGTTGAGTGTGTGACAGAATTAGTAAAACAGTCGGTATGGGAGAATTTAGACCAAGGGCTATTTGAGATGAGACACTGAAGTTTATTCTGTAGTTTAGAAGAATGAATTTGTGAATTCAGGCGAGCAGTGTCAGAAGCAACTGTAGTGAAAAGGTTAGAGAGATCTTTGGCGTCATGACTAGTCTCTTCCAACCATTTCTTGATGCTCTTAATAATCTTCATTCGTTCGTTTAAAGCTGAATGGGAATCTAATTCCTTGCTTCATTTCCTTGATGTTCATGTCCACAGCTCAGATACAAGTGTTGCCTTTTCCGTTTACCGCAAGCCTATGCAGAGTGGCATGTACATTCACTACTTTCCTTATCATGCTTCCTCTGTCAGTTATTTATTATTATAATAAAAAAGAAGCGCTAAGCCACAAGGGCTATACAGCGCTGTTCCTCTGTCAAGAAAAGTTTTATCTCCTTTTTTCTCCTTGCTCTCCTCAGTTGTGATCCTCAGTTCCGTGAATCAGAAATTTCCACTCTTCATAGCTCATTTTCCTGTCTTGGCTACCCTTCCCATTTCATAGACTTTGATTTCTAACATGATAAACGGACTTTCTTCTCTCCCAAACTCTCTACTCCTGTGAACTCTCCTGTCCTCTGCCTTCCCTACATTTCTAGTCTTTCTAATCTCAACAACTCACTCTGTTCCTTAGACATCAAACTTACTTTTTGCCAGACGAACACTCTTTGCACTAATCTAGTTCATACCTTTCCTCCTTCTATAGATGCTCCTGGTGTCTACTCTATTCCTTGCTCCTCCTGTCCTCTTCAGTACTTTGGAGAAACTGGCCGATCTCTTTCTGACAGAATTAGGGAGCACAAAAGTAGTGTTAGGCTTGCCGACACCAACAATGCTCTTTTGTCGTGTCAGAGATCACAGTCATCCGATTGACTGGTCTGCTAATACTGTCTATCCTACATCTAACTTTCACAGTCGCCATTTGATTGAATCCTCCCTTATACACAACTTTCCTTGTATGAATCTTAGTCTTGGCTTTGTCTCTGTAGATGCTTTCCTTTCCCATTACATTGTAAAATGCTCCAAACTTCAGAACACCCAAGACTTAACCTGATTCCTCTTTTTTCCCCTTCTCCCTCTTCCCCTTTCCTCTTTTTCCTTTGGGTTTTCTTTCTTCTGCTTTGGGTATTTGTTCTTTTATTATTTCCCCCTTCTGTGTTCTTGCTTCTACTCTTTGTGGGCCCCTAGCTCCCTTGTAGTGCTCCTCTTTCTTAGTATTTGACTGGCTCCACTATTACTACTACTACCTCCACCACTACATCTCTTACTCCAATCATTGTCTGCTGGAGTGTATAAGAACATAAGAACATAAGAACGAAGGAACACTGCAGAAGGCCTACTGGCCCATGCGAGGCAGGTCCAAGTCTCCTACCGGCTTAAGCCAATACACCCAACCTAGTCAGGTCAGGTCACATTGACTTAAGGGAGGAACACGGCAACCGACCTGTTAGCACAAGCTATCAGGTCTAACTCACACCCACCCACATCTACTCATGTATTTATCCAACCTATTTTTAAAGCTACACAACGTTCTGGCCTCTATAACGGTACTTGGGAGTTTGTTCCACTCATCCACAACTCTATTACCAAACCAGTACTTTCCTATATCCTTCCTGAATCTGAATTTTTCCAACTTAAAACCATTGCTGCGAGTCCTGTCTAGGCTAGATATTTTCAGCACACTATTTACATCCCCTTTATTTATTCCTGTCTTCCATTTATACACCTCAATCATATCCCCCCTAATTCTACGTCTTTCTGAACATTGAAATGGTATAAAATACCGACAGATTGTTAGGTAAGACACATATGCAACAGTTAGGTATCTTTATTTCGAAACGCCTCGCCCACACAGCAGGCTTCCTCAGTCGAGTACAGAAAAGTTGATAGAAGCAGAAGATACTTCCTTCTCTCCTTTCGTTATTCTTGTATTCCCAGTTAATGCTAAAGGTGATGGATTTGTGATCACTTGTGACAGGCTCTTCAGCGATCTCCAGATTATTTATGAGTGTCCTTATTTGACAAGACTAGGTCGAGCAAATTATTACCCCTGGTAGGCTCTGTTACACACTGCTTCAGAAAACAGTTCTGAACCACTTCCATAAAGCCACTGGACTCCAGATTACTGGTCAAAGAAGTCCAGTCAATTTGACTAAAGTTAAAATCCCCTACTATCACTACGTTATTGTGTCTAGGAGCCCTAACAATTTCATCCCAAAGAAGTCTCCCTCTATGTGATCCAAGCCTGGAGGTCGGTATATTACACCTAGAATTAGTTTTTCTTGACCTTCTACAAACTCAACCCAAACAGGTTCTGTTACTAGTCCATCTACTCTTATACCTGTTTTTATACAACAATATTTTCTCGTACATATAATGCAACTCCTCTCCCCCTTCCCATTACATCTATCCACATGGAACAACTTAAACCCTTGAATGTTACACTCAGCAATCATATCCCGACCCTTTAAATCATACCATGTTTCAGTTAATGCAATGGCATCAAAGTTCTCAGCACACGCTATCAAACATAATTCATTAATTTTGTATACTTTAGGAAAAAGAGGATAAATAAGTATACAAGGTATGATATAGCACATAATCAAAGTAGTTAGATTATGTATTGGTGGATGAAAGGTTGATGGGTAGGCTTCAGGATGTACATGTTTTTAGAGGGACAACTAGCATATCGGATTGTTATTCAGTCGTAGCTACAGTTAGAGTGAGAGGTAAATGGGACAAAAGGAAAATGGCAACAGCAAGTAAGAGAGATGTGAAAGTGTATAAACTAAGGGAGGAGGAAGTTAGGCTGAGATACATGCAACTATTGGCAGAAAGGTGGGCTAGTGCAAATATGAGTAGTGGGGGGGGGGGTTGAAGAGGGTTGGAATAGTTCTAAAAATGCAATATTAGAATGTGGGGCAGAAGTTTGTGGTTATAGGAGGGTGGGGGAAGGAGGAATGATTGGTGGAATGGAGTAAAGGGTGTGATAAAAGAGAAAAAGGAAGCTTATGACAGGTTTTTACAAAGCAGAAGTGTTATAAGAAGAGCAGAGTATATGCAGAGTAAAAGAAAGGTGAAGAGAGTGGTGAGAGAGTGCAAAAGGAGAGCAGATGATAGAGTGGGAGAGGCACTGTCAAGAAATTTTGCAGAAAACAAGAAAAAAATTTGGAGTAAGAGATAAACAAGTTAAAAAAACCTAGGGAAAGAATGGATTTGTCAGTTAAAAACAGAGTAGGGGAATTAGTATATGGGTAGCTGGAGGTATTGGGTAGATGATGGGAATATTTTCAGGAACTTCCAAATGTCGATGAATAAAGGGAGGCGGTAATTTCATGCACTGGCCAGGGAGGTATAACATCTTTTAGGAGTGAAGAAAAGCAGGATGTGAGTGTGGGGGAGGTACGTGAGGCATTATGCAGAATGAAAGGGGGTAATGACAGAAATGTTAAAAGCAAGGGGATATATAGTGTTGGAGTGGTTGGTATTTTTGTTTAATAAATGTATGAAAGAGGGGAAGGTACCTAGGGATTGGCAGAGAGCATGCATAGTTCCTTTATATACGTAAAGAGAAGGGGGACAAAAGAGATTGTAAAAATTACAGGGGAATAAGTTAGCATATGAGAAGTTTTTACAAAGTAGAAGTGATGCAAGGAGGGAAGAGTATATGGAGAAAAAGAGAGAGGTTAAGAGAGTGGTGAAGCAATGCAAAAAGAGAGCAAATGAGAGAGTGGGTGATATGTTATCAACAAATTTTGTTGAAAATCAGAAAAAGTTTTGGAGTGAGATTAACAAGTTAAGGAAGCCTAGAGAACAAATGGATTTGCCAGTTAAAAATAGGAGAGGAGAGTTATTAAATGGAGAGTTAAAGGTATTGGGAAGATGGAGGGAATATTTTGAGGAATTGTTAAATGTTGATGAAGATAGGGAAGCTGTGATTTCGTGTATAGGGCAAGGAGGAATAACATCTTGTAGGAGTGAGGAAGAGCCAGTTGTGAGTGTGGGGGAAGTTCGTGTGGCAGTAGGCAAAATGAAAGGGGGTAAGGCAGCCGGGATTGATGGGATAAAGATAGAAATGTTAAAAGCAGGTGGGGATTTAGTTTTGGAGTGGTTGGTGCAATTATTTAATAAATGTATGGAAGAGGGTAAGGTACCTAGGGATTGGCAGAGAGCATGCATAGTTCCTTTGTATAAAGGCAAAGGGGACAAAAGAGAGTGCAAAAATTATAGGGGGATAAGTCTGTTGAGTATACTTGGTAAAGTGTATGGTAGAGTTATTATTGAAAGAATTAAGAGTAAGACGGAGAATAGGATAGCAGATGAACAAGGAGGCTTTAGGAAAGGTAGGGGGTGTGTGGACCAGGTGTTTACAGTGAAACATATAAGTGAGCAGTATTTACATAAGGCTAAATTATTGTAATAAAGTTGGTAGAATTACCGACAATATGTAAAGTAAAAGGACACAAGTGCAACTAATGTGACATTTATTGTGACAACGTTTCGCTCTCCAGGAGCTTTATCAAGCCAAATTATTATCAAGCTAAATTATTATTATAATCAAAAAGAAGTGCTAAGCCACAAGGGCTATACAGCACATAAGGCTAAAGAGGTCTTTGTGGCATTTATGGATTTGGAAAAGGCGTATGACAGGGTGGATAGGGGGGCAATGTGGCAGATGTTGCAGGTGTATGGTGTAGGAGGTAGGTTACTGAAAGCAGTGAAGAGTTTTTACGAGGATAGTGAGGCTCAAGTTAGAGTATGTAGGAAAGAGGGAAATTATTTCCCAGTAAAAGTAGGCCTTAGACAAGGATGTGTGATGTCACCGTGGTTGTTTAATATATTTATAGATGGGGTTGTAAGAGAAGTAAATGCGAGGGTCTTGGCAAGAGGCGTGGAGTTAAAAGATAAAGAATCACACATAAAGTGGGAGTTGTCACAGTTGCTCTTTGCTAATGACACTGTGCTCTTGGGAGATTCTGAAGAGAAGTTGCAGAGATTGGTGGATGAATTTGGTAGGGTGTGCAAAAGAAGAAAATTAAAAGTGAACACAGGAAAGAGTAAGGTTATGAGGATAACAAAAAGATTAGGTGATGAAAGGTTGGATATCAGATTGGAGGGAGAGAGTATGGAGGAGGTGAATGTATTCAGATATTTGGGAGTGGACGTGTCAGCGGATGGGTCTATGAAAGATGAGGTGAATCATAGAATTGATGAGGGGAAAAGGGTGAGTGGTGCACTTAGGAGTCTGTGGAGAAAAAGAACTTTGTCCTTGGAGGCAAAGAGGGGAATGTATGAGAGTATAGTTTTACCAACGCTCTTATATGGGTGTGAAGCATGGGTGATGAATGTTGCAGCAAGGAGAAGGCTGGAGGCAGTGGAGATGTCATGTCTGAGGGCAATGTGTGGTGTGAATATAATGCAGAGAATTCGTAGTTTGGAAGTTAGGAGGAGGTGCGGGATTACCAAAACTGTTGTCCAGAGGGCTGAGGAAGGGTTGTTGAAGTGGTTCGGACATGTAGAGAGAATGGAGCGAAACAGAGTGACTTCAAGAGTGTATCAGTTTGTAGTGGAAGGAAGGCGGGGTAGGGGTCAGCCTAGGAAAGGTTGGAGGGAGGGGGTAAAGGAGGTTTTGTGTGCGAGGGGCTTGGACTTCCAGTAGGCATGCGTGAATGTGTTTGATAGGAGTGAATGGAGACAAATGGTTTTTAATAATTGACGTGCTGTTGGAGTGTGAGCAAAGTAACATTTATGAAGGGGCTCAGGGAAATTGGCAGGCCGGGCTTGAGTCCTGGAGATGGGAAGTACAGTGCCTGCATTCTGAAGGAGGGGTGTTAATGTTGCAGTTTTAAAAACTGTAGTGTAAAGCACCCTTCTGGCAAGACAGTGATGGAGTGAATGATGGTGAAAGTTTTTCTTTTTCGGGCCACCCTGCCTTGGTGGGAATCGGCCAGTGTGATAATAATAAAAAAATAAAAAGTTTACTGAGTATACCAGGAAAAGTGTACGGTAGGGTTATTATTGAGAGAATTAGAGGTAAGACAGAGAGTAGGATTGCAGAGGAGCAAGGAGGCTTTAGAGTGGGTAGGGAAAGTGTAGATCAAGTGTTTACATTGAAGCATATATGTGAACAGTATTTACATAAAGGTAGGGAAGTTTTCATTGCATTTATGGATTTAGAAAAACCATATGATAGAGTGCATAGGGGAGTAATGTGGCAGATGTTGCAAGTGTATGCAATAGGTAGTAAGTTACTAAATGCTGTAAAGTTTTTATGAGGATAGTGAGACTCAGGTTAGGGTGTGTAGAAGAGAGGGAGACTACTTCCCGGTAAAAGTAGGTCTTAGCCAGGTATGTGTAATGTCACCATGGTTGTTTAATATATTTATAGATGGGGTTGTAAAGGAGGTAAATGCTAGGGTGTTGGGAAGAGGGTGGGATTAAATTATGGGAAATCAAGTACAAAATGGAAGTTGACACAGTTACTTTTTGCTGATGATGCTGTGCTTACGGGAGATTCTAAAGAAAAGTTGCAAAGGTTAGTGAATGAGTTTGGGAGGGTGTGTAAAGGTAGAAAGCTGAAAGTGAACATAGATAAAGAGAATAAGGTGATGAGGGTATCAAACAATTTAAAGAAAAACTGGATATCACATTGGAGAGAGGGAGTATGGAAGAAGTAAATGTTTTCTGATATTTGGGAGTTGACGTGTCAGCGGATGGGTTTATGAAGGATGAGGTTAACCACAGAATTGAAGAGTGAAAAAAGGTGAGTAGTGCATTGAGGCATATGTGGAGACAAAAAACATTATCTATGGAGGCAAAAAAGGGAATGTATGAAAGTATAGTGGTACCAACACTCTTATATGGGTGTGAAGCTTGGGTTGTAAATGCTGCAGGGAGGAGGCAGTTGGAGGCAGTGGAGATGTCCTGTCTAAGGGCAATATGTGGTGTAAATATTAGGCAGAGAATTCGAAGTGTGGAAATTAGGTGTGGAGTTAATAAAAGTATTAGTCAGAGGGCTGAAGAGGGGTTGTTGATGTGGTTTGGTCATTTAGAGAGAATGGATCAAAGTACATGTATAATGATATGGAGAGTGTATAAATCTGTAGGGGAAGGAAAGCATGGTAGGGATCATCCTCAAAAAGGTTAGAGGGAGTGGGTAAAGGAGGTTTTGTGGACAAGGGGCTTGGACTTCCAGCAAGCGTGCATAAGCATGTTAGATAGGAGTGAATGGTTTTTGGGACTTAACGAGCTGTTGGAGTGTGAGCAGGGTAATATTTAGTGAAGGGACTCTGGGAAACCGATTATTTTTATATAGACGGACTTGAGTACTGGAAATGGGAAGTACAGTGGACCCCCGCCTTACGAACGCATCGCGTTATGTTAAATCTGCCATATGAAGCATTTGAATGCAAAAAATTTTGCATCGCCTCACGATAAAAAACTCGCCTTACATGATTCGCCCAGGGACACGATCCCACGCGTGGCCTCAGTGCCAGTGTTTACAAGCCAGCCAGTGCAGTCGCATCTATGCATACATTCGGTACATTTCACATTATCCAGGTGTTTTTAGTGCTTGTAACTGCAAAATAAGTCACCATGGACCCCATGAAAGCTTCTAGTGCCATTCCTGTAGTAAAAAGGGTGAAAATTAGTATGGAATTGAAAAAAAAGATTAACCCTTTCAGGGTTGGTGCCATACTAGTACGGCTTGCACACCAGGGTTGGTGCCATACTAGTACACATAAATTCTAGCGCCTTCAAATCTAGCGAGAGAAAGCTGGTAGGCCTACGTATGAAAGAATGGGTCTATGTGGTCAGTGTGCACAGTATAAAAAAAATCCTGCAGGAGACAGTGCATAATGAGAGAAAAAACTCCAACCGTGTTTTTGGTTTAAAACAGCGACTTTGCAGTGTATTTTCATATGCTATTTATGGTTGTATTCTAGTTTTCCTGGTCTCATTTTATAGAATGGAAGACATATTATGGAAATTGATATGATTTTGATTGGTTTCACAATGAAAAGTACCTTGAAATTGAGCTCAAAGTAGCAGAAATGTTCGATTTCTGCCAAAGTTCAAAGGTAAACAAATCATTCCACGCGTCCAATATACGTCAACTGGTGAGTCTAATATTCTTTCACAAGTGTGCTGATATTATTTATACCATTTCTACACGAATGCAGTAGTCTGCACAACAGAAATATTCTATTTTTTGTGAGAATAAAAATTCAAAGTGGAATGCAAAAGAAATGCAACAGAGGCCTGGGGACATGACTAATGGACAGAGGAAATGTTATTTTAGTACCAGGAATGTCTGTCTTGTTTACTCTGGACCCTATTTGGAAATTGGCATCTTTTGAAATTTGTGTGAAATTGGGAAAATTGCCAATTTCTGACCATGTTATTAGTTACTTGAAATTGGTAAATGGGTAGTTTCTTGTACTCATTCGATAGAAAAAATGGAGTTCTAGCGAAATAGGTATGAATTTTGTCGACTGGTACATTGGAATTGGCTGAGAATAGGGCTCAAAGTGGGCGAAATCGCCGATGCGTAAACATTATTGAGACCGCTAACTTCATGAGAGCATAATTTCCTAAGTTTTCCGTCAAATTTCATACTTTTGGTGTCATTATGATTGGGAAAAGATTCTCTATAATTTCATAAGAAAAAATAATTTTTTTTTTTTTAAATTTAGGAGAGGGCCTGCCGACCCTGAAAGGGTTAAGGAAATGTGTGCAAAGTGGGTTGAACTGCAAACCTTTACGGATGAAAATCACCCTAACACAGCTACTGCAAACCGTGTTTGCAACCTGTACAATGACAATGTTATGGCCCATTTTAGGAAAGTCTTAAAGGAACAGGAGCTACAAAGCTCAATGGACAGATTTGTTGTGTGACAGAGGTCCAGTGACTCTCAAGCTGGTCCTAGTGGCATTAAAGAAGAAGGGAAGTAACCCTGGAAAAGGACTTGCTACCTCAAGTTCTAATGGAAGGGAATTCCCCTTCTAAATAATAACTTCAACACTCTCCCCTCCTCCCATCCCATCAATCATCACCAGATCTTCAATAAAGGTAAGTGTCATGTATTCTATTCTTAGTAGAATAGTAATTGTGTATGTCTTCTTCAGTTTGTGTGTATTAAAATTAATATTTCATGTGGTAAAATTTTTTTTTTCTTACTTTGGGGTGTCAGGAACGGATTAATTTGATTTCCAATATTTCTTATGGGGAAAATTAATTCGCCTAACGATAATTTCAGCTTACGATGAGCTCTCAGGAACGAATTAATATCTTAAGGAGGGGGTCCACTGTACAATGCCTGCGCTTTAAAGGGGGGTTTTGGGATATTGGCAGTTTGGAGGGCTTTGTTATGTATCTTTATATATGCTTCTAAACTGTTGTATCTGGGCACCTCTGCAAAGACAGTGATTATGTATGAGTGAAGTGAAAGTGTTGAATGATGATGAAAGTACTATTTTCTTTTTGGGGATTTTCTTTCTTTTTGGGTCACCCTGCCCTGGTGGGAGATGGCCGACTTGTTGGAAAAAAAAAAAGTATACAAGAGAAGGGGTTACTAGCCCCTTGCTCTCAAGGAATATATATAACCCCTCCAAATCAAAGTGTACCTTTGATATACCCAGAAGTAAAATTGCTCCAAGGAAACCACACCCATACCCTTCCCTACCTAGTATACTAGGAACCCCAGTACACCATGATGGCACCTCCCAAATCAACAGAGCCAGGTTTAGCCAACAATTGAAGTGTGACCAGAAATTCCAGGAGTCGTATTCTTTTGGCTGCCACCTCCCGAAAGTGAAAGGGAGCTCCCAGGAATACTTATGTCATCCAAAGACACAGAGGCAACCAGTTTCAGCACCAACACCACAATCCTTCAAGGGCAGTTTCCTCCTTTCATCTGCACTCTGAATTGTCAAGCATAACATTTAGCAACCTGCATACTGCCTTTTCCCTCCCTATCCTCGGTAAAGTCATTCAGCCTTTATAAAGTGCTTATTTTGTTGACATGTCTAATTTTTTACCCTCATCCTCATCTTTTCCCTTACTTAGGTCAAGTCTGATTGTCTCCCATTTTCCAGGAACTGTATGACCCTTATGGGTTCAGACATTTTTCATTTCCCCAAATCCCACTGTCCCTCTCATTTCCTTACTTACGTACTTGGTGTTTATTCAAGATAACCCACAGGCATTATTTAAAGAACAAGTTCTTTCCCTGGTTTACCACACAATTAATGAGACAATTTCATCCTCTCAACATATGCTGTTTCCTCCTGGTCTCCACTGGTCGATTCTTGTGACCAGTGCCTTTTTTGTCTCTGATGTTCCACCACACTCGTTTGCATATTTCACTTGCAATGTCTTCATGAAGTATTGCACTCACTAAGCAAGAAAATATTTGGATGAAAAAATTAGCTTGGGAACTGAAAGATTTATTCAGATATATTAAATGGCATATTTTTGTTTACATTTGCACTAAAATAGCTTGACATTGTAACTTTACAAAAGGAACTGTGTAGAACAAAATTTTGTGTAAATCACAGTAATAAAGATTAGCTGTACTTCATTATTCATCAATGAAATACTGTATATAATTTATGTGATCTGCCAAGCAACTGTTACTGTACTGCAAAAATTATACTTAAACAGTAATGCACAAATGTTTATACTGGGTATATTCCACTTATTTTTGTACATATTTCATGTATGTAATACAGTATATAAATATATATACAGTATACTGAAGTATTACATATGTATAAGTCACCCTGAGTAAAATAGGTTGTGATGTGTATCAGCAATGCTAAACCAAATTTTTTTACTATACATGTATATATTTACATAATATTATCTACCCACACCTCCCTCTCTTCTTCTCCTTCCTGCCTTCCTTCCTATCCTCATCTCCATCTCTCTCTCTCTCTCTTCCCCCCTTCTTTCTTCTACTCTCAGCCTTCCCTTTCTCTCCTCTTGCCCCCTCTCTCTTTTTACCCTCTCATACATCTGGAGGAAGAAAGACTGAAAATTAACATCCAACAGGATGTGTCATGGTTAAGATGCAATGACATTATCTTAGTTGTTTCCCCCAGACGCCTCAACACCCAGAACATCAATAATCTCATTTCAAGGAAAAAATCTATCAAATTTACCATCAAAGAAAACTATAAACAGATCTCATTCCTGGATGTTTTGGTCTGATAACATAATAATAAATTTAATTTCAAAGCTTACAATAAATTAATAAATAGAAAAGACCTTTTGCATTATTACACAGCTCATGATGACAGAACCAAGAGAGGAATCATCATCAGATCCTTCTTTAGAACACAGGATTTCTTCCACTCCTGCATCCCTCGAGGAAGAATGTAATTATATCAAATAATGTAATTATATCAAATGGACTTCAAAATACAGGATAAAATACACTGGATCAACTGAATCACAAGCAACAAGCAAAGTATGTTGATTGCTGAATTGTTTGTTTTTAAGATCATAGCACAATAATCTTTCTGTCCACCAGTCACTTTATCTGCCACTTTTGCCTCCCCATTGTCTCTCATACTGATTCTTTACTATTCACAAAAATTCACTACCCACAATATTTCATCACAAACTTTAGAAAAAAATTAAGATGCAAATCTTGTCTTGACACTCCATCTAGTAGACACATCGTATTATCTGTCAACAAAATAACAACAACATTTCCAGTACCTTTGTAAAAGCCACTATCACTGTCACTAATATAAAAGACTTAATAAAAAAAAAAAGGCCAGCAAAAACCACTAGTGACATTTATAACATACAGTGAGGTTGTGGCAAGGTTAATGCTGGAAAAACTCCAGTTTGTGCATTGGAATTTGGGATTTTGCTGACGAGGCTTGATCCTAAGATTAAGATTTTTATTTTGACAAATTACATGGTTGTACAGAGGAATATAATAGTTGGGTGTACATGCCAAAAGCCCCTCTGTATGCTGAGCATTTTGGGAAAACTTAAAGATTAACTTAAGAATAGTAAGGCAATAATACATAGTTCATATGGTCATTAGATGAGTTATAGTGAGTACAGGAGAATTAAATATTATATCAGGTGATGCTACATGGTTTTGATAAGTCTTGTAGAGACTTATTACACTATTGAATTAGTTAATAAAGATTACAGTATTACAATGTAACAATTTAAAATAATTTACAATATAATGTATTACAATTTAGTACTATTTAAAACTATAAAATTTGGTATTACAATGGAACAATTTACATTATGATGTACTGTATTGCAATCTACTACTATTTAAAACAATGAAAGAAAACAGACATCCTAATTTTGTAGTAGTAAGTGGTTGAGCATTCATCAGCACAATATGAGTAGCTTTTGAAAAACTGGTAGTGATTAGGTACAGCTTATCTGGTTAGTTTTGGGTGATGAGGTGATTTCTTATTAGGGCCTTAAACTGATATGCAGACAGGGGATCCTTTAGTTTGTTCTGGCAATGAATTCCAGATCTTCGGGCCTTCTAAGTGCATATTATTATTATTATAATAAAAAAGAAGCGCTAAGCCACAAGGGCTATACAGCGCTGCAGGGTAGGGAAGGAAGCAAGGGTATTGGGCAGGGGATAGTGCGGGGAGTAGAGGGCAGCAAGAGATTGAGGTAGAAAGGGCTGAAGGTATCATCAGAGTTTGTGAAGTAAGTCAGTTGTTGTCAAAAAGTCAATGAGAGAGTCTGGATGAAAGGTGAGTTCATCAGCGAGAAGGGAAGGTAAAGAGAGAGCAGCGGAGCGAAGACGACGTTGGAGGTATATTCTGCGTGCTCATTGATAGAGGGGGCAGTCTAATAGAATGTGGCTGACTGATAATGGAACCTGACAATTCTCCACAGAGAGGAGCAGGCGCCTCTCCATGATAACCATGAGTAAGACGTATCGATGGCCAATGTGAAGACGGGAGAGAGTAGTCTCCCAACCTCAACACTGGTGACAAGAAGACGGCCAATAACCTATACTCGGTTTAATAGATTGAAGTTTGTTACTGAGCAGAGTAGACCAACGTTGTTGTCAACGGGTGTGAAGGTGGGTAGCTATTGCAGCAAAATAGTCTGTAAATGGAACACCTCTATATGAAACTGGTAGGTCATGTACTGCTGACCGTGCAGCAGTGTCTGCCTGTTCATTGCCCTGTACATCAACATGACCAGGGACCCAACAAAAACAATATCTTTATGCTTGGAAGAGATGCGGCGTAGCCAAAGTTGGATAAGGAGGACTAAGGGGTGAGGTGTATCAAATTTCTGTATAGCCTGTAAAGCACTAAGGGAGTCTGAGACAACCACAAATGATGACTTGGGCATAGATGCAATACGGATAAGTGCTGCAAGAATGGCATACAATTCAGCAGTAAAGATACTAGCCGAAGATAGTAAATGCCCTCATACGACGCTGTCCGGAAACACTGCTGCGAATCCTACGCCGTCAGAAGACTTAGAGCCATCTGTGCACACTGCAATGGCATGAGAATGAGAGTGGAAGTGGTCAAGAAAAAGAGCGGGAAGCGACCGTAAGCAGTTGGGCTTTCGAGTGAGGGAGAGAGAAAGAACAGACTCAAACAGCTGGAACTTCCCAGAGGGGTAGGGAAAAGTGAGATGCTACATGAACATAGAAAGGTGGTAACTGAAGAGAAGATAAGAGCGACTGTAGGCAAAGAGACGAAGGATGGAGTAACAGGGGCGGCGAACAAATAAAGAATGTCTACTAATATCAGTGACCATTCTATAAATGGAAGGATTGCGGAGATCAAGAGAGCGTACACAGTAGCGAAGGCAATGGGCATCACGGCGATCGGATAATGATGGAACGTTTGCGTCTGCATAGAGGCTCTCAACAGGGCAAGAGCAAAAAGCACCAAGGCATAAACGTAATCCTTGGTGATGAATGGGGTTAAGGCTAGATAGAGTAGCAGGAGAGGCTGCTGAATAGATCTGATCACCATAATCAAGTTTCGATAAAATGAGGGTGAATGTAGCGAAGGAGAGTTCGACACAGCTCCCATGAAAGATGAGCAAGGGTTTTAAGAAGTTCAGCCGGCTGGACAAGTTTGCCTTCAGAGAGTAATGTGAGGTTTCCAGGATAACCTACAGTCAAAGAGGAGGCCCAGAAACCTGACTATCACGTTCAGGGATACGGGAGCCATAGAGGTACAAAGGATGATCGGAGATGACAGAGCGTCTAGTGAAAGTAATTTGGCGAGTTTTGGTGCTGGAAAATTTAAACCCATGTGTGGTGGCCCAATTGGAAACACGGTCAACCGCATGCTGGAGAGAAACTGTAATGAGGTGACAGTCAGCGCCTGCACAGGCAATAACGAAGTCATCAACATAGAGTGATGACCAAATATTTGATGGAAGACTAGAGGCCAAATCATTTATAGCAAGGAGAAAAATGTGCTCAAAACATCCCTGGGGGACACCTTCAGCCTGGATAAAGTCCGGGGAGAGCACATTATTAACCCGAACACGAAATGCCGTCATTAAAAGTTTTTTAAAAGGAAGGTAGGCCAAGGGGTGGGGTTGGGTCAAAATTTAACCTCCAAGTGTGTCATATGCCTTTTCAGGTAAAAAATATGGGAATAACTATGTTATTTTCAAAGGCATTTTCGAAAATAGATCCAAGCGAGAATGATCTATTGTAAACTCCCTTTAAAAAAAGCCCAAATTTACAATGGGGAAAACTTTTGTGTGCCTTAAATACCCACAAACGTCTTTTACCAGGGGTTCCTCACTTTCAAATGCACGTAAAGCAAGGGGCATATGGGAGGCTTCATTCCTAGGCCTGGTTGTGGGAAAAGGGGAACAATGCAGATTTCCACAGCTGTGGAAGAACTCCTTGACCAAATAAATGAAAAAGGGGTATAGGGGCGCAAGGGCTGACGATGTAAAGTTTAGCATACAATATAAAGTCGTCGGGGGCCCAAAGCCGATGACGGCAAGCTAAAAGTGTTCCTCCATTCTTTAAGTGTAAAAGGCACATTTTAAATGTTTTTTCTCTGAAAAGAAAAGTTCAAGGGGGCTAAATCCGGGAGACTTGAGGGAAAAAAACGAGGGGCTAGATGGGGCCCCTGAGAAAAAACGACCAGATGATTGCCAATTTCACTGGCAACATCTAGTGGGTTTGCTATATTGACACCGGCAACCCCGCAGAACAGGAGCCGGGTCGGGAGAATATTTACCACTCATTTTTCGTACTTTTTTCCAGACTGCACTCATAGAGGAAGCAGAGGTGATGGAGGAGACATAATCTCGCCAGCAAGTGCGTTTACGTCACGGATGACATGGCGAGCGATCGCAAGCTTCTGCTTAAAATCAAGAAATCTCTCCGTGGTTCTATTGTACCGTACCTGCCCCACGCAGCGCGTTTCAAATGTACTGCACGAGAAACAAGCAGGAGACCCCCAAAGGGCATGCTTTTTCTGAGAATGCCTGCCCGAAGTTTGGGGTTTATAGAATGAGAAGCTGGGGTTAAAACGGAGGATGAGAAGAGGTGTAAAGCTCATCAATGGAGGACGAAGAAGGAACCTCACTAAAAACATTTAAATTTTGTGAGTAAAGGTTCCAATTTGCCTGATCAAATTGCCAGCGTGGGTACGAGAGGTGGTGAATATGAAGGGGAAGTAAGAATGATTGGGAAATGACGCTGTCATGTAAACCGGGAGAACAGACCAGGTGAAGTCAAATGGGGCGGAGGAAGGCAGACTGAGAGATCGATGCAAGAGAGGGGATGAGTCCAAGGATCAAAATGGGTGTGAGTACCTGTATTTAAAACATGGAGGGGTAGGTAGCAAGAAAAGCTCTAACTGAATGCCATGGGAATCACAGGGAGACCCCCCCCCAAGGAAATAAATGGCATTAAAATCGCCAAGTAACAGAAGTGGTGGTGGTAATGACGAAACAAGAAAGGCAATATCTGGGATAGATAATGCCCAAGAAGGAGAGAGATACAAAGAACAGAGTGTATACCACCTATGCAATGGAAAACGGGCTCTGTGTATTGCAGCGAAGAAACGAACAAATAGCTGAGGGTACGGAATACAGTGCATAGAAGGGCACTTTAAATTAAAGGTCCGATCAGGAAAAGGATCTGAAGAATACAATAAATTATAGCCTGAGATAGGATAGATAATGGCAGAGGGGAAATTTTTGGGTTCCTGTAAGCAAACACCAACAGGGAAAAACTGGAGAGCAACATCTGAAGCTCACCCGATTACCCTTGAGGCGCGAATATTCCACTGTAAATAGGCCATGATTGGCAATGATAAAGATACCTGAGATCCGCAGTAAGGGGTACCTACGGACTAGAGGGTTAGAAAAGTCCACATGGGGTGGCAAAGAAAATGTTCAAGTAGCTAAGGAACGGTCGTTGTGAAAAAAGGGAGTTGCGCAGATGGAGAAGAGGAAAGAGAAGGAACAGAGGGTGGATCATGTCCATTGATGGTTTGGTCTCTGCAATATATTCAGAGATTGCTTCAAGTGTTTCGGAGTTCAGAGACATCGTATGGGAGACAATATTGGAGATGGAAGAGGAGGAGTTTGAGTAAAGATCGGAGCTGTAATGGACTGTACCAAGGTAGGGGGGGGGCAAAAGGGTGAGGGAACTGGAGAATGTGGGAGGGGACAGAAGAGGCAGAAACCTGGGAGGGGGCAGAAGAGGAAGAAACTTGGAGGGGACAGGGGAGGAAGGCACAGTACGAGAGAGGATGAACCCCACACTTGTAACAGAGCCAGTGAAAGGGGAAGACCCAGGTACAGAGACCGGAAAAGGTAAAATGTGGAGGTGGATGAAGGGAAGGAGGGGTTAAAGGGGATTTTTTGGCCTCTGAGAAGTAGAGGGACGATTGGGAGGAGGTGTCAAATGGGTCTTGTCGATACCGGATTTTGTGAGGGAGGACACGAAGAAGTGAAGACAGACTGAGGAGTTGAAGTAGGGAAAGTCTGAGCCCAGGACAGCAAAAGAATTAGATACAGGAATGACTATGGGACTGGGAACCGCAAGGAGGCTGCAGAAGATGTGACCCAGAAGTGGGGGAAAGCTTTGAAAACACGAGAATAAGAAACACGGGCAGTCTCCCTTGGGGGCGGAGATGAAAACTGCCATAGCATAAGGGAGACCTTCTGCCTCTTTGAGGCAAACGAATTCCCGCTCATTTAAGTAGACTTGGCAACGGCGAGAGTACAAAGGGTGAGCCTCATGACAATTAAGGCAAGAGGGATTCGACTGCAAGACGTATTAGAATGGTCATCGGCTCCACAGACGGGCATTCGGCTATAGATCTGCAATATTTTGGGGGGTGCCAAATCACCAGCAATTCCTACACTGTTGCGGTGTAGGGATCCCCCTTCTGAACTTGTAACCGATGTCCTGCTACTAAACAGAGGATGGGAGTTCACCGGGTGTCAAAAGTTAAACGAGCCACATTGCAAGGGTATCGTCTTCGCCTGTGGCAGGAAGAACATAAGTGTCTACCCTGAGAATTGGTTTGATCTTGGAGTTCCAGCTGTTCGAGAATGTCAGTGCCACATGTCTGGAAATTCTGTTGGACTATGGTATGGGCAGAATAACAGTACCACTACAAGAATTGAGGGAATGAGTTTTTCGACAGTGATAGGAATAGTAAACGATATGTGAAAGAAGAGAAAGATCATGAGCTTTGGGGAGAATTCTGGACTGTGATGATGCGCATACCACTCTTAAGAGCATGAAAGGAAATATCTCCCACCAACGTGGTGTAGGAGCGCTTTGCCAATACTATGGTCGAAAGATAGGCAGTAGAAGTCGGTCCCTTTAAAAAAGAATTTAGTCCATTGTGTGGTCCGAAACTGAGTGTGGAAAAGGGGGTGCATGACTGTCAGTCTTTTCCGAGTAGAATGGGAAGGGAATGAAGTAAAATCATTAGGAGATTTTTCGTTGACGTTTAGAAATGGGACCTGAGTCAGTCCGACGTGGGACGGGCTGGCGATTCGAAAACGCCGCACCATAGAGGGAAAAAGCCGGAAGCATAGTCAAAGGAGAGCAGAGGTCAACAAATCGAAGGAGTCAGTGGAAGCTCCGGTACCCGAAGCGGGTGAGGAAACAGCACCAGCAAGAGGTACAGGGGGCCTTAGGAATGTCCGAAAGTAGCCAAAAGACAAGGCGAGGTCAGAACGGGTGCGGTAACAATAAGGGGCCTGGGGGTAGCGGGGTCATGATCAGGGACTCCATGGTTAGGTTACTTCTTTCTTTTTGTTTTTAAAAAAAAAAAAAGAAAGAAAAGAAAATAAAAATAAAAAAAGAATAAAAAAAGGGGGACCTCAGCACCCCAAGTAGCACAGATGCAGCATGGAACCCGTGCCATACCCTACCCATATGCCAGTAAACCAGCAACCGGGATAGCAACTTCACATCTGCCGAGCTACCTCGGTGGACAAGAGAGGGCACCGGATATCCGCCACAAAGCATACCTCCTTCGGCCACCACCCCAGATCCCAAAAAGGGGGCTTCCAGAGATCCCCCATCCCCCTGAAAGACACCAAAGGGGGCCCAAACCCTCAGGGATACCAGAGGGGGATGGGACATCCTCAGGAAATTCAAATTTCCCCATGGCAAACTACGCCACCCCCCAAAAAACCTAAAACAAAAGGGGGAGGGGACCCCGTAACCCTTTCCCCTACCTGGGAAAACTAGCGCGCCGGGGGGAAAAAAATCCCAAACCCAAAAAAGGGAAAGGGGAAAAAAAGGGGGGGGTTGGGGAGGAGTGGGAAAAAAAAGGGAAAAAAGGGGGAAAGGGGGGGATAGGGGGGGGGTTTTGGGGGGAAATTGGGTTGGGTCGGGAAAAGGGAGACTGACGGGTCAAATTCCCAACCAAAGCCCCTTCACCACCCAAGGACCCCCCTTGAAGAGGATTTTTCTACGTGCAAAAAGCATTTCTGCTTTAAGGGGGGAAAATGAACAGGGGGGGCTATGGAAGATGATCCTGTGTCTCGTTTAGGGGTTGTGTGTTCTTTTTATAGTTTTTAAGGAATGTTCTGTGTATGTTTAGGCAAAAATAACAAGTGTGGATATTTTGTTTTTTAGCAATTAAAGACCGGGGAAAGGGTGGAGTGGGTCAAAATGCGGGGGTTAGAACCCAATCACACTCCCATTTTTTTTCCGGGGTTTTTTTAAAGGCTTAAGGTGATTTCCCTTGGGGTTGACCCCATTTAAGGTGTTTTCCCTGTGGTTGCCCCCAAAAATGCACAAATCCCAAAGGGGTAAAGAAAGGGGTAAGGCTATAAGACTGATTGGGGTAACAGACCGTTTTCTGTAAAAAGTTTACCCCCCTTTTTTGGGTTTATTTTTAAATTTTTAAAAACAAAAAGAAGCCTAAAGCCCAAGGGTTTAACAGCCTGCAGGGTGGGGAAGGAAGAAAAGGGAATTGGAGGGCAAGAAGGGATGGGGGATAAAACAGCGGGGAAACAAAAAAAAACAGGGGGCGGGGGAAGGGAAACGGGGGAAGGGTAGCAAGAGATACAAGTAAAAAAGGGTGAAAGTATAAAAATTTTGGGTGGGTAAGTCATTTCGTTGTAAAAAAGCAATGAGAGTCCGGGGAAAGGTGGGGGCCATCACGAGAAGGGAAGGGAAAAAAAAAGCCCGCGGGCGAAACGGGCGACAGAAAAGGAAAATTCTGCGTGCCGTTTATAAAGTGGGGGTTTCCCCCAAATGTGGCTGACTGAAAAAGGAGCTTGGCAATTCCCCACAGAGAGGACAAACGCCCTCCATGAGATATCCGAGTAACGAGTAAGGCCCCAAAGCGAAGACGGGAAAAGTAGTCTCCCAAACCCACACTGGGATAAGAAACGGCCCGTAACCATACTCGGTTTTTAAAGACGGGGTTTTTTTTGCCCGGGAATAGAACCAAAAGTTTTTGCCCAAAGGGGGGAAGGTGGGAAGATATTTCAGCAAAATAACCCCCAAAATTTGGGAAAACCTCTATAAGAAACTGGAGGGGCATGTCCCGCGACCGCGCAGCATTCTCCTGTTCATTCCCTTTCCCAACATGACCAGGGGCCCAACCAAAAAAAAAATATCCCCTTTTTGCTTTGTAAAGATGCGCGTAGCCAAAGTTGGGTACGGGGGACTAAGGGGGGAGGGGTATTTAAATTTTTTTAAAGCCTGTAAAACACAAAAGGGGGGGCCCGAGACAACCACAAATGAAGGGCACAGGGATAATGCATACATTAAATGCTGTAAGGGTGGCAAAAAATTCAGCAGTAAAATACTAGGGGAAAATAGTAAAAAGCCCTTGTACGACCTGTCCCCGGAAACACTGCTGCAATCCTAAAGCCGTCGAAACTTTGACCATCTGTGTACACAGCAATGCATGAGAATGAAGTGAAAGTGGTTTAAGAAAAGAGAGCGGGGAAACGAAACCCTAAAACAAATTTTGGGGTTTCGAGCAAGGAGGGGGAAAAAAACAGAAATCGAACAGCTGGAACTTCCCCGGGGGGGGAGGGAAAAGTGTGATGCTACTGTCCCTAGAAAGGGGGTATTGAAGAGAAACCCAAAAGCGAAGGAAAAGGGGAAGAGGGGAAGGGGCGGAGTAAGCGGGCGGCGAAAAAATAAAGAATGTCTACAAAAATCATTTACCATTTATAAATGGGAAAGGGTTTCGGAGATCATGAAGCGTAAAATATAGCCCCCAGGGGAATGGGCACACCGGGGATCGGGTTTAAAGGGTGGGAAAGGGTTGCTTCTGCATAGAGGCTTTTTGACAGGGAAGAGCGAAAAGCACCAAGGCCAAAAAACGAAACCTTGGTGATGATGGGTTTGGCAAGAGAGTAGCAGGAGATGCCGCTGAATAGATCTGGTCACCTAATCAAGTTTCGATAAAATAAGGGTGGAATTAGGTGAAGGAGGGTTCGACGATCACTCCCCACGAAAGATGACAAGGGTTTTTAAGAAGGTTTTCCCGCTGTGACAATTTGCCTTCAGAGAGGTAATGTGAGGTTTCCGATAACCTCCCCAAATCAAAGAGGGGGCCCAAAAAAATTTAACGTATCACTTCAGGGATACTGACCAAAAAGGTACAAAGGATATCAAGATCAGACGCTATAAAATGATTGGGGGTTTAGTGCGGAAAATTAAACCCATTGGGGGGCCCCAATTGGGAAACAGGGTCGACGCTGCTGGGGAAAAACGTAAGGGTGACAGTCAGCCCTGACACAATAGCGAAGTCATCAACAAGATATGACCCCAAATTTTATGGGAAACTAGAGGGCCCAAAACATTAATGCAAGGAGAAAAAGGTTGTGCTCAAACCATCCCGGGGACACCTTTTAGCTTGATAAAGCCGGGGAAGGGACATTTTAAACCCAACACGGAAATCCTTCAGTTAAAAAGTTCTTAGGAAGGATGGTAGATGCCCCCGGGGGCCTAAGGGGGGGGCTTGGGGGCAAAATATTATACCTCCAATTGTTCATATGCCTTTTTAAGGTAAAAAAAAAAAAGGAATAACTGAGTGGTTTTTTCGCAAAGGGATTACGAACAATGTATCCCAAACGATAATGGTTATGGAGAACGTCCCTTACAAACCATAAATTGCAATGGGGAGACGTTGTGTGTCTCTAAAAACCCACTAAACGTCTATTTACCAGGCGTTTCCTCACTTTTTCAAACTGCACGGGAAGAGCAATGGGGCATGTGGGGGGCTTTATGTCCCCCAGTGCCCGGGTTTTTGGAAAGGGAGAACAATGGCAAATTTCCCCACTGTGGAAAACCCTTTTGACCAAAAAAAAATTGAAAAGGCGAATAGGCGCAAGGGCGACGATGTAAATGTTGTAGCATACGAATATGAGTCGTCGGGGCCCCGATCCGATATCGCAAGCTAAGATGTTGCCTCCTTCTTGAAGTGTAAAAGGGACATTATACTGTTTTTCTCTAAGAGAGAAAAGTTCAAGGTGCTAACTCTCTGGCAGACTTTGAGGAAAGAAACGAGGGGCATAGATGGAGCCCCTGAGAAATACGGACCAGATGATTGCCAATTTCACTGGCAACATCTAGTGGGTTTGCTATATTGACACCGGCAACCCGCAGAACAGGAGCCGGGTCAGGAGAATATTTACCACTCAGTTTTCGTACTTTTTTCCAGACTGCACTCATAGAGGAAGCAGAGGTGATGGAGGAGACATAATCTCGCCAGCAAGTGCGTTTAGCGTCACGGATGACATGGCGAGCGATCGCAAGCTTCTGCTTAAAATCAAGAAATCTCTCCGTGGTTCTATTGTACCGGTACCTGCCCCACGCAGCGCGTTTCAAATGTACTGCACGAGCACAAGCAGGAGACCACCAAGGCATGCATTTCTGAGAATGCCTGCCCGAAGTTTGGGGTATAGAATGAGAAGCTGCGGTTAAAACGGAGGATGAGAAGAGGTGTAAAAGCTCATCAATGGAGGACGAAGAAGGAACCTCACTAAAAACAGTTAGTTGTGAGTAAAGGTTCCAATTTGCCTGATCAAATTGCCAGCGTGGGTTACGAAGAGGTGGTGAATATGAAGGGGAAGTAAGAATGATTGGGAAATGATCGCTGTCATGTAAATCCGGGAGAACAGACCAGGTGAAGTCTAATGCGGCGGAGGAAGAGCAGACTGAGAGATCGATGCAAGAGAGAGGATGAGTCCAAGGATCAAAATGGGTGTGAGTACCTGTATTTAAAACATGGAGGGGTAGGTAGCAAGAAAAGCCTCTAACTGAATGCCATGGGAATCACAGGGAGACCCCCCCCCCAGAGGAAATGATGGGCATTAAAATCGCCAAGTAACAGAAGTGGTGGTGGTAATGACGAAACAAGAAAGGCAATATCTGGGATAGATAATGCCCAAGAAGGAGAGAGATACAAAGAACAGAGTGTATACCACCTATGCAAGTGGATACGGGCTGCTGTGTAATGCAGCGAAGTACGAACAAATAGCTGATGGTACGGAATATCAGTGCATAGAAGGGCACTTTCATTAAAGGTCCGATCAGGAAAAGGATCTGAAGAATACAATAAATTATAGCCTGAGATAGGATAGATAATGGCAGAGTGTAATTTTGGTTCCTGTAAGCAAACACCAACAGGGAAAAACTGGGAGAGCAACATCTGAAGCTCACCCCGATTACCCTTGAGGCCGCGAATATTCCACTGTAAATAGGCCATGATTGGCAATGATAAAGATACCTGAGATCCGCAGGTAAGGGTACCTACGGACTAGAGGGGTTAGAAAAGTCCACATGCGGTGGCAAAGGAAAATGTTCAAGTAGCTAAGGAACGGTGCGTTGTGAAGAAAGGAGTTGCGCAGATGGAGAAGAGGAAAGAGAAGGAACAGAGGGTGGATCAGTGTCCATTGATGGTTTGGTCTCTGCAATATATTCAGAGATTGCTTCAAGTGTTTCGGAGTTCAGAGACATCGTATGGGAGACAATATTGGAGATGGAAGGAGGAGGAGTTTGAGTAAAGATCGGAGCTGTAATGGACTGTACCAAGGTAGGGGGGGGGCAAAAGGGTGGAGGGAACTGGAGAAGTGTGGGAGGGGACAGAAGAGGCAGAAACCTGGGAGGTGGCAGAAGAGGAAGAAACTTGGGAGGGGACAGGGGAGGAAGGCACAGTACGAGGAGGAGGATGAACCTCCACACTTGTAACAGAGCCAGTGAAAGGGGAAGACCCAGGTACAGAGACCGGAAAGGTAAAATGTGGAGGTGGATGAAGGGAAGGAGGGGTTAAAGGAGATTTTTTGGGCCTCTGAGAAGTAGAGGGACGATTGGGAGGAGGTGTCATATGAGGTCTTGTCGATACCGGGATTTGTGAGGGAGGACACGAAGAAGTGAAGACAGACTGAGGAGTTGAAGTAGGGACGTCTGAGCCCAGGACAGCAAAAGAATTAGATACAGGAATGACTATGGGACTGGCAACCGCAGAGGAGGCTGCAGAAGATGTGACCCCAGAAGTGGGGGAACGCTTTGAAACACGAGAATAAGAAACACGGGGCAGTCTCCCTTGGAGGCGGAGATGAGAAACTGCCATAGCATAAGGGAGACCTTCTGCCTCTTTGAGGCAACGAATTTCCCGCTCATTTAAGTAGACTTGGCAACGGCGAGAGTACAAAGGGTGAGCCTCATGACAATTAAGGCAAGAGGGAGTTCGACTGCAAGACGTATTAGAATGGTCATCGGCTCCACAGACTGGGCATTCGGCTATAGATCTGCAATATTTTGGTGGGTGGCCAAATCACCAGCAATTCCTACACTGTTGCGGTGTAGGGATCACCTTCTGAACTTGTAACCGATGTCCTGCTACATAAACAGAGGATGGGAGTTCACGGCTGTCAAAAGTTAAACGAGCCACATTGCAAGGGTATCGTCTTCGCCTGTGGGCAGGAAGAACATAAGTGTCTACCCTGAGAATTGGTAGATCTTGGAGTTCCAGCTGTTCGAGAATGTCAGTGCCACATGTCTGGAAATTCTGTTGGACTATGGTATGGGCAGAATAACAGTACCACTACAAGAATTGAGGGAATGATGTTTTTCGACAGTGATAGGAATAGTATCGATATGTGAAAGAAGAGAAAGATCATGAGCTTGGGTAGAATTCTGGACTGTGATGATGCGCATACCACTCTTAAGAGCATGAAAGGAAATATCTCTACCAACGTGGTGTAGGAGCGCTTTGCCAATACTATGGTCAGAAAGATAGGCAGTAGAAGTCGGTCTTAATAAAGAATTTAGTCCATTGTGTGGTCCGAAACTGAGTGTGGAGAGGGAGTGCATGACGTGTCAGTCTTTTCCGAGTAGAATGGGAAGGTAATGAAGTAACATCATTAGGAGATTGTCGTTGACGTTTAGAAATGGGACCTGAGTCAGTCCGACGTGGGACGGGCTGGCGATTCGAAAATCGCCGCACCATAGAGGAAGAAGCCGGAAGCATAGTCAAAGGAGAGCAGAGGTCAGACAAATCGAAGGAGTCAGTGGAAGCTCCGGTACCTGAAGCGGGTGAGGAAACAGCACCAGCAAGAGGTACAGGGGGCCTTAGGAATGTCCGAAGAGTAGCCAAAAGACAAGGCGAGGTCAGAACGGGGTGCGGTAACAATAAGGGGCCTGGGGGTAGCGGGGTCATGGATCAGGTACTCCATGGTTAGGTTACTTCTTTCTTTTTGTTTTTAAGAAAAAAAAAAAGAAAGAAAAGAAAATAAAAATAAAAAAAGAATAAAAAAAGGGGGGACCTCAGCACCCCAAGTAGCACAGATGCAGCATGGAACCCGTGCCATACCCTACCCATCATGCCAGTAAACCAGCAATCCGGGATAGCAACTTCACATCTGCCGAGCTACCTCGGTGGACAAGAGAGAGGGCAGCCGGATATCCGCCACAAAGCATACCTCCTTCGGCCACCACCCCCAGAATCCAAAAGGTGGCTTCCAGAGATACACCCATCGCCTGAAAGACACCTAAGGCCACCCTCAGGGATACCAGAGAGGGATCGGGACATCCTCAGGCAATCTAGATTCCATGGCAAACTACGCCACCGCCAAGAACCTCAACGGAATGGGATGGACCCCGGTACCCTTTCCCCTACCTAGGAACTAGCGCGCCTGTGGGAAAAAATCCCAAAGGCCAAAAAGGAAGGGCAAAAGGGAGGGGTGGGGAGGAGTAGGAGGAAAGGAAAAAGGGGAGGATGGGATAGGGAAGGGGGGATTGGGGGGTAATTAGGTTCGGTCTGAGGAAGGAGACTGACAGGTCTAATTCCTCAGACCAAGAGCCTCTTCACCACGCCAAGGAGCCCCCCTTGAAGAGGATATTCTACGTGCATAGCATTTCTGCATAGGGAGAGATGAACACGGGGGCTATGGAAGAGTGATCTGTGTCTCGTATTATGGTTGTGTGTTCTGTTATAGTTATTAAGGAGGAGTGTTCTGTGTATGTAGTAGGCACAATAACAAGTGTGGATATTTTGTATATTTAGCAAGTTAAGACTCTTGGAAAGTGGTGGAGTGTGGTCTAATGCAGGGGTTAGTAATCAATCACACTGCAGTTTTTTCCTGGGTTATTAAAGGCTTAAGGTGATTTGCTGTGGTTGAGCCCCATTTAAGGTGATTTGCTGTGGTTGAGCCCCATGCACAAATACCATAGGTGAGGTAAGGGTAAGGCTATAAGAGCTGATTGGGGTACACAGTACCGTATCTGTGAAAAGATACCTACTGTTTTGGAGACTTTCTTGGAAATTTGCTGTGTGTCTGAAATTCGAGACTGCAGTCAAGGTGGAGACCTAGAAATTTGCCCTCTGCCTGTCTCGAGATAGGTGAACCAATTATCAATATGTTTAGCTGTACATTTGAAGGGAACCAGAGAGCAGAAATCATAACTTTGTTTTTTTTTGGTCCAATTTCAAGTATATGTAACTTCATTCTGTTGTTAAGGAGCAGTTTGCATCCTATACACGTTTGCATGGACTTCTTGTTGCAAAGTTGCAAGATATTGCAAAATTGTATTTATCATAAAACCCTCCCTGACCTACAAAATTGGTAAGTTGTACAATGTTCTAGTCAACATCAGATGAAAGATAAAGAGTTAGAATATCTAGATTTCAAACTTTTTTGCGAGAAATGTCAATAGATTGCATTATAAAAATTTTTGAAAAAAAAAAAAAAAAAAAAAAAAAAAAATTGGCATTTTTTGTGAGAACAAGAGTCAGTAAAAGCAAAATGGTAAAACATATTGCAAAACAACTTTGAATACTAAATAGAACCATCATTCGTCAACATTGTCTGAAAAAATCATGACACTCCTATTATTACTCTTTGCAAATAAGGGAAACAAATGTCAATAACTTATTCCTGAGTTATTCAAGTTTTTGTTTCTATAAAACTCTATGGAGATGAAACACCAAATCTGAGCATATTGCAAACCCCTATAATTGTTGATAACCCAGAGTGAGTGTGTTGCAAACCCCTATCATTGTTGATAATCCAGAGTGAGCGTGTTGCAAACCCCTATCATTGTTGATAACCCAGAGTGAGCGTGTTGCAAACCCCTATCATTGATAACCCAGAGTGAGCATGTTGCAAACCCCTATCATTGTTGATAACCCAGAGTGAGCGTGTTGCAAACCCCTATCATTGTTGATAACCCAGAGTGAGCGTGTTGCAAACCCCAACCATTGTTGATAACCCAGAGTGAGCGTGTTGCAAACCCCAACCATTGTTGATAACCCAGAGTGAGCGTGTTGCAAACCCCAACCATTGTTGATAACCCAGAGTGAGCGTGTTGCAAACCCCAACCATTGTTGATAACCCAGAGTGAGCGTGTTGCAAACCCCTATCATTGTTGATAACCCAGAGGCAACTGAGCAGCAACAACTCTGTGCTCTTCACTTTAGTCGTCACAGAACTTGCCATGTTGAGTATTTAGAATGAAATAATCATAATAGTAATTTTTGGAGTAAAAAAATAATAATAAAAACACTAATTGCTAACATGTCCTCTTGACAGCAAAAACATAAAAAATTACATTTTTAAAAAAAAAACAAAACATACTTAGAAATATGATAGAAACAAGCTGATTGCATCAACCTATTGCCAAAATTTTGCACTATTTTTTGTTAAGAAAACCTAAAATTCCAAAGATTTTCAACTTTAATTTTATCTCTAAATAACTGGTCTCTGGGTCCCTGAAGCTCTGTTTCCAAAAAGCAAAAGACTTGGCAGACGATGCACCATCCCCCCAATGAAAAGCAGGGGTGTCACTAGCACGTTAAGAGACCATACAATAAGTGTCAGGGGCCCGAGACTGTTCAACTGCCTCCCAGCACACATAAGGGGGATTACCAACAGACCCCTGGCAGTCTTCAAGCTGGCACTGGACAAGCACCTAAAGTCAGTTCCTGATCAGCCGGGCTGTGGCTCGTACGTTGGTTTGCGTGCAGCCAGCAGCAACAGCCTGGTTGATCAGGCGCTGATCCACCAGGAGGCCTGGTCACAGACCGGGCCGCGGGGGCGTTGACCCCCGAAACTCTCTCCAGGTCCAGGTATATTGAGAGTAAGCTTGTTAATCATCCAAGTAGATATTTTTAGTAGTCCAGCATTTACTGTGTTAGGGAATAAATCATCTAGTTTATTGGCTGTTTCAGTAAACTGGAAGTGAGGTTCATTTAGAACAATTTCTCCAATTTTCTTTAATATCCAAGAGCCCAAGTTTTGCGAGATTTCCAGGTTTTTTTCATATCCCCTTTTATTTCATTAAATCTGCTAGCATAATGCACTTCATTGTTATTATAATTATAACTAAGTGCTAAACCCACAAGGGTCTTATAATGCACTTCAGACTTCCTTATTAGCTTGGCGAGTGGTGATGTGTATTATTAAATCCACTCTTTGGTTATTAACCCTTCGAGGGTCCAAGCCATAGTTCTACTCCTTGTCCACAGGGTCCAAGTTGTAGTTCTATGGCATGAGCTCAGCTCACTCAGATAAGCTGTGAGTGGTAAATTTGGGCCTAGATATGAGAGAATAGATCTATGTGGTAAGCATGCACCATATAAAGCAAAACCTGCAGCAAGTAGTACATAATGAGAAAAATACAGTAACAGTGTTTTTGGATTAAAACAGCAACTCTGTGGTGCATTTTCATATGGTTTTTATGGTTGTATTCATGGTTTCTTGGTCTCATTTGATAGAAGAGAAGATATATTATAGAAACAGAGATGATTCTGATTGGGTTTAGTACTAAAAATAACTTAAAATTGAGCTCAAAATAGCAGAAATGTTCGATTTTTGTTGGTGTTCAAGAGTAAACAAACGACGTGACGCATCTAATACACGTCAACTGGTTAGTCTAATATACATTCACAAATGCACTGATATTATTTATACAATTATTATGATATTGTATAACAGTAAAGGTTTCACTTTTTGGTGTGAATAAAAATTCTTTATGTGAGTAAACAATCAAAATGAAATTCATATGTAAAGCCTGGGAACATAACTAATGAATAGAGGAAATGTTATTTTAATGCCAGTAATGCCTGGATTGTTTATTCTGGACCCTATTCTGAAACTGGAATATTTTGAACTGTGTGAAATTGGTCAAATTACCAATTTCTGATCACTTTACTGGGTAATTGAAACAGTTGATTGGGTAGTTTCTTGTGCTCAATCAATAAAATAGAAGTAATAATAGCAAAATAATGCAATTGGCTTAAGAGAGGAGTCAAATGCATAAATATCATTGAAGCAGTAAGTAAAATTCGCCAGTGTAATTTTGTAAATTTTCCATAAAATTTCGTACTTTTCGTTTTACTACTGCCAGAAAAAGATTCTCTACTATTTCATAAGATTATTTTTATAATCAAAAAGAAGTGCTAAACCAGGGAACGATGTGAGGGTATTGCGTAGCAAGAGGGAGAGGGGGGATGATTAGTAGGTTATGGAGTACAGTGGGGTAGTAGATAGTGCAGGGGTAGAGGGTAGCAAGAGATGGAGGAGAGGGGAGTGCTAAAGGTATCATCATCAGAGTTTGTGGAGTAAATTAGTTGCTGTCAAAAAGTCAATGAGAGAGTCTGGATTAAAGGAGGGTCCATCAGCAAGAAGGGAAGGTAAATAAAGAGCAGAAGAGCAGAGACGACATTGGAGGTAAATTCTGCATGCTTGCTGATAGAGTGGGCAGTCCAACAGAATGTGGCTAACAGATACTGGAACCTGACAGTTCTCAGAGAGGAACAGGGCACCTCTCCATGAGATACCCATGAGTAAGACGAATGTGGCCGATGCGAAGATGGGAGAGAGTAGTCTCCCAACCTCGACACTGATGAGAAAACGGCCAGTAACCTATACTTGGATTAATAGAATGAAGTTTGTTATAGAGCAGATGAGACCAACATTGTTGCCAATGGGTGCAAAGGTGGGTAGCGGTTACAGCAAAATAGTCCGTGAATGGAACACCTCTATATGAAACTGGCAGGTCATGTACTGCTGACCGCGCAGCAGTGTCTGCCTGTTCATTGCCCTGTACATCAACATGACCAGGGACCCAACAAAAAACAATATCTTTGTGCTTGGTAGAGATATGGTGTAACCAAAGTTGGATACGGAGAACTAGGGGGTGAGGTGTATCAAATTTTCGTATAGCTTGTAAAGCACTAAGGGAGTCTGAAACAACTACAAATGGTGACACAGGCATAGATGCAATATGGATAAATGATGCAAGAATGGCATACAATTCAGCCTTAAAAATGCTAACTGAGGGTAGTAAATCCTTGCTTGACACTGTCCGGAAACACT
>NC_069405.1:74953754-75333194 GCF_026875155.1 Cherax quadricarinatus
GGAGGAACGGTCAGACGTCCTCTATATCTGGTGCTGATGTGTCTGTTATCAGTGTGTGGCCGCCCCTCTCGCTGTTGCTGTCTACAACCTCAACATCACAAACTTAACTACCACCTCGCCTCCTTCATCCATAGACACAATTTCAATAAATATGAACGAGTTTTGTGTTAGATCTTAAATATATCAACTTAGATCCAAAATATATCAACTTAAATCTAATTAATTTTTTTTGAAAAGACCGACCACGTAAAACATTTCCAACTCACAGTAATCTTGTAAAGACGACCTGATCATTGACGAGGTGTGACAAGTTTGTCATGTGGCGAGTGGTCGTTGTAGTTATGGTGGGGGTCACAGTCACCATGACAGGTAAGTGTCATGTTACACGTGGTCGTTGTAGTGATGGTGGTGGTCACAACCACCATGACAGGCAGCAACACAATAATCATCTTAATATGAACTGTTAACACCATACTGGTAGTGCCAGTTTGCTTCACTCCTGAGCAGGAGGAGGCAGGGTCATAGTGGAACCATCCACTTGTCTAAGTAGGTCTTCGTCCAAAGATTGGACAAGTTTTGAGGAATTCTTTACATCAAGATCCCATGATGCTGCAATGTCTAACAGATATGATAAATGGTTTTGAAAACCGACAGCTTGAAGAACTGAGACACTTATGCAACATATGGGAATCTTTATCACATCTGTTAGACACTGCATCATCATGGGAACTTGATACAAAGAATTCTTCAAAATTGTCCAATCTTTGCACGAAGACTTACTTAAACTAGTGGATGGTTCCACTATGACCCCGCCTCCTCCTGCTTCGCCTCACCTGACTACTGTAGATACGCCACTGCTACGGCCCTATGCTGTACTTTCTACAAGATTGATGGACTGAACACATCGACTCTAGGCTAAGGGACTGATTACCTCAAACTCCTCCTCTCCTTATACCTTCCTACTTTGTATAGGACTGATGAAGCCACTGTGTGGCGAAACGTTTCTTCAATAAAGATTCCCATACGTTGCATAAGTGTCTCAATTCTTCAAGCTGTCGGTTTTCAAAACCATTTATTATACCAAAAAGGTGACGGATATGTCTATAAGATTCCTTGTAAAATTTGCGATAAAGTTTATTACGGTCAAACTGGTAAAAGTCTCGAACTAAGATTAAAACAACATAACTAAAGCATTAGAACTGGACAAGATTCTAATGCTTTATATATTAATGTGTTTCTTTGTTGTGGGATGTGATTGTGAGGTGTGGTCTCGACCCTTTATATGCCTTCCTTTGATGTAATGCTTATATAGTTCCTTAATAATGTGAGAAGTCATGAAAGCGCTTGGAACTTCACTATTCTTTCAGTTAGTTTAATATGTTTATTATGCACCCCATACCCATCCTGTGGGCGGTAGTCAAAAGATTACAGAGGTACATAATTGGTCCAGGGACTGGACTCCAAAGTTTTGATAGCTGAGCAAGTTACGGAGGTAATGAGTTCACAATTTACAAAGGTAATGAACTCACAATTTACAAAGGTAATGAACTCCAAGTAGGTCTAGTCACAATCATGACAAGTTACAAAGGTATTTACAGATTACAGAGGTACGTAATGGGTCCAGGGATTGGGCTCCCAAAGTTGTGATGGCTGAACTAGGTACAAGGTAATGAACTCACAAGTTACAAAGGTAATGAATCCTGTAAGAATGGTTACTTACGTTTATTACTGGCTACAATAAGAAAAAAAATTTTATAGTGTAATGACCCAATTCACACTTCACCCCCGGTCACAACTGTATTTTGAATTATTTGGTGCAAATATTGATTTTTGAGACACACAAAAACTTTTAACACACACAGGCCCTAAAAAATTTTTACACACACAAAACACCCACCTTTACACATGCCCGGGTATAGTATAAAAAAATTTATGGAAAAAGTTATCGGGGGGGGAGGGGTGGAGCCCCTGGAAGGGAAACAAGAGTATAAAGAAACCCAGCAGGTTTTAGGGAAAGGAAAAAAACCTGTGTTCAAAAACCTTTTGGAGTTTCAGGGAAAAAATAACAGAAGAAAGAACCCCCGAGAGGGGGGGGGTTTGGGTTGATTTTTGGGGACTGAAAAAAAGGCCTTTGACCCCAGTTCCTCACAAGAGTTTTGTGCAAAAGCTAGGCATAGGGATATAACAGGAAGGGCACTGCTTTGGCCCGGGGAATACCTGACAGGGGGGCAAAAAACGAGTCAGGGGTACGTAAGATGTATCACAGTGGGCACCGTAAACGAGCGGGGGCCCCACAGGGGTCGGGCCTGGGACCAGTCCCTATTTTTGGGTTTATTTTGTGAAGACAGGAGGAAGGGTTAGCCCTCAAAAGGTGCCCCTGTTTGCAGTTTGATGTAAATTTAAATGAGGAAAATTAAAAAATTCTGATGAGGCCCAGGCAGGACTTAAAAAAAAGAAAAAAAAAAAACCTGGACGAGGGGACCCCTGGCCCGAAAATTGGCTTCTCAAAATTTAATCCTCCCAAAATTGCAAAGTCATGAAGATAGGGGAAGGGCCAGAAGCCCACAGCCCAAAGTATAGGTAGGGGGCCCCAAAGACTGAAACCTCACTCAAGAAAAAGAAAGATTTTTGGGGTGAGTTTTAACACGAGATGTCCCCGGGAAAAGCCCCACATCAACCAGATAACGGCTGAAAACGATTTGGGCGCCGGGCCCAACCTGGAAAAACACCCTTTCCAAAACCCTTAGAAAGGGAAAACTTTTCAAGACACTGTAAAACCGTGTATGTGGGCCCCATACTCCCGTAGGGCAGCCCCTTTTTGGGAAACCCCGCACTTGAAAAAGCAGTCAAAAAATAGAAAAATTTAAAAAGGTTTTTGGGCGAAAAGGGTTTTGTTCCAGGCAAAGGGGGAATGCCCTTTTGGAAAGTTTAAAGGGGGAAAGGGCCCCCTGGGGGGGAAAATGGGGGGGACGGGGGGGTAGGGGAGACATGTTTAACCGCCCTAAAAAAATTAACTGCGTGGGAAAGACAAGGTGGACGGGGGCCCGGTTTTTTTCCAGGGGGGGGGGACAAGAAAAAAGAGGCCCAATTGGAATTTAAAGGGGCCACAAATGAGTCAGGGGAGATAAAGGAAGTTTTCTTCATTTCTTTAGGTTGTAAGGCGTGGTTTTGCCTAAAAATGACGTAGTGGAGGAAGGGAAACCAAAACAGTATTAAGCGGGGTTTGAAAAAGCTCTGGAGGGGGGAGAGATGGGCCCCAGTAGCAACGGTGAAGAGGGGGGGCCCGGGAGCTAGTCGCCCCTGAAAACCACAATAGGGAGTCCAAATGGGTTGAGTCCACTTTTTACCCACCACACATTCATTTTACACTCATACACATAAAACACACACCCCCAACAAAAAACCCACACCACAAACACAAAAACACACACCACACACACACCAAAACCCCAAAAACACAAAACACACACACACCAACACACAACACACAACACAAGAGGGGTTGGAACGACCTGAAATCTAAATTAGGTGAGTGCACACAATAAAACCACAAAACCACACACCACACACACAAAAAACACAAACACCACACCCCACACAAAACCCCCCCAAACCACCCCCACATAAAAATTTGGGGTAATGCTTTTTTAAACAGCTAGAAAAGTCAGGGTATTTCTCCAAAATGGTCGGGCAATTTTCCCTGTGGATAAAGTATTTTTCCCCTTTCGAACATTTCTGAGGGGAGTTTTTTTAAAAATTATTAATTTTATGCACTCCAGTCCCAAATGACGCGGGGGGTTTTTGCCCAATGGGGTCCATCGGGCCCAAAGTTTACATTTCGTTTGGTCTAATTTTGGTGGTGGGGGTTTAAAACCTCCCAAAGATACTTGAAACCCCCACCCGGGGGCCGGGCCCGAGTGAATCCAAGGGTTGCTTTTTTTGGTTGGTGCACCATGGGATGTGGCCCCTCCGGGAATAAAATTTTGAAGGGAAAAAGTGGCCCTAAATGGTGTAAACTCCTGGCCTTAAAAGTCCTTTAAATTCCCGTTAGTTTTTTTCGTATTATTTTTCTAAAACCTATGACAACCCCAAGATTGAAATCTACTCCCTTTTAAAAGTACGTTTGGATTTTAAAAAAAATTTCCCCGCACAAAAAAGCCAGAGCTTACGACGCGTTTGGGTTTCCGCCCGGGCCCCTTGAAAAGGAAAACACAAAACAGAGGTGGAGAAAGGACGGCTATTTATGGGAGGAAGGGGGTGGAGGTAGTGTGTAGTGTAGTGGGTTGTACAAGAATTGTATTAATCCCGACAGGATGAAAGGGACACCGCAAAACCCCCCCGGGAACCCCCACCGTAGACGTTTCGCCATCCCCCACCCACTGGAGGGGGGGAACCGTCCACAAAAAAGACAACCAGACGCTGCCCCATGTGTCAAAATTTCATCAGTAGTTTTTAGTAGAAGAAGAAGAGGTAGTAGTTGGGGTTTAGTGGTAGAAAACTGGGAAAAAAGGAAAGAGGGGCCCAGTTTGTGATCTTTTCCATTTCACGGTATTGTCCTTTTGTTATTTAGGGTTAGCAATTTATCAGTTTTTATCTTGCATCTGAAGACCAATGTGAGATGGGGAAAACCACAGCTTTTGCACTTGACTCCCCTGTCCACAATTTTCCCACCTACTGTGTTTTGGTTTGACCAAGCATGCAACAAATTTTTGATTTTTTGAGTTGAGAGCATTTTTTGGATGACAAGAAAATCGTTACAATTAAATTTTCATTTTTGATAAAATAGAGCATTTCAGGGGCCCAAGGGTATGGGAAAAAATTTTGTCTGGGAAGGGTAGGGCCCAAATTTTTGATGCGTGCTCCCAAATTTTTTTAAAAGAGCCTTACTCTGTAGGAAAAAAGCCGCACTACCCGGGTTTAAAAGTGGATTTGTTTTAAACAGAAAAAATAGGTAAATTAAATTTTCAGGGGGTTTTGTGCCCGTGTGACTTTTTTTATCAATACGTAAGGCTCATTTTTTGGCTTCAAGGCGAAGTTTTGGTTGTGATTTAAAAAGTAGTTTGGGGGGAAATGGAGGAATTTAGTTTTGGAAAGGGGTAATTTTTCCATGGAGCGGAGAAGTGGCCCCGTTGCCTTACTTGACATAGATATGTTTTGTTATGCGGAGGTCGGTTCCCGTTTTTTCGATCCCTTTTGGTGGGTGTTCACCCGTGTGAGGAAAATTTGGGGTTCTGTGAAGGGGTTTTTTTAAAGGGGCTTTTCCTGAGCAATTAAAACCCCAAATTTGGATATTTTTTTGTTTGTTAAAACAATCCCACACATACAACCCAAACTTACACAATTCACAAAATCTGTATATATGTTTAAATTTTAAAGTAAATGTTTTGGGGTTTTCCTGAAAAAACAAATTTCTTAACACGATCTTGATGCTTGGAAAAATCAAGTTTTTTTGCAAATTTAAAAATTTTTGGGAGTTCGAGGGCATCCCAAAATGATCCCCATTGTTCGTTTTTCGTTTTTTTTGCCCTCCCAAGTTCCCGGTTGACAAAAGAGCAAGTAGTGGGCGCATAATTTTAACCAATGATCTAATATAAACAAGAATCTTTTTTACAATTTTTTTTAGCACCCCACCCGGGGGGGAAGCCCCGCCACAAATCTAAAATGCTTTGTCTTTTTTTGGATTGGCGACCAAAATTTGTTACAAAAAGGTCCCGTAGTTTGGGAACCCCAAAACCCAGACCCGTATTGCTTTCATATTCTGAAGAGACCCAAAGCAATTGGGGGTTTACGAAATGTGCCTCTCTGTCGAGGAGGGGGCCCCCTATTGAGTATCTTTTTTTTATCAGTAGAGATTATCCAAACCCCCGGTCTGACACGAGGGTAGTAATGATTAAGAATGTTTTTTGGGGTTGGAGAATCCCGGGGGTGTGAATCATTTATTTTATCAGCAAAAATAAAACATAAAGATGGGGCCCCTCCTCTTTTTTTTGCATTTTTTTTTCCCTGTTTCCCCGGCCCTCCCTGTTTTCCTTTCCCTTTTTTTTTCCTTTATTTTCCCTGGGAACATCCAAAGACGAAAATTTTCTGTTGGAAAAGGGGGGCCCCTTTAATCACCCGGAAAGAAGAGGGGGAGCCACCTTTTCCAAACAATCCATTTCTGGCAAGTTCACTAATTTATTACATGTCGGTTTGGTAATTCGAAAGCGGGATTTAAAGGGCAAGGAAGGGAGTGTTGAGCTGGGCGTGTGCGGGGGAGGAAAAGGGGGCTTGCAATGATTTCCGCTCATTCATGCATGAAACCCTGTAACCGGGGGGACAAAAAATTTTTTTATTTGTAATAGACGATTAAGAATCATTCTTCAAATGTTTTACCAAGCAGTAGTAAAAGATAATTTGGCCCAAAAGCATTTTGTTATTGGGCTTGGAAAATTTGGAAAAGATGAGGCTGTTGGTCCAAGGGTTGAGGGGGGGCTCCCCCCGTTACATTAGCTCATGTTATATAAATTTAAGTAATGGATTACCTGGGGACTCGACACAGCAATTGGGGGTATGTTGTTTAAATAATACCCTCCACCAGGCGGGGCGTGGAGTTTCCCTTTGTTTAAATGCTGCATCAAGGTTTATTTAAATTTGGGAAACCCCAAAGTTGCAATCATCTGCCTTTTTGAGCCCTAAAACAAACAAGGGCTCTCCTTTATAAAATTTGTCATTTTTAAATTTGTTGTGTGGTTTCTGGGAAAATTGTCATAAACTAGGGTGTGCTAATCTTCGCCCCAGGGAAGGGTTTAGGGGGTGCGCGATCTGCCCAGTTCTGTTACCCTTTAAAATTTTTTTTATGTCCCCCCAAGCCCGGGTAAGTGAGGTGTGGATTAAGACGTTGGGCCAAAATTTTTCCCCCCGGGTTTTCCGCGGTTTTTCTCGTCTCTGGCGCCGCAAAAGGGGGTTTGGGAAAAGTCAGCTTTCCCCGGGGTACGATGTTTTTATAGGCTAGGCCTGTCTGCGGAAACAGTACGTTTCAGTGTACGAAGTTTAGAAAAATTGTTTAATTTTGTTTTTTTTTTGAAAAGGGGGTATGGGTTTTATGGAAGTTTGTTTTGGGGGTTTTGAGTACCAAAGGGGGTTTTTGGGGCTGCCCCTAAGTTTTCTGAATAATGCCACAAGAAACATTTTTAAAGGTCTTACAGAGGAAAACTCATAGGAATTTTTACCGTCAGGGCCAAGTGCAAACCAAAAATTCATGCTGATCGTTGGGGGGATTAAAAGTTTTTCCCTTTGGGAATATCCCCCGGAAAGGGTTAATTTTTACAAATTTAGTGAGGTTAGTTGGGAAAAGATCAGACGTATATCTGTTCCCAAAGGAAGACTCAAGCTGGAGAAAATAATGTTGAAAACCCGGGGACAGATCCAAAGGGCGCCTCCATAGGTATGTGTGGGTTAAAGATCCCTTCAAATTTTGGGCATTATCATTTACTGTTTAAGGTGACAACAGTTGATTCCATTACGATTACCAATCTTTTGGTTTCCCAAAGCTTTTGTGTCTCGCAATTTTAATCGCCAATTTAAAAAGAGTAGGTCAGAAGAGACAAAGGGTTTGGGGGCTCCCAAAATTTAAATTAAATTTTCAGAGGGGGCATACAAAAATTAAATATGTTGGAACAGGTTTCCCCAAAAAATCCTAACACCGGTTTATATTGTTTGCCCCTCGGGTTTTTTTGTTTTGCAAAAAGTTTTGGGGAAGCGATTTTTTTTTAAAATAAGAAAACAAAAAGTTAGTAGTTGAGGTTATATGAAACAAATGATGGTTTAAATTTTGGGGGGGGGATTTTTTAGGGACCCTGCCTCTTGTAGGGCACCAAAATAAGGGTTTGGTGGTTACTTTTTAGGAAGGTCAGGAAATCTTTTTCTAAGTGATGCAATATTCCAGTTAAAATGGAAAGTTTTTGCGATTTTTGATCCCTTTTAGTAGTCCCGGGGGTCATCTCGAGTTTCTCGCATAATGAAAAAAATTGGGTTTATATAAAAAAGCAGAAACCCTTTTCAATGTCAACAGTTTCTACCCTTTTCCAAAGAGTTTTGTAAGTGCAATTCCAGTTTTTAAGGCCCCGTGGGAGTTTTGTAAAATCAGAACCCCGAAAGCTGTTTTGTGTGAAGTATGATAGGTGACACACCACTCACATTCCCCCTCCCCTAACCCTTCCCGCGAAACAACTTTTCCCTCACCGCGCCCCTAACCCAAATTGTGTTTTATTACATTTATCAACAGTTTTTTTATTCTGTTTGTTATTCTTTCACTTTGGTTGTTTTGGGATAATTTTTGATATACCTGTTTATTGATATTATTTTTTCACCACCACCACACACACCCCCAACCATTTTTATATATTAAAATATTTTTTTAATTATATATATATATTATATATATCCCAATTTTATTATTATATTATATATTTATATATTTTATTTTTAGTGATACCGCTTCCCACCTTTCTATTTCCGAAACCCCACCCCGTATCTAAACAGGCCCCGGGGAAAAGGGCCAAAATTTAAAAAATTTCTTTCTGAAAAAATCCCAAACAGCCCTTTGGATGTTTTCTACCGCCTCAAAAATTGGAAAAAGTGCCGAAAGAAAAGTGATGAGAAAGCCACAGAGCTTGGAACTCGATCAGTGCATGTCGCCGTGTCACCATATTGCCGTGTCGCCGTGTCACCATATCGCCATGTCGCCGTGTCGCCGTGTCGCCGTGTCGCCGTGCCGCCGTGTTCGTGTTGTTTCACGGTCTCTCTAACTAAAAAAACTAACTCTTGCGTGCTAGAACTTTAAACTGTGCCAGTGAACTTATAAGATATATTCCTCCAGCGCCTGGAACTAATCTAGCAGAAAATAATATCTGCTGAGTCAAAAAAGGAGAATCATTGTACAATAACAAAGCAGAACCATACACTCAGAGGGGATTTTTAGACCTAGCTTGCCGGTGAAAATAATATTATAACTTTTTTATCAGAGGAAAGACAGTCTCCCTGATAACAGCGTGAATACATAGTGTTATAGTGTATACCACAGTGGTACCATAATATATAGATAATAAATGATGAGGTGAAATTTAAAACAGTGGTAGTAGTAGTAGTAGAAGTAATACAATATGTAGAACAATTAACTTGCACATGAATAAACGATGTAAAAGCTATTACTTGGGAAACATAAAAATTGGTTAGACAAATATTGGAGGCTGGATAGAGGCAGCCTGTTTCAATGTCCATTCTCTGTAATGTGCTTGTGTAGTATTAACAGGAGAGACTATGTGATAGCAGGATTTACTGTTTTCAGGAGGATTCTTGCTAAGACTTCAGAGATGGTGAAGCTGCCTTTGTTTTGTTTAATTGTATTAGAAACAGCTATTAGTGAAGATTCAAGGCACTTGTGTCTGCGGAAATTAGTTTCTTTGATCACTAGTTGGGCGTCCCTGAACTTCATGAGATGATTGGTGGAATTTCGGTGTTGTACACAGGCGTTGTTCAAGTTATCGTTCCTACATGCATAAATGTGTTCATTGAGGCGGGTGTCGAGGTTTCTTGCTGTTTCACCTACATAAATCTTGTCGCAGCCTCCACAGGGTATAGTGTAGACCCCTGCGTTGACTGGTTCGTGGTGCTTGGATTTTGTTCTGGTTAGATCCTTTATCGAAGTGCTGGAAGCGATGGTGACTGAGAAATTATTGCATACACAAATTTTCGCTTGCCTTATTCGGCAAGAAGTGCATTGCTATGTAAGCCAAAATTGCAGATGAATGGTTCAGAGAACCGACACGTTGATAAATTAGACACATGTGCAACTCTTGAGTATCTTTATTGAGGAAACGTTTCGCCACACAGTGGCTTCATCAGTCCATACAAAGGAGAATCTTGAAGAACAGGAGGAGAATGAGGTAATCAGTCCCTCAACCTTGAGTTGATGTGGTCAGTCCATCAATCTTGAATAGAATACAGCATATGTGCGGAGAAGCAGCTTATAAACCGGAGGCAGGAGAGGTGTAGCAGTCGTAGGTGGTGTCACATTTGTTCAATGTGGAAGTAGGTCGTGCCCAAGGGTTAGGCAAGTGAAGAATTCCCAAGTATTAAGATCCCAAGAAGTTGCAGTGTCTGACAGGATTGTAGATGAATGGTTCACAGAACCGACACATATTAAGATAAATTTATCAACGTGTCGGTTCTGTGAACCATTGATCTACAATCCTGTCAGACACTGCAACTTCTTGGGATCTTAATACTTGGGAATTCTTCACTTGCCTAACCCTTGGGCACGACCTACTTCCACATTGAACAAATGTGACACCACCTACGACTGCTGCACCCCTCCTCCCCACGGTTTATAAGCAGCTTCTCCACACTTATGCCGTATTCTATTCAAGATTGATGGACTGACCACATCGACTCAAGGTTGAGGGACTGATTACCTCGTTCTCCTCCTGTTCTTCAAATTTCTCCTTTGTATGGACTGATGAAGCCACTGTGTGGCGAAACGTTTCCTCAGTAAAGATACCCAATAGTTGCACATGTGTCTAATTTATCATAAAGCTGCAGTATAACCTCTGGACTTCTGTTGCTTACACTTCTTGATATAAATCCCAATAATCTATTTGCCTTATTACGTACGCTTAGGCATTGCTGTCTTGATTTAAGGTTGCTGCTCACCATAACCCCCAAGTCCTTTTCGCAATCTGTATTTCGCAATAAGTGCTAGGGTTATGGACACTCCCGAGCTTCAGAATCTTGCATTTATCTACATTGAACTGCATCTGCCACTTTTCTGACCAAGAATAGAGTTTGTCTAAATCCTCCTGAAGTTCCCTACCATCTACGTTTGAATCAATTATCCTACCTGTATTTGTGTCATCGGCGAATTTGCTCATATCACTAGTATTACCCTCATCAAGGTCATTGATATATATGGTAATCAAGAACGGGCCCAAGACCGATCCCTGTGGTACGCCACTTGTTACAGATCCCCACTCGGATTTAACCCCATTTAAGCATACTCTCTGCTTCCTATTAGTGAGCCATGACTCGATCCATGACGGCACTTTTCCCCCAATGCCATGAGCTGCCACTTTTTTTAACAGTCTCTGATGTGGTACTCTATCAAAAGCCTTACTTAAATCTAAATAAACAATATCGAATTCTTTATTTTTTTTCAATTCAATTCAAAGTTTATTCTCTATAAGGATTACAATGCTGAGTTTACAGAATTTGGTTATTGTGTGGTTTACATGTAGTAAAATAATGATTACAGAGTGTACCACTAGAACACCTAGCATGGCTAGGCTTTTCGGGCAGACTTAGTTTAAATCTTAATTTTAAAATATTATAAATTATGAGGTAAGTTGGTATTATGGCTAAGTGACTAAATACTAGTTTGTGAGTTTAGCAATGTGAATGCTTTTGTTTTGGCACAGTACATAGTTTCAGTATTGGAGTATCACAGGATTCATTATTTTAAGATTGAGATTAATATTTCTGTATATGGTCAAATGGGTGAGTGAGTATAAGTGTGAACCACCAGGTGGTATTCGTGTAGTTAGTTGACGGGGTGTATCAGGGAGATAAGATGTTTTCTAATGGTAGTTTTGAAGGTGATGAATGTGTCTGCAGTTCTAGAGTTCTCAGGTAGGGTGTTCCAGATTTTAGGGCCTTTGACATACATTGAATTTTTGTAAAGGTTTAGTCGGACACGGGGAATGTCATAGAGATGTTTGTGTCTGGTGTTATGCCTGTGGAACCTGTCACAACTATCAAGAAAACATTTTAGGTCAAGGTTAATATTGGAATTTAAGGTCCTGTAGATATAGATTGCACAGTAGTAAGTGTGGATGTTCTGAACAGGGAGTAAGTTCAGATCTATGAAGAGTGGGGGGGGTGTTCCAGGGATGGGATTTAGTGATTATTCTTACTGCGGCTTTTTGTTGGGTTATTATTGGCTTTAGGTGTGTTGCTGCAGTTGAACCCCAAGCACAGATAGCATAGGTGAGGTATGGATATATAAGTGAATGGTATAGTGTGAGAAGGGCAGTTTGCGGTACGTAGTATCGTATCTTGGAGAGGATCCCCACTGTTTTGGATACTTTTTTTGTTATGTGTTGGATATGGGTGCTGAAATTTAGGTTGTTGTCGAGATATAGGCCAAGGAATTTGCTCTCATTATGTCTGGCAATTAGAGTGTTGTCAATCTTAATGTTAAGTTATGCAACACCTGCTCTGCTACCAAACATAATATAGTAGGTTTTGCCAGTGTTAAGTGTAAGTTTATTGGCTGTCATTCAAGTCGATATTTTGAGCAGCTCCTCGTTAACAATGGTGTTGAGGGTGGCAAGATTAGGGTGGGAGATGACATAAGTCGTGTCGTCAGCAAAGAGAATGGGTTTCAGGTGTTAGGATACATTTGGAAGATCATTGATGTAAATGAGGAAGAGCAGGGGACCAAGGACACTTCCCTGCGGAACTCCAGTATCAAGTGGCCGTGTTGTTGATGCTGTGTCTAATGGTGACATACTGATACCTATTAGTAAGGTAAGATTTGAAATAAGCAAGCACATGGCCTCTTATACCGTAATGGTCAAGTTTGTGGAGTAGGATGTGGTGGTCTACTGTGTCAAAAGCTTTTCTTAGGTCAATAAAAATTCCTAGCGGATATTCCTTATTTTCCAATGCTGTGTAAAGCAGATCTAGCATTTTTATGATTGCATCATTAGTGCTTTCATTTTTTCTGAATCCAAATTGGCAGGGGTTGAGTATGTTTTGTGTCGTTATAAATGAATATAGTCTCCTGTGCACGAGTTTCTCAAAGATTTTGGATAGCAATGGTAAGTTTGATATTGGCCTATAGTTGTTTAAGTCTGTAGGGTCACCACCTTTATGTATTGGTGTAACCCTTGCCATCTTGAGTAGTTTCGGGAAGGTGCTAGTTTCTAGTGACTTGTTAAAAAGTAATGAAATAGCATGCGAAAGGAAATGGGCCGCTCGCTTGTACAGTAATGGTGGGGACATGAGACAGATTTCCTGAGTTATTTTTAAGTGACTTTATAATCTCTGGTGACTTCCGTGGGCTCAGTTGGTGCAAGATAGAAGGAATTTGGGAAATTCCCATCTAGGTAGTCCCCGGCATGGCATTGGTATGTGGGATTTTATTGGCGAGATTAGATCCTATGGTTGAGAAGAAGTCGTTTATCTTGTTAGCTGTGTCAGTGGGATGTAGTGGTGTTTCATTAGGTTTAGTTAGGACAATATTCTTGTTTTTTTTTTTCAGTTTGTGGGTCCCTAGAATCTGAGAGGAGTGTTTTCCAGGTCTTTTTCATATCTCCTCTAGTAGTCTGTGAATCTACTGGAGTAGTATAGTTGTTTGGCTTTTTTTATTACTTTGGTGAGAACTGATGAATAGTGTTTAAGAATATCTTTGTGTATTAAGCCCTGTCTATATTGCTTTTCATATTGGTGTTTCTTGTCAATGGATTCAGAAATGGTGCTGGTTAGCCATGGGCAACCAAGCCGTTTGTTTGTGATCTGTTTTTGTTTTTATAGGACAATGGTTGTTGTATAGTCTAAGTAATTTGTTAAGAAAAATGTCTGTCCAGTCATCAATACCATTGGCCTTGGAGAATTCTGTAGGCCAGTCAATAGTCTCTAGGTCAGCTGTGAACTTCCTTATTGAGGCCTCATCATGGAGTCTAAATGAGACTTTGTTGTATTCAAGTGGTGGTTTACTAATGTTTGTCAGGAGGAAGGTAGGGTAGTGGTCGTAGTTTGCTATCTGTGATTATCCCTGATTTAAGCGGGGCGTAGTATATTGGTCCATATGTGGTCTATTATGGTTGCACTTGTTTCAGTGAGCCTGGTTGGTTTAGTTATTGTTGGTATGAGAAGTGTGTTGTTCATTGTTGATGAAATCAGTTACAGGCTGATCATCTAGTAAGCCAAGGTTGATGTTGAAGTCTCCAGCTAAGAGAAGGTGGTGCTTATTCATTTGTCTGTTTGTTATTAGTGACTTTAATTTTTCACTGAAATTTGGGATGTTTGTGTGAGGTATCGCGTAAATGGCACCGATTGTTATAGGTGTCTTAAGGTTTTTTACAGTTAAAATTAGCAAAAATGTATTCCCCATATTCATCACTAAAGCAAGTGGGTGCTAATACAAGATAATTGGTTAGAGTATAGAGTGCAATACCACCCCCAACTTGGTTTGGTCTGCAGTTGTGAATTGCTGTGTATCCTGGTAGAGGGTAGATATCTATTGTGTCCTGCTTAAGCCAGGTCTCAGTAAGAATAATGCAGGAGAAGGGTGTCTTTAATAATTCAAGGAGTGCCAGGAGGTCATCATAGTGTTTTGCTTAAAGGACCTGATGTTGTAGTTAAGTACTGATAGACTTTTAGTATTGTTTAGGATAGTGCTGGCTTGTGATGCTGTGTAATAAAGGCAGTTACTTTCCAATAGGTTTTGATTGGGTGTCAGATTATGGAGGTTTAGATCAGGGTCAACGTGATCAATCATCTTCTAGGTTTAAATTATGGTTATTTATATCCTGAGTTGTGTGTTGAGTTCTAGTACTGATATCTGTAGTGGTGGGAAGTTTGGACAAGTATATAGCTAGAGTATTTTGGTCATATAGAGTATAGTCACTGCTACACATAATGAAGTTGATGTTGTCTATATGTTGTGCTGGAATGAACTAAAGTACAATTAGGTATAAACTAGTAATATAAAAATACAAATTAAAAATAGAACAAGACTCTCACTTGAATTGCACTAAGGTCTAATAATGACTTTTGTGGAGTCTATGTTTTGAGCTAGAATGAGCTATAGTACAACTAGGTTTAATCTAATAATATAAAAATACAAATTAAAAATAGCACCAGTCTCTCACTAGTAATTGCACTATGGTCTAATATAGTGAATTTGGTATTGACTATGTATTGAGCTAGAAAGAGCTATAGTACAACTAGGTTTAGTCTAATAGTATAAAAATACAAATTACAAATAGCACCAGTCTCTCACTAGTAATTGCACTATGGTCTAATTTAGTGAATTTGGTATTGACTATGTATTGAGCTAGAATGAGCTATAGTACAACTAGGTTTAATCTAATAATATAAAAATACAAATTAAAAATAGCATCAGTCTCTCACTAGTAATTGCACTATGGTCTAATATAGTGAATTTGGTATTGACTATGTATTGAGCTAGAATGAGCTATAGTACAACTGAATTTAATCTAATAATATAAAAAAGGCACAAGACTCTCAATTGTAATTGCACTAAGGTCTTATGTAAGTTGTTTACAAAAATTAGAATATAACTAGATTTAAATTGACAGGATAAAATACACAAGTTAAGGTAGCAAAAGAATAATAAAAAAAAATGATAAAAATAAAAATAGCAATGACTTGGTTATAATATGCTAGTAAGATGGTAGACAGGATAATATAAAAGTTGTAGTTGAAAATACTAGTTTAAAAAAGTATAGAATAAAAATGGTCAATAAAAGAAGTTTACAATAAGTTTGGTCAACATAGTTTAAAGCAAAATTGGGCAATAAAAGGGATTTTAGAATAAAATTGGGCAATTGAGTATTTCTTAAAGTGAGGTAGAATTATTGAGGACAAGTTATGGTTAGTTTATAATAAAATAAGATGGAACAGTGATGTGGTAAGTTGTAAAAAAGGAGATAGATTCTGTAGATATTAAACACAATTAAGACTATGAGGTAGAATGGTCGTTGAATACAACAATGACAGTCAAAAGTAGTTGGGGTATTAGAATTTTAGGGGGGCACAAATTTATGACAACGGCCTCAAAAGCTTTACTGAAGAAGGTTAATAAATTAGTTAGGCAGGAACGGCCCCTCGTGAATTCATGCTGAGTATCATTAATCAAGCTGCGCTTATCGAGATGGCTTCTTATATTATCAGCTATAATTGATTGGTGTAATTTGCCTACAATTGAGGTTAGGCTTATTGGGCGGTAATTTGACGGTGGCGACTTGTCCCCTGCTTTAAAAATAGGAATTACATTAGTCATCTTCCACATATCAGACACTACACCTGTTTGAAGAGAAATATTAAAAATATTAGTCAATGGTTCACAAAGTTCCATTTTACACTCTTTAAGAACCCTTGAAAAAAGTTCATCAGGGCCCGGAGATTTATTTTGCCTTAACCGGTCTATTTGTTTGATAACCAATTCGGTAGTGACTGTGATACTGCATAATTTATCATCATCAGGCCCACTATAAAAATTAATTACTGGGATATTGTTAGTGTCTTCCTGAGTGAAAACCGAGAGAAAATAATTATTAAGAATAGAGCACATTTCATTCTCCTTGTCATTGAGATGCCCAGAGTTATTTTTAAGGGGACCTATCTTATCTCTGACTTCTGTTCTATAAACCTGGAAGAAACTTTTTGGGTTAGTTTTTGAATCCCTAGCAACTTTAATTTCATAGTCCCGTTTAGCTTTTCTTATCCCCTTTTTAACGTCCCTCTTAATGTCAATATACCTATTCATAAGATGACCCTCACCTCTTTTGATGCGCCTATAAATTCTTTTCTGTCCTAAAAGATATCTGAGCCTATTATTCATCCATCTGGGGTCATTTCTATTCTATCTAATTTCCTTATATGGGATAAATGTCCTTTGGGCAGCATGTATTGTGTTAAGAAAGCTGTCATACTGATAACTCTCTTCGTTACCCCAGTCCACAGATGATAAGTGTTCTCTAAGCCCATTGTAATCAGCTAAGCGAAAATTTGGGACCAGTACTGAATTATCCCTACTATCATACTTCCATTCAATAGTAAAGGTAATTGATTTGTGATCGCTTGTGCCGAATTCTTCTGTAATTTCTAAATTATTAACAAGGGTTTCCTTGTTTGCCAAAACCAAGTCAAGCAGGTTATTTCCCCTTGTAGGTTCTGTCACAAACTGCTTCAAAAAACAATCCTGAACTACTTCTAAGAAGTCGTTTGATTCTAAATTCCCAATCAAGGAATTTCAATCAATATGACTAAAGTTAAAGTCTCCTAGAATTACTACGTTATCGTGCCTTGTGGCCTTAACAATTTCCTCCCATAGTAGTCTCCCTTGGTCCCTATCTAAGTTAGGGGGATGGTATATCACACCTAAAATCCAAGGCAGCCAGCTGGCTGCCTTGGATCTAGCTAGAACACCAAACAGGGATGAGAATGAAATTAGCTTAGAAGCTCCCACACCTCCGTATGCCCTCGGATGGCAGCCCAACAGCTAGCTGTGTACTGGCTACGCCATTCTTGTAGGGTTGGGTGGTCCTGTGGTTTAAAGCGTCATGTGGTTCTCGCTTACCATGAGGCAGGCCAATACAACATGGGTTCGAATCCTTGGCTAGCGCAGTGTTGTTATAGATAAGTATGTTTATGGGGCTTGCAATGTGAACAGACTGACTGATGTTGTAGTGGCCAGGCTTAGGCTTGGTTACAAGTACTTCTGGCAGTTTGGGAGACACACAGATGATGATCAAACTAAATGCAAATTATGTGATCAGACATATGGTCACTGTCTTGAACACTATGTGCTTAATTGTCCACTTATTGAGGAATACAGAAAGAGATAGTATAATAACCTATGTGACATGTCAAGATATCTTATTAATGAAAATAAGATACCAGACATACTAAGCAAATTTCCTAAATCTGCTTGTAACAGATAAGTGAAATATAGATATGTAGACATAAATCCATATGTACTCCTTTTAACCCTTTTGGGGCCTAGTTCCTAGGCCTTTCGTGTATCCATGTGCTCTTGGGCTACCGTCCACAGGATAGATATGGGGTGCACAATAAACTAGCCACTTCGGTGGCAAAATCTAATCTAAATCTATCTTCCCACAGGGTGGGTAAGCGGTGAATAATAAAATTATAAATCTAACCAGAGTTCCTTATTGGCTAGGTTAATAATTGTATTTATGTGTGTGTATACATGAATGTATAATTCATTGCATTTAGAAGTAAAAAGTAAAGGCCTAGCTTAATAAACAAAAAAAACTCTCTCACTTCAGTACCGTCTGTGACAGGCGGTGGCGGTCGCCCCAACATTAATAGCAGCCGCCCCTACATTGGTAGCCGCCGCACCAACGTTGGTGGTGGTCGCACCAACATTGGTGGTGGTCGCTCCAACGTTGGTGGAGGCCGTCCTAACATTGGTGGCAGCCGTCCTAACATTGGTGGCAGCCGTCCTAACATTGGTAGCGGCCGTCCCAACATTGGTAGTGGGCGCCCCAACATTGGTGTTGGCCGCTCCAACAGTGGTAGTGGTGGCCCTTCCAACAGTGGTGATGGTCCGTCCAGCAGTGGTGGCAGACAACCAAGAGGCAACCTTTGTGTTCAAGATCCTCGCGACTGTGATGGTAAGTGATGACTTACTGCTCATGTATCTCGTTCACTCAATCTCAGATGTTTGTAGCTTGTTTCTGCTGGTAGTCAGTTGAATGGGCGAGGAGCCCATCATTTTTTTTTCAAATTTAAATGGCGAATATGTTTCCTTATTCTTCAAATTTTCATTGCTGTGGCGTTGACCTCCGAAACCCTCTCCAGGTATACTCTCCAGGTATACTCTCCAGGTATACTCTCCAGGTATACTCTTCAGGTATACTCTCCAGGTATACTCTCCAGGTATACTCTTCAGGTATACTCTCCAGGTATACTCTCCAGGTATACTCTCCAGGTATACTCTCCAGGTATACTCTCCAGGTATACTCTCCAGGTATACTCTCCAGGTATACTCTTCAGGTAACTCTCCAGGTATACTCTCCAGGTATACTCTCCAGGTATACTCTCCAGGTATACTCTCCAGGTATACTCTCCAGGTATACTCTCCAGGTATACTCTCCAGATATACTCTCCAGGTATACTCTTCAGGTATACTCTCCAGGTATACTCTCCAGGTATACTCTCCAGGTATACTCTCCAGGTATACTCTCCAGGTATACTCTCCAGATATACTCTCCAGGTATACTCTCCAGGTATACTCTCCAGGTATACTCTCCAGGTATACTCTCCAGATATACTCTCCAGGTATACTCTTCAGGTATACTCTCCAGGTATACTCTCCAGGTATACTCTCCAGGTATACTCTCCAGGTATACTCTCCAGGTATACTCTCCAGATATACTCTCCAGGTATACTCTTCAGATATACTCTCCAGGTATACTCTCCAGGTATACTCTCCAGGTATACTCTCCAGATATACTCTCCAGGTATACTCTCCAGGTATACTCTCCAGGTATACTCTCCAGATATACTCTCCAGGTATACTCTCCAGGTATACTCTCCAGGTATACTCTCCAGATATACTCTTCAGGTATACTCTCCAGGTATACTCTCCAGGTATACTCTTCAGGTATACTCTCCAGATATACTCTTCAGGTATACTCTCCAGGTATAATCTCCAGATATACTCTCCAGGTATACTCTCCAGATATACTCTCCAGGTATACTCTCCAGATATACTCTCCAGGTATACTCTTCAGGTATACTCTCCAGGTATAATCTCCAGATATACTCTCCAGGTATACTCTCCAGATATACTCTCCAGGTATACTCTTCAGGTATACTCTCCAGATATACTCTTCAGGTATACTCTCCAGGTATAATCTCCAGATATACTCTCCAGATATACTCTCCAGATATACTCTCCAGGTATACTCTCCAGGTATACTCTCCAGGTATACTCTCCAGATATACTCTTCAGGTATACTCTCCAGGTATAATCTCCAGATATACTCTCCAGGTATACTCTCTAGATATACTCTCCAGGTATACTCTCCAGGTATACTCTCCAGGTATACTCTCCAGGTATACTCTTCAGGTATACTCTCCAGGTATACTCTCCAGGTATACTCTCCAGGTATACTCTCCAGGTATACTCTTCAGGTATACTCTCCAGGTATACTCTCCAGGTATACTCTCCAGGTATACTCTCCAGATATACTCTTCAGGTATACTCTCCAGGTATAATCTCCAGGTATACTCTCCAGGTATACTCTCCAGGTATACTCTCCAGGTATACTCTCCAGGTATACTCTCCAGGTATACTCTCCAGGTATACTCTTCAGGTATACTCTCCAGGTATACTCTCCAGGTATACTCTCCAGATATACTCTTCAGGTATACTCTCCAGGTATACTCTCCAGGTATACTCTCCAGGTATACTCTCCAGGTATACTCTCCAGGTATACTCTCCAGGTATACTCTCCAGGTATACTCTCCAGGTATACTCTCCAGGTATACTCTCCAGGTATACTCTCCAGGTATACTCTTCAGGTATACTCTCCAGGTATACTCTCCAGGTATACTCTCCAGGTATACTCTCCAGGTATACTCTCCAGGTATACTCTCCAGGTATACTCTCCAGGTATACTCTTCAGGTATAGTACTTTTCATAAAGACATAATATTAATCATGTTCATATTAAACACTGATACAGCATTATTTGGCAGATCTGTCAATAAATATGCATATGTTGATGATTAAGACAGGTTTAATACCTGGGTATCTTTATTCTGAAGACGTTTCGCCAGCCAATGGCTTAGTCATTTCAGTATAGAGGTTATTTGAAGGTGATGCAACTGGAGACAGAAGAACATGAGGTAATCGGCCCCTCAGCCTAGATAAAGGTGTACATCACCTTTATTTAGGTTGAATCTGAAGCATAGGCAGGAAGATGTTCGCTTACGTAGGTGTCAGATGAGGTGCAGCAGTTCAAGGGATCGTCACCATGGGCGGACCCATTAGTGGAAGTAGGTCATGGCCAAGAGTTAGGCCAGAGGTTAGCAAGTATGATGAAGACGGTATACTCCATACTCCGTGGTGTTACTTTCTCAGACAAATATGGTAGCAGTAATTGAGTTCAGAAAGTTACTGCTTAGTGAAACGTCTTCAAATAAAGATACCCAGATATTTCATCAGTTTATGAATAAAATAGACACATATGAAATATCTGGGAACTTTTATTTGGATCCTTCTCGCCCATGGTATTGTTCCAGCCATGGTATTGTTCCAGCCATGGCATTGTTCCAGCCATGGCATTGTTCCAGCCATGGTATTGTTCCAGCCATGGTATTGTTCCAGCCATGGTATTGTTCCAGCCATGGCATTGTTCCAGCCATGGTATTGTTCCAGCCATGGTATTATGACTAATTCTTCACATACTCCTATTCAAAACATGTCAAAAAATGTTTCTCCAAGCATTCGGTAATCTGTGCCTCAGCCTACAATATCTGCTATATACCTGTTTCTAAAGCTTTATAAGAAGTTTACTTCTACTACGCTTTCATCAAGGTCATTTCACGTGTGTGTGTGTACTCACCTAATTGTGGTTGCAGGGGTCGAGACTCAGCTCCTCGCCCCGCAGACTAAGCTCCTGGCAGCGCGCGCGCGCGCACGTGTGTGTGTGTGTGTTGTGTGTACTCACCTAGTTGAGGTTGCGGGGGTCGAGTCCGAGCTCCTGGCCCCGCCTCTTCACTGATCGCTACTAGGTCACTCTCCCTGAGCCGTGAGCTTTATCATACCTCTGCTTAAAGCTATGTATGGATCCTGCCTCCACTACATCGCTTCCCAAACTATTCCACTTACTGACTACTCTGTGGCTGAAGAAATACTTCCTAACATCCCTGTGATTCATCTGTGTCTTCAGCTTCCAACTGTGTCCCCGTGTTACTGTGTCCAATCTCTGGAACATCCTGTCTTTGTCCACCTTGTCAATTCCTCTCAGTATTTTGTATGTCGTTATCATGTCCCCCCTATCTCTCCTGTCCTCCAGTGTCGTCAGGTTGATTTCCCTTAACCTCTCCTCGTAGGACATACCTCTTAGCTCTGGGACTAGTCTTGTTGCAAACCTTTGCACTTTCTCTAGTTTCTTCACGTGCTTGGCTAGGTGTGGGTTCCAAACTGGTGCCGCATACTCCAATATGGGCCTAACGTACACGGTGTACAGGGTCCTGAATGATTCCTTATTAAGATGTCGGAATGCTGTTCTGAGGTTTGCTAGGCGCCCATATGCTGCAGCAGTTATTTGGTGTATATGTGTATGTGTGTGTGTGTGTGTGTGTGTGTGTGTGTGTGTGTGTGTGTGTGTGTGTGTGTGTGTGTGTGTGTGTGTGTGTGTGTGTGTGTGTGTATGTGTGTGTTCTCACCTAATTGCGGTTGCAGGGGTCGATTCACAGCTCCTGCCCCCTCCTCTTCACTGGTCACTATTAGGTCCATTTTCTCCCTGCTCCATGAGCTTTATCATACCTCTTCGTAAAGCTATGTATGGATGCTGCCTCCACTACATCACTCTCCACACTGTTCCACTTCCTGACAACTCTATGACTGAAGTATTTCCTGACGTCCCTGTGACTCATCTGAGTCTTCAGCTTCCAGATGTAACCCCCTGTTGCTGTGTCCCATCTCTGAAACAACCTGTCCCTATCCACCTTGTCAGTTCCTCTCAGTATTTTACGTTGTTACCATGTGTCCCCTATCCCTCCTGTCCTCCAGTGTCGTCAGGTTGACTTCCTTTAACTTCTCGTAGGACTGGCCCCTTAGCTCCGGGACTAGTCTTGTTGCAAACCTTTGCACGTTCTCTAATTTCTTGACGAGCTTGACCACGTGTGGGCTCCATACTGGTGTTGCATTCTCCAATATGGGCCTGACGTACACGGTGTACAGAGTCTCGAACGATTCCTTACTGAGGCCCCGAAGCGCTATTCTTAGGTTTGCCAGGCGCCCATATGCTGCAGTAGTTATTTGGTTGATGCGCGCTTCAGATGTGCTCGATGTTATACTTACCCCGAGATCATTTTCCTTGAGTGTGGTTTGCATTCTTTGGCCCACTAACCTGTACTCTATCTGCGGTCTTCTTTGCCCTTCCCCGATCTTCATGACTTTACGCTTGGTGGGAATAAACTCCAGGACCCATTTCCTGGACCAGGCTTGCAGCTTATCCAGATCCCTTTGTAGTCCTGCCTGATCCTCAACCGACTGAATTCTAATTAGCTTCACATCGTCTGCAAACAGAGACATTTCTGAATCTATCCCTTTCGTCGTGTCATTGTGTGTGTGTGTGTGTGTGTGTGTGTGTGTGTGTGTGTGTGTGTGTGTGTGTGTGTGTGTGTGTGTGTGTGTGTGTGTACTCACCTAGTTGTACTCACCTAGTTGAGGTTGCAGGGGTCGAGTCCAAGCTCCTGGCCCCGCCTCTTCACTGGTCGCTACTAGGTCACTCTCCATGAACCGTGAGCTTTATCATACCTCTGCTTGAAGGAATCCTGCCTCCACTACATCGCTTCCCAAAATATTCCACTTCCTGACTACTCTGTGTGTGTGTGTGTACTCACCTAATTGTACTCGCCTAATTGTGGTTGCAGGGGTCGATACTCAGCTCCTGGTCCCGCCTCTTCACTGATCGCTACTAGTTCCTCTCCCTCTCTGCTTCCTGAGCTTTGTCATACCTCTTCTTAAAACTATGTATGGTTCCTGCCTCCACTACTTCACTTGCTAGGCTATTCCACTTCCTGACGACTCTATGACTGAAGAAATACTTCCTAACGTCCCTGTGACTCGTCTGAGTCTTCAGCTTCCAGTTGTGACCCCTTGTTTCTGTGCCCCCCTCTGGAACATCCTGTGTGTGTGTGTGTGTGTGTGTGTGTACTCACCTAGTTGTACTCACCTAGTTGAGGTTGCAGGGGTCGAGTCCAAGCTCCTGGCCCTGCCTCTTCACTGGTCGCTACTAGGTCACTCTCCCTGAACCATGAGCTTTATCGTACCTCTGCTTAAAGCTATGTATGAATCCTGCCTCCACTACATCGCTTCCCAAACTATTCCACTTCCTGACTACTCTGTGGCTGAAGAAATACTTCCTAACATCCCTTTGATTCATCTGTGTCTTTAGCTTCCAACTGTGTCCCCGTGTTGCTGTGTCCAGTCTCTGGAACATCCTGTCTTTGTCCACCTTGTCAATTCCTCTCAGTATTTTGTAAGTCGTTATCATGTCTCTCCCTATCTTCCTGTCTCCAGTGTCGTCAGGTTGATTTCCCTTAACCTCTCCTCATAGGACATACCTCTTAACTCTGGGACTAGTCTTGTTGCAAACCTTTGCACTTTCTCTAGTTTCTTTACGTGCTTGGCTAGGTGTGGGTTCCAAACTGGTGCCGCATACTCCAATATGGGCCTAACGTACACGGTGTACAGGGTCCTGAACGATTCCTTATTAGATGTCGGAATGCTGTTCTGAGGTTTGCCAGGCGCCCATATGCTGCAGCAGTTATTTGGTTGATGTGCGCTTCAGGAGATGTGCCTGGTGTTATACTCACCCCAAGATCTTGTTCCTTGAGTGATGTTTGTAGTCTCTGGCCCCCTAGACTGTACTCCGTCTGCGGTCTTCTTTGCCCTTCCCCAATCCTCATGACTTTGCACTTGGTGGGATTGAACTCCAGGAGCCAGTTGCTGGACCAGGTCTGCAGCCTGTCCAGATCCCTTTGTATTTCCGCCTGGTCTTCGATCGAATGAACTCTTCTCATCAACTTCACGTCATCTGCAAACAGGGACACCTCGGAGTTTATTCCTTCCGTCATGTCGTTCACAAATACCAGAAACAGCACTGGTCCTAGGACTGACCCCTGTGGGACCGGTCACAGGTGCCCACTCTGACACCTCGCCATGTACCATTACTCGCTGCTGTCTTCCTGACAAGTATTCCCTGATCCATTGCAGTGCCTTCCCTGTTATCCCTGCTTGGTCCTCCAGTTTTTGTACTAATCTCTTGTGTGGTACTGTGTCAAACGCCTTCTTGCAGTCCAAGAAAATGCAATCTACCCACCCCTCTCTCTCTTGTCTTACTGTTGTCACCATGTCATAGAACTCCAGTAGATTTGTGACACAGGATTTCCCGTCTCTGAAACCATGTTGGCTGCTGGTGATGAGATCATTCCTTTCTAGATGTTCCACCATTCTTCTCCTGACAATCTTTTCCATGATTTTGCATGCTATACATGTCAGTGACATTGGTCTGTAGTTTAGTGCTTCATGTCTGTCTCCTTTTTTAAAGATTGGGACTACATTTGCTGTCTTCCATGCCTCAGGCAATCTCCCTGTTTCGATAGATGTATTGAATATTGTTGTTAGGGGTACACATAGTGCCTCTGCTTCCTCTCTCAGGACCCATGGAGAGATGTTATCTGGCCCCATTGCCTTTGAGGTATCTAGCTCACTCAGAAGCCTCTTCACTTCTTCCTCGGTTGTGTGTACTGTGTCCAGCACATGGTGGTGTACCCCACCTCTCCGTCTTTCTGGAGCCCCTTCTGTCTCCTCTTACCTGGAGTTTACCTGGAGAGAGTTAAACTCCAGGTAAGAGGAGACAGAAGGGGCTCCAGAAAGACACTTCTTTGAATCTCTTGTTGAGTTCCTCACATACTTCACGGTCATTTCTTGTTGTGTCTCCTCCTTCCTTCCTTAGCCTGATTATCTGGTCCTTGATGGTTGTTTTCTTCCTGATGTGGCTGTATAACAGCTTCGGGTCAGATTTGGCTTTTGCTGCTATGTCGTTTTCATATTGACGTTAGGCCTCCCTTCTTATCTGTGCATATTCGTTTCTGGCTCTACGACTGCTCTCCTTATTCTCCTGGGTCCTTTGCCTTCTATATTTCTTCCATTCCCTAGCACACTTGGTTTTTGCCTCCTTGCATCTTTGGGTGAACCATGGGCTCATCCTGGCTTTTTCATTATTCCTGTTACCATTGGGTACAAACCTCTCCTCAGCCTCCTTGCACATTGTTGCTACATATTCCATCATCTCATTAACTGGCTTCCCTGCCAGTTCTCTGTCCCACTGAACCTCATTCATGAAGTTCCTCATTCATGTGTAGTCCCCTTTCCTGTAGTTGGGTTTCATTTGTCCTGGCCTTCCTGCTTCCCCCTCCACTTGTAGCTCTACTGTGTATTCGAAGCTCAAAACCACAGCATCGCTGGCCCCAAGGGGTCTTTCATATGTGATGTCCTCAATATCTGCACTACTCAAGGTAAATACTAAGTCCAGTCTTGCTGGTTCATCCTCTCCTCTCTCTCTTGTAGTGTCCCTTACGTGTTGGTACATGAAGTTTTCCAGTACCACCTCCATCATCTTAGCCCTCCATGTATCTTGGCCCCCATGTGGCTCCAAGTTCTCCCATTCGATCTCCTTGTGGTTAAAGTCGCCCATGATCAGGAGCTTTGCCCTGCATGCATGAGCTCTTCTGGCCACTGTAGCCAGTGTGTCAACCATCACTCTATTGCTCTCGTCATACTCTTGTCTTGGCCTCCTGCTGTTCTGTGGTGGGTTATACATCACTGCAATTATCACCTTGGACCCTCCAGAGTGAAGCGTTCCCGCTATGTAATCACTTTCTTCTCCGCTGTCTCCTCTCTCCAGCTCATCAAAATTCCATCGGTGTTTGATCAGCAATGCCACTCCTCCACCCCCCCTGTTCCTTCTGTCTTTTCTCAGGATCTGGTATCCCGCTGGAAAGATGGCATCTGTTATCATACCTGTAAGCTTGGTTTCTGTGATCTCTATGATGTCTGGTGATGCCTCTTTGACTCTTTCGTGCCACTCCTCCCACTTATTTGTTATTCCATCAGCATTTGTGTACCATACCTTCAGTTTCCTTTCCAACACTGTGGTTTGGGGGCCTGTGGGGGTGGGAGACCTGATAGCATACTGTGGGATTCTATGGTTGGGGGTTGGGTGGAAGCTGTGGGTATGGATTGTATTGTGTGTTGGGATAGTGTGATAGGTTGTGGGGTTCTGAGGATAGTTGTGTGTGTGCTTGCCCTTGCTGCTCTGTTCTGCTCTGACTGACCTCTGCTGGTTCCATCCTTGTCTCCTTTCCTAGCTCCTATCGCTTTTTTGTCCTCTCCCTCAGCTGCTGTCTCTCTGTTTGAGTTCTGTCTCTGTCTAGGAACACCTTCTTGTACTCTTCCGAGCTTTCAACCGTGGTTTCTCTTGGAGGATCCTGTTCTGCACTGTTTTTGTCCTGAGAATCAGCTTGATCGGTCGGTTTCTTCCCTTCAAGTACCCCCCTATTCTCTGAAAATTTACAATCTCATCCATGTCTTCTCCCCCTATTTCCGTGATGATTTTCTCAATCTCCTTTCTTTCTTCCTGCCATCTTTCAGTGTGTGTCCTTTCCTCTCTCTCCCGAAGCCCATGGATAATCACTGATTTTGCCCTTTCCTCCTCCCATTGCCTCTCCCTCTGTGACTCTGGTTCCTGTCTGTATGTGGTCATTTTCTCCCTTGATTTTTCCAGTGGCTCTTGGTAGCATGGTTGTGCCTCAGCATTCGACCTATCTCCCTCTCCATCTGCACCCATCTGCTCTTCCCTTCCACTCCCTGGCCCTTCTTTGCAGGCTGATATGACCTTAGCATAATTCATATCTCCTTCCTTTCTGTTCAGCCTCTCAGCTTCGTATGGTGTGTCTTCTCTGGTCACTACCCCTGAGACTTGCTTCAGCCTGTTTACCTCAAATTCTAGGACCTTTACCCTGGCTACTGCAGTTTCGACTTGTGCCTCCCAATTCTTCGTCTCCTTCTCCAACCTCTTTTCCCATTTCACAGAGAGCTCTTTCTCCATTTTTCCAGAAAGCTCTCCTGATTTTCTCTCCCATTCTTGCTCTATCCTCTTCCACTGCTCCTCCATCCATTCCTCCCTACCAGTACCATTGTCATCTGATCCCTGATTCCTGCGAGTCCCAACCATTTTTTTTTTAGTGAAAGAGAGAGAGAAAGAGAAAAAGAAAAAGGGGGAGAGAGTGAGAGAGAGGGAGAAAGAGAGAGAAGGGGAGGGTAGAAGGAGGGGAAAAGAAGGGAAAAAGGGGGAGAAAGTGAGAGAGAGGGAAAAGGTAAGAGAGAGGGGGGAGTGACAAGGGAAGAGAGAGAGAGAGAGAGAGAGAGAGAAAAGAAGAGGAAGAGAGAGAGTAAGAGAGGAAGAGAGAGAGGGAGAAGAGAGAGAGAGAGGGAAGAGAGAGTGAGAGGAAGAGAGAGAGGAAGAAGAGTGAGAGAAGAGAGAGAGGAAGAGAGAGAGGATGAGAGAAAGGGAGAGAGAGAGAGAGAGAGAGAGAGAGAGAGAGAGAGAAGAGAAGAGAGAGAGAGAGAGAGAGGAAGAGAGAGGAGAGGAGAGGGAGAGAGATGGGGGGGAAAGGGTTAGAGGGTCACTTCACAGGAAGGTGTGAAATCCTGTATGTGTGCATGTGTGTGTGTGTGTGTACTCACCTATTTGTACTCACCTATTTGTGGTTGCAGGGGTCGAGTCCTAGCTCCTGGCCCCGCCTCTTCACCGGTTGCTACTAGGCCCTCTCTCTCCCCGCTCCATGAGCTTTATCAAACCTCGTCTTAAAACTGTGTATGGTTCCTGCCTCCACTACGTCATTTTCTAGGCTATTCCACTGCCTTACAACTCTATGACTGAAGAAATACTTCCTACTATCTCTCTGACTCATTTGTGTCTTCAACTTCCAATTGTGGCCTCTTGTTTCTGTGTCCCCTCCCTGGAACATCCTGTCTTTGTCCACCTTGTCTATTCCACGCAGTATTTTATATGTCGTTATCATGTCTCCCCTGACCCTCCTGTCCTCCAGTGTCGTCAGGCCGATTTCCCTTAATCTTTCTTCATAGGACATTCCCCTTAGCTCTGGAACTAACCTTGTCGCAAACTTTTGTACTTTCTCTAGTTTCTTGATGTGCTTTATCAGTGCGGGTGTGTGTGTGTGTGTGTGTGTGTGTGTGTGTGTGTGTGTGTGTGTGTGTGTGTGTGCATGTGTGTGTGCATGTGTGTGTGCATGTGTGTGTGTGTGTGTGTGTGTGTGTGTGTGTGTGTGTGTGTGTGCTACAGCTATTCAAGTACCTAACAGCAGAGCTGTTCTCACCAAGTGTGTGTGCATATGTTTATGTAAACAGTCCTTATTTCCCACATATGTACTACATATGTATTGCATATGTACCCGATCTCTTGGTTCCCACTGTAGTCTTATGAGTTTAAAATTACGTTCAAAAATAAATACACTAGGCTTCGCCTATATGCCGCTACCTCTAAATTCTATTAAATGCCAGTAAATGCTGCTTGTTCTAATTCTGATAGCTCGAGGAGAGTGACCCCCAATTCCAGCTAGAGACAGGTACTATTGACCCCATGCAACTCAAACTAGGTGAATATTACTTGCAGCTGGCAGTGGAGTAACGTTGAGAGTCTGTCCTGTCCCAGTAGTTGATGTTTGATGCTTCTCGGTAATTTTTCCACTAACTTCCTGTATGCACTATAGTCTCTAGCTCTTCTAATTTTTTCACTCACTCACTGTATTTACTGACACATTTATACATATCTCTTATCTCCGTGGTCTTGAGTCGCACTGCGTTATTATGGCAACACTATTTAGGCCTGACACAACCGTTCACCCTTCCAACGGCCCCTACTAAACACTCAGCCACTATTTCCTTTGTTTTCTTTTCTGTGATCACTTATATTTCCTTTTTTCGGGGCTTAAGTGATTATATGCACTCTTATGCATGCACACGCCTATATCCCACACTCTATTCCTTATGGCACAGTCAGAAATTATCACCAAAACACGAGCTCAAACCATGTGACTCCTCCACGAGTGTGTGTGTGTGTGTGTGTGTGTGTGTGTGTGTGTGTGTGTGTGTGTGTGTGTGTGTGTGTGTGTGTGTGTGTGTGTGTGTGTGTGTGTGTGTGTGCACGTGTAGTTACTAGGTGTCAGAGGCACTTGTCGTTAGACACCTGGCCTGCTGTGTGTAGAGTGGTTGTGTGCAATGTGAGTGTGGTTATTAGTTGTCAGAGGTACTTGTCGACAGACAATTGGCGTAATTATTTTGTGTGTCGTGTGACTGTTGGTGTGTGTGTGTATACTCACCTATATGTGATTGCAGGGGTCGATTCGCATTTCCTGCCCCCTCCTTCTCCTGAATTCAAGACCTTTATCGTACCTCTGTTTAAAGCTAAGTATGGATCCTGCCTTCTCCACTTCATTTTCCCGTTCGTTTCACTTCTTGGCATCTCTAAGGCTGAAGAAATACTTCCTAACATCCCTCTGACTCATCTGAGCTTTCAACTTCCAGCTGTGTCCTCGTGTTCCTGTTTTCCATCCTCAAACATTCTGTCCCTTTTCACCCTGTCAAGTCTTCTTCACTTCCCCCCACTAGCCCTCCGGTTCTCCAGTGTCATCAGGTTGAGTTCTCTTAACCTCTCCTCATAAGGCATGCTCCGTAGGTTCAGGACTAGTCTTGTTGCAAACCTATGCACTTTCAACGGTTTCTTAATATGCTTAACCAGGTGTGGATTCCATACTGGTGCTGCATACTCTAATATGGGCTTGACGTACACGGTGTAGTATCATGAATGATTCCTTACTTAGATGTCGTAGAGCTATTCTTAGATTTACTAGACGCGCATTTGCTGTAGCAATTATTTGGTTGATGTTCGCCTCAGGTGATATGCTCGGTATGATGTCCTCGAGCCTGTACTTCTGCAGTCTTCTGTCCTTCCCCAGACTTCATAACTTTGTACTTGGTGGGGTTAAACTCTAGGAGCCACATATCAGACCATGCCTGAAGCCTGTCCAGATCTATTTGTAGACTTCCTGGTCCTCGTCTGCTTGTATTCTCCGCATTAGATTCACGTTGTCTGCGAACAGGAGTACCTCTGACTGTCCCGTCATGTCACTGGCGTATACAAGAAACAGCACCGGCCCTGGGACTGATCGTTGAAGAACCCCCACTCGTCACATACACCCATTCCGACATCTTTTCACGGACCATCACCCGTTGTTCCCTTCCTGTTAAGTATGCCTTGATCCATTGTAGTGCTTTCCCTGTTATTCCTGCCTGGTCCTCTAGCTTTTGTACCAGTCTCTTGTGCGGCACTGTACTCACCTAATTGTACTCACTTAATTGTAGTTGCAGGGGTCGAGACTCAGCTCCTGGCCCCGCCTCTTCACTGAACGCTACTAGGTCCTCTCTCTCCCTGCTCCATGAGCTTTATCATACCTCGTCTTAAAGCTGCGTATGGTTCCTGCCTCCACTACATCACTTGCTAGACTATTCCACTTCCTGACTACTCTATGACTGAAGAAATACTTCCTAACATCCCTGTGACTCATCTGAGTCTTCAACTTCCAAGTGTGACCCCTTGTTTCTGTGTCCCCTCTCTGGAACATCCTGTGTGTATGCGCGCGCGTGCGTGTGGCCCTCAGTACCACCTGGGCTGTGATATGCTCCACTTCACCACTTTCTGTCTCCGTAACCACCTTTGTAAGCTTATTACGTGGCTCACTTGCTTCAATAAATGGTGCTTGGTGCTCATCCTCTGTGCCAGCCTCTCAGCCACTCACCCTTCCCTGGTACTGGTCCAATAGTCCCCTGATCTAGTCCTCTGGTCCCCTCCACCTATGGTCCCCTGGTCTCCTGGTTCCCTAGTCTCCTGATTCAGCAAGAACTTGCTGTTTCTCCATTGTTTGACCCTTTCTCTCACTCCCTCCATTTCTCTTCAGCTTTTCACTTTTCATTAATTTTTCGTCTCCCCATCTTTTAATTTCTTCCTCTTCATTATCCTTGCCTCCTTCCCTGCTTGCCTGCCTGTCAGCCAGCCAGCCAGTCACTATCAGGCAACACAGAGGTCAAGTTCACTACCCGTCACCTTCCACCAATGTTTACTGTCCACACTCGCCATCTAATATGATCTAGTTTTGCATCCCTCTATTTTATTGTTTGATAATTCACTACTACACCTCACATACAACAAGCTACGCCTCATAATACACGTGCCACACCTCTGGCACACACTGCTGGGACGGTTACTCTGGTCCTGATGGTAAAATTTTGCATGAATTTACTTCCATATGACTGAAGGATGAATATCAAAATGGTAGACAATACCGACAGGTTGGTAGGTAAGACACATAGGCAACAGTTAGGCAACCTTCTGTACTCGACTGAAGAAGCCTACTGTGTAGGCGAAACGTTTCGGAATAAAGTTGCGTAACTGTTGCCTATGTGTCTTACCTACCATGATTGAAGGAATGAGTGGGAGGAACTTTTCCTGCCCTCGTAGGGACATGTTTGTTCACTGGTGTTTGTTCATGTGCTTTGATTGTTGTTTGGTGTTTGATGTGCAGTGATTGCTGTATGATGTTAGTGTGAATACAATGTTCTCTAATGTTTGTATGTGCAATGTGATAGGTTCTGGTGTTTACAGTTGTGAAGTTACTCTCTTGCTCTCTGTGAGAGTAAAGTCATCGGAACGGTTAAAATTATTTGTACTCCCTGGAACGCAGACGGGAGAGATACATAATTATATACGCTTAGAAAATCCTAGAGGGATTAGTACCAAACTTGCACACGAAAATCACTCCCTACGAAAGCAAAAGACTCGGCAGACGATGCAACATCCCCCAATGAAAAGCAGGGGTGCCACTAGCACGATAAGAGACAACACATTAAATGTCAGGGGCCCAAGACTACTCAACTGCCTCCCAGCGTACATAACGAGGGATTACCAATAGACCCCTGGCTGTCTTCAAGCAGGCACTGGACAGGTTCCTAAAATCAGTACCTGACCAGATGGGCTGTGGCTCGTACGTCGGTTTACGTGCGGCCAACAGTAACAGCCTGTTTGATCAGGCCTGGTCACATACCGGGCCGCGGGGGCGTTGACCCTCGAAACCATCTCCAGGTATACTCCAGGACAAGAATAAGGTTAGAGAACCGTTGCTAGATATATTTACAACTATCACATAATTTGGAAAACTACTCATGCTGCTACATTTGGTAGGTAAAATGTTTGTCGGGAAACAAGACGCGGGTCTTAGTCATATGATGACCCATAGCTGGAGCTTTTGGACATCTGACCGAGACCTTCCGCTACGAAATTTGGGTCGTTCTGAACCATTATCAACCTACGGACTGAAACCTAGTTAGTTGTGTCGCCTGCGCTGCTAATTTATTACACGTACCATGACCATCCTATGATCTGTAGCGCAAAAATAAAGCAGTATTACAGAGGGCACACTGGGCCTTTATCATACCCCACCTGGAGTTTACCTGGAGTTTACCTGGAGAGAGTTTCGGGGGTCAACGCCCCCGCGGCCCGGTCTGTGACCAGGCCTCCTGGTGGATCAGCGCCTGATCAACCAGGCTGTTGCTGCTGGCTGCACGCAAACCAACGTACGAGCCACAGCCCGGCTGATCAGGAACTGACTTTAGGTGCTTGTCCAGTGCCAGCTTGAAGACTGCCAGGGGTCTGTTGGTAATCCCCGGCCATAGTTGCATCACTAAAAAAAAATACTGCGGTCAATTCATATATAACATTTTCTTCAGATAGCTAATGAACGCAGTACAAGTTTCCTCTCCGAATAAATGAGTATTTATTTAGGCTTTGATTATATAATGTACAAAAATTATTACAATAATCTTGGTGCACAAATATTACAATCACATAAACACTACATAATGTCGACTTAATCCAGGATAACTTAATATACTTATTTCCAGTATGTGTTAATGGTTACTATCAGACATACTTAATTAAAAGTGTCAGAACATACAACTAGCTCTTATTTTTTGAGTGTGTGAGAGAAAACTATATTATGGGTGTTTACAAGTGTGTTGATGAGTGCATTCATAGAGGCTGGATACACTCCAGCCTGACAGCAGCAACGTCTGTGGTGCCTCACTGTATCTCACCTGTCATCTTTAGTGGTCCGCTTCTCATCATAACTGGTGCCTCACCTTCCTTCATCATTACCTGGCAATCATAAATTTCAGTGCTGTTTGGAGTGATATCTGAACTGTCGTATCTGAGTGCCTCTGCAAAGACAGTGATTATGTGCGAATGATGGTGAAAGTGTTTCTTTCTGTTTTTAGTCACCTTGCCTCGGTGGGAGATGGCTAGCGCCATTTCTCTCTCTCTCTCCTCCTCTCTCTCTCTCTCTCTCTCTCTCTCTCTCTCTCTCTCTCTCTCTCTCTCTCTCTCTCTCTCTCTCTCTCTGTGTATATATATATATATATATATATATATATATATATATATATATATATATATATATATATATATATATATATATATATATATATATATATTTAGGCAACTATTGCAAACCAAGCGATACAAGACGCAAAATAACCACGGGGGGAGTAGGATGATAGCTCTAGGTCTTTCGTGTTGCAATTAACACATCATGACGTTATAAAATCCATATTTAAAAAAAATCATCCAGCTCCCCTGAGGTAGGCCGTGTGCCCAAGTTGACGCAGACATTTCCTCGTTAAACTCTTTCAAGAACTCGAGTGTCCTCTTTCCACATAAACGTAATCCAAGGATTTTTTTTTATCCTATTGGATTAAGCTATAACATACTGTCAGGTATCCTTGTTTGTGGGTCTTCTGGAGCTTCTTGAAACTGGCCACACCACCTCCTTCATCTTCGACGTGTTGGAGGTAAATGTCGGCCAGTGAAAACACACATGTAGCCCCATGCTCTCAGCTTACCATATTTGCAGGGTTGAACAGTGACTCCTTTCAGACGCTTGAGGCTGCCGTCACGTCTAGTTAGCTGGAGATACTGTTCTGATGGGCACCCGGCTTTGCCTGACATTATCGCTGACCTCTTCGTGTCTTGGATTCTTTCCTTTTGCCCTATGGCACATGAGACCATGAAGCCTAAATTGATCAACCGACGCGCTGACGTAAATACATCTATGTTCGATGAAAATGGAGACTAACCATACCAAGGGTGGGGTTAGAACCCGCGATCAGAGAGTCACGAAACTCCAGACCGACGCGTTAGCCACTGGACCAGCTGGCTACAATAAGATTCACCCAACTAGGTATATTTCTACACCTTAAAAGGGTTAGCATAGGCACCACTGTGACCACAAATGCAAATTTTTACAGACGAATCTCCAGCTAGCGTGGCCGTGACGAACTCTAGCTCATATCCCCTCAAAGCCATCAACATGACTCACGAAATCGTAATGACACGATTGCAAACAAACCATACCACGGGTGGGGTTAGAACCCGCGTCGGTCTGGAGTTTTGTGACTCTGTGATCACGGATTCTAACCCCACCCGTGGTATGGTTTGTTTGCAATCGTGTCATTACGATTTCGTGAGTCAGAATGGAGACTGATAGGCAAAGAATGTGAATGCCCTGAAGGTCGAGATAAGCACCCAAGAAGGAATAAAGGGTAGCCAAGAGCAAATTTCCAGAATGTGGTGCCCTTATTGCTAGGAGGCGATCTTTGTCCGTTCTTGAAGCACTGTCTAGCATCAGATCTTTGTCCGTTCTTGAAGCACTGTCTAGCATCAGTTCTTTGTCCGTTCTTGAAGCACTGTCTAGCATCAGTTCTTTGTCGTTCTTGAAGCCTGTCTAGCATCAGTTCTTTGTCCGTTCTGAAGCACTGTCTAGATCAGTTCTTTGTCCGTCTTGAAGCACTGTCTGCATCAGTTCTTTGTCCGTTCTTGAAGCACTGTCTAGCATCAGTTCTTTGTCCGTTCTTGAAGCACTGTCTAGCATCAGTTCTTTGTCCGTTCTTGAAGCACTGTCTAGCATCAGTTCTTTGTCCGTTCTTGAAGCACTGTCTAGCATCAGTTCTTTGTCCGTTCTTGAAGCACTGTCTAGCATCAGTTCTTTGTCCGTTCTTGAAGCACTGTCTAGCATCAGTTCTATGTAACTGTATTTGTGTATACCTGAATTAACTTACTTACTAACGAGGTAATTTTCTACACAATGTGCTGTTCTGATAGGACTGTGTGTTGAATATGTTAGTGGTATACAATATGTTAGTGGTATACAATATGTTAGTGGTATACAATATGTTAGTGGTATACAATATGTTAGTGGTATACAATATGTTAGTGGTATACAATATGTTAGTGGTATACAATATGTTAGTGGTATACAATATGTTAGTGGTATACAATACCGACAAGTCGATAAGTAAGACACGTGCAACATTTAGGTATTTTTATTCTGAAAAGTTTCGTTTACACAGTAGGGTTTACATTGTTCCTGACTACGGATCAGAACTATTCTTCAGGCTCATGGACTGACCATCCCAAAGCTACGTCTTCAAGGGTGACGGATTCATTATATCGTCTTCTGCTGCCTTCTCTTCTTCTGCTGCCTCCTCGGTATTCGACTGAATAAGCTAAAGCTACTGTGTAGGCGAAACGTTTCGGAATAAAGATACCTAACTGTTGCACATGTCTTATCAACTGTTTATGTTCTTTAGAAGAGGTAGGTTTGCTTGAAGTCTGCAAGGATATTCCATTGCCCTGCTCCATCGGTAATCATTAAGTCATAAATTCCTACAGACCCTTTCAAGTGTTCTAGGACTATCTCCCTCACTAGTTTGCTGGATACAATGCAGGAAGATAGGAATGTGTGTAAACTGTGTCACTCTGAACTCCTGTTTCCTCCAGTCTAACTGGGAGTGTCGCTTGATCTCATTGTAAAGCTTCCAGTGACTGATGTAGTGCTTTCCAGAATATTGATTTCAGGTGTTCGAGTTCGCTCAGTTTTTGCATACCAGAGAAATAAGACAGCCTGGGAGGGGGTTAGACATTTTGGAATAAAAAATACAAAGACTGTCTTCAACTTATTTCTTTGGGTGTTTCTTAAGGTCTTCAGGTTTTCCTTTCCTGCTAATGGTTTACATAAGTTTTTTGATTTGTGTTTGGTTTCTTTGTTTTGTGGGTGGCGGGTTGGTGTGTGTCTGTGTCACTTGTTTGTTTTTTGTTTGGGTGTGTGTTGTTTATGTGTTCGGGTTGTGTGTGTTTGGGGAATTGTTTTTGGTGTTGGTTGCTAGTTTTTGTGGGGTGGTGGGGGTGTGGCTTTTTTTTTGGGGTGGTGGGATGTTGGGGTTAAAAATGTTGTGTTTTTGGTTTGTCGTTTGGTTTGGGTTGTGTTTTGGAGGTTTCCCCGGGTGTGTGTGTGTGTGTGTGGTGTGTGTGTGTGTGGTGTGTGGGTGTGTGTTTGTGTGTGTGTGTGTGTTTTGGTGTGTGTGTGTGTTGTTGTGGTGTGGTGTGTGTGTGTGGGGTGTGTGTGTGTGTGGGGGTGTGTGTGTGTGTGTGTGTGTGGGGTGTATAACTGAATTGTGGTTGCCGGGGTCGAGACTCAGCTCCTGGCCCCTCCTCTTCACTGGTCGCTAGTAGGTCCTCTCTCTTCCTGCTTCACGAGCTTTATCATACATTGTCTTAAAACTATGTATGGTTCCTGCCTCATCTACATCACTTACCAGACTATTCCACTTCTTGACAACTTTGTGACTGAAGAAATACTTCCTAACATCCTTTTGACTCATCTGAGTCTTCAACTTCCAACTGCGACCCCTTGTGTCTTTGTCTCCTCTCCACAACATCCTATCTTTTTCCACCTTATCTATTACTCGCAGTATTTTGTATGTCATTATCATGTCTCCTTTAACCCTCCTGTCCTCCAGTGTTGTCAGGCCGATGTCCCTTAATCTTTCTTCATAGGACATTTCCCTTAGCTCTGGAACTAGCCTTGTTGCAAACTTTTGCACCTTCTCTAATTTCTTGACGTGCTTGACCAGGTGTGGGTTCCAAACTGGTGCTGCATACTTCAGCATGGGCCTGACATACACGGTGTACAGAGTCTTGAACGATTCCTTACTGGGGTATCGGAATCCTATTCTCAGGTTTGCCAGGCGCCCGTTTGCTGCAGCAGTTATCTGGTTGATGCGTGCTTCCGGAGACGTTCTCGGTATTATACTCACTCCAGAAGTTTTCTCCTTGAGAGATGTTTGCAGTCTTTGGCCGCCTAGCCTATACTCTGCGGTCTTCTTTGCCCTTCCCCGATCTTCATGACTTTGCTTTTGGTGGGGTTAAATTCGAGGAGCCAGTTGCTGGATCAGGTGTCCAGCCTGTCCAGGTCTCTTTGTAGTCCTGCCTGATCCTCATCCGATTTAATTCTCTTCATTAATTTCACATCATCTGCAAACAGGGTCAATTCTGAGTCTATCCTTTCCGTCATGTCATTTACATATACCAAAAATAGCACTGGTCCTAGAAATGACCCCTGTGGAACCCCGCTCATTACAGGCGCCCACTCTGACATCTCGTCATACACCATGACTTGTTGTTGCCTCCCTGTCAGGTATAATCTGATCCATTGCAGTGCCTTTCGTGTTATGTGTGCCTGATCCTCTAGCTTTTGCACTAATCTCTTGTGAGGAACTGTGTCGAAGGCCTTCTTGCAGTCCAAAAAAAATACAGTCTACCTACTCCTCTCTCTCGTGTCTTACTTCCGTTACCTTGTCACAAAACTCCAGTAGGTTTGTGACACAGGATTTTCCTTCCCTGAATTTGTGCTGGTTATCGTTTATAAGCTTGTTCCGTTCTAGGTGCTCCACCTCTCTCCTCCTAATAATCTTCTGCATGACTTTGCATACTATACACGTCAGTGACACTGATCTGTAGTTTAGTGCCTCATGTCTGTCTCCTTTCTTAAAAAATGGGGATTACATTTGCTGTCTTCCATACCTCATTTAGTTGCCCAGTTCCAATGGATGTGTTGAAAATTGTTGTTAGTGGCACACACAGGATCTCTGCTCCCTCTCTAAGGACCCACAAAGAGATATTGTCTGGCCCCACCGCCTTTGACGTATCTAGTTCACTTAGCAGCTTCTTCAACTTCTCCTCGGTTGTGTGTGTTTCATCCAGAACTTGTTGGCATATCCCTTGGTGGTGTACCCCCCCTATTCTGACTTCTCAGTTGTGTGTGTGTGTGTGTGTGTGTGTGTGTGTACTCACCTAATTGTGGTTGCAGGGGTCGAGACTCAGCTCCTGGCCCCGCCTCTTCACTGATCGCTACTAGGTCCTCTCTCTATCTGCTTCCTGAGCTTTGCCATACCTCTTCTTAAAACTATGTATGGTTCCTGCCTCCACTACTTCACTAGCTAGGCTATTCCACTTCCTGACGACTCTATGACTGAAGAAATACTTCCTAACGTCCCTGTGACTCGTCTGAGTCTTCAGCTTCCAGCTGTGACCCCTTGTTTCTGTGTCCCCTCTCGGGAACATCCTATCTCTGTCCACCTTGTCTATTCCCCGCAGTTTCTTGTATGTCGTTATCATGTCTCCCCTGACCCATCTGTCCTCCAGTGTCGTCAGTCCAATTTCCCTCAACCTTTCCTCGTACGACATTCCCCTGAGCTCGGACTAGCCTTGTTGCAAACCTTTGTACTTTCTCTAACTTCTTGACGTGCTTGACCAGGTGTGGGTTCCAGACTGGTGCTGCATACTCCAGTATGGGCCTGACATACACAGTGTACAGTGTCTTGAACGATTCCTTATTAAGGTATCGGAACGCTATTCTCAGGTTTGCCAGGCGCCCGTATGCTGCAGCAGTTATTTGGTTGATGTGTGCCTCCGGTGACGTGCTCGGTGTTATGGTCACCCCAAGGTCTTTCTCCCTGAGTGAGGTCTGTAGTCTTTGTCCACCTAGCCTATACTCTGTCTGCGGTCTTCTTTGCCCCTCCCCAATCTTCATGACTTTGCATTTGGCAGGATTGAATTCGAGAAGCCAGTTTCTGGACCACATGTCCAGCCTGTCCAAGTCTCTTTGCAGTCCTGCCTCATCCTCATCCGATTTAATTCTTCTCATCAGCTTCACATCATCTGCAAATAGGGACACTTCAGAGTCTATTCCTTCCATCATGTTGTTCACATATATCAAAAATAGCACTGGTCCTAGAACTGACCCCTGTGGGACCCCGCTCGTCACAGGCGCCCACTGTGATACCTCTTCCGTACCATGACTCGCTCCTGCCTCCCTGTCAGGTATTCCCTGATCCATTGCAGTGCCCTCCCTGTTATATGCGCCTGATCCTCCAGCTTCTGCACTAATCTCTCGTGGGGAACTGTGTCAAAGGCCTTCCTGCAGTCTAGGAAAACGCAATCAACCCACCCCTCTCTCTCGTGTCTTACTTCTGTTACCTTGTCATAAAACTCCAGGAGGTTTGTGACACAGGATTTGCCTTCCATGAACCCATGCTGGTTTTCATTTATAATCTTGTTTCGTTCCAGGTGTTCCACCACTCTCCTCCTGATAAACTTCTCCATGACTTTGCACACAATACATGTCAGAGACACAGGTCTGTAGTTTAGTGCCCCATTTCTGTTTCCTTTCTTAAATATTGGGACTACATTTGTTGTTTTCCATTTCTCAGGTAGTTGCCCAGTTTCAAGGGATGTGTTGAAGATTGTGGTTAGGGGCATGCACAGTATCTCTGCTCCTTCTCTAAGGACCCATGGGGAGATGTTGTCCGGTCCCATCGCCTTTGAGGTATCAAGGTCACTTAGCAGCTTCTGCACCTCCTCCTCGGTTGTTCGTATGTCATCCAACACTTGTTGGTATATTCCCTCTTGGTGTTCCCTTCTGTGCTGTCTTCCCACAGCCCTTCCTGTCTCTACTGTAAAAACTTCCTTAAATCTCCTGTTCAGCTCCTCACATACCTCCTGATCATTTCTTGTGAGTTCTTCCCCTTCTGTCCTCAATCTGATCACCTGGTCTTTGACTGTTGTCTTCCTCCTGATGTGGCTATACAACAATTTCGGGTCAGTCTTGATTTTCGATGCTATGTCATTTTCATCCTGTCGCTGGGCCTCCCTCCTAACCTGTGCATACTCGTTCCTGGCTCTACGACTGATCTCCCTATTTTCGTGTGTTCTCTGCCTTCTGTACTTTTTCCATTCTCTATTGCACTTTGTTTTTGCCTGCTTACACCGTCGGGTAAACCAGGGGCTCGTTCTGGTCTTCCCATTGTTTCTGTTGCCCTTGGGAATAAACCTTTCCACTGCCTCCTTGCATTTTGTTATTACATATTCCATCATTTCGTTTACTGTCTTTCCTGCCAGTTCTCTGTCCCACGGAACCTCCTGCAGGAAGTTCCTCAACCCTATGTAGTCCCCTCTTTTATAGTCAGGCTTTTCCCATTCAACTCATGTTACTCTCTCCACTTGCAACTCTACTATGTATTCAAAGCACAGAACCACAGTGTACTCACCTAATTGTACTCACCTAATTGTGGTTGCAGGGGTCGAGACTCAGCTCCTGGCCCCGCCTCTTCACTGATCGCTAGTGTGTGTGTGTGTGTGTGTGTGTGTGTGTGTGTGTGTGTGTGTGTGTTAGTTAGTTACCATTTTGTCCTAGGCACATGTCGATTAGACACTAGGCCTGGTGTGTGTGTGTGTGTGTGTGTGTGTGTGTTTTATGTAAGCAGTCCTTATTTCCCTCGTATGTACTACATATATTTTGCATATGTACCCAATCTGTGTGTTGTGGTGTGTGTTGTGTGTGTGTGTGTGTGTGTGTGTGTGTGTGTGTGTGTGTGTGTGTGTGTGTTTATGTAAGCAGTCCTTATTTCCCTCGTATGTACTACATATATTTTGCATATGTACCCAATCTGTGTGTGTGTGTGTGTGTGTGTGTGTGTGTGTGTGTGTGTGTGTGTGTGTAGTGTGTGTGTGTGTGTATGTGTGTGTGCGTGTGTGTGTGTATAAAGTGAATAAAAGTAAACTTTGCAAAGTATATAAACATTTTCTTTTTTTTTTTAAATCCCGTATCATCTCTAAATTAGTTTTTTGGTGAGTTATTAAAAAGTGGGAGAATAAAGAATATACACACTCAGGTATTGGTGTGAACCACCTGCCCATTGGGAAGACCCTGAGTTACACCCTCCAGGGATGGTGGAACCTTCAGCTTGATTCAAGCGGCCTCAGTCCCCTCAAGTCCAGCAGGAAGGTCACACTTGAAGGCCTCGCCTCTATCACTCGAGAGTCTCAGTGTCGGGTCAGAGTGGCAGTCCGGAACCTTTCATTCAGCGACTGGCAGGGTAAGTATCTTCACGGCATTTTTGAAACTCATTGCTATACTGCGCCTGCAAAAAATGTGTGTGGGTGTGTACTCACCTAATTGTACTCACCTAATTGTGGTTGCAGGGGTCGAGACTCAGCTCCTGACCCCGCCTCTTCACTGATCGCTACTGGGTCCTCTCTCTCTCTGCTTCCTGAGCTTTGTCATACCTCTTCTTAAAACTATGTATGGTTCCTGCCTCCACTACTTCACTTGCTAGGCTATTCCACTTGCTGACAACTCTATGACTGAAAAAATACTTCCTAACGTCCCTGTGACTCGTCTGAGTCTTCAGCTTCCAGTTGTGACCCCTTGTCCCTGTGTCCCCTCTCTAGAACATCCTATCTCTGTCCACCTTGTCTATTCCCCGCAGTATCTTGTATGTCGTTATCATGTCTCCCCTGACCCTTCTGTCCTCCAGTGTCGTCAGTCCGATTTCCCTTAACCTTTCCTCGTACGACATTCCTTGAGCTCTGGGACTAGCCTTGTTGCAAACCTTTGTACTTTCTCTAACTTCTTGACGTGCTTGACCAGGTGTGGGTTCCAGACTGGTGCTGCATACTCCAGTATGGGCCTAACATACACAGTGTACAGTGTCTTGAACGATTCCTTATTAAGGTATCGGAACGCTATTCTCAGGTTTGCCAGGCGCCCGTATGCTGCAGCAGTTATTTGGTTGATGTGTGCCTCCGGTGATGTGCTCGGGTTATGGTCACCCCAAGGTCTTTCTCCCTGAGTGAGGTCTGTAGTCTTTGTCCACCTAGCCTATACTCTGTCTGCAGTCTTCTTTGCCCCTCCCCAATCTTCATGACTTTGCATTTGGCTGGATTGAATTCGAGAAGCCAGTTACTGGACCACATGTCCAGCCTGTCCAGGTCTCTTTGCAGTCCTGCCTCATCCTCGTCCGATTTAATTCTTCTCATCAACTTCACGTCATCTGCGAACAGGGACACTTCAGAGTCTATTCCTTCCATCATGTCGTTCACATATATCAAAAATAGCACTGGTCCTAGAACTGACCCCTGTGGGACCCTGCTCGTAACAGGCGCCCACTGTGATACCTCTTCACGTACCATGACTCGTTGCTGCCTCCCTGTCAGGTATTCCCTTATCCATTGCAGTGCCCTCCCTTTTACATGCGCCTGATCCTCCAGCTTCTGCACTAATCTCTTGTGGGGAACTGTGTCAAAGGCCTTCCTGCAGTCTAGGAAAACGCAATCTACCCACCCCTCTCTCTCGTGTCTTCTGTTCCCTTGTCATAAAACTCCAGGAGGTTTGTGATACAGGATTTGCCTTCCATGAACCCATGCTGGTTTTCATTTATAATCTTGTTCCTTTCCAGGTGTTCGACCACTCTCCTCCTGATAATCTTCTCCATGACTTTGCACACAATACATGTCAGAGACACAGGTCTGTAGTTTAGTGCCTCGTTTCTGTTTCCTTTCTTAAATATGGGGACTACATTAGCTGTCTTCCATTTCTCAGGTAGTTGCCCAGTTTCAAGGGATGTGTTGAAGATTGTGGTAAGAGGCATGTACAGCATCTCTACTCCTTCTCTAAGGACCCATGGGGAGATGTTGTCCGGTCCCATCACCTTTGAGGTGTCAAGGTCACTTAAGAGCTTCTTCACCTCCTCCTCAGTTGTTCGTATGTCATCCAACACTTGTTGGTATATTCCCTCTTGATGTTCCCTTCTGTGTTGTCTTCCCACAGCCCTTCCTGTCTCTACTGTAAAAACTTCCTTAAATCTCCTGTTCAGCTCCTCACATACCTCCTGATCATTTCTTGTGAGTTCTCCACCTTCTGTCCTTAATCTGATCACCTGGTGTTTGACTGTTGTCTTCCTCCTGATGTGGCTATACAACAGTTTCGGGTCAGTCTTGATTCTCGATGCTATGTCATTTTCATACTGTCGCTGGGGGCCCCCCTCCTTACCTGTGCATACTCATTCCTGGCTCTGCGACTGATCTCCCTATTTTCGTGTGTTCTCTGCCTTCTGTACTTTTTCCATTCTCTATTGCACTTTGTTTTTTGCCTCCATACACCGTCGGTAAACCGGGCTCGTTCTGGTCTTCCCGTTGTTACTGTTGCCCTGGGAATAAACTTTTCCACTGCCTCCTTGCATTTTGTTGTTACATATTCCATCATTTCATTTACTGGCTTTCCTGCCAGTTCTCTGTCCCACTGGACCTCCCGCAGGAAGTTCTTCAACCCTATGTAGTCCCTCTTTTATAGTCAGGCTTTTCCCATTCAACTCCTGTTATTCTCTCCACTTGCAGCTCTACTAAAGTATTCAAAGCACAGAACCACGTGGTCGCTAGCTCCTAGGGGACTCTCATACTTGATGTTCTCAATGTCTGAGCTGCCCAGGGTGAACACAAGGTCCAATCTTGCTGGTTCATCCTCCCCTCTCACTCTGGTAGTGTCCTTAACATGTTGGTGCATGAGGTTTTCCAGCACCACGTCCAACATCCTGGCTCTCCATGTTTCGGGACCCCCATGTGGCTCCAGGTTATCCCAGTCGATCTCCCTGTGGTTGAAATCCCTCATAACCAGCAACTTTGCTCTGCTGGAATGAGCTCTTCTTGCCACCTCAGCAAGTGTGTCCACCATTGCTCTGTTCTCTCTTCATATTCCTCTCTTGGCCTCCTGCAGTTCTGTGGTGGATTATACATCACTGCAATGACCACTTTGTGTTCCCCAGACTGAAGTGTACCTGCTATGTAGTCTCTTTCTCCCGTCTCATCTATGCCTTCCATTTTCTCGAAATTTCCATCTGTTTTTTACGAGCAGAGCAACCCCACCTCCCCCCCTGCCCCTTCTATCTTTCCTCATGATCTGGTATCCTGGTGGGAAGATTGCATATGTTATTGTCTCCGTGAGTTTTGTTTCTGTAACTGCTATGATGTCTGGGGACTTCTCATTGATTCTTTCTTGCCATTCCTCATGTTTATTCGTTAATCCATCTGCATTTGTGTACCAAACCTTCAACTTCTGTTCTAATACTGTAACTGTGGTGCGGGGGTGGAAACAGAGGGATCGGTGTGTGATGGTTGGTTTGGATTGTTCAGTTGCCTTGGGGGTGTCGTGGCTGGAGTCCTTCTGCAGGTGTTTCTGGGGGGTGTGCTTGTCCTTCCATTTGATCCTGGGTTATTCTGCTCTCCTTTTTCATTTCCTCCCATTTCTCCTTTCGTTTTTGAACTCTCTCTTTCATCGTCTTCCTTTCGTCCTGTGTTCTGTCTCGATCGAGGTACACACTCCGGAACTCCTGCTTGCCTCTCAGCCGTGCTTTCTCCTGCAGGATCATGGTTCGGGTTGATTCTGCCTTGAAAATTACTTTGAGAGGCCGATTCCTTTTCTTTGTGAACCACCCAATTCTCCGAAAATTTGCCACCTGGGTCATGTCCCCCTCGCCTATCACCTTTATGATATCTTCTATCGCTTTTTTCTCCTCCTGCTTTCTTTCATCATAAGTTTCCCCTTTAGCTTCGTCTAGCCCATAGACAAACACGGATCTCTCCCTTTCCTCCTCCCACTGTGACTCCCATTGCATCCTCTGATGTGTTTTAGCTTCTTCCCGTGGAGTGTTCCTTCCTTCAGTCCCTTCCCTAGTTATGGCCCCTATGCTTCTTGGTTTGTCCTTCCTGCTCACCTGTTCCTGGCCCCACAGGTATCTGGTAAGGTCCTTGCACATGTCCTAGTTCCTTCAATATCTTCCAACCTCTCATTCTGTCCTAGTGTGCTCCCTGCCTTTGTTTTGGCCCCATGTGGGTTTGACAGGACCTCTGCATACAGTTTAGTTTCCATGCTTCCTTCAGACCTGTTGTCTGTGTTTGATGTAGCCATTGCCGATGCTACTTCTGTAATATCTTTGTCTCTGTGCTGTTTCAGATGTCTCAGCTCCTCTTCTAATCTCTCTATCTTGATGTGTGTGTGTGTGTGTGTGTGTGTGTGTGTGTGTGCGTGTGTACTCACCTAGTTGAGGTTGTAGGGGTCGAGTCCAAGCTCCTCTGTGTGTGTGTGTGTGTGTGTGTGTGTGTGTGTGTGTGTGTGTGTGTGTGTGTGTGTGAGTGTGAGTGTGAGTGTGTGTGTGAGTGTGTGTGTCTGTGTCTCAACAATCAATATTTGCACCAATAACTTATTACAGTTGTGACCGGGTGTGGAAGTGTGAATTGCTCATTACTCTATAATTTGTTCATGATTGTAGCCATGTATAAACGTAAGTAACCATTCTTACAGGATTCATTACCTTTGTAACTTGTGAGTTCATTACCCTTGTACCTAGTTCAGCTATCAAAACTTTGGGAGCCCAGTCCCTGGACCCATTACGTACCTCTGTAATCTGTAAATACCTTTGTAACTTGTCATAATTGTGACCAGACCTACCTGGAGTTCATTACCTTTGTAAATTGTGAGTTCATTACCATTGTAAATTGTGAGTTCATTTCATTTGTAATTGTGAGTTCATTACCTCTAACTTGCTCAGCTATCAAAACTTTGGAGTCCAGTCCCTGGACCAATTATGTACCTCTGTAATCTTTTGACTACCGCCCACAGGATGGGTGTGGGGTGCATAATAAACATATTAAACTAACTAAACTGCCTATATATTAATGCAGTCATGAAACTAATGTAACACAGATGAACCAACAATAAATCAGAAGATAAGTTGAGTACTGCTGGAAATGTCGGCTTTACACACGGGCGCTTTTTAGTAAGAGCTCAAAATATGTTGTATTCATCTTCTCTTTTTATTGTCTTAGTATAGGTTCTCTTGTGCTACTAATCAATGTTTGTTATGCTTTTGTGATTAAGTAATGTTGATAAACTTTTCATGATTACGCTTGCAACATACGTAGCAAATTTCCCGTTAAATAATGGGTGTTGGTTGGAAACAGGATGAAGCTGAGGTGGTGGAAACATGGCTGGTGGTGAGTGGTGGGTCAGTTCGTGCAGTGTGTGGTGATCAAGAGTCAGGTCAACAGTACCGTGGTGCCCAGCGCACACCTCACCTACAATCACTGGCACGCAGTGTCATCTCCGCCTCTCTCAACATGGCACCCAACCTAGACCACCACTTGACACTCACGGAGGTAAGTATTGCAGGTAGTTGCCGCTTATGAGTCTTGCATCCTTTAATCGCTTCTTTGGTGGCCCGTGGCCTGGTGGCAAAAACTCTCCCTCCACACGCTGAGGGTCCCGGTTTGATTCCCGGCAAGGGTAGAAACATTGGGTGTGTTTCCTCACACCGGTTGTCTATGTTTAGTCATCAGTAAAATGGGTACCTGGGTGTTAGTCGACCGGTGTGGGTCGCATCCTGGGGCAAAGTTGACCTAATTTGCCCGAAATGCTCAGCATAACAAGCGACTTTCTACATAGTAGTAAGAGCAGCATGCCAAAGCCACTTATATGCATAGCATTACGGGCTGATTGTCATTGATGTCAGCTAGACCTGTATACCTTGTGCATGTACTTGTAAAAATAAAGATATTATTATTATTATTATTATTATTTATTATTATTATTATTATTATTATTATTATGTGATATATATTAAATGTCGTATACTGGAGGTGCTGGTGAAGGACCTTGGTGGAAAAGAGGCGGTTTGATGACAATTATGTTTTGGGTTATCTTGAATTACTAGATAAGGAACTAATCAGGATCTAACTAATTGATCAACTTCAGACCTTTACGATAATAATAATAAATAATAATAATAATAATAATAATAATAATAATAATAATAATAATAATAATAATAATTTCTAAAAAGTGTATTATACAGTTAACATAACACAATAAGTGTCAGGGGCCCAAGACTGTTCAACTTCCTTCCAGCATACATAAGGGGGAGTACCAACAGACCCCTGGCTGTTTTCAAGAAGTCTCTGGACAGGCGCCTGAAGACAGTTCCTGACCAGCCGGGCTGTAGCTTGTACGTTAGTTTACGTGCTGCAAGCAGTAATAGCCTGGTTGATCAGGTCCTGATCCACCGTGAGGCCTGGTCACGGACTGGATCGCAGGGGCGTTGACCTCCGAAATCCCTACAGCTATACTCTCCAGATATAGGATTAGTTGACATTGACACGCTTTATAGAAAGCCCCTGGTTATGCGTGTGTGTGTGTGTGTGTGCGCGTGTGCGTGAGTGTGAATTGTGTGTGTGTGTGTGTGTGTGTGTGTGTGTGTGTGTGTGTGTGTTTTGTGTGTGTGTGTGAGTGTGTGAGTGTCAGTGTGAGTGTCAGTGTGAGTGTCAGTGATGTGTGTGTGTGTGTGTGTGTGTGTGTGTGTGTGTGTGTGTGTGTGTGTGTGTGTGTGTGTGAGTGTCAGTGTGAGTGTCAGTGAGTGTGTGTGTGTGTGTGTGTGTGTGTGTGTGTGTGTGTGTGTGTGCGCGTGTGTGTGAATGTCAGTATGAGTGTCAGTGAGTGTGTGTGTGTGTGTGTGTGTGTGTGTGTGTGTGTGTGTGTGTACTCACCTAGTTGTACTCACCTAGTTGAGGTTGCGGGGGTCGAGTCCGAGCTCCTGGCCCCGCCTCTTCACTGATCGCTACTAGGTCACTCCCCCTGAGCCGTGAGCTTTATCGTACCTCTGCTTAAAGCTATGTATGGATCCTGCCTCCACTACATCGCTTCCCAAACTATTCCACTTACTGACTACTCTGTGGCTGAAGAAATACTTCCTAACATCCCTGTGATTCATCTGTGTCTTTAGCTTCCAACTGTGTCCCCTTGTTACTGTGTCCAATCTCTGGAACATCCTGTTTTTGTCCACCTTGTCAATTCCTCTCAGTATTTTGTATGTCGTTATCATGTCCCCCTATCTCTCCTGTCCTCCAGTGTCGTCAGGTTGATTTCCCTTAACCTCTCCTCGTAGGACATACCTCTTAGCTCTGGGACTAGTCTTGTTGCAAACCTTTGCACTTTCTCTAGTTTCTTTACGTGCTTGGCTAGGTGTGGGTTCCAAACTGGTGCCGCATACTCCAATATGGGCCTAACGTATACGGTGTACAGGGTCCTGAACGATTCCTTATTAAGATGTCGGAATGCTGTTCTGAGGTTTGCTAGGCGCCCATATGCTGCAGCAGTTATTTGGTTGATGTGCGCTTCAGGAGATGTGCCTGGTGTTATACTCACCCAAGATCTTTTTCCTTGAGTGAGGTTTGTAGTCTCTGACCCCTAGACTGTGTGTGTGTGTGTGTGTGTGTGTGTGTGTGTGTGTGTTTATGTGTGTGTGTTGTGTGTGTATGAATTTGTATATGTGTGTGTGTGTGTGTGTGACTCAACAATCAATATTTGCACCAATAACTTATTACAGTTGTGACCGGGTGTGGAAGTGTGAATTGCTCATTACACTATAATTTGTTCATGATTGTAGCCATGTATAAACGTAAGTAACCATTCTTACAGAAGTCATTACCTTTGTAACTTGTGAGTTCATTACCTTTGTACCTAGTTCAGCTATCAAAACTTTGGGGGCCCAGTCCCTGGACCCATTACGTACCTCTGTAATCTGTAAATACCTTTGTAACTTGTCATGATTGTGACCAGACCTACCTGGAGTTCATTACCTTTGTAAATTGTGAGTTCATTACCTTTGTAAATTGTGAGTTCATTACCTCTGTAACTTGCTCAGCTATCAAAACTTTGGAGTCCAGTCCCTAGACCAATTATGTACGTCTGTAATCTTTTGACTACCGCCCACAGGATGAGTATGGGGTGCATAATAAACATATTAAACTAAACTATGCGGAGCATTTCGGGCAGCCTTAAGAGTTGCCTGATGATAATTATAATCTTAATTTTTAAAGGGGTAGACCGGTAAGCCAGCAAAAGCCTCGGTCAGATGACCAAAAACTCCAGTGGTGGGTCATCATATGACTAAGACTCACGACAGAAAACACTTGTGTTTCTGACGAATCTTACATAGCCTAACCTCAAGTTTAACTTATAATTACTGGACGTTTATATAATTAAGTTTGCACCAAATTCTCTTTAAACCAGCAAATAACAGAGCCTACAAGACTGGAGAATACACTGGACCTCATCTTCACTAACAATGATGATCTGATACGAAATGTCACCATATCAAAAACAATAAATATACTTAGATCACAACTTAATAGAGGTTCAGACACGTATGCGAGGGGCCAAAGACCAACAAAATGTGATCAGTCACGAGAGAGCCTTCATCAAATTCAACTTAAATAATAAAAACATAAGGTGGGACCAAGTAAACCAGGTCCTAAATGATATAAACTGGGAAGAAAACCTAAGCAACACGGATCCAAACCTATGTTTAGAACAAATTAACTCGTGGAACTCGAGGTATGCTCAAGGCATATTCCTTTAAGGAAAAGAAGGTGTAAACTAGAAAGAGAAAGGCACTCCCTATACAGGCGAAGGCAAAGAATAACAGAGCGGCTAAAAGAGGCCAATATATCTGCAACATGTAGGGAGACACTGGTCAGAGAAATAGCAAACATCGAACTTAAGCTAAAGGAATCTTACAGGTGTCAAGAAACACGGGAAGAACTAAAAGCCATAAATGAAACTAAAAAAAAAAGTATTTCTTTTCTTATGCCAAATCAAAGTTGAGCACAATATCCAGTATTGGGTCCCTACTTAAACAAGATGGGTCCTACACAGATGACAGCAAGGAAATTTGTGAGCTAATCAAGTCCCAGTATGACTCGGTTTTTAGCGAGCCCCGAACCAGACAGAGTCGAAGACCTAAATGATTTTTTTATGAGTTAGACACAGAATTTAGCAAACACAAACCTATCTGACATTATCCTGACGCCAAATGACTTCGAAAAGGCGATAAATGACATATCCATGCACTCTGCGGTAGGCCCAGACTCATGGAACTCCATGTTCATCAAGCACTGCAAGAAGCCCCTATCACGTGCTATTAACATCCTATGGAGAGGGAGTATGGACACAGGGGTCGTTCCACAGCTACTAAAAGCAACAGACATAGCCCCACTCCATAAAGAGGGGCAGTAAAGCAATAGCAAAGAACTACAGACCGATACTGCTAGCGTCCCATATCATAAAATCTTTGAAAGGGTCCTAAGAAGCAAGATCGCCACCCATCTAGATACCCATCAGTTATGCAACCCAGGGCAGCATGGGTTTAGAGCAAATCGCTCCTGTCTCTCCCAACTACTGGACCACTATGACAAGGTCCTGGATGCTCTAGAAGACAAACAAAATGCAGATGTAATGTACACAGGCTTTGCAAAAACCTTTAACAAGTGTGACCATGGTGTAATAGCGCATAAAATGCGTGATAAAGGAATAACAATAAAAGATGGTAGATGGATCTATAATTTCCTAACAAACAGAACACAAAGAGTAGTAGTAAACAGTAAAGTCTGAGGCAACTACGGTGAAAGCTGTGTTCCACAAGGCACAGTACTTGCTCCCATCTTGTTCTTCATCCTCATATTTGACATAGACAGGGATATAAGCCATAGCGCTGTGTCTTCCTTTGTAGATGACACCCGAATCTGCATGACAGTGTCTTCCATTGCAGACACTGCAAGGCTCCAGGCGGACATCAACCAAATCTTTAAATGGGCTGCAGAAAACAATATGAAGTTCAATGATGAGAAATTTCAATTACTCCGATATAGAAAACATGAGGAAATTAAAACTACATCGGAGTATAAAACAAATTCCAACCACACAATAGAGTGAAAAAGTAATGTAAAAGACCTGGGAGTGATCATGTCAGAGGATCTTACCTTCAAAGACCATAACATTGTATCAGTCGCAAGTGCTAGATAAATGACAGGATGGATAATGAGAACCTTCTAAACTAGGGAGGCCAAGGCCATGATGACACTCTTCAGGTCGCTTGTTCTATCTAGGCTGGAATATTGCTGCACTCTAACAGCACCTTTGAAGGCAGGTGAAATTACTGACCTAGAAAATGTACAGAGAACCTTCACAGCACACATAACTGCGATAAACCACCCCAATTACTGGGAACGCTTGAAGTTCCTGAACCTGTATTCCCTGGAACTCAGGCGGGAGAGAAGCATGATTATATACACTTGGAAAATCCTAGAGGGACTAGTACCAAACTTGCACACGAAAATCACTCCTTATGAAAGCAAAAGACATGGCAGACGATGCAACGTCCCCCCAATGAAAAGCAGGGACGCCACTAGCACGACAAGAGACAACACAATAAGTGTCAGGGGCCCAAGACTGTTCAACTGCCTCCTAGCACACATAAGGGGGATTACCAATAGACCCCTGGCTGTCTTCAAGAATCCACTGGACAGACACCTAAAGTCAGTGCCTGGCCGGGCTGTGGTTCGTGCGTCGGGTTGCGTGCGGCCAACAGTTACAGCCTGTTTAATCAGGCCCTGATCCATCATGAGGCCTGGTCATAGACCGGGCCACGGGGGCGTTGACCCCCGGAACTCTCTCCAGGTAAACTCCAGGTAACAATCCGGTTTATGATTGTGAAATTATTAAGAAATTATGATTGTGAAATTATTAAGAAAATTTGGTACAGCGTTTGTAGTAGTTATGACTTACGTGGACATAATTTTGGTGATATTGAGAACAACAGTATGAATGAACAGGAATGATGTCAATAAATTGAGTTTTAACATAATTAGTCAATGTAAAACTTAGGTCAAATGAAGTCGATGTTTTTTAACCATTTTTGAAGCAGACGGCAGATTGGGATTTTTTTACATTTTCTGATAAGGAATTCCAAATTTTAGTGTCCTTTATTATCGTGGAGTTCCTAGATAGGTTTTGTCAAACATGTGGAATATCAAAGAGGTACAGTACTTGTTTCTTGTGTTGTGTCTGTGTCCTCTGCTGCAGCTCTCCAGGAAGTATCCTGTTTTTATAGAATGCACTGTAGAAGGTATGAATGTTTTGTAAGGTAAGTTAAGACTTTTGACTACTGGTGGTTTGTGTTGTCTGTAACCTGATTAGGTGATTATAATAGTTGACTTATGTTAAGGAATGATAAGTCATATGTGGTGTGCTGCTGTAGATCTCCAAGCACAGATACCGTAGGTGAAGTATTAAACCGAAAAATTACGTTGTGTAGGTGAAACGTTTCGACAATAAAGATAGACACGCAAGTGTTGCACATGTCTTGTTCATCAACTTGTCGGTATTATATACATCAATAATATGAATCAAGTAGTGGTGTAGAGGCGCCTGGCTCGGCCGGGATTTAGGCAAGGTGGTTCACCTGATCCAACTAGAAGCATAATATTTCCGCTTCTTTTTCCAGAGGAAACTTTATTTCCTTTATTCCACCAACATATTTTTCCCAGACTCCCAGTCAATGAGTGCTTGTGGCTCAGTTAGCAGATAGCATCTCTGAACACAAAGGTGGAAGAAGCAATCAAGGACTGGAAGATCAACATGAACGCCCCCTTGAACGATTACCTTGATTACCATGACGACAAAACTCAACAATGGTTTTTTGGTTTTTAAATTGGTTAGGTAAAATTTTGTTTTTTAAAAGTTTGCCCCTTTTTTTAAGAAAATTAGTTTTGGGGGTTTGGAGCCCCAAAAGAAGAACCAAAGTTTGAAAGGGGTTAAAAAAAACCCAAATTAAAATAAAACTAAAAAGAATAAAGAAATTTTAAACCCCCCGGGTGGGGTTAATTCTTGGTTTTCCAAATTTTTTTGGCCATTATTAATTCCCCCAATTTTTCCAGAATCGCCCCCGGGGGTGTGGCCCGCGGCCCTCTCCGGGAAAGGCAAAAGGTGGGGGTTAAGAAGTTAATTTGGTTTTTTCCAAGGGTTTTGGGGGGGGGGGAAAAATAAAAGCGGGGGGGGCGGGTGTTTCCCGGGGGGCCCAAAAATGGGGGTAAAGGGGGGGGAATTTTGCCGGGGGGCCAAAAAAAAAATTTGGGGGGGGGCGGGGGGCGGGATTTAAAGGTTTTATTTTTAATAAATAAAAGTTAAAGGGTTTTTTTAAATTAATATTTTAAGGTTGTAAGAAAAAAAGAAAAAATTTTAAGGAAAAAAGGACTGAAGTTTATGACGTTTAAAATTTTATTGATCGGAAAAACTAAATTTTTTTTTTAAGTAATTTTAAGCTACTACAAGTCAAAAAAAACAGTAAGAAGGCGGGCATAAACCCAAATTAATGCAAGCAAGGGGCTGGAAACAATTTAAGAAAACGGGCTATGATGGAAAAATGATAAAACATTTTTTTTAAAGATAACTAAAGACAAAAAAACAAAACAGGCATTTTGCTTGCTTGCTGTACATTGCCGAAGGGATATTCTTTTGGTTTACCATTTTTAAAGGGGGGAAACCCCCCGGGCCCCGGTTAGGCCCCGGGCTTGGGTTTGGTAAACCCTGATCACCCAAGGGTTCTGTGGTCCGAAAACCTAGAAGCCCGGGGATCAAAACGCGGGGCGGCCGGCCGCCTTTGGATCCAGGGGCGTTTAACCCCCTTTGTGTGGCGGGGCCCCCCCCCCCCCCACCCCCCCCCCCCCCCCCCCCCCCCCCCCAGTTGAACAGTTCCCCCTCACTTAGTTGGTTTTAGGCTAGGCCACCCTCTTTTTTTGGGGGGGGGAGGGGTGTTTAATTTTTTCCTTTCGGTGAGGTTTTTGTAAATTTCTTTTCCTCTAGGTTTCCATTTAAATCATTACTTTTCCCCCCTCTTCTTCTTTCCTCCCCCCCAAAAATTTTTTTTTGTTTCCCCAAAAAATTTTCTCTTCTTTTCTGGGTGGGGCAATTTACCTGCCTTGAAAGGTGTGTTAGTGTGCGAAAATTTTCCAGCCTGTAGAAAAAGTGACCTGAAAGTGTCATCATGGGTTTGGGGCCCCCCTATTTTTAAGGTTCCATTATCCTCCTGTCATTTTTCTAGCAGATGCTTGAAAACAATGTTAGGGGTCCTTGATGGTGAGACCTCCGCCCATGACCCCCGGGTCTTTGCGTTGGTGTTTCGCTTTTTTTTGTGGCCAGAATTTTTTTTGTACTTGATGAGATTTAATTTCCCTCATTTTACCATTTTGAGAAATTTGAAAATTTCTCATGTTGAACTTCTTTGTTTTCTGCAGCCCATGAAAGATTTTGGTTGATGCTGCCGGGAGCTTTGCGTGTCTGCAATGGAAGAACTGTCAGCAGATTCGGGTGTCATCTGCAAGGAAAGACAGGGTTTGCGTGGCTGACACCCCTTGTCTATGTCGGATTAAGGATGGGGAAAAGATGGTAGCGAGTACTGTCCTTGGGGAACAGAGCTTTTCCCGTAGCTGCCTGGATTTACTCTGTTGACGACTATCCTTGTTTTTTGGGGGAGGAAATATAGATCCTTCGACCGACTTTTCCTGTTATTCCCTTTTAGCACGCTTTTTTGGCGCATTCGCCTGGCACACTTGTCGAAGGCTTTTGCAAAGTTTATAATTACTCTGCATTCTTTTTTCTTTAGTGTTTTTAGGACCTTGTCGTAGTGGTCCAATATTGAGCCCAACAGGAGCGCCCTTTCTAAACCCATGTTGCCTGGGTTGGTAATGTGGGTTTCAGGGGGTGGTGATCTTGTTCTTAGGACCCTTTAAAAATTTTTTTTATGTAGGGATTTTATGCATGGGTCTGTAGTTTTTTTGCTGTTCTTTTACGCCCCCTTTGTGGAGTGGGGCTATTTCGTTGTTTTTGTAACTTGTGGGACGACCCCGTGTCCATGCTCCCTCTCCATAGGATGGGAAAAGGCCGGATGGGGGTTTCTTGCGTTCTTGAGAACACAGAGTTCCAGGTCTGGCCTGGGTCAGAGTGCATGGGGCTGTATTTACGCCTTTCAAGTCTTTTTGGGCGTCAGGAAAACATGGGAAAGGCTTTTTAAATAAATTTTTTGGGGGCTCTCTCAAAAAAATTCTTCGATCTTCGACTCTCATTTGGGTTTAGCGGCTTGCAAAAAAACTGAGCATATTTGGGCTTGAGTGCTCATCTTTTCCCTTGCTGTCATTGTGTGGCCCCTCTTTTTAAGTAGGGGCCCAATACTGGACGTTGTTTCGATTTTGATTTGGCTAGGAGAAAAAAAATTGGGGTTTTTTTTCGATTTCATTTATGGTTTTTGTTCCCCCCGCGATTCCTGATCCAAAAGGGATTTTTTTTAGCTTAAGTTCGTGCTTGCTATTTCTCGCCTGTTCCCCAGCATTTCAAAAATTGACCCCTTTTAGCCCTCTGTTTTCTTTTCCCTGCCTGTAAAGGGGGGCCCGCTCTTTCTGTTTTTCATCTACTCCCCTTTTTTTTTTAGAGGAAAAGCCTTGTGCAACACGGTGCCACCGAGTTAATTTTTTTAGCATAAAATTGGGTCTGTGTTGCTTAGAAATTTTTTCCCAGCAATCGGTTAGGACTTGGGTTTTTCTTGTCCCACTTTTTGTTTTTGTTATTGAAATTGAATTTTGGGAATGCTCCCCTGGGCTAATCCATTATGTGGTTGGGGGTCCCCGCATAAGACTGAACCTCCAATTATGTTGTGATTAGATTTTGTTTTTGATTGGATTTAAAAAAATTTTTAAAGTTAGATTGGTCTAGGTTTAAAATTTGTGTGATATAAATTTTGATAACAAAAAGGGAAAAACAATTTTTAAGGTTTGTTATCAGTATTTATTTGGTTTTGATGATAATGATCTTTTTAGAAGAGACTTTTAATTATAACAGGTATGTTTTTTTATATTTCAGGAATGAATTCCCCGATTTTAGGGCCTTTTTTGGCATTGAGTTTTTGCATAGCGTGAGATTGACTCGAGGGAAAATCAAAGAGTGACTGTGCCTTGTGTTTGGTCATGTGTTTCTGTTGAGGTTGGCAAAGGGGATTTTAGGGGAGGGTTTTAAATCAAATTAAATGTTCTATGTATGTAAAAGGTGCTAAAAAGTATGGATGTTTTGTATGGGGTGGTTGAGTGTTTTGATATTGGGGGAGTGGTTGCCTGTGTGAGAATTTTGTTATCATTTTAACTGCAGCTTTTGTTGGGGAAATTTGTGGTCTGAATGGTTATTGTTTTTGAGCCCCATGCACAAATTCCATAGGTGGATAGAGGTAAATAAGGAGTGATAAAGGAGGGAGGGCACTTGGAACATGTACCCTATTTCGATAGTATGCCTACGTCTTGGAAAAATTTTTTTAGAAATTTGTTGAATGGTATGAAAAATTTTATCTATTTCGAGGGGGATTCCCAGGAATTTTTTCCCCCTTTTTAGCTTTGTGACAGGTGATCCGTTTTTGTTTTAATTAAGAAGGAATTTTTAGCTTGTTACCAAAATGAAGAAGTAGGTTTTGTCAATGTTTAGTGTAAGTTTGTTAGTCTCCCGGAGATATTTTTTGTAATTCGGGATTACGATTGGGTAGCGTGACTGGGGTCGGGTGGGAGAAACGTATGTAGTGTCATTGCAAAAGTGTGGGTTTGAGTAATTGCGAAACATTTGGTAGGTCATTTTGTAGGAGAAAAAAGAAGAGGGCCAAGGACACTTCCCTGTGGGCACCCAAATGAATTTGGGTTTTGCGGAAGAGCTTCCCCCTTTGCGTAACTATTGGGTTCTGTTGCGACGTAAGACTGAGGGGAGTTGAGGGAGTGCCCCCTAATCCATGTGTGCAATTTTACGGGAGCAATCATGGCAACTGTACAAAAGCTTTACGTAAGTCATTGAGATCCCCGTGGGACTTTTTTTTTCTTATTTCATGTAATATGTTTTTTGCATGTGTATAATAGATCATTAGTATTTTTATTGGCCTGAATCCAAAAAAGGCGGGGTTGAGAAATTTTTTGGGGGTGAGGAGGGGTAGATTGTTTAGAATTAATTTTTCGAAGATTTTTGAGAGAGGGTGTAAATTGGTATTGGCCTATGTTATTCAACTCTGTTTGGTCTCCTCCTTTTTGGATCGGGGTGACCCTTGCTATTTTTGAGAAAATTTGGGAAGGGGGGATTCAATGGATTTGTTAAAGAGTGTTGCAATGATTTGGGGATAGTATTGTGACGCTTTTTTTTAAATTTTAAAAGGGGGGTAAGGTATTTAAATCTCCGCCTTGTTTTTAGTGCGTTGATAAAAGGGGGGCTTCGTAGGGTTAGTGGAGTAGAACGTGTGTTCGGGTAGTTGCCAGTGAGGTAGTCATTTGGGGGGTATTGGCTGGGTTTTATTGGCAAGGGTTTTTACCTATGTGGAGAAGAAATCATTGGGGGCTGTTTGCTGTTTCTGTTTGGGGGAGTTGGGGGGTTATCTGATTTTGCTAATTTTATTTCGCTATGTCTGATATCTTTTTAGTTCCCCGAATTTTTTATAGGGTTTTCCAGGTCTATTTTATATCACCTCGTAGTTGGTAATCTGTTCTCTAATACAATTTTTTTGCCCTTCTTTTCAGGCGGTTAGGATTGATGAGTAACGTTTTGTTTTGGCTCTGGTTAGTGACCCATTCGTACGTTTTTTTTTTTTCGGTGTTTTTTGGGGTTTATGGATTTGAGAATCTGGGTGTTAGCCCGGGACGTTTTATCTCTTAGCTTTCTCTGTTTGTTTTTTTTGGGCAGTGCTTGTTATAAAGGTTTGGGTCTTTTTTTGAAAATTATTAAAACATTCTCAATATCTGTTAGTTTTAGCTCAGTGTGCCCGTCAATGTTTGCTACTGCTGTTGGAATTATTAAAGGGTGCCCCATTGTGAAGTTGAAGGTGATTTGTTGTCTTGGGGTATTTTACCAAGAGTTGTTATGGGAAATAGGGGGGTGGTCTTGGTATTACTTAATTTTTGCCGATTTTAAAAGGGGGTATGGTGTTGGTCCAAGTGGGCAAATTGGGAAACACTAGTCTCTGAACTCTTGAGGTTTTGTTACTTTGGTAGCAACATGAGTTACTCATTGTGTTTGTGAAAACAGTAACGTTGGGTCCCGGTCTGCAGGGGGATTTATATTTAAATCACCCGAGAGTTTAAATGATCTTTGTCATGCGTGTCAGTTATATACTTCCTAGGTTTTGGGGCTAAATTGGCAATGTTTGATTGTGGAATTCGTAGTGTTTTCCTGTGAGGGTTTTTGTAGGGATTTGGGATTTGAATTAGCTATTATATATTCCCCCTGTTCCCCTTGTGCAATTTTTAGTGTACTTTAGTTGGTCTGATAGATATGCTGTGCCACCCCCCCGTTGGTTTGGGCCCACGTTGTGTTGGCTGTTAACAGGAAAGGCATAGACATCTGTAGTTCAGGGTTTAGCCGTTTTGTTAGTGAAGATGGACATATTTGGACAAGTTTTTAAATCAAGGATTTACATAAGCTTCTTAAGATCTGATTTTTGTAGTTTTAAAGATAGGGTTTTTTTAAATAATCAATTAGATTAAAATATGAAGGGTATATCAATGAGTGTCTGACGAGAAAATGTCAAAACCTTTTGTTCAGACTGAGAAAATTTAAACGGAGAAAAACAGATGTAGGCCGTTTATATACTATCACAAATGAACATGATCTGTCCAACTTCTAACTTAGAGATGCAGATCTTACCCAGACTGATTAACCAATTCGTCCTTAACATTATTATCTAGGTGTAGTGTATGTTCCTACTGCATTATTATGCAAATCCTTGTACTATCATTTACTAGCTAGTACCAACTACCTCATGTTCTATATTTTTTGTGCTATTGCTTGCTTAAATTTTGTGCTATAAGTCAAAAATCTTACTGTACATTATTACTTTACACCTGACACTCTGCCTTCCAAACATTCAAGTGCAGGCCACCACATTCCCTAGTTACATTTACTTCTTTTTTATTCATTTACTATCAAATCTTACTGTTAAAATTTGCTTAATACCATTTTATTATCTATCCATTTTATATATATTTTTATTGTTATTTGTTTAATATTTGTGTAATCTTTTAGAATAGTTCTTTGAATACCTATATTTTGTACTGCCTTTTATAAGACTTCATATTACCTCTAGTGCAATATTGAATACTAACCGTTGTGCAATATTGATTTACTACTTGTCGTTGTCATGGTCATTATATCAATCCTTATTAATAGTTAATAGTATCTTTTCTGTTAGTTATACATTTCTAATCCTGCATTAGTTATATGAGTGCAAATATCGATCCTGATATCAACCTCTTATTAAATGACATACACAACCCTTATAATTGCCCTTATTACACTGCTACTCAGGCAAAGACGCTTATGAATTATTATTATTATTCTTAGAGCAAATTATCTGCAGGGACGCCATGCCCATGATGATTTTCTTCAAATAGCTTGTGCTCTCTAGGCTGGAATATTGCTGTACACTAACGGCCCCCTTCAAGGCTGGCGACATTGCAGACCTGGAGAGTGTACAAAGAACTTTCACGGAACACATAAGTACGATAAGGCATCTAAATTACTGGGACCGGTTGAAGGTCCTTGACAGTATTCCCGAACCACAGGGCGAGAGAGATACATGATAATATACACTTGGAAGGTCCTGGAGTGATTAGTACCAAACTTGTACACGAAAATCGCTCCCTATGAAAGCAAAAGATTCCGCAGGAGATGCAACATTCCCCCGATGACAAGCAGGGGCGCCACGAGTACCTGGAGAGAGTTCCGGGGGTCAACGCCCCCGCGGCCCGGTCTGTGACCAGGCCTCATGGTGGATCAGAGCCTGATCAACCAGGCTGTTACTGCTGGCTGCACGCAATCCAACGTACGAGCCACAGCCCGGCTGGTCAGGTACCGACTTTAGGTGCTTGTCCAGTGCTTGCTTGAAGACAGCCAGGAGTCTATTGGTAATCCCCCTTATGTATGTTGGGAGGCAGTTGAACAGTCTCGGGCCCCTGACACTTATTGTATTGTCTCTTAACGTGCTAGCGACACCCCTGCTTTTCATTGGGGGGATGTTGCTTGTCTGCCGAGTCTTTTGCTTTCGTTGTGAGTGATTTTTGTGTGCAAGTTCGGTCGAGTCCCTCTAGGATTTTTCAAGGTGTACATAATTCATATATCTCCCGCTGACGTTCCAGGGAGTACAGGTTCAGGATCAATCAAGTGGCTCCAGTAATTGAGGTGTTTTATCTTTGTTATGGCGCACCTTGAAGGTTCTCTGTGCTGTAGTGTGCCAGCAATATTTCCAGCCCTAGATAGAACAAGTGACTGAAGAGGTGTTCATCATGGGGCTTGACATCCCCTGTTTTGAAGGTTCTCATTATCCATCCTGTCATTTTTCTAGCAGATGCGATTGTATACAATGTTATGGGCCTGAAGGTGAGATCCTCGATATGATCACTCCAGGTCTTTGACGATTGGTTTCTCGCTTTATTTTTGGGGGCGGAATTAGTTTTGTTATTGATTGAAGTTTTAATTTCGTCATGTTTACCATATCGGAGTAAATTGAAATTTCTCATCGTTTTGAACTTCATATTGTTTTCTGCGAAGACCATTGAAAGATTTGGTTGATGGTCCACCTGGAGCCTGTGCAGTGTCTGCAATGGAAGACACTGGTCATGCAGATTCGGTGTGTCATTCTGCAAAAAGGAAGACACGGTGCTGGGGCTGCATCCTGTCTATGTCAGATATGAGGATGAGAAACAATATGGGAGCAAGTACTGTGCCTTGTGGAAAAAGGTTTTCACCGTAGCCGCCTGGGCCTTTACCTTTTTGACACTCCCCTTTTGTGTTCTGTTGGGAGGAAATTACAAAACCCAACTAGGGCCTGGGGGCCCCTGGTGGCTAAAGCTCCCGCTTCAAAGCGGAGGGCCCGGTTCGTTTCCCGGGGGGGAAACATTTCGAAACTTTCCTTTACCCTTTTTCCTGTTCACCTACACAAATAGGCCCTGGTGTTAGTCGACTGGTTGGGTCGCATCCTGGGGGACAAGATTAAGGACCCCATGGAAATAAGTTAGAAGTCCCCGATGACCACGACTTTTTTTTGGGTTTTTCCTGGGTGGCTAGCCCCCCGGGGTTAAAAATCCAACGAAATCTTATCTTATTTTTATTACCACCTTTTTTATTCCTTACGTGCATTTTGTGCGCTATTACGCCAGTCACACGGCCCCCGAAGGCTTTTGCAAAGCTATTATTTTACATCGCATTCTTTTTGTCTTCTAGTGCATTGGACCTTTTCTTTAGTGATCCAGTAGTTGGAACAGACGGGAGTCACCTGCTCTAAACCCATTTGCCCTGGGATTTAATTGATGGGTATCTAGATGGGGCGATTTTGCTTCTTAGACCCTTTCAAAGTTTTTTTATGATAGGGGATGTTAGGCTACGGTCTATTCTTTGCTATTTCTTTCCCCCCCCTTTTGTGGAGTGGGCTATGTTGTTGTTTTTGAAACTGTGGGACCCCCCGTGTTCATGCCCCCCTTCCCATGAAGGGGTAAAAGGACGTGAGGGGGGTTTCTTGCAGTTTTGATAAAACACGGATTCCATGAGTCTGGCCCGGGGGCAGAAGCATGGGCGTCTTTTTAATCGCCTTCAAGTCATTTGGGCGTCGGGTAACATCAGATAGGCTTTGTGTTTACCAAATTTCTGTGGCTCTCTCAAAAAAAATTCTTTAGATCTTTGACTCTAGCTGTTAGCGGCTTGCTAAAAACTGGTCATACTGGGACTTGACCCCCTTATGTACCTTGAATCTTTTGACTTCCGCCCCCCAGGTTGGGTATGGGGTGCGTAATAAAGATATTAAAAATAATAAAAACCCGGACTTGGTAGCCCCCTCTTTCCTTTATTTGTATTTATTTATTTTAATTTTGAAAATGGTACTAGAAGTACAAGGAAAATGTGGGTTAATGCAACAGCCAAAAACCCCCCTTGTATGCAGAGCATTATGGGGAGGCTTAAAATTTTAAATTAAATTAAAACTAAGCAAAGATTATACAGTGGAAACATTATTGAAACAAATAGCAATTAAGCACAAATGAGTATTTTTTAAAGACAGGTAATGGGCATTTACGTGTTGTGAGTTTTATTTGAATGGATATTCTTTAGGTATTTTAATAAAAATAACAAAATTTGATTGGGTCAAGGGTTTAAAACTTTCTGAGATACAATTTTTTTCTTTTATTTAGTTGAGGGGAGAATGATTTTTAAGAAGAACTTGAATTTATAAACAACGTGTTTCTTTTATATTCACAGGTAAATATTCCAGATTTTTGGGCCTTATATGCATTTAGTTTTTGCAGTGTGAGGTGGAACACGGGGAACACAAAGAGTTTTGCCTTGTTTATGGTCTGTGTTGGGGTGGGGTTTTGGAAAGGAAAACTTGAGGGGAGGGTTTATACGGTTAAGTGTTCTGTGTTTTGTAGTAGGTAAAAATAATAGGATTTTTTTTAGGTGAGTAGTTTAGGTTTTGAATTTTGGGTGGAGGGGCTTTCCTGAGTGGGAATTTGTTATATTCACTTCACCCTTTTTGTTGGTAAAAAATGGTCTAAAGGGGTTTTTTATTGTTTTTGACCCCCATGCACAAATTCCATGGGTGAGATAGGGTAAATAAGTGAGTGCATGGGGAAACAGGGGGGCAAAAATTTGGGAACGAGTCCTTTTCTTCAAATTTTAAATGCCTACGGCCCCTTAAAATTTTTTCGGGGAAATTTTTTTGTACATGTGTTTAAAATTAAGTCTATTATAAGGTGATTCCTAAAAAATTTTCCCTTGTGAGCTTTAAGATTTTGATCCGTTTATCATTATGTTAAGAGGGACATACCGGGAGTTTACCGGGAGCTTTTTTTCCCCTGTTGCTCTGTTCCAAAACTGAACAAGTAGTTTTGTCAATTTTTTGAGAGTTTTTTTAATTTGTTTATTATGCCCCCCATACCCTCCTGTGGGGGGTAGTCAAAAGATTACAGAGGTACAAAAATTGGCCCAGGGACTGGACCTCCAAAGTTTTGATAGCTGGCAAGTTACGAGGTAATGAATTCAAAAATTTTTCAAAGAATGAACTCACGAATTAAAAGGTAATGAACTCCAGGTAGGGCTATCACAATCAGACAAGTTACAAAGGATTTACAGATTACAGAGGTACGTAATGGGTCCAGGGACCTGCCCCAATGGTTTTATGAGATGGCTGAACTAGGTTACAAGTAATGAACTCACAAGTTACAAAGGTAATGAAATACTGTAAGAAATGGGTTACTTACGTTTTTTTTTTATACATGGCTACAATCATGAAACAAAATTATAGTTGTAATGAGCAATTCAAACTTCCACACCCCGGTCACAACTGTAAATGGAGTTTATTGGTGCAAATATGGAATTGTTGAGAGGTCACACACACACCAGCACACACACACCACACACACACACCACACACACACACACACCACACACACACACACACCACACACACACACAACACACACACATACACCAGGCCCATCTCCTGAAGCGCAAACATCAAGCAAAATAAACTGCTTCAGCATATGGCGCCTAAGCATACCTCCAGAACAGCAATCGCGACCATCTTAATAAGGAATCAATTTTCAAGGACCCTGTACACACCGTGTAACGTTAGGCCATATTGGAGTATGCGGCACCGGTTTTGGAACCCACTAACCAAGCCAAAGCACACGTGAAGAAACTAAGAAAGTGCCAAAGGTTTGTCCAACAAGAACTAGTCCCCAGAGCCTAAGAGTAATGTCCTCGAGGAGAGGTTTTTAAGGAAATCAACCTGACGGACACTGGAGGAACCAGGAGAGATAAGGTGGGACCATGGATAACCGACGACCCATACATAAATACTGAGAGGAAGACAACGGTGGACAAAACCTGATGTTTACAGAGATTGGGACACAGTAACAAGGGGACAACAGTTAACAAGGGACACAGTTGGAAGCCTGAAGACACTAGATGAATCACAGGGATGTAGAAGGAGTAATTTCTTCACCACAAAGTAGTCCAGTAAGTGGAATAGTTTGGGAAGCGATGTTAGTGGAGGCAGATCCATACATTGCTTTAAGCAGAGGTATGATAAAGCTCACGCTTCAGTCCCAGAGTGACCCTAGTAGCGATCCAGTGAAGAGGCGGGGCCAGGAGCTCGGACTCGACCCCCCCGCAACCTCCACACCCACACACACACACACCTCACACACACCCACCACCACCCACATAAATCAAATTCAATTCATGCAACACACACACACACACACACAACACACACACAACAACATACCACAACTCATACCAACACACGCACACACACTCAACACCACCACACACACACACTCATACACACACCACACACACACTCCATACACATACCACACAACACACAAAACACACACAACAAAACAAACACACACACTCACACACACACCAGATACACACACAACACACACAAACACCACACAACACAGGAAAGCTTTGGACTCGACCCCTGCAATCTCCAACTAGGGAATGCACACACATACACACACACACACAACCACACACACACACACACACACACAACACACACACAACACACACAACACAAATCACACACACACACAAACACCAAACACACACACACACAACACACACACACACACACACACAACACACACACAAACACAACACACCACACAAAATCACAAACACAACACACACACACACACACACACACACACACCAACACCACACACACACCACACACACACCACACACACACACACAGCAACACACACACACACATGCACACATTTGTAAATGCTTTATTTACAGCCTAGCAAAAGTCAGTATTTCACATCCCACGCAACCAGAATGGTCTGCATATACCACCTGTGCTAAAAATACTTAGCCCATTTTCTTGATCATTCTGAGCGAGTTTGTTTCTAAATTCCATTAATTTTTATCACACTCCTCCAGTAACATAATGACGCAGGGTGGTTTACCTGCGAAGTTTTACGTGGAGAGAGTTTCCCGGGGGTCCAACGCCCCCGCCGGCCCGTCTGTGGAACCAGGCCCTTCCTGGTGTGAATCCAGAGCCTGATCAACCAGCTGTTGCTGCTGCTTGCCACCGCAAAAAAACCAATGGTTACAGCCACAGCCCGGCTGATCAGGAGCTGACTTAGGGTGCTTGTCCCCCCCCCCCCCCCCCCATGGCCAGCTTGAGGACTGCCAGGTTCTGTTGGTAATCACCCTTAATGTGTGCTGGGAGGCATTGAAACAGTCTCCTCTCGGGCCCCCTGACACTTTATTGTATAGTCTCTTAACGTGCATATGACAAACCCCTGATTTTTCATTGGGGGGATAGGTGCATCGTCCTGCAAGTCCTTTTGCTTTTCGATGGAGTCGAGTTTCGTGTGCAAGTTCGGTACTAAGTCCCTCTAGGAAATTATCCAGGTGTATATAATTCATGTATCTCTCACTCCTGCGTTTTTTTCCCAGGAATACAGGTTTTAGGAAACCTCAAGAAGCACTCCCATAATTGAGGTGTTTTTTATCTCCTTTATATGCGCGCCCGTGAAAAAGTTTTTTTCTCTGGAAACCTTTTTCTAGGTCCGGCAATTTCATCAACCTGCTGAAAGATTGCTGTTTTAGTGTGCAGCAATAATTGTTCCAGCCTTAAAGATAGAACAGTACCTGAAGAAGTGTCCATCATGGGCTGGCCCCTCCTCCCAAGTTTTTTGAAGTTTTCTCAATATCCATCCTGTCCATTTTTTTTTCTAGCCAGAAATTGCACTTTGATTTTACAAATGAAATGGTCCCTTGAAGTGAGATCCTCCCGACAATGATCACTACTCCCTGGTCTTTTGGACGTTTGTGTTTCGCTCTATTTTGTGGCCAGAATTTGTTTTTGTACTCTGATGAAGATTCAATTTTTCCTCCATGTTTACCATAACTGAGTAATTGAAATATTTTCTCATTGGTTGAACTTCATATTGGTTTTTCTGAAGCCCACTGAAAGATTTGTGTTAATGTCCGCCTGAGCCTTTGGCAGTGTCTGCAATGGAAGACACTGTTCATTGGCAATTTTCGGGTGGTCCATCCTGCAAAAAAAGACACGGAGCTGTGGCTGACATCCTTGTCTATGCGGATAATGAGGATGAGAACATGATGGAAGTGAATACTGTGCCTTGTGGAACAGAGCTTTTCAACGTAGCTGGCCACTGACTTTACTCTGTTTGACGACTACTCTCTGTGTTCTTGTTAGTGAGAGAAAATTATAGATCCATCGACCGCGACTTTCTTTTTTTATTCCCATTTAGCCGCAATTTTTGTGCCTATTACCCATGGTCACACGTTCCCGCGAAGGCTTTTTTGCAAAGGTCTGGATATATTACATCTGGCATTTCCTTTTTTATCTCTATAGTGCGATTTAGGACCTTGGTCGTAGTTGATCCAAATAGTTGAGACCAGACAGAGCCGACCTGTTTTTCTAAAACCCATTGTTGCCCTGGTTGTGTAAACTTGGATGCGTTTTTTTTTTTTCCTAGATGGGTGGTGATCATGCTTCTAGGACCCTATCAAAGATTTTTATGATATGGGAATGTTTTTTAGTGCTATTGGTCTGTAGTTTTTTCTTTGCTGTTTGCTTTACGCCCCCTTTGTGGAGTGGGCTATGTCCCTGGTTGTTTTTAAGTAAACTGTGGGACGAACCCCCGGTCCCCCCATGCATCCCTCTCCCATAGATGGAAAAGGCTCGTGGATAGGGCTTCCTTGCAGTTCTTGATGAAACAGAGTTCCATGAGTCTGGCCCTGGGGCAGAGTGCATGGGCATGTTAATGTCATATTCGCCTGTATCGAAGTCCATTTGTGTCGTCAGGATAGAACATCGGATAGGCTTGTGTTTAAATAATCAAAATTTGTGGCTCTCTCATAAAAAAAATTTCATTTCGATCCTTCGACTCCCTCAGTCCTGGTTAGGCGGCTTTGCCTAAAAACTGGAGTCCATATAGGGACTTTGAGACTCACTCATTTTCCTTGTCTTCACTTTGTGTAGGACCCAGCTTGTTAAGTAGGGGCCCATCATACTGGGCTTGTTTTCCTCGATTTTGATTATTGGCATAGGAGAAGAAATACCTTTTGGTTTTCCTTTCGATTTTCATTTATGCTTTTTTAGTTCTTCCCGCGATTCTGAACTCCTAAAGGAATTTCTTATTATGGCCTAAGTTTCGATTGCTTTGCTATTTCTCCTGACCAGTGTCCCTCACTGCGGCATTTTCAGATATATTGACCTCTTTTAGCCGCTTCTGTTTATTTCTTTTTTCCGTCCGCCTGTAAAGGGAGCGCCTGTCCACTTTCTATTTTACATCTACTCCTTCCTCCTTTTTCTTAAGGGAAATAAGCCTGTGCATACATCCGAGTGCCAACAGTTAATCTTTCTAATGCATAAGTTTGGGTCCTGTTGTTGGCTTTAGTATATCTTCCCCCAGCTTATATCGGTTAGGGACTTGGTTACTTTGGTCCCACTTTATGTGTTTGTTATTGAAGTTGAATTTGGTGAAGCCTGCTTTCCCTCGGTGACTAGTCCTCATTTTTGGTCCGGTCCTGGGGCTCCTCGCATACAAGTCTGAACCTCAATTATGTTTTTTGTGATCCTGAGTATATTGTATTTTTGATATGTGACATTTTCCTTCATCAAATCATCATTGTTAGTGAATATGAGTTCTAAGTTATTCCTCCAGTCTAAGTAGGCTCAATTAATTTTAGCTGGTTTTTAAATTGGAATTTTGTGCAGAGATTTAAAAGCTCTTGATGTTGAGTTTTTTTTCATCAAGCTGCCTATCCTTGTGTTATACTGGCAACACTATTAATTTTGCCTATATTCCCTCTCCATTTTAAGGTGCCATTAAGTTTGAAAATCCACCCAGGAGCAAGATGTTTGGGTGAAGGAGCTTGGAAGATTTTTTCCAGACAGTGGTCAATATTTTAACCAGTCTTTCCTGAATTGCTGGGATGGTTTTTTGCTAATCCGGAAGGTTTGTAAGACTAACCACAAAGTGACCTAGGTATAGGTTCTCGACCCTTCTTTTACTGCTTATAACTTCCACTACGTCATTGAGGCATATAAGCAGTTACTGTGCAAACAAGTGACCTGCAATGTAAACAGGCCACCCCCCCCTTTTTGCCCTGTTCACCTCTGTCCACATCCTGTATAGGAGTTTGTAACACCTGGGATCCATAATTTCTTTGTCCCAAGGTGATCCCCTTTATGTGGGGGGGGGGGTCCACAGAGAAAGCCGCGAAAACATTGCCTTTGCCCCTCTGCAAGCAAGTCCATTGATGAAAGGTATTTTGTTGTTTTGTTGTTGGCTTTACGACCCCCTGTAAAATATTTTTGCAAAGAAGAAATGTTATTCGGACCTGGTGGTATTGTTGGTACTGGGGGGGAATTTTTTTTTTCTCCCGGCATTAAGTAACTAAATCTGTTGGGTTTGGAAAGTGGGGCCATCGACTGTGTCCACTCCCAGGAATGACTGGATTTTTGGTGTACGATTCTGCCAATTTTTCCTGCAGTTTTTTTTTTTTCCTTCTGGCACTAATAAAAAACCTCCTCCCTCTTGAGGTGGCCTGTGGCTACCCAGGTTTCCCCATGGCCTGGATGTTTTTTGTATCTTTTTGTCCCCTTTAGATGGTATTGCCTGGCAATTTTAAGTTTTTAAAGCAAGTCTTTCCTGTACTGAAAGAGGTACACAATTTCAGGGAAAAAGCTTACAGGAAGGAGTTTTTGCATTTTTCCCTGTTTGTCATATGGGCATGGCCATTTTCTAGGTTTGGTCATAGTTGCACGTCCCCATTTCTGTATTTTTCCAGAATTTCCCATGCCCAGCAGATACCAAGTTTGGCAATAGTATTGCAAAGGCGTTGGTTTTCCGCTTTGCCTTGGTTTCTGTGACTGTAATCCCCTGTTTGGTTGCATGTTCCCCCCTGTCCTACTTTTCTAAAAAAATCCCTCCCTATCACCAACAATGGAGCTCCCACCAGTTGTTTTGGTAATTTATCCTCACTATATGCTATTGGAGTCCTCTTTTTTTTCTGCTATTTTTCCGCCGGTATTTCTAGTTTTTGCAATATTGGTTTTTATCTTATCTTTTTGACTTACACCTTGTTTCCCTACTATGGCTCCATTCCTCTATGAGGTCCATTTATAATGTATTCCTTCCTGCGTATAATTCCCCGACTACCTGGACAAAATCTCCTGCTTCACCATTTCTGTCCTCCCAGGACCCAGTATCTCTCCAGCTTCACCGAAACCCTGACTGGTTTTTCAAACGGTTTTTTTCCGTTGTGCACCACCTAGCAGGTATTAATAGAATATTCATTATCCAAGAGGTTTGCTAGTAGAATTGCAGTAAATCCCAACCATTCAAATCAAATGAAGCTGTGTGTTTAGTCCCTGGTGGGTCAGTCAAACAAACGCTTCCCCAACAATGCAAAATTGTCATTTTTCCTGTGGAAAATTGGGGTTACGGTCGCCCCCTTGTGCAGATATCCCAAGAACAGCTACCAAGCATATTAAAAACAGGGAAGTTTTTTTTTTTGGGTATCCCAAATGAGGATAAATCTGTGGACTAAAAATCACAAGGGGGTATTAAAAGAGGGTCAAACAACAAAGCTGGCTTTTCATAGAAAACCTGGAACTTTCCTACAACAGATGGGAAAATAAAAGGTCCCGGGCTGAAATGTACTTGCCCTTGAAATACTGGCCCATGTAAGTCAGAAACTGTAAGGCTGGAGATGATTGTCCCTGGTAGTCAGTAAAATGGGGGCTGATAGTGCTTGTTCCTGGGAGACAAGTAATGGGGAAGCTGGAGGTGGCTGTCCTGGAAGACAGAAAATGTGAAAGCTGGAGATACTGTGGGCTTGGAACAGTATAATGTGAAGCTGGAGGTGCTTGTCCCCCCCCCGTGGAGAGAAACAGTACTGGGAAGCTGGAGGTGGCTGTCCTGGAGACCAGTATTGTGAAGCTGGAGGTGCTGTCCATGGGAGACAGTAATGGTGAAGCAGGAGAATGGCCTGTCCTGGGAACAGTAATGGGGGAAGCTTGGAGATGGCTGTCCCTTGAGACAGTAATGGGTGAAAGCTGGAGATTTGTCCAAGGTAGTTCGGGAATTATACCAGGAAGGAATAACATATGAAATGACCTCATAGGGGAACAGGAGCCATAGTAGGAAACAAGTGTAGTCCAAAGGATAAGATTAAAACCAAATATTTGCAAACTAGAAATACCGCAGGAAATAGCAAACAAGAGGACTCCACTAGCAATAGTGAGGATTATATTACCAAAGCAATGGTGGGAGCTCCATTGTTGGTGCTAGGGAGGATAGAAAGTAAGACAGGACACATGCCACCACAGGAATCTGACAGTACACAAGAAACCCAAGCAAAACTGAAACCAAGCCTATCAACATACTAATGCACATCGTAATCCTTCTTGCCTGCATGGGAAAAATCCTGGGACAAAACAGATGTGACGTTGCAACATGACCACCCTAGGAAATGCCATGGCCCATATGAACCAACAGGAAAATGCAAACTCCCTTCCTGTAGCTTATTTCCACGTCTGAACTTGTGTACCTCTTCAGAACAGGAAAGAGACTGTGCTTATAACTTTTAAATTGCCAGGCATACCCATCTAAAGGGGACCAAAAAGATACAAAACATCCCAGGCCATGGGAAAAAAACCTGTGGTAACCCACAGCCACTTAAGAGGGAGAAGGTTTTTTTAGTGCCCCCCCCCCCCCCCAGGAAGGAAAAAAAACTGGAGGAAATGGCAGAACTCCGTACACCAAATCCATTCCATTCCTGGAGTGGAACACAATTCGATGGGCCCTCCACTCCAAACCAAACAGATTACAATTTACTAATGCCGAAAAAAAAATCCCCCCCCCAGGTACCAGCCCAAAAAAACCACCAGTCCCGAATAACAATTTTCTTCTTTTGTCAAATATACATGTCCCTAAAGCCAGCCAACAAACAACAAAATACCTTTCATCCGGGGACTCTTTGCAGAGGCAAAAGCATGTTTCGCGGCTTTCACTGAACCCACCGAGTAAGGATCACTGGACAACGAAATATTGGATCCGCAGGTTACAACCTATACAAATGTGAAACAGAGTGAACCAGGCAAAAGGGGGTTGGCCTGTCACATTGCAGAGTCCCACTTTTTGCACAGAACTGCTAATGCCACAAATGATGTAGTGGAGTTTTTTAGCAGTAAAGTCCGATGAAACCAAAAACCTAGTCATTGTTGATAGTCACAAGCCTCCGGATGCCACATCCCAGCAATTCCGGAACAGCAGTAAAAATTTTGAGACCCACTTCTGGAAAAACCTTCCCCAGCTCCTGCACCCAACAACCTTGTGCGTCGGGGATTTCAACATAAGGCACCTAAAAATGGAGGAATATAGGCAAATAATATTGTTGCAGAATAACACCAGGAGGCAGCTCTGATGAAAACTCACACACACGCGAGGCTTTTTAATCTCTGCACAAAATTCAAATTTAAAAACCAGCAAAATAATGACCTACCTAGACCCTGGAGATTAAACACTAGACCTCATCTTCACTAACAATGATGATCTGATAAGAAATATTCCCCATATCAAAAACAATATACTCAAATCACAACCATAATTGGAGTTCAGTCATGGTATGCCGGAGCCCCAGACCGACATAAAATGAAGATTAGTCCCCACGAGGGGAAGCATTCACCAAATTCCACTTCAAATAACAAAACATAAAGTGGGAACCAAGTAAAAATCCAAAGTCCTAACCCGATTATTAAGCTGGGAAGATAATACTAAGCAACGAACAGACACCAGCTTAATGCCCCCCCCCCTAGACAGATTAAACTCCGGTAGCACTCGATGTATGCACAAAGGCTTTATTCCTCTAAAAAAAGGAGGGTAGATGTAAAACAGAAGAGAAACAGGCCGCTCCCTTTACAGGCGACGGAAAAAGAATAACAGAGGCCGCTAAAGGAGTCAATTATATCTGAAAATGCGTAGGAGACACTGGTCCCAGAAGAAATAGCAATCATCGAACTTAAGCTAAAGAATCCTTTTAGGAGTCAGGAATCGCGGGAAGAACTAAAAAGGCATAAAAGTGAAATCTAAGAAACCCAAAGTATTTCTTCCTCCTAATGGCCCCAAATCAAAATCGAGAACAACGTCCAGTAATTTTTGGGCCCCTACTTAAACAAGTGGGTCCTACACAAGATACAAACAAGGAAATGAGTGAGCTTACTCAAGTCCCAATAAGACGCAGTTTTTAGCAAAGCCGCTAACCAACTGCAGAAGTCGAAGATCAAAATAATTTTTTAGAGAGAGCCACAAAATTTGATTAACACAAGCCTATCCGATGTTATCCTGACGCCAAATGACTTCGAACAGGCGATAAATGACATGCCCATGCACTCTGCCCCAGGGCCAGACTCATGGAACTCTGTGTTCATCAAGAACTGCAAGAAGCCCCTATCACGAGCCTTTTCCATCCTATGGAGAGGGAGCATGGACACGGGGGTCGTCCCACAGTTACTAAAAACAACAGACATAGCCCCACTCACAAAGGGGGCAGTAAAGCAACAGCAAAGAACTACAACCAATAGCACTAACATCCCATATCATAAAAATCTTTGAAAGGGTCCTAAGAAGCAAGATCACCACGCATCTAGAAACCCATCAGTTACACAACCCAGGGCAACATGGGTTTAGAACAGGTCGCTCCTGTCTGTCTCAACTATTGGACCACTACGACAAGGTCCTAAATGCACTAGAAGACAAAAAAGAATGCAGATGTTAATATATACAGACTTTGCAAAAGCCTTCGACAAGTGTGACCATGGGCGTAATAGCGCACAAAATGCGTGCTAAAGGAATAACAGGAAAAGTCGTCGATGGATCTATAATTTCCTCACTAACAGAACACAGAGAGTAAGTCGTCAACAGAGTAAAGTCCGAAGCAGCTACGGTGAAAAGCTCTGTTCCACAAGGCACAGTTCTCGCTCCCATCTTGTTCCTCATCCTATATCCGACATAGACAAGGATGTCAGCCACAGCACCGTGTCTTCCTTTGCAGATGACACCCGAATCTGCATGACAGTGTCTTCCATTGCAGACACTGCAAAGCTCCAGGCAGACATCAACCAAATCTTTCAGTGGGCTGCAGAAACAATATGAAGTTCAACGATGAGAAATTTCAAATACTCAGATATGGTAAACATGAGGAAATTAAATCTTCATCAGAGTACAAAACAAATTCTGGCCACAAAATAGAGCGAAACACCAACGTCAAAGACCTGGAGTGATCATGTGGGAGGATCTCACCTTCAAGGACCATAACATTGTATCAATCGCATCTGCTAGAAAAATGACAGGATGGATAATGAGAACCTTCAAAACTAGGGAGGCCAAGCCCATGATGACACTCTTCAGGTCACTTGTTCTATCTAGGCTGGAATATTGCTGCACACTAACAGCACCTTTCAAGGCAGGTGAAATTGCCGACCTAGAAAATGTACAGAGAACTTTCACGGCGCGCATAACGGAGATAAAACACCTCAATTATTGGGAGCGCTTGAGGTTCCTAAACCTGTATTCCCTGGAACGCAGGAGGGAGAGATACATGATTATATACACCTGGAAAATCCTAGAGGGACTAGTACCGAACTTGCACACGAAAATCACCCACTACGAAAGCAAAAGACTTGGCAGACGATGCACCATCCCCCCAATGAAAAGCAGGGGTGTCACTAGCACGTTAAGAGACCATACAATAAGTGTCAGGGGCCCGAGACTGTTCAACTGCCTCCCAGCATTCATAAGGGGGATTACCAACAGACCCCTGGCAGTCTTCAAGCTGGCACTGGACAAGCACCTAAAGTCAGTTCCGGATCAGCCGGGCTGTGGCTCGTATGTTGGTTTGCGTGCAGCCAGCAGCAACAGCCTGGTTGATCAGGCTCTGATCCACCAGGAGGCCTGGTCTCAGACCGGGCCGCGGGGGCGTTGACCCCCGGAACTCTCTCCAGGTAAACTCCAGGTAAACTCACCATTTCTGTCTCCCAGGACAGCACCTCCAGCTTCACCATTACTGTCACCCAGGACAGCACCTCCAGCTTTACTATTACTGTCTCCCAGGACATCACCTCCAGCCTTACAGTTTGTGACTACATGGCCAGTATCAAGGGCAGTACCATTCAGCCCAGACTTTTTATGTTCCCATCTGTTGTAGAAAGCTTCCAGGTTTTCTATGAAAGCAGCTTTGATGTTGTCCTCTTTTAATACCCTTGTGATTTTAGTCCACAGATTTTCCTCATTTGGGCATACCCAGAAACACTTCTCTGTTTTAATACTGCTTGTAGCTAGTTCTGGGATATCTGCACAAGGGGCGTGACACCAATTTCCACAAAAATGACAATTTATCCATGTGGAAGTCCGTTTGTTTGACTGACCAAGCTACACACAGCTTCATAATGATTTGAATGTTGATTTACTGCAATTCTACTAGCAACCTCTTGAATATTATATTAATAACCTTAAATGAAGCTCTAGCTATTTGTATTTCTGTTTCTAACTTTTTTTTGTTTATTGGCCCAAGCTTACCGTACGTTTTTCTATGTTTTTTATGGGGGAAATTAGCGATGAAGAATTTTTCTTGGCGAGGGTTCAGCATTTTAAAAACCCAATTTTTTCGGGGTTGAAATTTTGCGGGGTTGTAGAGATGAGCGATGATTCCGGGATTCTTCGTTTTTTGAGTGTTGTTTTTTTTTTCCGGGCTAAAAGTTTGAGTTTTGTATTTAAATTTTAAATGGTTGTTGAATTGCGATGTTGAAACCGGGCTTTCCCTTGTATCGCCCAGCCCTTTGCTTGCATATTGGTTTTCTGAAAAAAATGTTTGGAGGTCTCTTGATTTTGCCCAATATAATTTTTGAAAGCCCATTACAAGGGATTATGTATACCCCTGCAGGGATGGAGGCCCCTGTCCTGTCTACTACTGGTGATTTTCCTTTGATTTCGTGGTGGGGGAGGTAGATATTTGGGAATGATGTTTTGGGCAAAGATTTTGGGAAAAACTTTTTGGAAAATGGAGTTTGGGGGGGAAGGACTAGTATCTCTTCCCCGGCCCAGGGTCTTTTTCTGGGTGTGTTGAAGATGTTTAATGCCCGCCGTCTCCCAAGCCCTTGATAAAAGTGACGGGGAAATGTGGGTTTAAAAAATTTACTTGTTCAATTATAGTCCATTTTTCCTAAAGGGAAACTCATTGCTGCAGATTCTAAAGTGCACGTGGGGAAGAAGCCTATAATTACACCACGTTTATTTTTTGGGGGGGGCCGGGGGGGGAAGTAGAAGGGGAAAAATTTTCTTTTTGGGTTTTGGTTTTTTTCCCCGATAGACTTTAAAACGAAGTTCGGGGTTTCCACTTTGAAAGAGCGAACATAAAGGGAAAAGGGAAAAGATGTTTTTTTTCGACTTCTTTTTCAAGTGGGGAACTGGATTGAAGGCCCCGCCCGGGTTTTGAGTTTTGTTTGGAGGTTTTGAACGTTAAAAGCGTTTAGGAGTTATGAGGAAATGTCGTCGACAAAACCGGAGCCAGGTGCCCGACAAAGGGAAATAAGGTGGAAAAAATTTTCGGGGTTCTAGATGTTCCATTTTATAGGTTCGCCAGGACTGCACAAATGGCAACCCATAAAAAGCCCCAAAAAGTCTGCTGAAAGAGGTGATTTTGGGAAAGAAAAACCCGGGAAAGCCAACACATATTCAACAAGGTCGATAAAAATCGCTGGCTGGAAGGGGGGAAGATAAAGTGAATCGTAAATTTTTCCTCGCAAGAGATGAGGGCTTGTGAAAGAGGTACTTTCTGAATAGGGAAGTCACGTAAAGGCCCTGAAAGTTTTGTTCCCTGATGTTGATGTTGCAAAATGCGGTTGAGAAAAAATTCACCCAGTGTTTGAGATGTGCGGGAAACGATAGTGCCCAAGAGTTTAGAAAAGGTGTTTTCCCGAGAATTCCTGGAGCTGGTTGGGGAGCACTGCCTTTTCCCCGAGGATTTTGGGCCCCCAGTGGGATACCAGGCTTGTGAGCCCTTTGGCGGGGCATACATTTCGGGCCCGGTCGGGGGTTGCGGGGTAATTGGTGGGGCGGGAATTTTCTTCCCTTTTTCCCTGAGCCCCTAAAAAAATGCGGCGAGCCCTTTGAAGAAAATTTTTGTAAGGTTGTCCATTTGGGTTTTGGGTTGGAGAGGTTTGTAGGTTTTCGGGGTTCATTAAAAGTTTGGACTTTTTTGTTCCTTTTAATCGTCAGTGTTCAGGGTTAATAAAAAACCCCCCTCCTTTATCAGCGGTGGTGCCCCTAAATTGGTCGGTCTTCTGCAAAAACCTTTTGGGGGCATTGATGTAACGTGGGGTATGAGGGGGAAGCTGCGTTTTTTAATGGTGCTGAGATGATGCCTTAAAGTAGCCTTTTTGGAAGTGGGGTTTCTTGTGTCGTATTTTTGGGCGATAAAATTTTGGGGTCTTTTTTTGGGTTTCGAAATTTTCCTGTTGCGAATTTGAGGCCTAAGCTGGGGGTTCCCAGTTTCTGTGGTTGACAGGGGACAGATGAAAGATTTTGAAAATTTCGGGTTTTCCCTAAACTTTTCCCAAATTTACTATTACCCCGAGTGTTTGTATTTTCCCTGGGAAAAAAGTCTGTTTTTTTCCCCGGTTCTGATCTTCTTTCGGGGGGATTTTCTCAACCGCATTCGCAACATCAACTTTCAGGAAAAAGGGAAACTTTCCACCTTGACGTGACTTCCCTATTCCCCCAAAAGGGTCCCTACTACAAAAGCCCCCATGGGATCTCTTGCCGGGAAAATTGACGATTCATTTTGATTTTCCCCTTTCCCAGCCACAAATTTCATCAAACCTTGTTAAAAACTAGTGTTGGCTTTTACGGGGTTTTCTTTCAAAAATTAACCCCTTTTCAGAAACTTTTGGACAAACCCATGGGTTCGCCCTCAGTGCGGGTCCTGGCGAACCTATACATGGAACATCTAAAAGCCGAACTTTTTCCCCACCATTATTCCTTTCGTCTGTCACCTGGTTTCCTTTTATGTCGACGACTTTCTCCTCATAACCCCCAAAACGCTTCAACGTTCAACCCTCCCAAAACCCAAGCTAACCAGGTCGACCCCTTCAATCCAGTTCACATTTTGAAAAAAGAAGTCGAAAACCCACTTTTCCCTTTCCTTGATGTTCTGCTCTGAAAAGTTTTGCCCACGAACTTTTGTTTTAAAGTCTATCGAAAACCCCCCCAACCAAAACGATCTTCTCACTTCTAAACCCCACCACGACACCAAAACTAAACGGGTTTTAAAATTTTAGGGTTCTTCCACGGGGGCCCCCAGGGAAACTCCGCAATGAGTTCCTTTTTTAGGGAAGAAAGAATTATAAAATTGAACAAGTAAATTTTTTAAAAACCCCCTATCCTCGTCACTTTTATCAGAGAAGCAGACGGCGGGGATTAAACCCTCTTCAACACACCCCGAGAAGACACTGCCCAATAGAGATACAAGTCCCCCAACCAAATCCATTGCCAAAACCCTTTTTCCAAAATTTTTTGCGAAAAAATCCCTTCCAAGGATTACCTCCACAACCACGACCATCAAAGGGCAAACACCCGTAGTAGACAGGCAAGCCTCCATCCCTGCAGGGGGATAATAATCCCTTGTAATGGGCTGCAACAAAATTTTAGTGGGCGAAAATCAAGAGACCTTTCCCAAAAACGTATTTCAGAACACCAAAATGCAAGCAGGACTGACGATCCCAAAGGAAAAGCCTGTTAAAAAATCGCAATTCACACAACCATTTTTTTAACTACAGAAACTCCCAAAACTTATAGCCACAAAAAGACAAAAAATCAAAAACAGAAGAATTCCCGGAATCATCGCTCATCTCTACAAAAAAGCAAATTTTAACCAGAAAATGGCTTCATAACATAGCGAACCACTCGCCAAGAAACTTCTTTATCGCTATCCCCCCATAAGAACATAGAAAACTGCAGAAGGTCTACTCACAACTTTTCCAATATCCCTGCCCCAAACTACCCCCAAAACCTAAAAAAACCCCCCCCGGGGAGATCTCAGATGCAGGGTTCTCCACCTGACCCCAACATTCTGAAATTTCCTATAAATACCCTCGTACCCTTTCCCAACCCCCGGTAGATCCCTGTGGGAAAATTGAAAAAGCCCACTGTTGGGTGGAAAAGTTGTCAATAAAGGATCAAAATTATACCCGCATTTGTTTTTTTATAATTTTTTTGTGTCGGTTTTTATACCATTTTTTCCCTAGACAACCCCGGAAAACTTTCTTTCAAAAAGATGGGAACCCTAAAAATCTGGGGTGAATGGGAGCCCTTTATATGGGGCCCTGTAGTCCCGAAACGTAAGGTGGAAAGGGGAAGTCCCGGTTTGTAAATGTGGGGCTGATAGTGCGGTTTCCCGGGAAAAACAGGGAAAAGGTGAAGGGGTGGAGGTGTTGTCCTGGGGGGGACAGTAATGGTTTAAGCTTGGGGGGGTTGTCCTGGGGGACAGTAAAAGGGAAGCTGGAGGTTTGTCCCCGGGAGAAAAGTAATGATAAGCTGGAGGTGCTGTCCTGGGAGACAGGGAAAGATAAGCGGAGGTGCTTTTCCTGGGAGACAGTAATATTTAAGCTGGAGGGGCTGTCCTGGGAAACCGTAATGGTCAAAACTGGAGGTGCTGTCCCGGGGGACATAATGGTTTAAGCTTTGGGGGTGCGTCCGGGAAAAACGTAATGGTGAAGCTGGAGGTGTTGGCCTGGGAAAAAAAAGTAATTTGGGGAAGCTGGAGGTGTTGTCCTGGGAGGGCAGTAAAGGGAAACTGGGGGTGTTGCCTGGGAGAAAAGTAATGATGAAGCTGGGGGTGCGTTCCCCGGGAAAACAGTAATGATGAAGCTGGGGTGCTGTCCTGGGAGACATAATAAATGAAGCTGGAGGTGCTTCCTGGGAGGGCAGTAAAGGTCAAGCTGGAGTGCTGTCCCGGGAGACATAATGGTGAAGCGGAGGGGCTTTTCCTGGGGGGACAGTAATGGGAAGCTGGGGGTGCTGTTTCCCGGGGGGACAGTAATGGTGAAACTGGAGGTGCTGGGCCTGGGAAAAACAGTAAAAGGGGAAGCTGGAGGTGCTGTCCCCGGGAGAAGTAATGGTGAAACCCGGAGAAAGCTGTTTCCCGGGGGACAGTAATGGTTTAAATTGGGGATGTGTCCTGGGAGACAGTAATGGTGAAGCGGAGGTGCTGGTCATGGGGTATAGTAATGGTGAAGCCCGGAGATTTTGTCCAGGGAGTCCCGGGAAATTTTAAACCCGGAAGGAATGCCTATAAATGGGCCTCAAAAAGGGGACAGGGGGGCCCTTTGTGGGGGAAAAAAGTGTAGTCAAAAATAAGATAAAAACCCAATTTTTGCAAACAAGAAATACAACAGGAAATGCAAACAAGAGGACTCCCCCTACAAAAGTGGGGGACCCCCATTGTTGGTGCTAGGGAGGATAGGGAAAAAGACAGGTAAACAGGGACCAAAAAGGGGAAAACAGTCCCGGGAAAAAAAAGGCAAATGGAAACCAAGGGGCCCCGTTTTTCCTGGAAATTTACCTGGAGAGAGTTCCCGGGGGGGCAACCCCCCCCCGCGGCCCGGTCTGAGACCCGGGCCCCCTGGTGGAAACAAAAGCCCGATCAACCAGGCTGTTGCTGCTGGCGGGACGCAAACCCAAAATACGAGCCACAGCCCGGCTGATCCGGAAAATTTACCTTTTGGTGCTTGTCCAGTTTCCAGCTTTAAGGGGCTGCCAGGGGGCTGTTGGTAAACCCCCTTATGTGTGCCCGGGAGGCAGTTGAAAAAGTCTCGGGCCCCTACATTATTGATGGTCTCTTAAAAGTGCTAGTGGGGCAACCCCCGCTTTTTAATTGGGGGGGTGGTGCATTCGGGCTGCCCCCAATCTTTTGCCTTTTGTAGTGGGTGAAATTTTTGGGGTGCAAAATTCGGTAAATAGTCCCTAGGGTTTTCCAGGGTGGTATATAATCATTTTATCTCTCCCTCCTCGTTCCAGGGAATACAGGGTTTTGGAAACCCCAAGCGCTCCCAATAATTTAGGTGTTTTATTTTCCGTTTAGCGCGCCGTGGGAAAATTCTTTTGTACATTTTCTAAGGGCGGCAATTTCACCTGGGTTTAAAGGGCCCGTTAGTGTGAGCAATATTCCAGCCCAGATAGAAAAAGTGGGCCTGAAGAGTTCATCATGGGCTTGGCCCCCCCTAGTTTTTAAGGGTTTTCATTATCCTTTCCCGTCATTTTTCTAGCAGATGCGTTTTAACAAAGTTATGGTCCCAAGGTGAGATCCTCCGACATGATCACTCCCAGGTCTTTGACGTTGGTTTTTTCCCCTCTATTTTGTGGCCAGAAAATTTTTTTTGTACTCGGGTGAAGAAAATTTAAATTTTTTTATGTTTTTCCCCTTCTGGTAATTGAAATTTTTCATCCCTTTTAACTTCATATTGTTTTTTTTGCAGCCCCCTTAAAGATTTTTTGATGTCTGCCTGGAGCTTTTGGGAAATGTCTGCAATGGAAGACACTGTCCCTGCAGATTCGGGTGTCATCTGCAAAAAAAACACGGTGTTTTGGTGACCCTCCCTTTTCTATGTCGGATTTAAGGGTGAAAGGAACCCAAAATGGGACGAGTACTGTGCCTTTTGGAACAAAAGCTTTTACCGTAGCTGCCTCGGAAATTTACTCTGTTGACGACTACTCTCTGTGTTTTTGTTTTGAGGAAATTTAGATCCATCGCCGACTTTTTTCCCGTTATTCCTTTAGCAAAGCATTTTTTTGCGCTATTAGGCCAGGGCACACTTGTCGAAGGCTTTTGCAAAATCTGTATATATTACATCTGCATTTTTTTTTTTCTTCTAGTGCATTTAGGACCTTGTCGTAGTGGTCCAATAGTTGAGACAGACAGGAGCGACCTGTTCTAAACCCATGTTGCCCTGGGTTGTGTAACTGATGGGTTTCTAGATGCGTGGTGATCTTGCTTCTTAGGACCCTTCAAAGATTTTTATGATATGGGATGTTAGTGCTATTGGTCTGTAGTTCTTTGCTGTTGCTTTACTGCCCCCTTTGTGGAGTGGGGGCTATGTCTGTTGTTTTTAGTAACTGTGGGACGACCCCCGTGTCCATGCTCCCTCTCCATAGGATGGAAAAGGCTCGTGATAGGGGCTTCTTGCAGTTCTTGATGAACACAGAGTTCCATGAGTCTGGCCCTGGGGCAGAGTGCATGGGCATGTCATTTATCGCCTGTTCGAAGTCATTTGGCGTCAGGATAACATCGGATAGGCTTGTGTTAATCAAATTTGTGGCTCTCTCATAAAAAATTCATTTTGATCTTCGACTCTCAGTCTGGTTAGCGGCTTGCTAAAAACTGAGTCATATTGGGACTTGAGTAGCTCACTCATTTCCTTGTTGTCATCTGTGTAGGACCCATCTTGTTTAAGTAGGGGCCCAATACTGGACGTTGTTCTCGATTTTGATTTGGCATAGGAGAAGAAATACTTTGGGTTTCTTTCGATTTCATTTATGGCTTTTAGTTCTTCCCGCGATTCCTGACTCCTAAAGGGTTCTTTTAGCTTAAGTTCGATGCTTGCTATTTCTCTGACCAGTGTCTCCCTACGCATTTCAGATATATTGACCTCTTTTAGCCGCCTGTTATTCTTTTCCGTCGCCTGAAAGGGGCGCCTGTCTCTTTCTGTTTTATTTTACTCTCCTTTTTTTTAGAGGAATAAGCCTTGTGCATACATCGAGTGCTACCGGTTTAAACGTTTGGCTAATTGGGGTCTGTGTTGCTTAGTATATCTTCCCAGTTTATATGGGTTTAGGACTTGGTTTATTTTTCCCCATTTATTTTTTGTTATTGAAGTTGAAATTTTGGTGAATGCTCCCCCGTGATAATCTCATTTGTCGGGTTTGGGGGTCCGGCTACTGATGAACCCCCAAATTTGTTTGATCTGGGTTTTTTTTTTTGTAGGTTATTTTTTATCAATCTCATTGTTAGTGAAGATGGGTCTTGTGTATTCTCCAGTTAGTAGGGGTTATTATTTGTGGGTTTTAAAATTTAATTTTGTGCAGAGATTTAAAAGTCGCGTGAGTGTGAGTTTTCATCAAGCGCCCCCTGGTGTTATTCTGCAACAATATTATTTGCTATATTCCTCCCTTTTTTGGTGTTAAAATTGAAAAACCCCCAGGAGCAAGATGTTGGGGGCGGAGCTGGAAGGTTTTCCCCGACGTGGTCAAATTTTTAAAGCTTTTGGAATTGCTGGGGGTGTTTTCATCCGGAGGCTTGGGAGACTTCACAATGACTAGGTTTGGTTTCGACCTTTACTGCTAAAATTCCCCTCATCATTTGAGGGATTTGCAGTTCTGTGCAAAAAAGTTTACTTGCAATGTCAGGCCAACCCCCCCCTTTTTTTCCCGTTCATCTGTACATTGTATAGTTGTAACCCGGGGTCCTATTTTGTTGTCTAAGTGACCTTTATGTGGGCTAGTGAAAGCCCCGAAAAATTGCCTTTGCCTCTGAAGCAGTCCCCGGATGAAAGGGATTTTGTTGTTTTTGCTGGGTTTAACCCCGTATATTTGCAAAGAAGAATTTATCGGACTGGTGGTATTGTTGGTACTGGGGGGGATTTTTTTCCGGCATTAGTATCTGTATCTGTTGGTTTGGAGTGGAGGCCATCGACTGTGGTTCCCCCTCCAGGAATGACTGGATTTGGTGTACGATTTCTGCCCATTTCCTGCCATTTTTTTTTTCCTTCCTGGCACTAAAAAACCTCCCCCTCTTGAGTGGCTGTGGGCTACCCAGGTTTTCCCAGGGCCCTGGATGTTTTGTATCTTTTTGTCCCCTTTAGATGGTTGCCTGGCAATTTAAGTTATAGCACAGTCTTTCCTGTACTGAAGAGGTACAGTTCAGGGGAAAAAGCTTACAGGAAGGGAGTTTGCTTTTTTCCTGTTGTCATATGGGCATGGCATTTCCTGGTGGCATAGTTGCACGTCCCATCTGTTTTCCAGATTTCCCATGCCAGCAGATACCGAGTGCATTTGTATGTGCACAGGCTTGGTTTCCCTTTGCCTTGGTTTCTGTGACTGTATTCCCTGTTGGTGCATGTTTCCCTGTCTTACTTCTTCCCCCCTAGCACCACAATGGAGCTCCCACCCTTTTTTTTGGTAATATATCCTCAATTGCTAGTGGAGTCCTCTGTTTTCCTATTTCCTGCGGTATTTCTAGTTTTGCAATATTGGTTTTATCTTATCTTTGACTACACTTTTTCCCTACTATGGCTCCTGTCCCCCTATGCTGTCATTCATATGTATTCCTCCTGCATATAGTTCCCGACTAATTGGACGAAAATCTCCAGCTTCACCATAACTGTCTCCCAGGAACAGCATCTCCAGCTTCCCCATTACTTGTCATCCAGGACAGCATCTCCAGCTTCACCCCATTACTGTCTCCCAGGCCAGCACCTCCACTTCACCATTACTGTCCTCCCAGGACAGCACCTCAGCTCCCATTATACTGTCTCCCAGGACAGCAACTATCAGCCCCCCATTTACTGACTACCAGGACATCATCTCCAGCCTTACAGTTTCTGACTACATGGCTCAGTATCACGGCAGTACCATTCAGCCGGACTTTTATGTCCCATCCTGTTTGTAGAAAGCCTTCCAGGTTTTCTTAAGCAGCTTTTATGTATGACTCTTTAATACCCTTGTGATTTTAGTCCACAGATTTATCTCATTTGAGGCATACCCAAAACACTTCCCTGTTTTAATACTGCTTGAAGCTAGTTCTTGGTTAACTGCACAAGGGGCGTGACACCAATTCCACAAAAATGACATTTATGCATGTGGAAGCCGTTTGTTTGATGACCACAGACTACACCACACAGCTCAAAATGATTTGAATGGTTTATTTTACTAACTGCAATTCTACTAGCAACCTCTAGAATATTTCTATTAAAACCTGCTAGGTGGTGCACAACGAAACCGTTGAAAACCCAGTCCCTGGGTTCGGACGCAGTCAAGGGTTCGGACCAGTCAAGGTTCGGTAACAGTCAAGGGTTCGGACCAGTCATCTCTGATCTGATCAGTGGGTTCCACTTATTAAACCATACTGGTCGTGATTTGAGCTAACACCATGAAGGATCTACTGGTAAATTATCTACCCGAGTAAATATGTGATTTGGATTGATACAAAAGTATAACTTTCGTGTTGAAGAGCCGGTGCTGCTGCACTCCTACAATGACGAACGGTCGAGCCTCCACCATTGTTTATAATCGCTGTATCTAGCTTCTCTATTTTTTTTTTTCCGTCTCCACCACAATAAATGCTATATTATCACTATAGTTGACATGGTGGCAAATTTTGGAGAAGGGCGCTTTTTTTCTGTAGTAATAATTGCTTCTCGTTGTGTATATTTTGCGACCGCTGGTAACTACAGGTTATATGGAAATTCACAGTAACGTCTGTAATTTCAAAAAAAGAAACTAATGAAAGTCAATCCACTTCACTAAGTACCATTATAATACTGGTTGGGTTGCTACTACACACTGTTATTCTGCATTCACTGGTATCACTAGATAATATGCAGTACACTAGCAGCCAGGAGATTATTAAAAACAGCCTGACCTGTGGTAAGTTTTCTGGCGACTATCTTCTGGCCACATGCCTCATAGCTTATCACTTCATTTAACAATCACCTGTTTTCAATGAACACTTTGCCTTTATCATCAATATACTAGGAGCCACATGTAGTATACACTATACACTATGTATACTCTATCTTTCAGGAGATTCTTTCCTCTACACAAAGTCAATATTATTATTTTTCCACACGGGACAGGCCTATGATTCCCCTCTGGCAGTAAACCTCTGCTAGGAAGTGCACAACTAATTTCTCCTTTTTTTAACTCACAATATAAGTTTTCGCCCAAGATTGTTCCAAGCCTAGAGGATGTATCGTATAGGATTGAATGACACAAAATTAAATGTTCTAGCACTAAGAGCGACGTGAAAACACCAAAAAAACCGGGCGCACAACGAAGCGTGAGCACGAGCTTGGTGCGAAGAGTATGCGGCCTTTGCACATACTATGCACTTGTATCTGCCAGCCAATGGGAAACTCTGGAAAAACAGATGGACTGCAACTATGCACCCACCCTAGAAAATGCCGTGCCATAATGACAACAGGAAAATCAACTCCCTTCCTGTAAGCTTTTTATTCACCCTGAAATGTGTACCTCTTCATTACAGGAAAGACTGTGCTATACTTAGAATTGCCAGCACACCATCTAAAGGGACGATAGATACAAAACATCCAGGCCAGGGAAAACTGGTAGCCACAGCCACTCAGAGAGAGAGTTTTTTTAGTCGCGGAGAGTAAAGGACCGCTAAAAACTGCAGGAAATGGCAGAATTGTACAACCAAATCCAGTCATTCCTGGAGTGGGAACCACAGTCGAATGGCCTCCACTCCAAACCAACAGATACAGATACTAATGCCGGAAAAAAAATCCCCCCCCCCAGTACCAACAATACCACCGTCCTGATAACATTCTTCTTTGCAAATATACAGGGTCTAAAGCCACAACAAAACACACAAAATACCTTTCGAAGGGCCGTGGACCTCTTGCAGAGGCAAAGGCAATGTTTGCGGTTCACTGAGAACCCACATAAAGGATGCATTTGGACAACGAAATATGGATCCCAGTTTACAACCTATACAGATGTGACAGAGTGAAACAGGCAAAAGGGGGGGTTTGGCCTGTACAATGCAGAGTCACTTGTTTTGCACAGAACTGCTCCAAACGCCCTCAAAAGATTAGTGAAGTTTTAGCAGTAAAGGTCGAGAAACCAAAACCTAGTCATTGGTGGTAGTCTACAAGCCTCCGGATGCAACATCCCAGCAATTCCAGGAACAGCTGTTAAAAATTGACCACTGTCTGGAAAATCTTCCAGCTCCTGCACCCAACATCTTGCTCCTGGGGGATTTCAACTTAAGGCACCTAAAATGGAGGAATATAGCAAATAATATTGTTGCAGTAATAACACCAGGAGGCAGCTCTGATGAAAACTCACACTCACATGAGCTTTTAAATCTCTGCACAAAATTCAATTTAAACCAGCAAATAATAGAGCCTACTAGAATGGAGAATACACTAGACCTTATCTTCACTAACAATGATGATCTGATAAGAAATGTCACCATATCAAGAACAATATACTCAGATCGCAACATAATTGAGGTTCAGACATGTATGCACAGAGCCCCAGACCGACAAAATGAGATTAGTCACGAGGGAGCATTCATCAAATTCAACTTCAATAACAAAAACATAAAGTGGGACCAAGTAAACCAAGTCCTAACCGATATGAGCTGGGAAGATATACTAAGCAACACAGACCCCAACTTATGCCTAGAACAGATTAACTTGGTGGCACTCGATGTATGCACAAGACTTATTCCTCTAAGAAAAAGGAGGAGTAGATGTAAAATAGAAAGAGACAGGCGCTCTCTTTACAGGCGACGGAAAAGAATAACAGAGCGGCTAAAAGAGGTCAATCTATCTGAAATGCGTAGGGAGACACTGGTCAGAGAAATAGCAAGCATCAAACTTAAGCTAAAGGAATCTTATAGGACTCAGGAATCGCGGGAAGAACTAAAAGCCATAAATGAAATCGAAAGAAACCCAAAGTATTTCTTCTCCTATGCCAAATCAAAGTCGAGAACAACGTCCAGTATTGGGCCCTTACTTAATTAAACAAGATGGGTCCTATACAGATGACAGCAAGGAAATGAGTGAGCTACTCAAGTCCCAATATGACTCAGTTTTTAGCAAACCACTAACCAGACTGAGAGTCGAAGATCAAAATTAATTTTTTATGAGAGAGCCACAGAATTTGGTTAACACAAGCCTATCTGATGTTATCCTGATGCCAAATGACTTCTAACAGGCGATAAATGACATGCCCATGCACTCTGCCCCAGGGCCAGACTCATGGAACTCCGTGTTCATCAAGAACTGCAAGAAGCCCCTATCACGAGCCTTTACCATCCTATGGAGAGGGAGCATGGACACGGGGGTCGTCCCACAGTTACTAAAAACAACAGACATAGCCCCACTCCACAAAGGGGGCAGTAAAGCAACAGCAAAGAACTACAGACCGATAGCACTAACATCCCATATCATAAAAATCTTTGAAAGAGTCCTAAGAAGCAAGATCACCACCCAGCTACGGTGAAAAGCTCTGTTCCACAAGGCACAGTACTCACTCCCATCTTGTTCCTCATCCTCATATCTGACATAGACAAGGATGTCAGCCACAGCACTGTGTCTTCCTTTGCAGATGACACCCGAATCTGCATGACAGTGTCTTCCATTGCAGAGACTGCAAGGCTCCAGGCGGACATCAACCAAATCTTTCAGTGGGCTGCAGAAAACAATATGAAGTTCAATGATGAGAAATTTCATTTACTCAGATATGGTAAACACGAGGAAATTAAAACTTCATCAGAGTACAAAACAAATTCTTGCCACAAAATAGAGCGAAACACCAACATCAAAGACCTGGGAGTGATCATGTGGGAGGATCTCACCTTCAAGGACCATAACATTGTATCGATCGCATCTGCTAGAAAAATGACAGGATGGATAATGAGAACCTTCAAAACGAGGGATGCCAAGCCCATGATGACACTCTTCAGGTCACTTGTTCTATCTAGGCTGGAATATTGCTGCACACTAACAGCACCTTTCAAGGCAGGTGAAATTGCTGACCTAGAAAATGTACAGAGAACCTTCACGGCACGCATAACGGAGATAAAAACACCTCAATTACTGGGAGCGCTTGAGGTTCCTGAACCTGTATTCCCTGGAAAGCAGGCGGGAGAGATACATGATTATATACACCTGGAAAATCCTAGAGGGACTATTACCGAACTTGCACACGAAAATCACTCACTACGAAAGCAAAAGACTTGGCAGACGATGCAACATCCCCCCAATGAAAAGCAGGGGTGTCACTAGCACGTTAAGAGACCATACAATAAGTGTCAGGGGCCCGAGACTGTTCAACTGCGTCCCAGCATATGTAAGGGGGATTACCAACAGACCCCTGGCAATCTTCAAGCTGGCACTGGACAAGCACCTAAAGTCGGTTCCTGATCAGCCGGGCTGTGGCTCGTACGTTGGTTTGTGTGCAGCCAGCAGTAACAGCCTGGTTGATCAGGCTCTGATCCACCAGGAGGCCTGGTCACTGACCGGACCGCGGGGGCGTTGACCCCCGGAACTCTCTCCAGGTAAACTCCAGGTGAGTAAGTTCTTCTAAAGTATGATTGATAGTTATGGAGAATGTTGTTGTCCTTAAGGTACTTAATTGCTTGACAGTACACCGCCCTCTCTAGAATTTTGGATATTAAGCGACTATAGACCTGTTAGTATACTAAGAGGCCTATAGTTGCTTACATCAGACCTACTATTTTTCTTGAAGATAGGAGTAACTCTGGCCTCCTTGAACCCCTCCGGTACGGTATTAGTGGTGATGGACAAATTTATTATGTGAGCAATAGGGAGTGATAGTTCAGAAGCACCATCTTTTAGGAACTTAGACGGGATGTTATCCGAGCCAGTGCTCTTAGTTGGGTTTAACCTGCTTAGTTCTTTTTGAATAAAGTCATGAGATACACTTACTAGTTGACAATTGTTTGGGGTTACCCTTTTATTGGTATAGTATGCTTGAAAGTTACCAGAGTCTGTGTTAAATATATTTGATGCAGCTGGTAGTTTACTTACTAGTGTTGATGCAACAGACGTGTAGCATGAATTAAAACAATTTGCCACCTTAGATATTTCGTGATATAAGATTAAGAGATTTCGTTCGGATTTTTAACCCCGGAGGGTTAGCCACCCAGGATAACCCAAGAAAGTCAGTGCGTCATCGAGGACTGTCTAACTTACTTCCATTGGGGTCCTTAATCTTGTCCCCCAGGATGCGACCCACACCAGTCGACTAACACCCAGGTACCTATTTGCTGCTAGGTGAACAGGACAACAGGTGTAAGGAAACGTGTCGAATGTTTCCACTCGCCGGGAATCGAACCCGGGCCCTCCGTGTGTGAAGCGGGAGCTTTAGCCACCAGGCCACTGGGCCACAAGCCACCAGGCCACCGGGCCACCTCGTTATCGATAGTGAGTACTATGTTAGACCTATCTACCGGTTTATGGCTATACCCCAACTGTTTTAGTTGTTGCCAGAGCTTTCTGGGGTTATGCTAATACTCTTCAATTTTTGAGCAATGGTGCTTTGCCTTTGCTACTTTTATGCCTCTCTACTCTGTTCCTCACCCTTTGGAATTCATTTAGCACTGCAATATCCTGTCTGTTTGTTTTAAATCTTTTTAGCAACTGATCTCTGAATGTCATATTATCTAATATCTCAGTAGTTATCCAGGGTTCAGTTCTATGTTTAATCCTAACCTCTTTAACTGGTACAATATTATCAAGGATGGTAGTGAACATTGTTTTGAATTTTTCCCAGGCATCGTTTACGTTTAGTTAGTTTAATATGTTTATTATGCACCCCATACCCATCCTGTGGGCGGTAGTCAAAAGATTACAGAGGTACATAATTGGTCCAGGGACTGGACTCCAAAGTTTTGATAGCTGAGCAAGTTACAGAGGTAATGAATTCACAATTTACAAAGGTAATGATCGTTTACGTCCGTGCAACTTGTTATCTCTGTCCAGTCACAATTGTGTAGCCTATTTACCAGTATTTTTTTACTGTAGTTTCTAGCTGACCTCATTTTTATTGTCCTGTGTAGGCCTATCCTATCCCTAGTGATTTTTTCCTGGTGCAGTAAATGATGAAATGATCACTAAGACCTGTGGTAATGACGCCTGACTGACTAATGTTCTCAGAGCGGTTACAAAGAATGTGGTCAATTAGGGTGGTTGAGAACTGTGTGATCTGGGTTGGTGTATTAGTTGATTGACCAAACCCTGATCCACCACAAAGCCTGGTCTCAGACCGAGCCGCGGGGGCGTTGACCCCCGAAACCCTCTCCAAGTATACAGAGTGGTGTTTACCTGGTGTGGAAATTTTTGAATTTCCCTATTATTATTATTATCAGCTAACGCACTGAATGGACTGGGGATTTCTCCTCATTATTATTATAGTCAATGGGGAGGCCCTAAACCCGTAGGATGATACAGCGACTGTGGGGGGATGTGGAAGGTATTCAGGTTAATTCAGGGAACTGGAGTGCAAATCCAATTCCCTAGATCAAGAGCCCCTCACCAGCATCAAGGAACCTTCCTTGAGGGTGGTATTGCTCCTCAGCACTGGGAAATGGTTGGACATGTTTCCTTACACATTTTTACCCCTATACACCTAGCATTAAGTAGGTACCTGGGTACTAGTCGACTGTTGTGGGTCCTATTCTAGGGGGTAAAGATTAATGAACCACAGTGTTAGTACCACAATGTTAGTACCACAATGGAAATAAGACAAGAGCTCTCAATGACACAATGATCTTACTGGGTTATCCTGGAAAGTTAACCCTGCGTGTTAAAAGTACAAATAAAAATTTATCATATTGCTTTATAACCCATACTGGTTTAGTGCATTTTTAATAATAATAATAATAGTATCTTCAGTAGGGCTCAATAAGGCGTAATCGTTGGTGGCTGAAACAACTAACAAGTGGCGGCTGATTTACCATCAACAAGGCTCATGCATTGGGAAACTAACTAAGTAAACTTCACGTACTCCCAATAGTCAGTTTCCTTCGACTTTGTTGGAGGTTTATTCCCGGACACTGGAAGACTGGACTCCATACAGCGTAAACTGCTGTTACTGGCTCTTAAAACACCAATAGGAAGATGTTAACTTGACGTACAGAAAAGCTCTGGGGTAGAGTGACTGGATTACAACCATCACAATGGGTCTATCAGACCCTCTTTGGTACTGCTATATCTTTTGGAGATCATGGAATCATTTAGTGTTACTTTTGTCATAATAGTGTATTCTTAACTTAATGCGCCCCTCAAGGGAGATTCCTTGATGCTGGTGAAGGGCTCTTGATTTAGGGAATTGGATCTATACTCCAGTAACTTAAATTGAGCCTCCCCTCAAGGAAGGTTCCTTGATGTTGGTGAGGGGCTCTTGATTTAGGGAATTGGATCAGTGCTCCAGTTCCCCGAATTAAGCCTGAATGCCTTCCACATCCCCCCCCCCAGGCGCTGTATAATCCTCCGGGTTTAGCGCTTCCCCCTTGATTATAATAATAATAATTAAATTGAGCCTGAATGCCCTCCATCCCCCTCCCCCCACAGGCGCTGTATAGTCCCTACGGGAATAGCGCTCCCCATAATAATAATAATCAATGCAGTATGTACGTATATATTCTAGAGATTTTAGACTAATTACGGGAGGCCCTTTCCTATGCCTTGATTCTGGTGGGTTCTTGATCCAAGGAGCTAGACTTATCTTTCCCTAATTTGGATCAAACCTGAATGCTAGTGATGGGTTCTTGATCCAAGGAACTAAATTTATCTTTACTTTCCTTGAATCAAACCTAAATGGTTTCTTATTTCGAATATCATAAAAAAATATAGTGATTAGCTATTTCCTGTAGGAGTTATTATTTCTCTAAATGATTGAATTGTTGGAGAGTCAAATATCTAGTGTTGTAGTGTGTGTCCCAGCCTCTCCAGAATACTATTACTCTCCCAGAATAGTAATAGTATGTTTATTTTTCAAGATTTAAATTAAAATAAGTCAGTGTCTGACTTAATTGGTGGGCCTGTGGAAAACTTTCATACCTCCAGTTATTTAAATGAGTGTTGTGGTATAGTCATACACTGGTTATTGAAACATGGATGAAAAGGATATATGCAGTGATTAAAGAGTGCTGGTCACTTGATCTACTCCTGAGTTTCTGTCTCCATGTGGGTTATTATTGAGCATTAGCCAAGAGCTTAAATTCTATCCAGAGAGCTGCAGTAGAACACATGGACACAATGCATGGAATGAGTGTCCCAAAGCTCAGTCACTAGGGCACTCAGCTCACACACTGAGGTCTAGAGTTTGAATCTCCTCCAGGGCAGCTGGAAAACATTAGGGACGTGTTTCCATGAGACACCTGGGTTCCCTGTTCACCCATCAGTAAAATGGGTATCTGGGAGTTAGTCAACTGTGGTTCGCATCCAGAACAAAACTGACCTAATTTGCCTGAAATGCTCTGCATAACAAGCGGCTTTCTGTATAGTAGTATGTCACTGATGTCAGCTAGGCCTGTATACCTTGTACATGTACTTGTAGAAATAGATATTATATTTGATATTGCACATGTATGACTCAACCTGTTCAGAAACTCTTTGCAAATGAAATGCCCAAAAATTGGGAACTCACTACCTGAAAGTTCTTCATCTGCCAACATCTTTATTAATAGTATTGTTAAAAAGCACCTATAAAGTCTCTCATAAAGGTTATATCCATTAACTGTAAATTTTCATGGTTTGCTTTCACCACCTCAATTCAACCATGTCGCAAAATGCAGGTCATTGAGCTGATATAATTTATTTGTAACTGACCAACATGTCATTTGCATTATTATTATTATTATAATCAAGGGGGAAGCGCTAAACCCGGAGGATTATACAGCGCCTGGGGGGGGGGGATATGTGGAAGGCATTCAGGCTTAATTCGGGGAACTGGAGCACAGATCCAATTCCCTAAATCAAGAGCCCCTCACCAACATCAAGGAACCTTCCTTGAGGGGCATGTCATTTGCAACCTGTCTCATTGTACTTGTGATTGCAGTGGTTATTCAATCTGTACAGATAGTCAATGGCATCAATTACATACTAGGTCTTGATTTAAATAGTATGTAAGCCTTATGATTAATTTGCCTGAAATGCTTTGCTTAACTAGCTGAGCCTACAGATGTATCAAAATTATACCTGTAACTTCTTTGTATGGCTCATAAGAAATTAAAATTATATTTTTATATATATGTATAATAGTTCTTTTGTAATTACCAAAATTTGCACCAGTCAACTATAGTGATAATATAGCATTTATTGTGGTGGAGACGGAAAAAAAAAAAAATAGAGAAGCTAGATACAGCGATTGATAAACAAAAGTGGAGGCTCGACCGTTCGTCATTGTAGGAGTGCCAGCAGTCACCGGCTCTTCAACACGCAAGTTATACTTTTGTATCAATCAAATCACATATTACTCGGGTAGATAATTTCCAGTAGATCCTTCATGTGTTAGCTCAAATCACCGACCAGTATGGTTTAAATAAGTGACCCACTGATCAGATCAGATAGACTGGTCCGAACCCTTGACTGGTCCGAACCCTTGACTGGTCCGAACTCTTGACTGGTCCGAACCCTGGACTGGTTTCAAACGGTTTCGTTGTGCACCACCTAGCAGGTTATTAATAGAATATTCAAGAGGTTGCTAGTAGAATTGCAGTAAATCAACCATTCAAATCATTATGAAGCTGTGTGTAGTCTGTGGTCAGTCAAACAAACGGGCTTCCACATGCATAAATTGTCATTTCTGTGGAAATTGGTGTCACGCCCCTTGTGCAGATATCCAAGAACTAGCTACAAGCAGTATTAAAACAGGGAAGTGTTTTTGGGTATGCCCAAATGAGATAAATCTGTGGACTAAAATCACAAGGGTATTAAAGAGGTCAACATCAAAGCTGCTTTCATAGAAAACCTGGAAGCTTTCTACAACAGATGGGAACATAAAAAGTCCGGGCTGAATGGTACTGCCCTTGATACTGGCCATGTAGTCAGAAACTGTAAGGCTGGAGATGATGTCCTGGTAGTCAGTAAATGGGGGGCTGATAGTGCTGTCCTGGGAGACAGTAATGGGGAAGCTGGAGGTGCTGTCCTGGGAGACAGTAATGGTGAAGCTGGAGGTGCTGTCCTGGGAGACAGTAATGGTGAAGCTGGAGATGCTGTCCTGGGAGACAGTAATGGGAAGCTGGAGATGCTGTCCTGGGAGACAGTAATGGTGAAGCTGGAGATTTTGTCCAAGTAGTCGGGAATTATACGCAGGAAGGAATACATATGAATGACCTCATAGGGGACAGGAGCCATAGTAGGGAAACAAGTGTAGTCAAAGATAAGATAAAACCAATAATTGCAAACTAGAAATACCGCAGGAAAATAGCAAACAAGAGGACTCCACTAGCATAGTGAGGATATATTACCAAAAACAAATGGTGGGAGCCTCCATTGTTGGTGCTAGGGAGGATAGAAGTAAGACAGGAAACATGCACCAACAGGAATACAGTCACAGAAACCCAAGGCAAACGGAAACCAAGCCTGTGCACATACTATGCACTCGGTATCTGCTGGCATGGGAAATCTGGAAAAACAGATGGGACGTGCAACTATGACCACCCTAGGAAATGCCATGCCCATATGACAACAGAAAATGCAACTCCCTTCCTGTAAGCTTTTTCACCCTGAACTGTGTACCTCTTCAGTACAGGAAAGACTGTGCTATAACTTAAATTGCCAGGCATACCATCTAAAGGGGACAAAAAGATACAAAACATCCAGGCCATGGGAAAACCTGGGTAGCCACAGCCACTCAAGAGGGAGAGGTTTTTTAATGCCAGGAAGGAAAAAAAACTGGCAGGAAATGGCAGAAATCGTACACCAAATCCAGTCATTCCTGGAGTGGAACCACAGTCGATGGCCCCCACTCCAAACCAACAGATACAGATACTAATGCCGGAAAAAAAATCCCCCCCCCAGTACCAACAATACCACCAGTCCGATAACATTCTTCTTTGCAAATATACAGGGTCTAAAGCCAGCAACAAACAACAAAATACCTTTCATCCGTGGACTGCTTGCAGAGGCAAAGGCAATGTTCGCGGCTTTCACTGAGACCCACATAAAGGATCACTTGGACAACGAAATATGGATCCCAGGTTACAACCTATACAGATGTGACAGAGTGAACAGGCAAAAGGGGGGGGGTTGGCCTGTACATTGCAGAGTCACTTGTTTGCACAGAACTGCTAAATGCCCTCAAATGATGTAGTGGAAGTTTTAGCAGTAAAGGTCGAGAACCAAAACCTAGTCATTGTGAATAGTCTAACAAGCCTCCGGATGCAACATCCCAGCAATTCCAGGAACAGCTGTTAAAAATGACCACTGTCTGGAAAACCTTCCAGCTCCTGCACCCAACATCTTGCTCCTGGGGATTTCAACTTAAGGCACCTAAAATGGAGGAATATAGCAAATAATATTGTTGCAGAAATAACACCAGGAGGCAGCTCTGATGAAAACTCACACTCACGCGAGCTTTTAAATCTCTGCACAAATTCAATTTAAACCAGCAAATAATAGAGCCTACTAGACTGGAGAATACACTAGACCTCATCTTCACTAACAATGATGATCTGATAAGAAATATCACCATATCAAAAACAATATACTCAGATCACAACATAATTGAGGTTCAGTCATGTATGCGTGGAGCCCCAGACCGACATAAGGAGATTAGTCACGAGGGAGCATTCACCAAATTCAACTTCAATAACAAAAACATAAAGTGGGACCAAGTAAACCAAGTCCTAACCGATATAAGCTGGGAAGATATACTAAGCAACACAGACCCCAACTTATGCCTAGAACAGATTAACTCGGTAGCACTCGATGTATGCACAAGGCTTATTCCTCTAAGAAAAAGGAGGAGTAGATGTAAAACAGAAAGAGACAGGCGCTCCCTTTACAGGCGACGGAAAAGAATAACAGAGCAGCTAAAAGAGGTCAATATATCTGAAATGCGTAGGGAGACACTGGTCAGAGAAATAGCAAGCACGAACTTAAGCTAAAAATCCTTTAGGAGTCAGGAATCGCGGGAAGAACTAAAAGCCATAAATGAAATCGAAAGAAACCCAAAGTATTTCTTCTCCTATGCCAAATCAAAATCGAGAACAACGTCCAGTATTGGGCCCCTAACTTAAACAAGATGGGTCCTACACAGATGACAACAAGGAAATGAGTGAGCTACTCAAGTCCCAATATGACTCAGTTTTTAGCAAGCCGCTAACCAGACTGAGAGTCGAAGATCAAAATGAATTTTTTATGAGAGAGCCACAAAATTTGATTAACACAAGCCTATCCGATGTTATCCTGACGCCAAATGACTTCGAACAGGCGATAAATGACATGCCCATGCACTCTGCCCCAGGGCCAGACTCATGGAACTCTGTGTTCATCAAGAACTGCAAGAAGCCCCTATCACGAGCCTTTTCCATCCTATGGAGAGGGAGCATGGACACGGGGGTCGTCCCACAGTTACTAAAAACAACGACATAGCCCACTCCACAAAGGGGGCAGTAAAGCAACAGCAAAGAACTACAGACCAATAGCACTAACATCCCATATCATAAAAAATCTTTGAAAGGGTCCTAAGAAGCAAGATCACCACGCATCTAGAAACCCATCAGTTACACAACCCAGGGCAACATGGGTTTAGAACAGGTCGCTCCTGTCTGTCTCAACTATTGGACCACTACGACAAGGTCCTAAATGCACTAGAAGACAAAAAGAATGCAGATGTAATATATACAGACTTTGCAAAAGCCTTCGACAAGTGTGACCATGGCGTAATAGCGCACAAAATGCGTGCTAAAGGAATAACAGGAAAAGTCGGTCGATGGATCTATAATTTCCTCACTAACAGAACACAGAGAGTAGTCGTCAACAGAGTAAAGTCCGAGGCAGCTACGGTGAAAAGCTCTGTTCCACAAGGCACAGTACTCGCTCCCATCTTGTTCCTCATCCTTATATCCGACATAGACAAGGATGTCAGCCACAGCACCGTGTCTTCCTTTGGCAGATGACACCCGAATCTGCATGACAGTGTCTTCCATTGCAGACACTGCAAAGCTCCAGGCAGACATCAACCAAATCTTTCAGTGGGCTGCAGAAAACAATATGAAGTTCAACGATGAGAAATTTCAATTACTCAGATATGGTAAACATGAGGAAATTAAATCTTCATCAGAGTAACAAAACAAATTCTGGCCACAAAATAGAGCGAAACACCAACGTCAAAGACCTGGGAGTGATCATGTCGGAGGATCTCACCTTCAAGGACCATAACATTGTATCAATCGCATCTGCTAGAAAAATGACAGGATGGATAATGAGAACCTTCAAAACTAGGGAGGCCAAGCCCATGATGACACTCTTCAGGTCACTTGTTCTATCTAGGCTGGAATATTGCTGCACACTAACAGCACCTTTCAAGGCAGTGTGAAATTGCCGACCTAGAAAATGTACAGAGAACTTTCACGGCGCGCATAACGGAGATAAAACACCTCAATTATTGGAGCGCTTGAGGTTCCTAAACCTGTATTCCCTGGAACGCAGGAGGGAGAGATACATGATTATATACACCTGGAAAATCCTAGAGGGACTAGTACCGAACTTGCACACGAAAATCACCCACTACGAAAGCAAAAGACTTGGCAGACGATGCACCATCCCCCCAATGAAAAGCAGGGGTGTCACTAGCACGTTAAGAGACCATACAATAAGTGTCAGGGGCCCGAGACTGTTCAACTGCCTCCCAGCACACATAAGGGGGATTACCAACAGACCCCTGGCAGTCTTCAAGCTGGCACTGGACAAGCACCTAAAGTCAGTTCCGGATCAGCCGGGCTGTGGCTCGTATGTTGGTTTGCGTGCAGCCAGCAGCAACAGCCTGGTTGATCAGGCTCTGATCCACCAGGAGGCCTGGTCTCAGACCGGGCCGCGGGGGCGTTGACCCCCGGAACTCTCTCCAGGTAAACTCCAGGTAAACTCCAGGTATATCTAGCTACAAGAGCATTGCTATGCTGTGGCCTGGTGGCTAAAAGTCCGGGTTCAATTCCTGGTGAGGATAGAAACATTGGACGTTTCCTTACACCGGTTGTCTATGTTCACCCATCAGTAAAATGAGCACCTGGGTGTTAGTCAACTGGTGTGGGTTGCATCCTCGGACAAAACTGACCTAATTTGCTTGAAATGCTCTGCATAACAAGCGGCTTTCTATATAGTAGTATGTCACTGATGTCAGTGAGGTCTGTATGTCTGTATACCTTGTACATGTACTTGTAGAAATGAAGATATTATTACTATTATTATTATGTTCTGTCTTCAGTATTCTGTTCATTTAATGTTTTATGATTTCCAATGGTTGTAGGATTTACTATATCCTTGTGTAATTAATTACATTGAGCTACCACTATTTGTGAAGAAAAATTTCCTAGTATCCCCTAGGTTCCAATGTTTTCCTCAAAATACAGCTGTGGCTTCTTGGCTTCATCTTTATCTTTGCATGTCCTTTTATGATCTTGTCCCATCTCTCTTTCTCCCTTCGGCCAGCATGGGCATCTTTAGTGGTTTCAGGCTTTCATCATAACTTATTTTTTTTTAATTTATCCACATATCTTTTTTAAAGTGTGGGCACTATGCCACAGCTGCACATTCAAATTTTGGCCTAATTTATATTATATGCATTTTTTTAATAAGAGATTTAGCCATTTTTATTATATTTTGGTCCTAATAGTTTTGCATCATCTGCAAACATATTCATATAATTTTTTATTCCTTACGGTGTATAAATTAAAAACATTATTGGGGAAAGTACAAGTTTTTTTTGGCTCCTTACGAGGACATTTTTCCTCTTATAGCTTTGCATTTTTCTCTCAAATGGAAAAGCTCTAATTCACTTTAATAATTTACCTTTTTATTCTTCCTAGGTTTTGAAGTTTCAAAATTAATTTCTCATGTCTCGTGTCTCAATATCTAGTTTAATATAATCTGCCCATCCATTTTGTCCTTAAGCAGTTTCTGTGACTTACATTTTACTGGCGATATCCGGACACAAATCAGAATGTGCCCTTCCTAGTGCAGTTTCAAGTTGCTACCTGAGGATCATGTGCAAAGCTCATTTCAGCATGTTTGAAGCATGTCTCTTAAGTTTACAGGTTCCTTGCTGGTGGCTCCAACATCGGTCAAGGCAACTATCTTCTGTCCCCTACCTCATGGTTTCTTCCTGTGTGGTCAGGGTGACCCCTCCTACTCAAGAAGGACCTCTGTGAATGTATGTATTCTGTTCCCTCCCCAAAGCACCTTATTCTAAGGGGCCACTACTTCCTGCTAAATGCTGATTGCTGGACCATCCCTCAAGGACCCCATCAGGTGGTGTGTTCCAATTCTTTATTCCTGGGTTTTATGTGGTCTTTAAGTTCTGACTTACATGGCTGTGAGAATCTTTCTCTCTTGGAGACTGCAAGATATTTTTTTTTTTGGTGGAAATTGTAGGTAGTGGACTAGCTTCTCTACTGGTTGGACTCAGGTTACAGGTGCTACTGGATATTTTTGGGATGCTAAGGTTGTTTACAGCTATTTTTTTGAACTGTATAGCTTGATTTTCCTGTGGTAGTAGCACAGAAAAAATTCCTACCATTATCTGCAAGAAAGCTCCATAAATATTATTTTCTCCTATTTCAGCACTTTTCAACAATTCATTTAAAGAACACACATTTCCAGACTTTCTCTAAAGAGCGAGGATAGTACCCATCCACAAAGGTGATGGTATAACCAATGTTGGTACTTACCCATACTATGGAAAATATTTGAGAGTGATTTACAAGCAGCTTTACTCATACTTAGCTAAATGTAATGTACTTTCTCCTCTCCATTTTGAATTCAGACCCAAAAAATCACTAGTGATGGAATAATAAAAATGCTTGATACAGTTTATGCAGCACTTGAGAGAAATAAGAATTCTGTTGGACTTTTTACTGATCTCTGGAAGGTTTTTTGATACAGTTGACTTCATTATTTTTCTACACAAACTTAATTACTGTGGACTCAGAGGGCACACTTACATGTATACAGTACTTCAAATCCTGCTTAACAAACATCAACAGGATGCTATAAATGGCACTGTCATTTAAATAAGATATCCTCAAAGTACCATTCTGGGCCCTCTCCTCATCCTATATAGCAGTGACTTACAGACTTCCACCCAGCATCTTATCTTGGTTCATTGATCAATCAGAGGCAAGCCCGCCAAAACTGAAGCAATGTGGTTCACTTGCGGTAAGCATTGGCAGACTTGCCTACCTGCTGGTTGATTATAGTGCACTCTCTCTGGCTTCTGCTTTGCCATCTGTCACCGTGGTGTACACTTATTATTATTATTCTATTTGTACATAGTGTACATACCTGTATATAGTGGGTGAAGGCAAATATTCATTATAGTCTACTGCTGAGTTTGTTTGCTTCAGTTCCCATTACGACCAGGTCTCATAGGCCATTTATTACCTGTGTTCGTAATAGGTACTGACTTTAGGTGCCTGTACAGCACCTTCAAGACAGACAGGGGTCTGTTGGTAATACCCCTTATGTATGCTGGGAGGCAGTTGAACAGTCTTGGGCTCCTGACACTTATTGTGTTGTCTCTTAGCATACTCGTGGCACCCTCGCTTTTTATTGGGGGAATGTTGTATCTCCTGCCGAGTCTTGCTTTCGTAGGGAGTGATTTTTGTGTGCAAGTTTGGTATTAACCCTTAAACGGTACAAACAGATCGACGTTCAAATTCATAGTGCTCCAAAAGTAGATCTACTTTTTTTTTACATATTTTCAAATATTACAAAAAAAAAAAAAATGTAGATAAAGTTTTTTACACATTTTCAAATGTAAAACAAAAAAGATCTACATTTTTTTACATACTTTCAGATGTTGAAAAAACGTATATATACGTTTGGACCGTTTAAGGGTTAACCCTTAAACTGTCCAAACGTAGATCTGCGTCCATGTGCAGGGGACTCTGAATGTAGATCTACTTTTTTTTTACATGCTTTCAAATGGGGAAGATCAAGGCCAGAGCGCTATGCACGTGAACGTAGATCTACATTTGGACAGTTTTAATCCCTCTAGGATTTTCCAAGTGCATATTATCATGTATCTTTCTCACCTGTGTTCCAGGGAATTCAAATCAAGGGACTTCAGCCGTTCCAAGTAATTTAGGTGCTTTATCATACTTGTGTGTGCCGTGAAAGTTCTCTTTACACTCTCCAGGTCAGCAATTTCACCTGCCTTGAAGAGGGCAGTTAGTGTACAGCAGTATTCCAGCCTAGAGAACAAGTGATTTCAAGAGAATCATCATGGGCTTGGGGTCCCTGGTTTTGAAGGTTCTCATTATTCATCCTATCATTTTTCTAGCAGCTTAGGTAGATACATTGTTGTGGTCGTTGAAGGCGAGTTCCTCTTTAATTATCACTCCCAGGTCCTTCACATTACTTTTTCGCTCTATCGTGTGGTTAGAATTTGTTGTATACCCTGATACAGTTTTAATTTCCTCAAGTTTTCCATATCTGAGTAGTTGAAATTTCTCTTCATTGACCTTCTTATTGTTATCAGTGGCCCATTTGAAAATTTGATTGATGCCTGCAGTGCCTTCAGTGGAGGACATTTGTCATGGCAATTTGGGTGTCATCTGCAAAGGAAGACACAGAGCTATGGCTCACATCTCTGTATGTCAGATATGAGGATGAAGAATAGGATGGGAGTGAGTACTGTGCCTTGTGGAACAGCTTTTCACTGTAGCTGCTTCAGACTTTACTCTATTTACTATTACTCTTTGTGTTCTATTTAAGAAGTTATAGATCCATCTACCAGCTTTTCCTGTTATTCCTTTATCATGCATTTTGTGCGCCATTACACCCTGGTCGCACTTGTTGAAGGCTTTCGCAAAGTCTGTATATACCACGTCTGCATTTTGTTTATCCTCTATAGCATCCAGGACCTTGTCATAGTGGTCCAGTAGCTGAGACAGGCAGAAGCAGCCTGTTCTAAACCCATGTTGCCCTGGGTTGTGTAATTGATGGGTATCTAGTTGGTTGGTGATCTTGCTTCCTAAAACCCTTTCAAAGATTTTTATGATATGGGATGTTAGTGCTGTTGGTCTGTAGTTCTTTGCAATTGCTTTACTGCTTCCTTTGTAGAGTGGGGCTATGTCTGTTCTTTTTAGTGAGTGTGGGATGATCCCTGTGTCCATGCTGCCTCTCCATAGAATGCTAAGGCACGTGACAGGGGCTTCTTGCAGTTCTTGATGAACATGGAGTTCCATGAGTCCAGGCCTGGGACAGAGTGCCTGAGCATGTCATTAATTGCTTTTTCGAAGTCTTGTGGTGTTAGGATAATATCAGAGAATTATGAGATGACCAAATTTTGGGTCTCGGTCATAAAAAATTCTTAAAGATTGTCGACCCTTAATCTGGTTAATGGCTTACTGAACACTGAGTCGTAGTGGGACTTTAGTATTTCACTCATTTCTTTGCTGTCATCTGTGTAGGTCCCATCTCACCTAAGCAGAGGCTTAATACTGGATGTTGTTTTTCCCTTAGATTTGGCATAAGAGAAGAAGTATTTTAGGTTTCTTTCAATTTCCTCTATGGCTTTTAGTTCTTCCTGAGATTCTTGTCTCCTGTATGATTACTTAAGCTTAAGATTGATATTTGCTATTTCTCTTACCAGTGCCTCCCTTCATATTTCAGATATACTGGCCCCTCTTAGCAGTTCTGTGATTCTTTGCCTTCGCCTGTATAGGGAGCATCTCTCTCTCTTTCATCAACATCTTCTCTTTCGTTTTTTTTTAATGGAATGGGCCTTGAGCAGACCTCAAGTGCCACAGAATTAATTTTTTCTAGGCAAAGGTTCAGACCTGTGTTGTTTAGGATATCTTCCCTGCTTGCTTCATTTAGGATATGGTTGACTTGTTCTCATTGTATGTTTTTGTTATTGAAGTTGAATTTTGTGAAGGCTCCCTCATAATGGATTACATTTTGCTGGTCAGGAGCCCAGTGCATGTATGTCTGTACTTCTTTTATATTGTGATCTGAGTGTATTGTCTTTGATAAGGTTATATTATGTATCAGATCATCATTGCTAGTGATGATGAGGTCCAGCATATTTTCTAGTCTTGTAGGTTCTAATATTTGCTGGTTTAAGGTGAACATGGTGCAGAGATTTAATAGCTCATGTGTGTGTGAATTTTCATCTGAGGCAGAGGGAGATTTTTTTCCTTGTTAATTAAGGACAGTAAAAGGAAACTTTATAGCCAGGGGTTCATTATGAAAGGATTGACCACAGTATTGTTGGTGTCTTACAGCTCCTGGAGATGACTGGGTGTATTAATTCAGCAATATTTCAACACTTCATTCTGCCCTCCACATCATTTCTTTTAGATTTTTATAATTCATGTACAGTACATCGGTACATTCATAATGTATGTCTTCCTTGTTCTTTTACTTGTTTATTTTGTTCATAATACAGTTATTTGGTCATACAGGTTGATCACTTTGGCCAGTGTGAGACACACTACCACCTTCACCAAACATGGCCTGGTGGACACGAAATTGTACGGGCTAGAGACCTCACTCGGTGCCGTGGCAGCAATGGCAGTGGACACTTCCCGGGCACCAGTCACATTTCAACACTTACTAATGATGCGGTGAGCTAGAATAAAAAAAATTAATCTTAGATTAACATGGTAGTACGTTGTGCTGGTATTTTATTCCTTTTTCAGCATGTATTTGCACACTTAAAACAGGGGATATGGACAAACAGGAACTGTATAAGATCAAGTCAGATAAAATGAGAATGATAATGTAAAACTATCAATGTGAAAACTAGTGACTAGTTTTATGACAGTGCTAGGTCGTATGGTTAAGTATGAATAAATTGATGATAGTGGTGAAAAATGTGTACAGTGAATTTGAGGTTGAAAAGGAGGAAAGGCAGACAGATATGTTGAATGAGTCTCTCTCCGAATAGATGTTGATTAAGTTTGAAGAGTGCACAATAAATGATAGTGAGTGTGGATGAGTAGAATCATGTTTTTCAAAAGGATGTACAATTTGACATCTTGTGTGTAATAGCTTATGAAGAGAACTACACCCGGTCTTTGAAACAGATTAGTTACTGTTGTGGATGATTTCCTAGTGGGATGCTTAGTGCTGGTTATTGATGCTCCTACTGTGTGTAGAAAGTACTGTGATTAGACCAGGGTTATTTTGGATGTCTTAACATCTTTGACCATTGATTTCTATTACTTTTCCATATTATTTACCTAATGCCTTGTGTCCATATAAGTGAGAGGTGAGGTAATGATCATGGGGATGATGACGCCCGAAGAATAATGCCAAAAACACAAAAGAAAAAATGTGTTATGTATGTATGTAAATGATTCTGGATTTGTGGATTTCCTCAGATTTGGAAGTGTCATCACCACTACCAGACAAAAGGTAGCAAACTTATTTTGGACAAGGTGATGTGCAGCCAGAGCCTCACTCTCCCTGATGTTGCCATCTTTGTTTCAACCCTGAATCTTAGCCTTATGGAAGTACACCCCCAAGAGATGCACTTTACTGAAGATAAAGGTGAGTAAGCAATTTATTATGATAGTCTACAGGAGGGTAATTGGGAATATTTTTATTTCATAAAATGTTAATAATTTGAGTATTATCATTTCTTGCTCTTTTTAGTGAATGTGCATGAGCTTGACTTGGATAAAGCTGTGTTTCCCTCCCTGTCCATAATGGAGCACACCATAAGAGTACACAGACTCCTTGATGAGCTGTGTGCAGAGATGAACCAGCGAATGACATCTAAGGCGGCCATTACATATCCTCGCTTAGTATCTGAATTGAAATACTTCCCAAAAGAGATGATAGTTCAACTATATACAGAGGTCAACACTGGGAAGTTCTGTCCGAATCACCAACGGGTCAGGTCAGTCTTGGAAATACCTAGTTTTTCATTGTATTTTATACATTTGCAACTTTATGTGAAACAAAATCTCAGTGTAATTAACCTTGACAGGTAGAACAGTATATAGCAAAATTTCTTGTCAAGCAGATTTTCTTTACTTCTTACTGTATTTTGTTTTCAAAATGTAAATTACTGAAGCAATTGGAAATGTTTAAATATCTGAAGTGAAATGAATATAATTTTCACAAAGCAAGTGAAAGGCAATATTGAATATTAAGGAGTCAAACACGTGCACAAGCACTTAAAGTCAGTACCTGACCAGCCGGGCTGTGGTTCGTATGTTGGATTGCGTGCAGCCAGCAGTAACAGCCTGGTTGATCAGGCCCTGATCCACCATGAGGCCTGGTCACAGACCAGGCCGCAGGGGCGTTGACCCCTGGAACTCTCTACAGGTAAACTCCAGGTAAACTCTTCTTAGAAATACATTGATAAGAAATACATCACTGGGAAAATTTTGCAAAATTTACTACATTACCTAATTATAAATGGTAGAAAATGCCCAACGTGAATGATTTTTTTTGTTTGTGCTGTGAGTTATTATCTGATGTATCAAATTTTTATTTAGATTCTAGAATTAATATTCAGAATTTCACTGTATATTATCAGTTTTATTAAAGTGATTAAACTGAGTATGTTTTACGTAAGATAGTACAGTAGTTCAAAAGTAGGGTATTAGTAGGTACCATCCTGAAAATAATTTCAAAATATGTTTTATAGTTGAATTCATTCTCTTCAAGCTATCATATAATTGATGATAAACAGAAATAATATAGTGTAAATGGTAATTTTCTTCTTGATAGATAACTTTCATTTATAATGTACATTATAATTTACCTGAGTTTTCCTGAAGGTCATTGTTCCTATTTCTTTTGATTAAAATCTCATTTATAATACATTACAGTAATACATTGGCATTCTTGACTTAGGCACTTGTATAACTCCACTTTATGGTATGATCTCATACATTTTCATTCAGATATTCTTCAGTATTCTTGGGTCCTTCATGAATGTCCCAATACACAGAGGCAGCCATTGCACCACAGTCGAAATTTAAATAATTAATGGAAAAATAATTGTATTTCTTATATCTTTTCAAAGGGTGTGCATTGATGCTAGTCAAGGGCTCATGATCCAGTAAATTTGAGAGACCATTCAGGTAGTGGGTTGGTAGACAGCAACTAAAAACATATAAAGATGTATGACAGGAAAGTGGTTTCAGAATACAGTTGACCCCCGGTATACAATCTTAATCCGTTCCTGAGAGCTCATCATATGCCAAAATTATCGGAAGGCGAATTAATTTTTCCCATAAGAAATAATGGAAATCAAATTAATCCGTGCAAGACTCCCAAAAGTACTATGAAAAAAAAAGTTTTACCACATGAAATATTAAGTTTAATGCACACAAACTGAAGAAGACATGCATAGTTAGTAGTACTCTACTAACAATAGAATACATGACACTTACCTTTAATGAAGATCTGGTGATGATTGATGGGATGGGAGGAGGGGAGAGTGTTGAAGTTGTTAATGTTTAGAAGGGGAATCCCCTTCCATTAGGACTTGAGGTAGCAAGTCCTTTTCCGGGATTACTTCCCTTCTTCTTTTAATGCCACTAGGACCAGCTTGAGAGTCACTGGACCTCTGTCACACAACAAATCTGTCCATAGAGCTCTGTACCTCCTGTTCCTTTACGATTTGTCTAAAATGGGCCACAACATTGTCATTGTAATAGTCACCAGCACGGCTTGCAATAGCTGTGTTAGGGTGATTTTCATCCGTAAAGGTTTGCAGTTCAACCCACTTTGCACACATTTCCTTAATTTTTGAAGTAGGCACAATGGATTCCATAACTGGCATAGGCTTCTCAGGGTTAGCCCCAAACCCTTCAAAATCTTTCTTAATTTCCATACTAATTCTCACCCTTTTTACCACAGGGTTGGCACTAGAAGCTTTCTTGGGGCCCATGGTGACTTATTTTGCAGAAACAAGCACCAAAAACACTGTGATAATATGGAATGTACCGAATGTATGCTTAGATGCGAGCACACTGGCTGGCTTGTAAACACTGGCACTCACGTGGACGCATCCTGGACGAATCTCGTGTGGCGGGTTTTTTAATTCAAATTCAAATTCAAAGTTTATTCTCTATAAGGATTACAATGCTGAGTTTACAGAATTTGGTTATTGTATTGTTTACATGTAGTAAAATAATAATTACAGAGTGTACCACTAGAACACCTAGCATGGCTAGGCATTTCGGGCAGATTTAAATTAAATCTTAAGTTTAAAATATTACAAAATTATGAGGTAAGTTGGTATTATGGCTAAGTGACTAAATACTAGTTTGTGAGTTTAGCAATGTGAATGCTTTTGTTTTGGCACTATACATTGTTTCAGTATTGGAGTATCACAGGCCAACTTATGACTAGTTAAGATTCATTATTTTGAGATTGAGATTGATATTTCTGTTTATGGTCAAATGGGTGAGTGAGTGTAAGTGTTAACCACCAGGTGGTATTCGTGTAATTAGTTGACAGGGTGTATCAGGGAGATAAGATGTTTTCTGATGGTAGTTTTGAAGGTGATGAATGTGTCTGCAGTTTTAGAATTTTCAGGTAGGGTGTTCCAGATTTTAGGGCCTTTGACATACATTGAATTTTTGTAAAGGTTTAGTCGGACACAGGGAATGTCATAGAGATGTTTGTGTCTGGTATTGTGCCTGTGGGTTCTGTCGCAACTATCAAGAAAGCGTTTTAGGTCAAGGTTAATATTGGAATTTAAGGTCCTGTAGATGTAGATTGCACAGTAGTAAGTGTGGATGTTCTGAACAGGGAGTAAGTTTAGATCTATGAAGAGTGGGGGGGTGTGTTGCCAGGGATGGGATTTAGTGATTATTCTTACTGCGGCTTTTTGTTGGGTTATTATTGGCTTTAGGTGTGTTGCTGCAGTTGAACCCCAAGCACATATAGCATAGGTGAGGTATGGATATATAAGTGAATGGTATAGTGTGAGAAGGGCAGTTTGCAGCACGTAGTATCATATCTTGGAGAGGATCCCAACTGTTTTGGATACTTTTTTGGTTATGTGTTGGATATGGGTGCTGAAGTTCAGGTTGTTGTCGAGGTATAGGCTTAGGAATTTGCCTTCATTATGCCTGGCAATTAGAGTGTTGTCGATCTTAATGTTAATTTGCGCATCTCCTGCTCTGCTACCAAACATAATGTAGTAGGTTTTGTCAGTGTTAAGCGTAAGTTTATTGGCTGTCATCCAAGTTGATATTTTGATCAGCTCCTCATTAACAATGGTGTTGAGGGTGGCAAGATTAGGGTGAGAGATGACATAAGTCGTGTTGTCAGCAAAGAGAATGGGGTTCAGGTGTTGAGATACGTTTGGAAGATCATTGATGTATATGAGGAAGAGCAGGGGACCAAGGACACTTCCCTGCGGAACTCCAGTATCAAGTGGCTGTGTTGTTGATGCTGTGTCTTTAATGGTGACATACTGATACCTATTAGTAAGGTAAGATTTGAAATATGCAAGTGCATGGCCTCTTATATCATAATGGTCAAGTTGGTGGAGTAGGATGCCATGGTCTACTGTGTCAAAAGCTTTTCTTAGGTCAATAAAAATTCCTAGGCAAAATTTTTGCGTTAAAATGTATCGAATACCGGATTTAACGTATACAGATGCCATCGAATGTCGGGGGTCCACTGTATCTTAAAACTAATTGTACAACCAAACCCCCAAGTTGGTGGTTTTAATTTCTAGAAGTACCACAAATATAGAATCAGTAAAAAGTTCAAAATTTTTGTCTGGATAATAAACTTTTTTTCAGATTTGAGCTCATTTTGTTTTTCAGAGGTCATGTCTCTCAAATAATGCTCTAATCTTTATATGAACAAATGACAAGATTGAAAGACATGTTCATTTCAGTGTTGGAAAGCCAATGAACGTACATGTATTTTAAAACAAATCATACAGGCACTCCTCACTTAATGGCTGAGTTCCATTTCTACGAGTAGATCAGTAAGTGAATTGGTTGGTAAGTGAGGAGGCCCCTTACTGATATTTCAAGCATACTGTACTGGTGGTGCGTTTGTGTCAGCCATGTTTAGATATTGTGTTAATGTTACCTTTGCATCATTTATAACTTTTAGTATATTAAAAATAGAACTAGGGATTAAAAACAATAAAAAAGTGAGTATTTATTGTGAAAAAAGAAGTACAAAAGAAGTTCACTGTAAAGGGGTTAGCTGGTCTGTTTGTTTACCTTCTTGGTGTCTCTCATTTACTCGTTCTCTCTCGTTTATAATGGCAATCTCCAAGACTACAAATTTCATCTGTAAATTTGTACTTCATTGTGCACCTCATAGTACAAGATAGAGTTGGAAGTGCAGCAGCACTTGGAAGAGGAAGAAGAAGAGGAAAGAATGGAAGAAGTACAAAAAGAAGTTCACTGTAAAGGGGTTAGCTGGTGTGTTCGTCTGTTTATTAACATTCTTGGCATCTCTCGTTCTTTCTCGTTTACAATGGCATCTGAGGGTAGGTGTCAGAAATGATTGCACTCAGTGAACAAGTTATGTCAATGGTAATAATAGTAATAATATTAGTTGTTCTGGGGTGTTTTAAATCATATATTTCATGTAGGTGTGGTAACTGGGCAAAATATATGACATTTAAAGCACCCTAGAGTGATTATTATACAGCCTCTCCTCACATAACGACAGAGTTCTGTTCCTAAGACCACGTTTGTAAACGAATTCATCGCTAAGCAAGGAGCATACTATAGCGGTAGTGGGTTTGTGTCAGCCATCTTTGATATTGTTTTAATGTCACTTTGCACAATTTATACATTTTTAGTATATTTTTAAATGTTTATACAGTAGTGTACTGTACATTATAATAAACAGAATAGAGGAAATCAGCTCTAATATGCATTATTTAGGTATTCATACTGGTCAAAGAGCCTATTGTAAGTCCAAGTTGTCGGTAAACGAATATGTCGTTCAGTGAAGAGAGGCTGTATTATTATTACCATCATCGACATACCTTGTTCACTGAGTTCAGTCATTTTTAACAACTACCCTCAGATGCCATCGTAAATGAGAAAGAATGAGAGATTCAAAGAATGTAAACAAGCAGAAGAACACACCAGCTAACCCATTTACAGTGAACTTCTTTTTGTACTTCCATTCTTTCTTCTTCCTTTTCCAAGTGCTGCTGCACTTCCAACACTATCTTGTACTATGAGGTGCACAAAAAGCACAAATTTATAGATTGCTTGACAATGAGAGGCCATGCTGCCATTTTCATGACCAATGTTCTTGTACAGCATACAATACCGACTGGTCAGAGAGCTGGTTGTAAGTCCGAACAGTCATCAAACAGGTAGGTCGTTAAATGAGGAGTGCCTATATAGTTAGCTTTCAGTTTAGGGTGTCATGTATTGCACTCTAAAGAAATTGGCACCACAAAAGTCCCTATGAATAATTGAAGCTATTTGTGGAAGACCCTGAAGTTAGAGTTGGGTAGTTAAAACATGCAAATAAGGAAGCCTGTGATTTGAGTTTGACTGTATTCAGCTTTATACTGTGTGTCTGGAGTGACCTGTTTGGGAAGTCATATAAGAAGTGTCATCTTATTTTTCCTCAGGAATGTATATTTAGCTGCATTGCGAGACTCTACTTCTGCTAATGTTGCTGCTGCAAAGTGTTACTTAATGACATCAGGAACCGTGGCATTTTTACCCAGCTGGGCGGCATCACTTGCGAATGTTCATCAACCGACTTCAGAGTCTCTTCTTACATGTGCTGTGTGTATAATGTGTATTCTTTGGTAATCCAATAGGTTTTCTTATATAGTGTAGCATTAATCTAGTACCCATGAAAAATCTCTTAAGTTAATTCACAATGTTTTGAAAGTACACAGTCTTAAATTTATGAATGGAATTTGTCTTTACATTATGTTCTGCCACTAATGTGACCTGGTGCGAATTTTCTTTCTAAGCTGCTCTTTCATCAGTCAGTTCATTTAACTAGATGTATTTGCAAACTGAAGTTTGCATTGAAGCAAAAGAAACATTTTTTTAAATTGATATTAATGCAAAAATTGAACAGTGACTAGAAGCCCTGTCACACATGCAATCAATCACTCCACCAGAGAGTGACCTGTCCTAACTGGTGCCATATATCCTGGCAATCCATTTTATCTAATGCCCTTCGTCATCCAAGTGCACAATAACACGGACCATTATCCCTTCCACTTCTGGTAATGTATGCTGAATTTACCATTTGAATGCTACCTCATTTACATTGAATGTTTTTCCAATTTGGTTTCAAACACATTGTCAGTTTCCTTCTCTTTTAGAATGTTCAACTCCAGTCTTTTTGAGAGTACTTCATCTGTTTGGTGTTTTTATATTATGTAAAATCATCATAAATTTATTTCCCTCTCTTGTTTTCCGTATGGTTTGACATTGTTTCTTTTTATCCTGAATTTCCTTTTGTACCTCTGTATGTATGCTAAAATTACTAAATAAATAAATAAATAAATAAATAAATCCTGAATGGGTACTTATAGTTTATACTGGTAAATGATATGAGTGATACACACGTGAAGGCAATGAAAATAGTTCTTAAAAAGACAGTAATACAAGTGCTAACATCACTGTAGGATGTTCTCTTGCCTTAGTGACTTTTTTTTTTAACACATCAGCCGTTTCCCACTGATGCAGTGTGACCCAAAAAGAAAGTAAAACCCAAAAAGAAAGAATAAATTTTCATCATCATTCAACACTTTCACCATCACTCATGCATAATCGCTGTCTTTGCAGAGGCACTCAGATACGACAGTTTAGACGTCCCTCCAAACTGCCAGTATCCTAATCCCCTCCTGTAAAGTGCAGACAGTGTACTTCCCATTTCCAGGACTCAAATCCAACTAATCAGTTTCCCTGAATCCCTTCACAAAATATTACCCTCCTCACACTCCAACAGCTCGTCAGGTCCCAAAAACCATTAGTCTCCATTCACTCCTATCTAACACGCTCACGCACGCTTACTGGAAGCCCAAGCCCCTTGCCCACAAAACCTTCTTTACCCCCTCCCTCCAGCCTTTTTTGGGGATGACCCCTACCTTGCCTTCCTTCCCCAATAGATTTATATGTTCTCCCAGTCATTCTACTTTGTTCCATTCTCTCTAAATGACTAAGCCACCTCAACAGCCCCTCTTCAGCCCTCTGACTAATACTTTTAGTAACTCTACACCTCCTAATTTCCACATTACGAATTCTCTGCATAATATTTATACCACATATTACCTTCAGACAGGACATCTCAACTGCCTCCAGCTGCCTCCTCGCTTCAGCATTTACAACTCATGCTTCACACCCATATAGAAGTGTTGGTACCACTATACTCTCATACATTAACTACCTTGCCTCCATGGATAATGCTCTTTGTCTCCACAGATACCACAATGCACCACTCACCTTCTTTCCTTCATCAATTCTATAGTTTACCTCATCCTTCATTAACCCATCTGCTGACAGGTCAAAACCCAAATATCAGAAAATATTCACTTCTTCCATACTCCCACCCTCCTATGTGACATCCAATTTTTCTTTATCTAAATTCTTTGATACCCTAATCACCTTACTCTAATCTATATTCACTTTCAACTTTATACCTTTACACACCCTCCCAAACTCGTCCACTGACCTTTGCAACTTTTCTTTAGAATCCTCCAAAAGCACAGTATCATCAGCAAAAAGTAACTGTGTTAACTCCCATTTTGTATTTGATTCCCTGTAATTTATTCCTACCCCTCTCCCCAACACCCTAGAAATTACATCTTGTACTACCCCATCTATAAATATGTTAAACAACTATGGTGACATTACACATCCCTGTCTAAGACTTACTTTTACTGGGAAGTAATCTCCCTCTCTCCTACGCACCCTAACTTTAGCCTCACTATCCTCATAAAAACTCTTTACAGCATTTAATAACTTACTACCTGTTCCATACACTTGCATCATCTGCCACAGTGCTCCCCTATCCACTCTACCCAATACCTCCAGCTCCCCATCTACTAACTCCCCTACTCTGTTTTTAACTGACAAATCCATTCGTTCCCTAGGCTTTCTTAACTTGTTTATGTCACTTCAAAATTTTTTTCTTCTTCTCAGCAAAATTACTTGACAGTGCCTCTCCCACTCTATTATTTGCTCTCTTTTTGCACTCTCTCACCACTCTCTTCACCTTTATTTTACTCTCCTTATACTCTGCCCTTCTTATGTCACTTCTGCTTTGTGAAAACCTCTCATAAGTTACCTTTTTCTCTTTTATCACACCCTTTACTTCATCATTCCTCCAATCACTCCTCTTTCCTCCTGCATGCACCCTCCAATAGCCACAAACTTTTGCCCCATATTGTAGTACTGCATTTTTAAAGCTATCCTATCCCTCTTCAACCCCCCTATTACCCATATTTGCACTAGCCCACCTTTCTGCCAAAGGTTGCTTATATCTCACCCTAACTTCCTCCTCCCTTAGTTTATAAACTTTCACCTCTCTCTCTTACTGTTGCCATTTTTCTTTGTCCCATCTACCTCTTATTCTAACTGTAGCTACAACCAGATAATGATCCTATATATCCGTTGCCCTTTTATAAACATGTACTGTCTGAAGCCTACCCATTAACCTTTTATCCACCAATACATAATCTAACAAACTACTTTCTGTGACATGTATGTGATAAAATATTTGCTAACGGTTGAGATTTTGGAATTACAGTGGAACCTTGGTACTCAAACTTAATTGGTTCCAGATGGCTGTTTGCATACCGATCTGTTCGAGTACAGAACTTATTTTTCCCAACCAATTTTCTTTTTGGTTGGCTGTTATCACTAATCTTAGGCCCAGTGGTGACATTTATTTATTTACTTTTTTTTTTTAACAAGTCGGCCGTCTCCCATCGAGGCAGGGTGACCCAAAAAGAAAGAAAATCCCCAAAAAGAAAATACTTTCATCATCATTCAACACTTTAATCTCACTCACACATAATCACTGTTTTTGCAGAGGTGTTCAGGATACAACAGTTTAGAAGTATATATGTATAAAAATACACATCATATCCCTCCAAACTGCCAATATCCCAAACCCCTCCTTTAAAGTGCAGGCATTGTACTTCCCATTTCCAGGACTCAAGTCCGGTTATATAAAATAACCAGTTTCCCTGAATCCCTTCACTAAATATTACCCTGTTCACACTCCAACAGCTCGTCACTTCCCAAATACCATTCGTCTCCATTCACTCCTATCTAACACGCTCATGCTGGAAGTCCAGGCCCCTCGCCCACAAAACCTCCTTTACCTCCTCTCTCCAACCTTTTCGAGGACGACCCCTACCCTGCCTTCCTTCCCCTACAGATTTATACGCTCTCCATGTCATTCTACTTTGATCCATTCTCTCTAAATGACCAAACCACCTCAACAACCCCTCTTCAGCCCTCTGACTAATACTTTTATTAACTCCACACCTTCTCCTAATTTCCACACTCCAAATTTTCTGCATAATATTTACTCCACACATTGCCTTTAGACAGGACATCTCCACTGCCTCCAACCTCCTCCTCGCTGCAGCATTTACAACCCAAGCTTCAAACCCATAGAAGTGTGTTGGTACTACTATACTTTTATACATTCCCTTCTTTGCTTCCATAGATAACATTTTTTGTCTCTATATATACCTCAATGCACCACTCACCTTTTTTCCCTCATCAATTCTATGGTTAACCTCATCCTTCATACATCCATCCGCTGACATGTCAACTCCCAAATATCTGAAAAATATTCACTTTTTCCATATTCCTCCTCCCCAATTTAATATCCAATTTTTCTTTACAGTGGACCCTCGACTAATGATATTAATTGGTACCCGAGAACGAATATCGTTAATCGAGTTTTTTTTAGCATTTGCCGAGGCAAAATGTTAGCGTTAAAATGTATCGCTAGCCGGATTTAACATTATACGATGCCATCGTTGGTCGAGGGTCCACCGTATCTAAATAATTTGATACCCTCATCACCTTACTCTTTTCTATGTTCACTTTAAACTTTCTACCTTTACACACACTCCCAAACTCATCCACTAACCTTTGCAATTTTTCTTTAGAATCTCCCATATGCACAGTATTATCAGCAAAAAGCAACTGTGTCAATAATAATATAAAAATAAATAATATAAATAAATAATAATAAATAATAATAAACAATAATAAATAATAAATAAATAATAATAAATAATATAAATAATATAAAAAGACACCAAAAAATGCAAAGAAGCGTGACATAGTTGATATAGGGAATTGGATCTGTGCTCCAGTTCCCTGAATTAAGCCTGAATTCCTTCTACATTTCCCCCTTAGGCGCTGTGTAATCCTACTGGTTTAGCGCTTCCCCCTTGATTATACATAATAATAATAATAATAATAATGAAATTGTAGTCATACATGGGTTTTACCAAGCAGTAAATCCTGACAATTTCTATGGTTAGATATATGTACTGTGCATGGATAAATTGCATACATAATCATTTGAAGGGGCACCACACTGCTGTCAGTATTTAAGGACTTAACAGTACCTGTAATTGATATTTAGATATAATGCCAACACTCACAGTTGATATTGATGATATAACAGCAGCACTCATAGTTGATGTTGAAGAATCAGAAGTTTTAGATGGGCTTGATACAGGTATGGTACTATACCTGTATTTGTGTGTTTTGTAATTCTGTATTCTCGCGAGTTACATCATGTTCCTCAACTCAACATGATACATATATTTTCTACATGTAATACACATACAGTATAGTAATTGTGAATACAAATTGCAAAAGGGCAACATCTATAGGTACTGATGAGCAAATATTTTTGTGTGGCATTTTTCATGTTTCTCATAATATTCTATTTTTGTTCTATTTATTTTAATGACCCTGTTTTGAAAAGAATAATAAAATTTAGTGTATGAGGTTTCATGAATTTGATAAGTGAAGACTTCAGAATATTGAAATTATTATTATTATTATCACACTGGCCGATTCCCACCAAGGCAGGGTGGCCTGAAAAAGAAAAACTTTCACCATCATTCACTCCATCACTGTCTTGCCAGAAGGGTGCTTTACACTACAGTTTTTAAACTGCAACATTAACACCCCTCCTTCAGAGTACAGACACTGTACTTCCCATCTCCAGGACTCAAGTCCGGCCTGCCGGTTTCCCTGAACCCCTTCATAAATGTTACTTTGCTCACACTCCAACAGCACGTCAAGTATTAAAAACCATTTGTCTCCATTCACTCCTATCAAACACGCTCACGCATACCTGCTGGAAGTCCAAGCCCCTCGCACACAAAACCTCCTTTACCCCCTCCCTCCAACCTTTCCTAGGCTGACCCCTACCCCGCCTTCCTTCCACTACAGACTGATACACTCTTGAAGTCATTCTGTTTCGCTCCATTCTCTCTACACGTCCGAACCACCTCAACAACCCTTCCTCAGCCCTTTGGACAACAGTTTTGGTAATCCCGCACCTCCTCCTAACTTCCAAACTACGAATTCTCTGCATTATATTCACACCACACATTGCCCTCAGACATGACATCTCCACTGCCTCCAGCCTTCTCCTCGCTGCAACATTCATCACCCATGCTTCACACCCATATAAGAGCGTTGGTAAAACTATACTCTCATACATTCCCCTCTTTGCCTCCAAGGACAAAGTTCTTTGTCTCCACATACTCCTAAGTGCACCACTCACCCTTTTCCCCTCATCAATTCTATGATTCACCTCATCTTTCATAGACCCATCCGCTGACACGTCCACTCCCAAATATCTGAATACATTCACCTCCTCTATTACTCTCTCCCTTCAATCTGATATCCAATCTTTCATCACCTAATCTTTTTGTTATCCTCATAACCTTACTCTTTCCTGTATTCACTTTTAATTTTCTTCTTTTGCACACCCTACCAAATTCATCCACCAATCTCTGCAACTTCTCTTCAGAATCTCCCAAGAGCACAGTGTCATCAGCAAAGAGCAACTGTGACAACTCCCACTTTATGTGTGATTCTTTATCTTTTAACTCCACGCCTCTTGCCAAGACCCTCGCATTTACTTCTCTTACAACCCCATCTATAAATATATTAAACAACCACGGTGACATCACACATCCTTGTCTAAGGCCTACTTTTACTGGGAAATAATTTCCCTCTTTCCTACATACTCTAACTTGAGCCTCACTATCCTCGTAAAAACTCTTCACTGCTTTCAGTAACCTACCTCCTACACCATACACCTGCAACATCTGCCACATTGCCCCCCTATCCACCCTGTCATATTGAAAACCAGTGATAAAAAAGAATTGGATTTTACTTTCCATAGGTCAGGAAGAGACAGACAGCCACTGGCAGTAAGATCTGCAGTGAAGCGAGTGGTTGTGGCTAAATCACCTCTTAAAATTTCACTGTAATGCTCAAAAATAACCCATATGGGTTATTATTGAGCATTGACAAGTGTTCATTACACATTAGTTATCCATTGATATCTACTGTAATATTCATTGGGCCCTCCTGCAACTGACTGGGGGGTGCCTCCTTTATTTGATACTTATTTTAAATATTTGCAGGGTCTCTTGGAGGGAGAGCACTGGGGTGCATCTGTGTTGGGTGTGACATCCATGGCAGGTCATGCAGCAAGGATATCTTGTGAGAGTGTTCCACACCACAACTGCAATACTCTTGATCCTCGGTGTCCTCAAGGTAGAAGTCAGTAGGGAAACTCTCTCTCTCCTGCATAACCCTTATACTTGTTGCAATTTTTATGTGTGTGAGTCTGAATAAATATAATGTATACATACATTTTTTCTCCATGGTGAAGTGGAACAGAATTCTTTCTCCATAAGTCATGTGAGTCATAAGAGGCGACTAAAATACCAGGAGCAAAGGGCTAGTAACCTTTTCAACTGTATTTTTTTATTAACACATCGGCCATCTCCCACCAAGGCAGGGTAGCCCAAAAAAGAAAAAAAACCTTCATCATCATTCACTCCATCACTGTCTTGCCCGAGGCATGCTTACACTACAGTTATAAAACTGCAATATTAACACCCCTCCTTCAGAGTGCCGGCACTGTACTTCCCATCTCAAGGAATCAAGTCTGGCCTGCCGGTTTCCCTGAATCCCTTCATAAATGTTACCTTGCTTACACTCCAATGGCACGTCAAGTCCTAGAAACCATTTGTCTCCATTTGCTCCTATCTAACATGTTCACACATGCTTGCTGGAAGTCCAAGCCCCTTGCACACAAAACCTCCTTTACCCCCTCCCTCCAACCTTTCCTAAGCCGACCCCTACCCCGCCTTCCCTCCACTACAGATTTGTATACTCTCAAAGTCATTCTGTTTTGTTCCATCCTCTCTACATGTCTTAAACCATCTCAATAACCCTTCCTCGGCCCTCTGGATAATAGTTTTGGTAATCCTGTACCTCCTCCTAATCTCCGAATTACGGATTCTCTGCATTATATTCACACCACACATTGCTCTCAGACATGACATCGCCACTGCCTCCGGACTTCTCCTTGTTGCAACATTCACCACCCATGCCTCACACCCATACAAAAGTGTTGGTATAACTATACTCTCATACATTTCCCTCTGCTTTCATGGATAATGTTCTTCATCTCCACAGACTCCTCACTCCCCTTTTTCTCCTCATCAGTTTTATGATTCACTCCATTTTTCATAGACAACCTATCTGATGACACGTCCACTCCCAAATATCTGAATACATTCACCTCTATACTCTCTCCCTCCAATCTGGTATCCAATCTTCCGTTACCTAATTTTTTTGTTATTTTCATCACCTTACTCTTTCCTATATTCAATTTTAATTTCCTTCTTTTACATACCCTACCAAACTCATCAACCAACCTCTGCAACTTCTCTTCAGAATCTCCCAAAAGCACAGTATCATCAGCAAAGAGCACCTGTGACAACTCCCACTTTGTGTTAGATTCTTTATCTTTTAACCCCACACCTCTTGCCAACACCCAAGCATTCACTTCTCTTACACCTCCATCTATAAATATATTGAACAACCATGGTGACATCACACATCCCTGTCTAAGGCCTACTTTTACTGGGAAATAATCCCCCTCTCGCCTAAATACTCTAACCTGAGCCTCACCATCCTTGTAAAGACTCTTCGCCGCTTTCAGTAACCTACCTCCTATTCCATACACTTGCAACATCTGCCACATTGCCCCCCTATCCACCCTATCATACACTTTTTTCAAATCTATAAATGCCACAAAAGCCTCTTTACCCTTTTCTAAATACTGTTCACCTATATGTTTCACTGCAAACACTTGGTCTACACACCCCTACCCTTCCTAAAGCCTCCTTGTTCATCTGCTATCCTGCTCTCCACTTTACTCTTAATTCTTTCACTAATATCTCTACCATACACTTTACCAGATATACTCAACAGACTTATTTCCTTATTATTTTTACACTCTCTTTTGTCCCCTTTGCCTTTATACAAAGGAGCTATGCATGCTCTCTGCCAATCCTTAGGTACCTTACCTTCTTCTATACATTTATTAAATAAAAACACTAACCACTCCAAAACTATATCCCCACCTGCTTTTAACATTTCTATCTTTATCCCATCAATCCCAGCTGCTTTGCCCCCTTACATTCTACCCACTGCCACGCGCACTTTCCCTACACACACAACTGGTTATTCCTCCTTACCCTATACATGAAATCCAGCTTCCCACCCCTTCTAACTTTAATAATTTAAAAAATCCCCCTTTTTCCATACCCCACCTTTTTTTAAAAACCCTTTTTTTATTTTTAAATTCCATCCATTCCCCTGGCTTTCACTTAAATTCTACCCAAAACATCTTTTCCCCTTTTCAACAAATTTTGGTTATTCCTCCCCCACCCTATTGCTGTTTTTTACATTTTGCTTCACAACTTTTAACCTCTTTTTCCCTCCATTTTCCCCCGTCCTTTGCTACATCTTTTAAAAACCCCCTCTTTAAAATTTTTTTTTCCAAATCCTTTCTTCCCATTTCCGTCACTATTCTCCCTCCCAAAACTTTTTCCCCAAATTTTCAAACCCCAAATATTTTTAAAAATTAAAAATCTCCCCCCCACCTTCTCACTTTGCTTGTCTTAACATTTTTTTAACCACCCTTTTAACCTCTCTTTTTTTTCCTTAATCCTCCCTCCTTCCCTTTCCATTTTTTGTAACCCTCTCATATGATAAATTTCTCTTATACTCCCCTTTAAATTTCATTCTGAAGTCACTTTTTTTCCCCCCACCCCTTTTCATGGTCCAACAAATTTCTGTTTTACCCTAAATATATCTTAAACTTACCCAATCTTTTTTTCATTGTTCCTTTAAACCCCACCCTCTTTCCCAACAGTTTTTTAAATTTTCCCCAATTCATTTTTATTTATAAACCTCCACCCTCTCTAACCTTTCTATTTTCCATTTATCCCCCTCCTAACTCTTTTTACTAGACTAAAAGTTCTGAAACGCTTCCTCCAAAACTTCTCCTCTTACATTCTTTTTATCTAAAAATTAATGCCCACTTTTAAATTGCCTTTTTTTAATAATTAACCCTTGTTTTTTACTTATTTTTCCCTTTTCTTAAAATGGTTCCTTAACACAAACCCCTTTCTCTAACTTCCCCAAATACCCCCCAATTAACCCCATTTATTTTCCCCTTTAAACTTCCCTACCCACCCCCTTTTTTCTACTGAACCAACTTCTTTTATTTAGATTTAGGTCCAATGACATTATTTCACTTGGGGGCTAAAAAGGGGCCTTAATGCTTACATTTCCCAAAACTTATTCCTTACACTCCTTCCTTTTTTAAAGTGCTACAAAAATTTTATTATACCCATTTACATTGATTTATTTTTAATTCTAATTTGTTTTTTATACTTAAACCCTCTTCTCCGTCCAATGATCTTCAAATTAATTGTACCCCTTTTTGTAACTTTCAGAATTGCTTTCCCCTTTTTTTCCCATAAATTCAAGATTCATCTTTGTTTCATTAAACTTGGGACATCCATTCTTTTTATTTATTGTTTTTTTATTTTCTTTCAAATTCTTGGGTTTTTTTTATTTCTTTAATGGGAAAAGTGAAAAAAATTTCCCTTTACCCTTGGCATTATGGGCCCACTTAAAATTGGACACAGACCCCTTTTCCCTGTTTAAAATTATAATTTAAAAGAAAAATTTATTTTTTTTGGCCATGGTTTGGGGGTACAGTAGATTAAAAAAGAAGGAATCTAATTTATATAAGATATAAAAATTTGGGAGGAGGGTATGGAAGAAGTGAATGTTTTCAGATACTTGGGAGTTGAGTGTGGCGGATGGATTTATAAGGATGAGGTTAATCATAGAATTGATGAGGGAAAAAAGGTGAGTGGTGCGTTGGGGAAAATATGTGGAGTCAAAAAACGTTATCTAGGAGGCAAAGAAGGGAATGTATGAAAGTAAAAGTAGTCCAACACTCTTATATGGGGTGAAGCTTGGGTGGTAAATGCAGCAGCGAGGAGAGGGTTGGAGGCAGTGGAGATGTCCTGTTTAAGGGCAATGTGTGGTGTAAATATTATGCAAAAAATTTTTGGAGTGTGGAAATTGGGAAAAGTGTGGAGTTAATAAAAGTATTGGGCAGAGGCAGAAGAGGGGTTGTTGAGGTGGTTTGGTCATTTAGAGAGAATGGACAAAGTAGAATGACATGGAAAAGCATATAAATCTATAGGGGAAGGAAGGCGGGGAGGGGTTGTCCCAAAAGGGTTGGAGAGAGGGGGTAAAGGAGGTTTTGTGGGCAAGGGGCTTGGACTTCCAGCAAGGTGCATGAGTGTGTCAGATAGGAGTGAATGGAGACAATGGTACTTGGGACCTGACGAACTGTTGGGGTGTGAGCAGGGTAATATTTAGTGAAGGGATTCGGAAACCGGTTATTTTCATATGCCCGGGGTTGAGTCCTGGAAATGGGAAGTACAATGCCTGCACTTTAAAGGGGGGTTTGGGATATGGCAGTTTGGAGGGATATGTTGGTATCTTATAGTATATCTTCTAAAAGTTGTATTCTGAGCACCTCTGCAAAAACAGTGATAATGTGTGAGTGTGGTGAAAGTGTTGAATGATGATGAAAGTATTTTCTTTTTGGGGGTTTTCTTTCTTTTTTTGGGTCACCCTGCCTCGGTGGGAGACGGCCGACTTGTTGAAAAAAAAAAAAAATTTTTTTTTTTTTTTTTTTTTTTTTTTTTTTTTTTTTTTTTCAAAATGGGTTCCCCAATCATTGACCAAAAAAAAAGAAATCCCCCTAAAGAAAAATTCTCACATAAATTTCAAAAATAATTATATCATGTTTTCAGAGTGTAGTTTCAAGTTTGAAAATTTAGTTAGGGTAAAAATTCCTTAAAAGCAATTATCCCCAAACCTTCCCGGTTTTGAAAAAGGTTCCCTGGGCCCTTTATAAATATATTTTACACAATTGTCAGGTCAAAAAATTCCTATACTCCATAATTTGTCATCACTCTTTCCCGGGGCCAAGGCCCCCAAAACCCCTTTTTTTTTTAACCCCCAGACACCTCCCTTTTTTTATAGATTTTGTTCCCGTATTTTTTGATTTTCTAATCAAACACCTCAAAACCTTTTTTCCCTCTGTAAGTTTTATAATTCCTTAACCTTTTAATTAATTTCAATTTTTCCCAAAAATTAAAAAATTGTTTCAGTAATTTCCATCCTCCAACCTTTTTCTGCATTTTCCCCAATTACATTTTAAAATGATTTGGGTTTGGTGGGGAGACTTTGGGTGTAGTGGCTGAATGTGATCTTTTTGAATAAAAATTCCCAAGGGCCCCCTCCCTTTTCCCTATTATTTTGTTAACCATTTTATACCATTGCACACAAGTTAATCCCAAATATCTTAAAACATATAAATATTTTCAAATAATTTTTTTTATTAAATATTTGAATACCCTATTTAATCTTTTTAATTTATTTCAAATCTTTTAAAATTCCCAATAACAACCTTTGTTATTTTTAGAAACTCCCCTAACAGTATCATTGGGAAAATTAAATGTTAATTATTTTAATTGATTCCCCTAATAATCCAACCCCTTCCCAAAAAAGCATATTTTAAAAAAATCAAAATATAAAACAACCATGGGACATTAACACCTGTTTTTAAAAATACTTTACCGGGAAAATTTTTTAAACACCTGAAAGTGGCCCTTTAGTTGTTATTAAAACTAAGAGTATAGCAATTACTGAATAAAGGGCAGTACAATGTATTGGTATATAGAGAATTATTTCAGGAGAAATGTAAAAAGGGACTAAATTAAGTAGTGGTAAACAACCTTTATAGGATAGATAGTCATTATGATATGAAATTAACCTGAGAGTAGGATTTGCCTTATAGCATAACGTTTGAGCAATTAATATCACAAAAAGTATTATTATTTGAGATAGTTGATACTAGCTAGCAATCATTTCTTTCTTACCATCTACACTACATCCATGCACATTCAAACATCCCAATTTTATAAAAAAAATTTCTTTTCCTTTTTTTTTTTTTTTTTTTTTTTTTCAACAAACCAGCTGTATCCCACTGAGGCAGGATGGCCCAAAAAGAAAAAAAATAGCTTGTCTTTTTAAATTTAGTGATTTATACAGGAGAAGGGGTTACTAGCCAGGCATTTTAGTCGTCTCTTGCAACAAACATGGCTTACGGAGGAAGAAGTCTGCTCCACTTCCCCCATGGAGATAAGCAGAAATAAACAAGAACAAGAACTAGGAAGAAAATAGAAGAAAACCCAGAGGGGTTAGTCACCGCGATTATAAAGTCACTTAAAAATAACTCAGGGAATCCATCTCAAGTCCCACCATTATTGTACAAGCGAGCAGCCCATGTCCTTTTGCATGCTATTACATTACTTTTCAACAAGTCACTAGAAACTAGCACTTTCCCGACACTACTCAAGAGAGCAAGGGTTACACCAATACATAAAGGAGGTGACCCTACAGATGTAAACAACTATAGGCCAATATCAAATTTACCATTGCTATCCAAAATCTTCAAGAAACTCGTGCACAAGAGACTATATTCATTTATAACAGCACAAAACATACTCAACCCCTGCCAATTTGGATTCAGGAAAAATAAAAGCACTAATGATGCAACTGTAAAAATGCTAGATCTGCTTTACACAGCATTGGAAAATAAGGACTATCCTCTAGGTATTTTTATTGACCTAAGAAAAGTGTTTGACACAGTAGACCACGGCATCCTACTCCACAAACTTGACCATTATGGTATAAGAGGCCATGCACTTGCATATTTCAAATCCTACCTTACTAATAGGTATCAGTATGTCACCATTAAAGACACAACCTCATCAACACGGCCACTTGATACTGGAGTTCCGCAGGGAAATGTCCTTGGTCCCCTGCTCTTCCTCATTTACATTAATGGCCTTCCAAACGTATCCCAACACCTGAAACCCATTCTCTTTGCTGATGATACGACTTATGTCATCTCTCACCCTAATCTTGCCACCCTCAACACCATTGTCAACGAGGAGCTGCTCAAAATTCTGACTTGGACGACAGCCAATAAATTTACACTTAACACTGACAAAACCTACTACATTATGTTTGGTAGCAGAGCAGGTGTTGTGCAACTTAACATTAACATCTACAACACTCTAATTGCCAGACGTATTGAGGGAAAATTCCTAGGTCTATACTTCGACAACAACCTAAATTTCAGCACCCATATCCAACACATAACCAAAAAAGTATCCAAAACGGTGGGGATCCTCTCCAAGATACGATATTACTGTGCCTAGAGACGTTTCCACAAATTCCTCTCCACCTCACCTGGCAGGGTTGGGTCCCGTGACCAAGCCTTCCCGCGTGGATAACCTAATCACTAGAGCACCTTCCACTCTGGCATGCCTACGCAAACACCCCAAATTACACGACCACCAGCCACCGACTGCGATCGGAAACTCATCTGTATTTGAAAAATTTTTTTCCAGTGATAGGCCTGAGGATGCCCAAAATAAAATTGTTGGAATCCCCGATTATGGTCCGCAAGTAGTGAGTTTGAACAGTCATCGGGCCCCTGACACTATTTTATGGTCTCCTTAGTCTAGTTTACCAAACCATGCTATTTCTTAGACGGCCATGTTTGCATCATCTGACAAGTGCTTTACCATTTCCTTAAAATGAGTTGAATTTTGGGCCAATTCTGGTACAATAAGTCATTAGGAATTTTGCAGGTAAATATAATCCTTGTATCTCTCCTTGCACGTTTCTAGGCGAATACATGCTTTTATGAATATACAAGAAGCGTCCACTGTTATTGAGGTATATTATCCGTTAGTGCCACTGTGAAAGATTTCTCTGTACATTTGGGCTGGTTGGTGATTTGCTTACCCCCTTGAAAGGATTTTGCTACTTTGAGCTCAGCAATGTTTCCATGCTAATCAAAACAAATCTATTCTGAAGATGTTGTCATCATGCGCATTTGGGCCTCCATAGATCATGATAAATTCTCATTACATCAATCTGTATTTTTTCAAGCAATGCGATTGATCAATGTTACTGGTCTGAAGGATTTTGATATGTCGACACTGACCACACGTACCCAGTCTATAATGTTGGTATTTTCGCTCTTATTTTGAGCCGCAGAATTTGGTTATGACTACTCGAGAAGATTGTAAATATACTATAGTATCCAACATCTGAAGTATAAATTCCAATATACGCTTGAAAAAGCTTCTTTGATTTTTGCAGCCACAGGCTACCAGACAAAAGATTTGGGTAGATGTCACGCCTGGAGCTTTGGCTAGTGTCTGCCAATGGAAGACACTGTCATGCAGATTCGGGTGTCATCTGCAAAGGAAGACACGTGCCACAAACTGCCCTTCTCACACTATACCATTCACTCATTTATCCATACCTCACCTGTGCTATTTGTGCTTGGGGATCAACTGCAGCAACACATCTAAAGCCAATAATAACCCAACAAAAAGCCGCAGTAAGAATAATCACTGAACCCCATCCCTGGCAACGCACCCTTCCACTCTTCATAGATCTAAACTTACTCCCTGTTCAGAACATCCACACTTACTACTGTGCAATCTACATCTGCAGGACCTTAACCCTTTTGACTGTCGTAAACCCCTTTCTGGAAACTCATTCTGTCGCAAAATTTAAAAAAAAAAAAATTATTTTTTCTCATGAAATGATAGAGAATTTTTTTGATGGTAATGACACCAAAAGTACAAAATTTGATCGAGAACTCACGGAATTATGGTCCCGCAAAGTTAGCGGTTTTGACAACATATGCGCATCGGCGATTTCACCGACTTTGAGCCCTATTTTTGGTCAGTGCCATTGTTCCAGTTGACCAAACTCATAGCTATTTCTTTAGAACTCCATTTTTTCTATCAATCGAGTACAAGAAACTGCCCATTTACCAATTTCAACTACTCAATAAAGTGGTCAGAAATTGGCAATTTGGCCAATTTCAAAATAGGGTCCAGAATAAACAATGTAGACATTCTTGGCACTAAAATAACATATCCTCTGTTCATTAGTCACGTTTCTAGGCCACTGTTATATTACTATTGCTTTCTATTTTGATTTTTTATTTATACAAAAAATAGAAGATTTACTGTTATGCAGACTACTGCATTATTGTAAAAATGGTATAAATAATACTAGTGCACTAGTGAAAGAATATTCAACTCCCCAGTTGATGCATATTGGGCGTGTGGTGTGATTTGCTTACTCTTGAACATTGGTAAAAATCGAACATTTCTGCTACTTTGAGCTCAGTTTCAAAGTCGTTTTTCATTGTGAAACTAATCAAAATCATCTCTATTTCTGTAATATGTTTTCCATTTTATCACATGAGACCATGAAAATGAGAATACAATGATAAATACTATACGAAAATACACCTCAAAGTCTGTGTTTTATTACAAAACAATGGTCGGAATTTTTTTTTTCTCATTATGCACTGTGTGCTGCAGGATTTTTTTTATATGGTGCACACTGACCACACAGACCCATTCTATCACATGTTGGCCTACCAGCTTTCTCCTGCTTGATTTGAAGCCGCTAGAATTATTGAGTATAGACACGTCCGAAACACTGGCTCGTAAGACGTTTTACTATATATACGTCCAAAACAGTCAAAGGGTTAAATTCCAATATTAACCTTGACCAAAAATGCTTTCTTGATAGTTGTGACAGGATCCACAGGCATAACACCAGACACAAACATCTCTATGACATTTCCCCAGTGGCTAGAGCGACGGTCTGGAGTTTTGAGACTGATCGTGGGTTCTAACCCCGCCCGTGGTATGATTTGTTTGCAATCGTGTCATTGCGATTTCATGAGTCATTGTCTCTGTGCACTATATAACACCCTCTTTAATTTAATCATATTAAAACTGCAGGAGCCACTCATGACAAAATGTTTCCTGTTTCCATAATATATGTCACGAACTATACACAAGTGCCTTTATCCACAGCTTGTTGTTATCACCATAGCAGTTACAGCCACTTTAAAGCCTTGTCATATCTGAAATATTTTTCAATGTTTCATAACCAAGGTACTCTTCCTGAAGGAAATCAGCCATACATTGCACTCAATAATTTTCATAGGAATTGTGAAATTTCAAATAACATTTGTATGTTATTCACTTTAATCTCAGAGGATGATTTAGCAATAAATTAAATAATACCAAAATGAAGAAATTGCCTCTCTCTACTTCACTACTGTGTATAATGATATTATTTTAATACAATATTAGACTGTTTTGCAGTGGCCTGTAAAGAGATGTATTTTGTGTTTATGTTGATTTTTCTTTTGGATGGTTGCAGTTGGTGAGAGAGAGTGTGCACAGGAGCAAGCAGTTCAGGTCATTACCAGCAGACTGAGGGAAAAGCTGAAGCTCTGCTCATCTGCCATTGACAAGACTGAGGTGAAGCTGCTGAACACTTTTATTTTATACTCTTGTTTTCTATAATGATGAGCATTTATAATAATTCAAATTCAAATTCAAAGTTTATTCTCTATAAGGATTACAATGCTGAGTTTACAGAATTTGGTTATTGTGTGGTTTACATGTAGTAAAATAATAATTAAAATAATAATTACTTGCAGTTATGTAGTGCATGATTTTTATTAAGATCTTTAATACGAATATACAGTGCTTTCATCCTCTTCAGTTTGAATATTACAATTTAATAAAAATTTGAAGAACTGTGAGAAAGTTATGAAATTATGGTGGAATAATCCTGTGGACCTAGGTAATAGGCAGGTAAACAGCAACCGCCCAGGGAGGTACTACCGTCCTGCCAAGTGAGTGTAAAACAAAAGCCTGTAATTGTTTTACATGATGGTACGATTGCTGGTGTCTTTTGTCTGTCTCATAAACATGCAATTTTTCAGGTATGTCTTGCTATTTCTACTTAGGTCACACTACACGTACATGTACAAGCATATATATACACATATACACACCCCTCTGTGTTTTCTTCTATTTTCTTTCTAGTTCTTGTTCTTGTTTATTTCCTCTTATCTCCATTGGGAAGTGGAACAGAATTCTTCCTCCATAAGCCATGCGTGTTGTAAGAGGTGACTAAAATGCCGGGAGCAAGGGGCCAGTAACCCCTTCTGTATAAATTACTAAATTTAAAAAGAGAAACTTTCGTTTTTTTTTGGGGGGGCCACCCTGCCTTGGTGGGATACGGCCTGTTTGTTGAAAGAAAGAAAAAATCCTGTGGAATATCCCATGTAAAGTGTGCAGTAATATTATTACTGAATAAGACAGCAAGAAGGAGTGCAGGGGAACAAGAAAGGTTTTGGAAGGGTAGGGTATGTCTAGGCAATGTATTCTCATTGAACCATGTAAGTGAACAGTATTTAGATAAGAGTTAGGAGCTGTTTGTTATATTAATAGATTTTCAGAAAAGACATATGATAGGGTGGCTAGGAGGCAGTGCAGTAGATTATGCAAACATATGAAATAGGTAGTAGGTTACTAAAAGCAATAAAGAGTCTCTTCACAGAAAGTAAGGCTCAGGTTAGAGTATGTAGGAAAGAAGGGGCCTATTTTCCAGTAAAAGTGGAGGAGGAGGTAGTGGAGGCAGAGACAGTGGTGGCTGGAGGTAGTGGAGAAGTTGATGTCAAAATTTAGAGAAATGTGTGGGGGTAATTATTTTTTTTAACACGTTTCCCACCAAGGCAGGGTGACCCAAAAAGAAAGGAAAAACCCAAAAGGAGAGAAAAAACTTTTATCATCATCAACACTTTTACCATCTGTAGATGAATGGTTCAGAGAACCGACATGTTGATAAATTAGACACATTCTACTCAAGATTGATGGACTGAACACATCGACTCAAGGTTGAGGGACTGATTACCTCATTCTCCTCCTGTTCTTCCAGTTTCTCCTACGTATGGACTGATGAAGCCACTGTGTGGCGAAACGTTTCCTCAATAAAGATACCCAAGAGTTGCACATGTGTCTAATTTATCATCTTTTACCATCACTCATACATAATTGCTGTCTTTGCAGAAGTGCTCAGATATGACAGTTTAGATGTCCCTCCAAACTGCCAATATCCCAAACCCCTTCTTTAAAGTGCAGGCACTGTAATTCCCACTTTCAGGACTCAAGTCCGGCAAACTGGTTTTTCTGAATCCCTTCACAAAATATTACCTTGCTTACGCTCCAACAGCTCATCAGACTGATGGTTTTCTTCTTTTTATTTTTAGTAACCTATACAGGCAAAAGGGGTTGCTACCCCATTGCTCCTAGCATTTTAGTTGACTTTTACAACACACACAGCTTACAGAGGGAAGATCCTTATTCCACTTCCCATGGATATGAAGGGAAAAGTAATAAGAACAATAACTATTAAGATAAAATCAAAGAATACTCAGATGAGTGTGTATACATAAATGTTGACATGCATGTGTAGTGTGACCTAAGTGTAAGTAGAAGTAGCAAGACGTACCTGAAATCTTATATGTTTATGAGACAGAAAAAAAGACACCAGCAATCGTACTATTATGTAAAACTAATACAGGCTTCTGTTTTACACTCACTTGGCAGTATGGTAGTACCTCCCTGGGTGGTTGCTGTCTACCAACCCACTACAATTAATTATATGGTTGGTTAAAAAGGGTGCAGTTCAGGGGTTGGAATTGGGGTTGTTGAGATGTTGAGGGAAGGTTGCTTTTGTGGCTGAAATGCCTACAGTGTTTATTTTGGACTTTGTCTTTAAATCGGAATGTGTTTAAAGTATTGTAAGAGTGGCCAATTTACCGACATCTGGATGCCTTAAAAGAGAGTCCTGATAATTAAATGGGCAGTTTATTGAGATCAGTGGATAGTATGGAAGGCATACTAGCGAAATAGCCAAGAATTAGACTGGTTTGAGCACTGGAATTGGCCTAAAATAGTCCTCAAAGTGGGCAAAATTGCTGTCGCACAAAGTGTTCCCCAACCTCCAAATTTGCACCTGCATAATTCCATAAGAATTACATTAAATTTTGCATTTTCGGTATCAATGCACTTACATGAAGATTCTCTACAATTTTAGAGTTTTTTTTTTTTTTTTTTTTTTTTTTTAATGGCAGCACAAAAGAGGTTCTCAATTTGAGGGGTGGTGTTGACCGTAAAAGGATTAGTGTATTGAAAGAGGCAGATCATGCTTACTGTAACTCTTGACCCTGTTTGTGATACTCTACATTAGTACAATGAGTAAACGTGAATTGGTTTGTCTACATGCAGTAGCTTTATTGTTGTTGACACACTTATGTGTCAACTTTCTGACAGAAAAAACACAAAGGGTAGTAGTAAAGAGAGCAAAATTCAGCAGTAGTGCCTTGGGCTCTGTATCCCAAGGCACTGTCCTGGTGCCTCTACTGTTTCTCATCCTAGTAACAGTCATAGATTAAAACACTCACCACAGTTTGTATCATCATTTGTGAATGGCACCAAGGCATGAAAAAATTGCAGGGGAAACATAAACAAGGTTTTTCAGTGGAAAATAACATGACATTCAGTAGTGATAAGGAACATGTGAAAGATATGGGAGTAATTATGTTGACTGACCTTTCTTTCAAAGAGCACAATAAGGTATCATGACAGCCAGGAAAATGACGGGGTTGATGATGAGAACTTTCAAAAGAAGGGAAATTGTGCCAACAGTGGCACTGTTCAAATTGCTTGTGCTCTCTTGTTTAAAGTTTTCCCAATGCTGATGACTCCATTCTGATCAGGGAAAAATATCAGAGCTGGAAAAGTTACCAAAATAATTTTTGACCTTCATAAAGCCAGTAAAGTATTTAAATTACTGGCAGTGTCTCAGTCTTTAATATGTACTTGTTGAAGTGGAGGAGTGAAAGATACATGATGGTATATACGTTGAAAGTATTTGAAGGCCTAGTCCCAAATCTGTACATTGCCATAATAGCTTACTGGACTGGGAAATAGGAACGAGTGCAAGATAAACCCAGTGGCTGGGAGGAGCATCGTGTGCACAACAAGAAAACATTACATCAACATCCAGGGTTTCAGATTGTTCAATATCTTACCAGAAGATATAAGAAACTCTGCTGAGACGAGTGTAGAAAACTGGACAAGGTTCTCAACCAAGTGCCAGATCAACCAAGCTGTGATGGATATGTGGGCCAGTGAGCTACCAGCAGCAACAGCCTGATTGAACAGGCAAGCACTAGAGAAGCCTGGCCAAGGGGCCAGGATCTGGGAGTAGACAAATTCCCAGAACTCTTGAAAGATATATGAAAGATCATTTAGCTTTTCTTCATTTCACATTTTCATTTCAAAAGTTAGGTCAAGGACCATGCGGAAATTCTAGATAGTTCTCCCTAAACCTGCTAAAGTTAACATCAAAGCAATTGGAATTACTCCATATACTGGACTTCCTACAGGAAATAATAGCAGTGTTTTGGTATTGAATTTTTAATCATAAATAATATTACTTACAGGTTCTGCTAGCCATTCAGGGTCTGGGAAATGTTGGTGCATATGGCTATGAGGCTGAGGATGCTTTACATGAGTGTGGGGCAGCCACAAGTGTTGATGCAAGTGTTCGTGTTGCTGCCCTATCAGTCCTTGGGAAAGGACCATGCTCCATACAGGTTAGTTTTTATGTACAGTTCCTGAGGAGTTACCTACATCTTGAACAGTAATTTGGAAGGGACATTGCATCATGTACAGTCCCTGGGAAAGGACCTGCATCATGTACAGTCCCTGTGAAGGAACCTGCATCATGTACAGTCCCTGGGAAGGGACCTTCATCATGTACGGTTCCAATGTTAGTGCTTATTGACCAGAATGTGCTCTAGGATTTTCATTATATTTTGGTGCAAACCCAAATCTCTTAAGAAATGTGTTCCTTTGTCATAGGGAAAGTGTTCTCATTTTAGGAGTGCATTTCTTTATGTATTGACTCTTGTACAATGCAGCATGTATTAATATTCCGTCAGTGGTGCACAGAACGAACAAGTAGATGAATATGACTCGTGTAACACTAGGTATCTTTATTGTGGAGATGTTTTGTCAGTCAGTGGCTTTATCAATCCAACATGGATAATAATTACTGGAGACTGTGGAAAACACAAAGAAGTAATTTGAGGTGATCAGCCCTTCAGCCTTAAAAAGAAGTGTTCAGTCCCTCAGTCTGGATTGATCAAGACTGGGGTTCTGATCACCTCAACTTATCTTATGTCTTTGACCATCTCCAGTATTTATTTTCTGTATTGTCTTGATTAATCCACTGGTTAGTAAAATGTCTCCACAATAAGGATATCCAAGTGTTGCACTTTTTTTTTTGTTTTACTGCAACAACTGTCTCCTTCCCAGGCAAGGTGAATGTAAAAAGAGAATACATTCACATTCATTCATTCAGTTGCTGTTTTTACAGAAGTGAGCTGACTTCACAACTTGGATTATCTTCCATCTCCTGTTGCACTGAATTAAAATGATCCAACTTATCATGATCTGCACTTATGATTAGAGCTCTTATGAACACTGATTCAGAGATATGATAACTGCAAATATTCAAACAAAAATTATATTCCATTATTCTTGTCTTAGATATTTTTTTGCCAATGTTCATTCATGCATGTTCAGAGAGTTCATGTTTATTTGATAGATAGTGGTAAATTACATAATGGTCTTGTTAAGTTGAATTATGTTTTCCTTTCTTAGCTAGTTTTTTACCAAATTCATTGATATATTTCACCCAAAACCTGCACCTAGGAGACACACATTAACATGGTGTTTTGGTCCATCTAGGACCATTGTCAAATCACAACCAACTTGACAGTGGTCCAGGACAGACCAAAATATCATCCTAACTTTCCTCTTCTAGGTGTGGGTTTTTTAGGGAAATTGTTCCAGCCACAGTATTGTGAGTTTTCAGACTTTAAAATGCATCAACAGTTTGTGTATGTATCTGTGGAGAGTTCATGTTAGGTAGCGAATGATAAAGAACTTTAGATTTATTATTTATTGCAAAATGTTGGCACAACTATCTAAGTTGAGTTCACATCGATTGAATGAGAGCCCAGAAGGGAAACCCCCCAGGCCTGCACTAGTAGCTGAGGTAAAAGGACCAGGAGGTGGTTGGTATGACATGGAGGTGGGTGAGTTGCCTGGGAGAGGGGAGGCCTTGGCCCCCTGGCTGGTGGACTAGTGGAAAGGAGCAGGGAGTGGCTGCTATGTCTGGAATGAGGGTGGATTGCCAGACAGCTTAGGCAGGGGGATGCCCCTGCCTCAGCCTGATGGCTGTGAGGATGGAGGGAAGAGCAGGTGGTCTCTCTATCTATCCTGGCTCTGCTTATTTTATTCTCACCTCAACCCATCCTCCCTCCCTACCCATAATACCCTCTCCACTCCTTCCCTGCAACATATGTCATATTCCCAGATACCTAACATTTTGGTATTATCAGTGAGATGATATGAGAGCATATGTAAAGTTTGTGTCAGATACAAGGGGAGAGTGGGAGGGAGGGAATGTGAGAGAGGAAGGAAAGTAAGGGAATAGGAAAGAGGAAATGGGATGAGGAAACACAAGAAGAAGGGAAAGGGATTTATTTGAGTATTATTCAGTGTTTTTAATTTCATCATTAGTAGAAAATATATGAAATTAGAATATGGCATATCATGCTTGGGAGTGCATCTCTGATTACAACCTGGGTGTCTCTGGGAAAATAGGTTCCAAGCTCTAAACATTCGACTAACAAACAATTTTCAGATTGTAATAAAGTTGGTAGAATTACCGACAATATGTAAAGTAAGAGGACACAAGTGCAACTAATGTGACATTTTATTGTGGCAACGTTTCACTCTCCAGGAGCTTTGTTAAGCCGTTACAAACAGTACATGGACACAGAGGGTATATATAGGCTCTGAGTAAGGTGCAATGCTAGTGGTGGTGGTAGTAGTAGTATTTTTTTTTATTTTTTTTATTAACACACCGGCCGATTCCCACCAAGCAGGGTGGCCCGAAAAAGAAAAACTTTCACCATCATTCACTCCATCACTGTCTTGCCAGAAGGGTGCTTTACACTACAGTTTTTAAACTGCAACATTAACACCCCTCTTCAAAGTGCAGGCACTGTACTTCCATCTCAGGATCAAGTCGGCTGCCGGTTTCCTGAATCCTTCATAATGTTCTTTGCTCACACTCAACGCACGTCAAGATTAAAAACCATTTGTCTCCATTTTACTCTTTTCAAACACGTCACGTGTGTAGTAGTAGTGATATAAATTATAGTGTAGTATACAATATGTTAGAACAATTAACTTGCACATGAGTATAAAGATATAAAAGCTATTACTTGCAAAACATAAAAATAGGTTAGACAAATATTGGAGGCTGGATTGAGAAGGCCTGTTTCAATGTTCATTCTCTGTAATGTGCTTGTGTAGTATTAACAGGAGAGACTATGTGATGGCAGGGTTTACTGTTTTCAGGAGGATTCTTGCTAAGACTTCAGAGATGGTGAAGCTGCCTTTGTTTGGTTTAATTGTATTAGAAACAGCTATTAGTGAAGATTCAAGGCACTTGCATCTGAGGAAATTAGTTTCTTTGATCACTAGTTGGGCGTCCCTGAACTTCATGAGATGATTGGTGGAATTTCAATAACAGGCTCTACAAACAAACCTACGGCACGGGAATGGGGCCACCCATCAGTGCTGTCCTAGCCAACTTGTACATGGAACACCTAGAATCCGAACACTTCACCAACATCATCCCTTCAAGCGTCACTTGGTTACGTTACATGGACGACGTCCTCGCAATAACTCCAAACGTTTTGATGTACAGAATCTACAGGCAAGGCTCAATGCAGTTGAACCGGCAATCAGTTTACACTAGAAGAAGAGTCCAATGACAAGCTACCTTTCCTCAACGTCCTCATTCACAAAGTAGACAACAACCTAAGATTTCAAGTTTATCGGAAACCTACCAATAAAAATGATCTCACACACTTCTATTCCAGTCAAGATACTAAGATCAAAAGAGGCGTCATCATCGGGTTTTTCCTAAGAGCATACCGAATTTGTAGTTCTGAGTTTCTTGATGAGCAATGTACGTACATTTACCGAACCTTCACTGATTTACGTATTCCTTCCTTTTCCATCAAAGACTGCAAGAAAAGAGCTCTTCAGATCATTAATTCTCCACGCACCAACACCACTCCCAACAAAGTTATAATTCTTCCCAACAGCCAGGTTGCACTGAACGTTTCTAAAGTACTTTCACAAGCTAACACCAGAGTTGCCATTGCTTCCAGCACTTCGATAAAGGATCTAACCAGAACAAAATCCAAGCACCACGAACCAGTCAATGCAGGGATTTACACTATACCCTGCAGAGGCTGTGACAAGATTTATGTAGGTGAAACAGCAATAAACCTCGACACCCGCCTCAATGAACACATTTACGCATGTAGGAACGATAACTTGAACAACGCCTGTGTACAGCACCGAAATTTCACCAATCATCTCATGAAGCTCAGGGACGCCCAACTAGTGATCAAAGAAACTAATTTCCTCAGATGCAAGTGCCTTGAATCTTCACTAATAACTGTTTCTAATACAATTAAACAAAACAAAGGCAGCTTCACCATCTCTGAAGTCTTAGCAAGAATCCTCCTGAAAACAGTAAATTCTGCTATCACATAGTCTCTCCTGTTAATACTACACAAGCACATTACAGAGAATGAACATTGAAACAGGCTGCCTCTATCCAGCCTCCAATATTTGTCTAACCTATTTTCATGTTTTGCAAGTAATAGCTTTTATATACTTTTACTCATGTGCAAGTTAATTGTTCTAACATATTGTATTACTACTACTACTACTACTACTACTACTACCCACTAGTATTGCACCTCATTCTGAGCCTATATATACCCTCTGTGTCCATGTACTGTTTGTAACGGCTTGACAAAGCTCCTGGAGAGCGAAATGTTGGCACAATAAAATGTTACATTACTTGCACTTGTGTCCTTTTACTTTACAAACAATTTTCAGGAACACATTGACTTCGCAAGTGGGAGACCTACTGTATAATGAGTTGTTATATTATGAACTATATATTTTTTTGTTTTTTTTTTCAACAAGTTGGCCGTCTCCCACCGAGGCAGGGTGACCCAAAAAAGAAAGAAAATCCCCAAAAAGAAAATACTTTCATCATCATTCAACACTTTCACCACACTCACACATTATCACTGCTTTTGCAGAGGTGCTCAGAATACAACAGTTTAGAAGCATATACGTATAAAGATACACAACATATCCCTCCAAACGCCAGTATGGTTTAAATAAGTGACCCAAATGATCAATCAGATAGACTGGGCCCCAACCCTTGACTGGGCCGAACCCTTGACTGGTCCGAACCCTGGACTGGTTCCAAACGGGTTTTGTTGTGCACCACCTAGCAGGTTATTAATAGAAATTCAAGAGGTTGCTAGTAGAATTGCAGTAAATCAACCATTCAATCATTATGAAGTGTGTGTAGTCTGTGGTCAGTCAAACAAACGGCTTCCACATGCATAAATTGTCATTCTGTGGAAATTGTGTCACGCCCCTTTTGCAGATATCCCAAGAACTAGCTACAAGCAGTATTAAAACAGGAAGTGTTTTTGTATGCCCAAATGAGATAAATCTGTGGACTAAAATCACAAGGGTATTAAAAAGGTCAACATCAAAGCTGCTTTCATAGAAAACCGGAAGCTTTCTACAACAATGGGAACATAAAAACCGGCTGAAAAGGGCCGCCCCAAAAAAAAATTTTTTTAAAAATTTTTTTTAAAAAAAAATTTTAAAAAAATTTCCCCCCCCTTTTAAAATTTTTCCCAAAAACCCCCCCCAAATTTTTTTCCCCTTTTTTTTTAAAAAAACCCCCCCCCCTTTTTTCCCCAAAAATTTTTTTTTTTTCCTTTTCAAAAAAAAACCCCGGGAAAAAAAAATTTTGGGGGGGAAAAAAATTTTTTAAAAAAATTTTTTTTTAAAATTTTTTTTAAAAAAAGGGGGGCCCCCCCCAAAAAAAACCCCCCAAAAAAAAAAAAAAAAAAAAATTTTTTAAAAATTTAAACCTTTTTTTAAAAACCTTCCCCTTTTAAAAGGGGAAAAAAAGGGGAAATAAAAAATTAAAAAACCCCCCCAAAAAAACCCCCGGGGAAAAAAAATTTTTTTTTTAAAAAGGGGCCCCCCAACTTTTTTTTTTTTAAAAAAAAAAAAAATTTTTTTCCCCCCCCAAAAAAATTTAATTTGGGGGTTTTTGGGGAAAAAATTTCCCCAAACCAAGGGGGGGTTTTTTTTTTATCCCCCCCCTTTTTTTAAAAACCCCCCCAAAAATTTTTAAAAAAACCCCCCTTTAAAAAAAGGCCCCCCCAAAAAAAGGGGGTTTTTTTTAAAAAACCCCAAAAATTAAAAAAAAAAAAACCCCCCCCAAAAAAAAAAAAAAAAAAACCCCCCCCGGGCCAAAAAAAAAAAAAATTTTTTCCCCCCGGGGGTTTGGGGGGGTTTTTTTTTTGGGGGGTTTTTTTGGGGGGGCCTGGGGGGGGGGGGGGGGGGTTTTCCCCAAAAAAAAAAAAGGGGGGTTTTTTTTGGGGGGGTTTTGGGGGGGGGTTTCCCGGGGGGGGGGGGGGGTTTTGGGGGGGGGTTTTTGGGGGGGGGGGGGGGGGTTTTGGGGGGGGGGGAAAAAACCCCGGGGCCCCCGGGGGGCCCCCGGGGGGGCCCCGGGGGGGGGGGGAAAAAGGGCCCCCCCGGGGGGGGGGGGCGGGGGGGGGGGCCTTGGGGGGGGCCCTTTTTTTGGGGGGGGGGGGGGGAAACGGGGGGGGGGGGGTTTTTTCCCCCCCAAAAAAAATTTTGGCCCCCCCCTTTTTTTTGGGGGGGGGGGGGGGGGGGGGCCCCCCGGGGGGGGGGAAAAAAAAACCCCCCCCCCGGGGGGTTTTTTTTCCCGGGGGGCCCCCCCCCGGGGGGGGGGGGGGGGGGGCCCCTTTTGGGGGGGGGGGCCCCCCGGGGGGGCCCCCGGGGGCCCCCCCGGGGGGGAATTTTTTGGGGGGGGGGGAAAAAGGGGGGGGGTTTTAAAAAGGGGTTTTGGGGGGGGGGGTTCCCCCCCGGGGGGGGGGGGTTTTGGGGGGGAAAAACCCCCGGGGGGGGGGTTTTTTTTTTGGGGGGGGGGGGGGGCCCCCCCTTTTGGGGGGGGGGGGGGTTTTGGGGGGGGGTTTCCGGGGGGGGGGGGGGGGGGGGGTTTTTGGGGGGGGGGGTTGGGGGGGGAAAAAGGGGGGGGGGGGGGGGGGGGCCCCCTTTTTTTGGGGGGGGGGGGAAAAAGGGGGGGGGGGCCCCCGGGGGGAAAAACCCCGGGGGGGGGGGGCCTGGGGTTAACACCCCCCCCGGGGGGGGGGGGGGGGGGGGGCCCCCCTCCCCCTTTTTGGGGGGGGCCCCTTGGGCAAAAAAGGGGGGGGGGGGGTTTTTGGGGGGGGTTTTTTTTTGGGGGGTTGGCCCCCCCAAAAAAAAAGGGGGGGGGGGGGGGGCCCCCCCCCCCGGGGGGGGTTCCCCCCTTTCCCGGGGGGGGGGGGGGCCCCCCCCCCCTTTTTTTTTCCCTTGGGGGGGGCCCCCCCCGGGGGGGGGGTTTTTTGGGGGGCTTTTTTAAAAAAAAAAGGGGGGGGGGGGGGGGCCGGGGCCCCTTTTTTGGGGGTTTTTTTTGGGGGGTTTTTTTTTTGGGGGGGGGCCCGGGCCCTTTTTTTTGGGGGGGGGGTTTGGGTAAAAAAGGGGGGGTTTTTTTGGGGGGGGGGGGAAAAAAATTTTTGGGGGTTTTGGGGGGCCCGGGGGGGCCGGGGAAAAAAAGGGGCCCCAAAAAAGGGGCCGGGGGGGGGGGGGAAAAACCGGGGTTTTGGGGGGGGGGCCCTTTTTCCCCCGGGGGGGGGGGGAAAAAGGGTTTTTCCCCCCCCTTTTAAAAAGGGGCCCCGGGGGGAAAAAAAGGGGGGGGGCCCCTTTTGGGGGGGGGGAAGGGGTCCCGGGGGCCCCCTTTTTTTTTTTTTGGGGGGGGGGGGGGTTTTTTTTGGGGGGGGGGGGAAAAAGTTCCGGGGGGGGGGGGGGCCCGGGGGGGGGTTTTTTTTCCCCTTTTTTTAAAAAAAAAAAGGGGGGGGGGGGGGGGGGGGGGGGGGGGGGGGGAAAAAAAAAAAAAAAGGGGGGGGGGGGGGGGGGGCCCCCCCCGGGGGAAAAAAAAATTTTTTAAAAAGGGGGGGGGGGGAAGGGGGGGGGGGAAGGGGGGGGGCCCCCCCGGGGGGGGGGGGCGGGTTTTGGGGGCCCCTTTTTTAAACGCCGGGGTTTTTGGGGGGAAAAAAAAGGGGGGGGGGGTTTTTTTCCCCCCAAACCCGGGGGGGCCCCCCGGGGCCCCCGGGGGGGAAAAGGGGGGGGGGGGGGTTGGGGGGGGGGGGGGGGGGGGGGGGGGGGGGAAAAAAAAAGGGGGGGGGGGCCGGAGGGGGGGGTTTTTGGGGGGTTTTTTTTGGGGGGTTTTTTGGGGGGGAAAAAGGGGGGGGGGGGCCCCCCCGGGGGGCCCCCGGGGGGGGGGGGCCCCCCGGGGGGTTTTTTGGGGGAAAAAGGGGGGGAAAAAAATTTTTCCCGGGGGGTTTTTCCCCCCCAAAAAAAAAAAATTTTTTTGGGGGGGGTTTCAAAAAAACCCCCCCGGCCCTGGGGGGGGGGGGGGGGGGGGAAAGGGAAAAAAAAAGGGGGGGGGGAAAAAAAAAAGGGGGGGGGGGGGGGGGGGGCCCCCCGGGGCCCCGGGGGGGGGTTTTTTTGGGGGGCCCAAAGGGGGCCCCCCCGGGGAGAGGGGGCCCCCCCCCGGGGGGGGGTTTTCCCGGGGGGGGGGGGGCCCCCTTTTGGGGGGGGGTTTTTTTTTTTCCCCCCCCAAGGGGGGGGGGGGGGGGGGGGGGGGGGCCGGGCCCGGGGCCCCCCCCGGGGGGGGGGGCCCCCGGGGGCCGGGGGGGGGGGGGTTTCCGGGGGTTTGGAGGGGGGGGGGGGGGGGGGCCCCCCCCCCGGGGGGGGGGGGGGGGGGCCCCAAAGGGGGGGGGGGGGGGGGTTTTTTTGGGGGGGGGGGGGGGCCCCCCCCCAAAAAACCCCAAAACCCCTTTTTGGGGGCCCCGGGCCCCCCGGGGGGGGGCCCCGGGGGGCCCCCCCTCCGGGAAACCCAAAACCCCCCAAAATCCAAATTAAAATTTTTTCCCCCCAGGCTAAAAAAAAATTTTTCCCTTTTTTTTTTTTTTTTTTTTTTTTTTTTTTTTTTCCCCCCCCCCCCCCCCCCGGGGGGAAAAAAAAAAAAAAAAAAAAAAAAAATTTAAAAAAAAACCCCCCCCCCCCCAAAAAATTTTTTTTTTAAAAAAAACAAAAAAAAAAAAATTTTAAAACAAACCCCCCCCCAATCCCAAATTTTTTTTTGGGGCGGACCCCCCCCCAAAAATTTTCCCAAAAAAAATTTTTTTTTCCCCCCCTTTTTTTTTCCCCCCCCAAAAAACCCCCTTTCCTTCCCCACCCCTTTCCCCCGGGGGCCCCCCCAAAAGCCCCCCCCCAAAACCCCCCCCCCCCCCCCCCGGGAGGACCCCCCCCCCTTCCCCCCCTTTTTTTATGCTTTCCATGTCTTTTTTTTTTTTTTAAAACCAAACCCCCAAAACCCCCTTTTTTTCCCCTTTTAAAAAAATTTTTTTTCCCCCCCCCCCCCCTTTTTTTCCCCCCAAAAATTTTTAAAAAAATTTTTTTAAAAAAAACCCCCCCCTTTTCCCCCCCCCCGGGGTTTAAAAACCCCCCCCCCCAAAAAAAAAATTTTAAAAAAAAACCCCCCCCCAAAAAAAATTTTTTTTAAACCCCAAAAGGGGCCCCCCCCCCCCCTTTTTTTTTCCCCCCTTTCAATTCTATTTTCCCCCAATCCTTCAAAAAACCATCCCCGGGGCCCCCCCCCTTTTTAAAAACCTTTTTTTTTAACCCCCCCCCTTTTAATTTTTTTTTTAAAAAAATTTTTTTTCCCCCCCCCCCTTTTTTTTTTTTCCCTTTTTTTAACCCCCCCCCCCTTTTCCCAATTTTTTTTTTTAAAACCCCTTAAGGCACAGTATCATCAGCAAAAAGTAACTGTGTCCCAAATTTCCCCTTTTTTAATTTTTATTCCCCAAAATTTAAAACCCACCCCTCTCCCCGAACCCCCCTAGCTTTACCCTTTTCAACCCCCTCTTTTAAAAAAATTTAAAAAACCCCCTGGTGACATTACACACCCTGTCTAAACCCCACTTTTACCGGGGGAATTTGTTTTCCCCTCTTCTACACACCCTAAACCCCTCAAGGAAGGTTTTCCCTTTATGTTTGGGGAGGGGCTTTTTTGATTTAGGAAATTGGTCTTGCCCCCGTTCCCCGAATTAAAACCCGAATGCCTTTCCCCACCCCCCCCCCTTCCCCAAAAGGGGCTGTATAAAACCTCGGGGGTTTTGCGCTTTTCCCCCCCATAATAATATAATAATTTTTTTCCCACCCTAAACCCGGGCCCACTTTTCCTCATAAAAAAAAACCCCTTTACAGCATTTAATAAATTACCCCCTATTTCCCTAAAACTTCAAAATTTTGCCACCTTGGTCCTCTAACCACTCTTCCTTTTCCTTTTCTAAATCCATAAAAGGGAATAAAAACTTTCCCCATCTTTTTCTAAATACTGTTTACATATATGCTTCAATGTAAACACCGATCTACACATCCCCCACCCACTCTGAAAACCTTTTCCCTTTCTCATCCCCAATCCTACATTCTGTCTTACCTCTAATTTTTTTCAATTATAACCCTACCGTACACTTTTTTCCCCGGGATAACTCAAAACTTATTCCTCTATTTAATTTTTTCAGGGCTCTTTTGTCCCCCTTTTCCCTTTAAAAAAAAAAGGGGCTATACATGCCCCCTTCCCCCAATCCCCAGGTACCTTCCTCTCTTTCATCAAATTTTTTAAAAAAAAAGTACCCAACCCCCCCAAAAACCCATATCCCCCCCCCCGCTTTTTAAAATTTCTGTCATATCCCATCAGTTCCAGCGGGTTTACCCCCCTTTTTTATTTTACGTTTAAAGCCTCACGTACCTCCCCCAAAACTTACAATTCCCTTTTCTTCTTCACCCTAAAAAAATGGTTACCTCCCTGACCATGCATGAAATTACTGCCTTGGGTTTTTTCCTTAAAAAATTTTAAAAATTCCTCAAAATATTCTCGCCCTCTACCCAATACCTCCAAACTCCCCCTCTAAATAACCCCCTACTCTGTTTTTTAAATGAAAAAACCAAATTTTTTCCCCGGCTTTCTTAACTTGTTTTAAATCATCCAAAATTTTTTTTTAAATTTTTATTAAAATTTCTTGACAGGGGGCCTCTCCCATTTTATCAACTCTCCCTTTTTCCCCTCTCCACCACTCTCTTTCCTTTCTTTTACTCTCCAATACTCTGCCTTCTTATAAAACTTCTGCTTTGTTTAAAAAACCCCTCCCAAGCTACCCTTTTTTTCTTTTTATCACAACCCCTTTTCTTCCCTCATTCCCCCCCAAACACTTTCCCCTTCCCCCCTGCCCCCCCCCCTCTATAACCACAAACTTCTGCCCCACATTCTTTAAAACTGCATTTTTTAAAAATATTTCAACCCCCCTTCAAAACCCCCCCCCAAATCATCTTTGCACTTTGCCCAACCCTTTTTGCCCAAAAGTTTGCTTATATTTTCACCCGAAATTTCCCCCTCCCTTTGGTTTTTACACTTTCAAACCCCCCTCTTACTTTTTTGTTGCCACCCTTTTTTCTTTTTCCATTTACCTCTTACTCTAACTGTAGCAAAAACTAAAAAAATCCGATATAAACAGTTTTCCCCCCTTTAAAACCCCGGGACAACCTGGAGCCTACCATCAACCTTTTTTCCACCAAAACTTTAAACTAACAAAAAATACTTTCAAAACGTGCTACATAAAACCTTGTTTATTTTTTTATCTTCTTTTTTTATAAAATATGTATTATTATTATCAAAATTTTTTTCTACACATACTCAAAAAATTTAAAAAATCCCCCTTTACATTTACCCCTGGCATCCCCCAAAATTTTCCTACCTTCCCTTTAAAAACATTTTTACCCACTTTAGCAAATTTAAATCCCCAACCCCCATTACCTCACACTTGATTTTCAAAAACTCCCACCCTTCCCCTCAACATTTCCCCGGAATCTCCCCTCTCTCCTCTACACTTTTCTCTTCCCAGGTGCCATACAAGCTTTTTTAACCCCCTTTTTTACATCCCAAACTTTATTTTCCCCCACATAAACCCTTTAATTTAAAACATTTGTTTCCCTCTTTTCCTGCCATGCCTTTTTTTTTCCTTCAAAAAATTTTGCTACTCCCTTTTTTTGCTCTAACTCTATTTGAAACCCCCTGAAATAATCCCAATTAATTTCCCTCCATTGAAAAATCTCCCACCCCCTTCAGCTTTTTTTCACTTTAAAACCAAATCCAGTTTCTTCTCATTAAAAACATCCACAAAACATCTCTTTCTTTTATCTGCAACAAAAATCCCGGCCATTCAGACTTCCCACTTTTTACAATTTTCTTTTTTATTCTTTTGTAATCTTTACAGGAAAAAGGGGGTTTCTAGCCCATTGTTTCCCCGGAATTTTTTTTTTTTTAGTTGACTTTTTAAAAACGCAAATTTGGGTTTTCGGGGGAAAGATTTTTTATTCCACTTCCCCCTGGAAAATAAAAGTAAAAATAAAAAAGACCAAGAACAATTTAAAAATAAAATCAAAAAAAAACCCCAGATTTGGGGGTGTATAAATTTAAAGTGTTCATGTTTTTGTAGTGGACCTAATGTAAGTAAAGTAGGAAAAACATGCCTGTAATCTTGCATATTTATGAGACAGACAAAAGACCCAGCAATCCTACCATATGTAAAAAAAAAATTAAGGCTTTTGTTTTCCCCTCACTTGGAGGACGGAAGTACCTGCCCGGGTGGTTTCTGTCTACCAGGGCCCAATACCTTTTAAATAATTTTATTATCAGATAATATAGTATTTAAAAAATTTATGCTTGTATTAGGGACCCTTTTCCCCTTTTTTGGGTTTTAAACCGATTGCCTTCCCAAATTTTAAAATTTTCTTTTGGACCTCGGGTTTTGAATTCCCCTGGGAAATTTCTGTACAGGAAACCCTTAAGGGATTTGCAGCAGGGTTTTTTTCCTTGAAAAAAAACCCATAATGCCAGAACCCTCAAATATAGATAAGTAAATTTTTTTAAATTTTAAAAAAGGTTTTTTATTCTAAAAAGGGCAAAAAAATTAAAAAACGGGGGAAATGAAAATTTTTGTAGTTTTTTGCATTTCTTCTTAAACCCGGGGGGCTGTATCCCCCATTTTTAAATTTTTTTTGGGAGCCAAGATGCAGGGGGAGTAATATCCGATAATAACCCACTATGATGGAAGGGGTGCGTGGGTACATGGGTAGTTAAATTTTTTTTTTTTTAAAAAGTCGGCCCTTTTTCCCACCCATGAGGGGGACTGTTTTTTTCAGGGGGGCTCCCGGGAAAAAACAGTTTAGAAGCTTTTACGTATAAAAATACACAAATACCCTCCAAACTGCTAATCCCCAAAAACCCCCCCTTTAGAGTGCAGGGATTTACTTTCCCCTTTCCAGGGCCCCAAATCCGGCTATATTAAAAAAAAACCGGGTTTCCCTTTAATCCCTTCACTAAATATTACCCTGCTCCAAAATTTTTTTAACGATCGTCGGGGCCCAAATCCCTTGTCCCATTCACTCCCACGAACACCTCATGCAAGGGCCCGCTTTGGGAAATCCCCAAAACCCCCCACCCACCCAAAAACCCCCTTCCCCCCTTTCCCAAACCTTTTTTAGGTTTACCCCTACCCCCCCTTCCTTTCCCTACGGGTTTAAAAAGCTCTCCATGTCTTTTTAAATTTTAAAAAAGTCTCTTTATAGGGCCCCAAAAACCCCCTCAACAACCTCTCTTCCCGCCCCCCTGACTTAAAACTTTTAATTTTCTCCAAACCCTTTAAAATTTTCCCCACCGGGGAAATTTTTTGCATAACATTTACCCACAGTTTCCCTTAGACATTACATCTCCACTGCCCCCCAAAACCCCCTTTTTCGCTGCTGCATTCACAACCCAAAACTTCACACCCATATAAGAGTGTTTTTTTCATATACTTTTCATTCCCCCCTTTGCCTCCATAGGGTACAATTTTTTTTCCCCCCACATATACTTCAATGCACCACTCACCTTTTTTTTTTCTCATCAAATTTTATGATTAACCTCATCCTTCAAAATCCAAAACCACCGACCCCGGTCAACTCCCCAAATACATATCTGAAAAAAATTTACCCTTTTTTCCATACCCTCCTCCCCAATTTTTTAAACCAATTTTTTTTTATCTAAATTTTTTTGTACCCCATCACCCTACTTTTTCTAAGGGTTTAATTTCAAACTTTTTTAATTTAAAACCCCACCCCAAATCATCCACTAACTTTTGCCCAATTTTTTTTTTAGAACTCCCAAAGCAAAAAAATCATCAGCAAAAATTTAACTGTGTCAATTCCCCCTTTTGTATTTGATTTCCCCCAAATTTTAAACCCATCCCCTCCCCCAACACCCTAGCATTTATTTCTTTTACAACCCCCCTCTATAAATAATTAAACAACCTTTTTGACTTTTCACTTTCCCTTTCCCAAGACCACTTTTTTAACCCGGGGAAATTTCTCCCCCTCTTCTACACCCCTAACCCCGAGCCTCACTATCCTCAAAAAATTCTTTACTCATTTAGTAACTTACCACCTATTCCATATTTTTGCAACATCTGCCCCATTGCTTCCTAACCACTTAAACATAAAGCCTTTTTAAATCCATAAATGCAATAAAAACTTCCCCACCTTTATCTAAATAAAAATTTACTTAAAATACTTCAATGTAAACAAAGAACTACAAAAACCCCACCCCCTCGAAAAACCCCTTGCTCATCCCAATCCCCACATTTTGCTACCTCTAATTCTTTTTATTATTAAAAATACTATACGCTTTTTTTGGTAACCGGTAAACTTTTTCCTTTTATAATTTTTTTCAATCTTTTTGTCCCCCTTCCCCTTTTTATAAAGGGGCTATTTAAAGCCTCTGCCAAATCCCTAGGTACCTTTTCCCCCCTTTTTATACATTTTTTTTTTTTTTTTTTTTTCAAAAAGTCGGGGGCCCTTTTTCCCACAGAGGGAGGTGACCCAAAAAAGAAAAAAATTTCCCCAAAAAAAAAATTTCTTTCTCTTTAATTTTCCCCTTTAACCCCACTCGACATTACACTGTTTTTGCAGAGGGGCTCAGGGAAAACAACAGTTTAGAAGCAAATTTCTATAAAATACACAACATATCCCTCCAAACTGCCCAAAATTTCCCAAAAACCCCCCCTTTAAAGTGCAGGCATTGTACTTCCCATTTCCAGGGCTCCCAATTGACTAATGAAAAAAACCGGGTTTTTCCCAATCCCTTTTACAAAATATTAAACCCCGCTCACAGTTCCCAAAGATCGTCAGGGCCCAAGTATATTCGTCTCCCTTCACTTTCCCAACTAGACAGCTCAACCGCTTGCTGGAAGGTTTCCCAAACCCCCCGCCCCCCAAAAATTTCCCTTTAAAACCCCCCCATACATTTATTTTAAAAAAAATAAACCCCCACTTTCCCAAAACTATATCCCCCCCTGCTTTTAACATTTTTTGTCATGATCCAGTCAGTTTCCCGCTGCTTTTTCCCCCTTTTTTTCTACGTAATGCCCCACACACCTCCCCCAATCACATCCTTTTTTCTTCTTTACTCCCAAAAAATGGGATACCTCCCCGGCCAAATGCAAGAAAAAAACCCCTTCCCTTTTTTCGTCAACATTTAAAAGTTCCCCAAAATATTTTCCCATCTACCCCAAACCTCCATCCCCCCCCATTACTAACTCCCCCACTCTTTTTAAAAAGACAAATCCTTCGTTTCTAGGCTTTACCTTAAAATTTTTAAACTCGCTTCCAAATTTTTTTTTTTTATTTTCATTAAAAATTTTTTGGGCAGTTTTCCTCTCCCCTCTTTCATCTGCCTCCCTTTTTCAATCTCTCACCACTCCTTTACCCTTTTTTTTACTCTCTATATTTCTCCCCTCTTCTTATAACACTTTTTCTTTGTAAAAACCCCTCATAAGTAAATTTTTTTTTTTATCACCCCCTTTTTCTTCTCATTCCCCCCACCTCCAAAAACCACAAACTTTTGCCTCACATTCTAATACTGCATTTTTAAAACTATTCCAACCCTCTTCAATCCCCCCACTACTCATACTTGCTCCAGCCCACCTTTCTGCCAATAGTTGCTTATATCTCACCCTAACTTCCTCCTCCCTTTATACACTTTTACCTCTCTTTTACTTGTTGCCATTTTCCTCTTTTCCCATCTACCTCTTACTCTAACTGTAGCTACAACTAAATAATGATCCGATATATCAGTTGCCCCTCTATAAACGTGTACATCCTGGAGCCTACCCATCAACCTTTTATCCACCAATACATAATCTAACAAACTACTTTCATTACATGCTATATCATACCTTATATATTTATTTATCCTCTTCTTCATAAAATATGCATTACTTATATCCAAGAACTATTAACAAGCAGTATTAACCCTTAAACTGTCCAAACGTAGATCTACGTTTTTTTCAACATTTGAAAGTATGTAAAAAAAAATAGATCTTCTTTTTGTTTTTTTACATTTGAAAACGGGTAAAAAAAACTTAGATTTACATTTTTTTTTGTTATATTTGAAAATATGTAAAAAAACGTAGATCTACTTTTGGAACACTACGCATGCGAACGTAGATCTGTTTGGACAGTTTAAGGGTTAAATCAGGGAAGTGTTTTTGGGTATGCCCAAATGAGATCAGTCTGTGGACTAAAATCACATTGGCATTAAAAGAGGATAACATAGAAGACCTGGAAGCATTCTATACCAGATGGGAAAAAAAGTCTGGGCTGGATGGTATTGCCCTTGGTGCTGGCCATTTAATCAGAAACTGTAAGGCTGGAGGTGCTGCCCTGGTAGACAGTAATGGTGAAGCTGGAGGTGCTGTCCTGGGAGACAGTAATGGTGAGGATGGAGGTGCTGTCCAGGTAGTCAGTAAATGTACGCATGAGGGAATCCATATAAACGACCTCGTGGAAGACAGGAGCTCTAGTGGGGAAACAAGTGTAGTCAAGGACAAGATAAAACCAATATTACAAACTTGTAATACCACAGGAGATAGCAAACAAAGGGACTCCACTAGCAATAGTGAGGATATATTACCAGAAACAACTGGTGAGAGCCCCATCGTTAGTACTAGTGAGGATAGGAATGAGACAGGTAAACATGCACCAACAGGGAATACAGTCACAGAAACCCAAGGCAAAGGGAAACCAAGCCTGTGCACATACTATGCACTTGGTATCTGCAGGCATGGGAAATCTGGAAAAAAACAGATGGGATGTGCATCTTTGACCACCCTGGAAAATGTCATGCCCATATGACAACAGGAAAATGCAAACTCCCTTCCTGTAAGCTTTTTCACCCTGAAATGTGTCCCTCTTCAGTACAGGAAAGACTGTGCTATAAAGGGGACAAAAAAATACAAAACATCCAGGCCATGGGAAAACCTGGGTAGCCACAGCCACTCAAGAGGAAGAGGTTTTTTAGTGCCAGGAAGGAAAAAAAACTGGCAGGAAATGGCAGAAATCGTACGCCAAATCCAGTCACTAATACCACCAGTCCAATGACATTCTTCTTTGCAGATATACAGGGTCTAAAGCCAGCAACAAACAACAAAATACCTTTTATCCGTGGACTGCTTGCAGAGGCAAATGCAATGTTCGCGGCTTTCACAGAGACCCACATAAAGGATCACTTGGACAACGAAATATGGATCCCAGGTTACAACCTATACGGATGCGACAGAGTGAACAGGCAGTAGGGAGGGGGAGGTTGATCTGTATATCACAGAGTCACTTGTTTGCACAGAACTGCTTAATGCCTCAAATGATGTAGTGGAAATTTTAGCAGTAAAGATCGAGAACCAAAACCTAGTCATTGTGGTAGTCTACAAGCCTCTGGATGCAACGTCCCAGGAATTCCAGGAACAGCTGTTAAAAATTGACCACTGTCTGGAAAATCTTCCAGCTCCTGCCCCCAACATCTTGCTCCTGGGGGATTTCCACTTGAGGCACCTAAAATGGAGGAATATAGCAAATAATGTTGTTGCAGTGGTACCACCAAGAGGCAGCTCTAACGAGAACTCACACACACGAGCTTTTAAATCTCTGCACAAAATTCAACTTAAACCAGCAAATAATAGAGCCTACTAGACTGGAGAATACACTACACCTCATCTTCACTAACAATGATGATCTGATAGGAAATGTCACCATATCAAAAACAATATACTTAGATCACAACATAATCGAAGTTCAGACATGTATGCGCAGAGCCCCAGACCGACAAAATGAGATTAGTCAATAGAGAGCCTTCACCAAATTCAACTTCAATAACGAGAACATAAAGTGGGACCAAGTAAATGATATAAGCTGGTAAGATAGACTAAGCAACACAGACCCCAACTTATGGCTAAAACAGATTAACTCGGTGGCACTCGATGTATGCTCAAGGCTTATTCCTTTAAGAAAAAGGAGGAGTAGATGTAAAATAGAAAGAGACAGGCGCTCTCTTTACAGGTGACGGAAAAGAATAACAGAGCAGCTAAAACAGGCCAATATATCTGAAATGCGTAGGGAGTCACTGGTCAGAGAAATAGCAAACATTGAACTTAAGCTAAAGGAATCGTATATGAGTCAGGAATCACAGGAAGAACTAAAAGCCATAAATGAAATCGAAAGAAACCCAAAGTATTTCTTTTCTTATGCCAAATCAAAGTCAAGAACAACATCCCGTATTGGGCCCTACTTAAACAAGATGGGTCCTACACAGATGACAGCAAGGAAATAAGTGAGCTACTCAAGTCCCAATATGACTCAGTTTTTAGCAAGACGCTAACCAGACTGAGAGTCGAAGATCAAAATGAATTTTTTATGAAAGAGCCACAGAATTTGGTTAACACAAGCCTATCTGATGTTATCCTGACGGCAAATGACTTCGAACGGGCGATAAATGACATGCCCATGCACTCTGCCCCAGGGCCAGACTCATGGAACTCCGTGTTCATCAAGAACTGCAAGAAGCCCCTATCACGAGCTTTTACCATCCTATGGAGAGGGAGCATGGACACGGGGGTCGTCCCACAGTTACTAGAAACAACAGACATAGCCCCACTCCACAAAGGGGGCAGTAAAGCAATAGCAAAGAATTACAGACCGATAGCACTAACATCCCATATCATAAAAGTCTGAAAGGGTCCTAAGAAGCAAGATCGCCACCCATCTAGATACCCATCAGTTACACAACCCAGGGCAACATGGGTTTAGAGCAGGTCGCTTCTGTCTGTCTCAACTACTGGATCACTACGATAAGGTCCTAGATGCACTAGAAGACAAAAAGAATGCAGATGTAATATATACAGACTGCAAAAGCCTTTGACAAATGTGACCATGGCATAATAGGGCACAAAATGCATGCTAAAGGAATAACAGGAAAAGTTGGTAGATGGATCTATAATTTCCTCACAAACAGAACACAAAGAGTAGTAGTCAACAGAGTAAAGTCTGAGGCGGCTATGGTGAAAAGCTCTGTTCCACAAGGCACAGTACTCGCTCCCATCTTGTTCCTCATCCTCATATCCGACATAGACAAGGATGTCAGCCACAGCACCGTGTCTTCCTTTGCAGATGACACCCAAATCTGCATGACAGTGTCTTCCATTGCAGACACTGCAAGGCTCCAGGCGGACATCAACCAAATCTTTCAGTGGGCTGCAGAAAACAATATGATGTTCAGCGATGAGAAATTTCAATTACTCCGATATGGTAAACATGAGGAAATTAAAACTTCATTATAGTACAAAACAAATTCCTTCCACAAAATGAAGCGAAAAACCAACGTCAAAGACCTGGGAGTGATCATGTCGGAGGATCTCACCTTCAAGGATCATAACATTGTATCAATCGCATCTGCTAGAAAAATGACAGGATGGATAATGAGAACCTTCAAAACTAGGGATGCCAAGCTCATGATGACACTCTTCAGATCGCTTGTTCTATCTTGGCTGGAATATTGCTGCACACTAACAGCACCTTTCAAGGCAGGTGAAATTGCTGACCTAGAAAATGTACAGAGAACCTTCACAGCATGCATAACGGAGATAAAACACCTCAATTACTGGGAGCGCTTGAAGTTCCTGAACCTGTATTCCCTGGAACGCAGGCGGGAGAGATACATGATTATATACACCTGGAAAATCCTAGAGGGACTAGTACCGAACTTGCATACGAAAATCACTCACAACGAAAGCAAAAGACTTGGCAGACGTTGCAACATCCCCCAATTAAAAACAGGGGTGTCACTAGCACGTTAAGAGACAATACAATAAGTGCCAGGGACCCGAGACAGTTCAATTGCCTCCCAGCATACATAAGGGGGATTACCAATAGACCCTTGGCTGTCTTCAAGCAAGCACTGGACAAGCACCTAAAGTCAGTACCTGAGCAGCCGGGCTGTGGCTCATATGTTGGATTGCATGCAGCCAGCAGTAACAGCCTGGTTGATCAGGCTCTGTTCCACCAGGAGGCCTGGTCACAGGTAGGGCCGTGGGGGCGTTGACCCCCGGAACTCTCTCCAGGTACTCCAGGTATTACCAAATCTCTTTCTACACATAGCTCAATTAAAGGCTCCCCATTTTCATTTACCCCTGGCACCCCAAATTTACCTACTACTTCCTCCACAACATTTTTGCCCACTTTAGAATTGAAATCCCCAACCACCATTATGCTCACACTTGGTTCAAAACTCCCCACGCATTCACTCAACATTTCCCAAAATTTCTCTCTCTCCTCTACACTTCCCTCTTCTCCAGGTGCATATACACTTACTATAACCCACTTTTCACATCCAACCTTTGTTTTACTATACATAATCCTTGAATTAATACATTTATAGTCCCTCTTTTCCTGCCATAACTTATCCTTCAACATTTTTGCTACTCCTTCTTTAGCTCTAACTCTTGTTGAAACCCCTGACCTAATACCACTTATTCCTCTCCACTGAAACTCTCCCACCCCCTTCAGCTTTGTTTCACTTAAAGCCAGGACATCCAGCTTCTTCTCATTTATAACATCCACAATCATCTGTTTCTTATCATTTGCACAACATTCACGCACATTCAGACTTCCCACTTTGACAATTTTCTTCTTATTCTTTTTAGTAATTATTACAGGAAAAGAGGTTACTAGCCCATTGTTCCCGGCATTTTAGTTGTCTTTTACAACACGCATGACTTAGGGAGGAAATATTCTTATTCCACTTCCCCATAGGTATAAAAGGAAAAGTAATAGGACCAAGAACTATTAAGATAAAATCAGAGAAAACTCAGATGAGTGTGTATAAATAAACATGTACATGTATGTGTAGTGTGACCTAAGTGTAAGTAGAAGTAGCAAAATGTACCAGTAATTTTGCATATTTATGAGACAGACAAAAGACACCAGCAATCCTACCGTCATGTAAAACAATTACAGGCTTTCGTTTCACACTCACTTGGCAGGACGGTAGTACACCCCTGGGTGGTTGCTGTCTACCAACCTATCTGATAGTAATATCCAGATAATAACACACTATGATGGAAGGGCCATAGTGATGCATGATAGTCATATTTTTTTTAACACGTCGGCCGTTTCCCACTGAGGCAGAGTGACCCAAAAAGAAAAAGAAAATCCCAAAAAGAAAGAAAAACTTTCATAATCATTCAATACCTATATCATCACTCATATATAATCACTGTCTTCGCAGAGGCACTCAGATACGACAGTTTAGGAGTCCCCCCAAACTGCCCGTATCCCAAACCCCCTCCTTTAAAGTGCAGGTGCTGTACTTCTCATTTCCAGGACTCAAGTCCAGCTAATCGGTTTCCCTGAGTCCCTTCACAAAACATTACCCTGCTCGCACTCCAATAGCTCGTCAGGTCCCAAAAACCATTTGTCCTCATTCACTCCTATCTAACACTCTCACACACGCTTGTTGGAAGTCCAAGCCCCTCACCCACAAAACCTATACCCCCTCCCTCCAAACCTTTCAAGGACAACCCCTATCCCTCCTTCCTTTCCCTGCAGATTTATACACTCTCCAAGTCATTATATTTTGTTCTATTCTCTCTAAATGACCAAACCACCTCAGCAACTCTTCTTCAACCCTCTGGCTAATACTTTTAGTAACTCCACACCTCCTCCTAATTTCCATACTATGAATTCTCTCCATAATATTTACATCACACATTGCCCTTAGACATGACATCTCCACTGTCTCCAGCCTCCTTCTCACTGCAGAATTTACAACCCATGCTTGACCAATTATTACCAAAAATTAAACATACAATCTGTGATCATATGCAAAAAATTAATGTAATTTATTAGGTTAAAAAAAAGATCTAAAGAAAATTAATGTTCATTACTAAGTTAGCAAAATCAGAAGCAAAATTCATAGTTCTTGTCTGATTTTTGCTAAAAAGTATATGCATATTTCTACATACCAGAAAAAATGCAAATGATAAAAAAGGAAAAGAAAGTAAAAACCAGATGATTAGGTGAGTATTTGTTTTATTATTATTTTTTTTATTATCAACGGGCCTTTCCCCACCGGAGGGGGGCCCCGAAAAAGAAAAACTTTCACCATCTTCACTCCATCACGTTTTGCCAGAAGGGTGTTTTACACTACGTTTTTAAATGCAACATTAACCCCCCCTTTCAATGCGGGCATTTATTCCCTCTCCAGGACTCAACCCGGCCTCCCTTTCCCCTGAACCCCTTCATAAATTTACTTGCTCACACTCCAAAGCACGTAAGTATAAAAACATTTTCTCCTTTTCACTCCTATAAAACACGCTCACGCAGCCTCGGGGAAGCCCAAAGCCCCCCACACAAAACCTCCTTTACCCCCCCCTCCCCCCCTTCCTAGCCGACCCCTACCCCCCTTCCCTTTTCCATACAGACTGATAACTCTTGAAGTCATTCTGTTTCGCCCATTTTCTACATGCCCAACCACCTAAACAACCCTTTTCACCCCCTCGGGACAACATTTTGGTAACCCCCGCCCTCCCCTAATTTCCCAAAAACTAAATTCTCTGCATTAATTCACACCACCCCAGTTTTGTTATCGCCCAAATATTTAGATAAATAGCATTATTATTTTTCGAACTGGAAATTGGGCCCCTTTAAAACCCGTTTCTGAATGAACAAAGTTGAAAACTATTGTATTAAGGGAGTATACATAATATTTATGATTATTGTTTTTTACATGATAATTTTGCTCAAACAAGTATGCATAATTTGTAACATTATTTGAGATTGATTGAATGAAAGTGTCAAGATAATGAAGGGCTGAAGTGGGAGGTTTTTTAACAAACCCCTTTGAGAAGAACTAGTTTCTGTTTTCCCAAACTCTGTACTCCTGAAACCCCCCAATGAAGGGGGAAGTACACCCCTCCCCCTTTAAAAAAGGAATCTGCCAAAAGGGTAAGAATACCATTTAATAGAAATTTTTTTTTTAATATTATATGAAAACAACCACATGGGGATTAAAAATTTTTAGCTCTAGATCTTTCGCACTTCGGTGTCACGAGCTATACAGTGGTCAAAAAAGCAACAGATAGGGGGGGAAAAATTCTCGAGGAAAGGCAAAAGGATCCTGGTAGCCCATGCCCCACACTTTTTCATGAGAAGAACACAAACGAATTTTCCTTTTTGACTGAAAACAAATGAACTTTTTTTTTAGGGGTACACAAACTGTTTTTTCTCTTTAATGAAAATGTTTAAGGATTTAGGAACAAAGACACTTCTGTATTATATATAATAGGGAGGAGGGTATGCTTTTTGGGATGAGTGTTATGAATGAAGCAATCCACAAAGCATGGGCATTAAAATCTGAAGCTTTGGTTTTTTTGGAAGTACAGAAAAATTTTTAAAGATGAAAAGGGTTGAATATAAAGGCTTGCCAAAGGGGTAGGTCATCTGTGCGCATTCCTTCTGTGTACTAAACAAGAATGGACGATTGCCCTTCCCCCTACTGTATACAAAGCTATTTTGATTTCCTAAATCATTAGAGAAATTTTTCCCCTTATTCTTCTTGGCACCTCCGCATCATATTATTCTAGGGGTGCCAGGGTTTATATTCAGAATCCAGTACCAAAAATTTTTTGATATATACGAGTGAGAAAGCATTGATGCTTCCAAAACAGCTGTAGGTGAGGGGCTGAAAAGGGGGAAGGAGCGTGCTTTTCAAAACACTTAACCTGAGCTCAGTTTGGGTCAGGGGGAGAATTTTTTTTGTGTGAATGCCCATTTTTTCCCAGACTTCGATTTTTAGCTTGGGATGTACTATCAGGGCTTTTATTTCTTTTCAATTTCGGATGAGTTTTTAAAAATCATGTTTTCAAAAAATAAATGTGGAATTGTTGCTTTCAGAGGTTTTGTATATGGAGTATAGGAGAGAAAAAAGAGGATTTAAAAAGAGGGGGGAAAGAAAGAAAAAAGGGGAAAATTTTAAAGGGGGGGAATTTATCAACAAATTTTGTTGAAAATAAGAAAAAGTTTGGAGTGGATCCACCCAAAAAACTGGGGAAAAATGGGTTTGTTATTAAAAAAGGGGAGGGGAGAGTTATGAAATGGAGAGTTAGAGATATCAAAATGGGGAAATTTTAAGGAATTTGTTAATTTTGAAAAGATAAGAAATGTTTTTTGTGTATAGGGAAAAGAGGAAAACATTAATAGGAGTGAGGAAAAACCCCTTGTGGTGTGGGGGAAGTGCGTTGGCAGTGAGCAGAAAAAAAGGGGGGATAAGCATTGGGTTTATGGAAAAAGATGAAATGTTAAAAGCAGGTAGGGATATATTTTTGGAGGGGGTTAGTGTTTTTTTAATAAATGAAAGGAAAAGGGGGAAAGGTCCCTAGGGGGTAGAGACATGCATATTCCTTTATAAAAAGGCAGGGGGGACAAAAGAGAGTAAAAATTTATGAGGAAAAAGTCGTTATATCCCTGGAAAGTGTATGGTAGATTTTTTTTTTTTTTTTTTTTTTCAAAAAGTTGGTCGTTCCCACCGAGCGGGGTGACCCCAAAAAAAAGAAAATCCCCAAAAAAAAATACTTTCATATCATTAAACCCTTTCACCCACTCACACATTTCACTGCTTTTGCAGAGGTGCTCAGAATACAACAGTTTAAAAGCAATACTAAAAGATAACAACATATCCCCCCAAACTGCCAAACCAAACCCCCCTTTAAAAAGTGCAGGCATTGTACTTCCCTTTTCCAGGACTAAAGCCCGATAAAAGAAAAAAAACCTTTTCCCTGAACCCTTTTCACAAAATTTTATTGATTAATTTGAGTAAAAGAGAGTAAAATACAGTGCCCAAAGGGGGCTTTAAGAAAGGTGGGGGATTTAGCCAAAGTTTTGCAGTGAAAACAAAAGGAAACAGTTTTTTTTAAATTTGGGGGAAAAGGGTTTTTTGTGCTTTTATGGATTTAGAAAAGGATTTGATAGGGTGATAGGGGGGGCAATGGGGCAGAGTTGCAAATGTAGGGAAATGGGAGTTTATTGAAAGCGGTAAAAAGCTTTTTTGAATAATGGCTGGTTAGAGTATGTAGGTAGGGGGGGTTTTATTCCCCCATAAAATGGGTTCGACAGGGATTGTGAGTCCCCATGGTTGTTTAATATATTTATAGATGGAGTATAAGAAAAGTGAAGCGGGATGTTGGCAAGGGGTTTGGGGGGTTAAAAGAAAAGAACAAACACAAAGTGGGAGTTGTCACAGTGCTCTTTGCGATACACTGGTTTTGGGGAGATTTAACAAAATTTTGCAGGGGTTGGGTTTGATGAGTTTGTGGGGTATGTAAAGAAGATTTTAAAAGTGAATATAGGAAAGATAAGGGATGAGGATAATAAAAAATAGGAAAAGGAAATTGGATACGATGGGGAGAGAGAGAGAGGAGGGGGTGGATGTGTTCAGATATTGGGAGGGGAATGTCAGCAAGGGGTCTATGAATATAGGTGAATCATAAAAATTGATGGGGGGGACAAAAGATGGTGGTCACGGGATTCGGGGAACAAAGAACTTTATCCATGAAACAAAGGGGGGGAATGATGAAGTATATTTATCCCATACTCTTTTATGGGTGTGAGGCTGGGGTTTGAATTTGCAACAAGGAAAGGTGAGGGCCCTGGAGTGTCATGCCTGAGGCAAGTTGGGGTGGGTATAATGCAAGGGAAACCATATTTGGAATTAGGGGGAGTGGGGATTACCAAAACTATTTCCAAGGGTGAGGGGGGGTTATTGATATGGTTTAGACATGTAGAGAGGATGAAAAAAAATAGAAAGACTTTGAGGGAAAAACACGAGTGGGGAAAGGGGGGTAGGGGGCGCCTAGAAAAGGCTGGAGGGAGGGGGGAAAGGAGGTTTTTTTGTGCAAAGGGCTTAGACTTCCACAAGCATGGGAGCTGTTAGACAGGGGTGAATGGAACAAAAGGTTTTTTTCGATGTGATGTGCGTTGGGGTAAGCATGGTAACATTTATGAAGGGATGGGGAAAAACAGGTTTCACTTGGGAAGGGGTTTAATATTATATTTTTAACTGTTTTTGTAGGGATGCCCCCGGCAAGACATGATGGAGTGAAGATGAAATTTTTCTTTTTTTTGGGGCCCCCCTGCCTGGGGGGGAAACTGCCGATGTATTGGGGGACAGCAAACCCAGGGGGGTACTACTCTCCAAGTAAGTAAAACGAAAGCTGTAATTGTTTTTTCTATGGAGGGTTGCTGGTTCTTTTTTTTTGTCTCATAAAAAAGCAAGATTTCAGGTATGTCTGCTACTTCAATTACACTTGCCACATACACATAATGTAAAATTTTTGCATAAAACTCATCTGTGTATTCTTTGATTTTCTTAATAGTTCTTGTTCTTATTACTTTCTTTTTTAAACCCTGGGAATTGAATAAGAATCTTTTCTCCCCTAAGCCCTGGGTTGTAAAAGTTAACTAAAAAGGGAACAATGTAGTAGTAACCCCTTTTTCCCGTATAGGCACTGAAAAAAAAATGAAGAAAAACCTCAAAAGGGGGTTTTGAAAAATGAGTGGGTGTTGGCAAATGATCGAAAGAGAGTTGGATGTTATGAATGAGAAAAGCTGAGTCCGGCTTTAATGAAACAAAACTGAAAGAGGTGGGAGGTTTTAAATGGGGGGAAAAAATTGGGTTTGGTCAGGGGGTTTTAATAGAGTTGAGCTAAGAGGAGTAGCAAAATGTTTTAAGGAAAGTTATGGCGGAAAAGAGGGAATAAAAATTTATAAAATTTAATATTGTGTGGGGTAAAAAATAGAGTTGGATTGAAAAGTGGGTAAGTAAGCTTATGCACCTGGGGAAGAGTAATGTAGAGGAGAAGGGGAGATTTCGGAACATTGAGTGAGTGCAGGGGGAAATTGAACCAACGGGATCTTTTGGTTTGGGGGCTAAAGGTAAAAAAGTTTGGGGGGGGGAAAGGGAAATTTGGGTGCCAAGAGTAAATGAAAATGGGGGGCCCCTTTAAAAGCTATGGTAAAAGAGGTTTGGTAATAAGTAAACATATTTATGAAAAAGAGGGTAAATAAATATACAAGGTATGATAGGCATGTAATGAAAGTAGTTTTTTAGATTATGTATTTGTGGGTAAAAGGTTTTATGGGTAGGGCCCCGGAGTACAGTTTATAGAGGGGAAAAATTCAATCTTTTTAGTTTACTACATTTGAGTAGAGGGGAGAGGGACAAAAAGGAAAATCAACAACAAGTAAAAGAGAGGGACCAAATTCAACTTCAATAACAAAAAAATAAAGTGGGACCCAAATAAACCAAGTCCTAACCGATATAACTGGGGAAAATATACTAAGCAACACAGACCCCCAAATTATCCCAGAAAATTAACCGGTGCACCGATTATGCACAAAGGGTTATTCCCCTAAGAAAAAGGAGGAGTAGATGTAAAAAAGAAAGGACAGGGCTCCCCTTTTCAGGCGACGGAAAAAAATAACAGAGCGGCTAAAAGAGGTCCAAAAAAATCTGAAATGCTGGGGGACAGGTCAGAGAAATAGCAAAACACGAACTTAAGCAAAAGAATCCTTTTGGAGTCAGGGAAACGGGAAAACTAAAAGCCAAATGAAATCGAAAAAACCCAAAGTTTTCTCTCCCACCCAAAACAAATCGAGAACAAAAGTCCAGTATTGGGCCCCTACTTTAAAAAAGATGGGGTCCCCACAGATGACAACAAGGAAAAAAGTGAGTATCAAGTCCCAATATGACTCAGTTTTTTTGCAAGCGCTAACCGACTGGAGTCGAAGATCAAAATAATTTTTTTGAGAGAGCCACAAAATTTGATTAAAACAAGCCCATCCCATTTTCCGACGCCAAAAGACTTCGAAAAGCATAAAGAAATGCCCTCACTTCCCCGGCCAGACTATGAACTCTGGTTCATCAAAACTCAAGAAACCCCTATCACAGCCTTTTCCACCTTGGGGAGGGGGCATGGACACGGGGGGGCGCCCCCAGTTACTAAAAAAAACAGACATACCCCCCCCCCACAAAGGGGGCAGTAAAACAACAGCAAAAAACTACAGACCAATGCACTAACATCCCATATCATAAAAATCTTGAAAGGGCCTGAAAAAGATCACCAGCATCTAAAACCCCCATTACCAACCCAGGGGAACATGGGTTTAGAACGGTCGCCCCTTTTGTTCCCAAAATTTGGAACTACGCAAGGTCCTAAAGCATAGAACAAAAGAATGCAGAGTAAATATATACGACTTTTCAAAAAACCTTTGACAAGTGTGACCCCGGCGTAATAGCGCACAAAATGCGCCTAAAGGTAACAGGAAAAATCGGTCGATGGTAAATTTCCTCACTAACGAACACAGAGAGTAGTTTCAAAAGAGTAAATCCAGGGATACGGTGAAAAGCTCTGTTCACAAAGGACAGCTCGCTCCCATCTTTTTTTTTTCCCTCCCTTATATCCCCATAGACAAGGGTGTCACCACGACCCTGTTTCCTTTGCAGATGACACCCAATCTGCATGACAGTGTCTTCCATTGCAACACTGCAAAATCCGCAGACTCAACCAAATCTTTCAGTGGGCGCAGAAAACAATATGAAGTTCAACGATGAAATTTCAATTACCAATTTGTAAACATAGGAAATTAAAACTTCATCAGAGTACAAAAAAAATTCTGGCCCCAAAATAGAGCGAAACACAAAGTCAAAGACCGGGGGTGATATGTCGGGGGATTCACCCTTTAAGGGCCATAAAATTTTATCAATGCATCTGTAGAAAAATGACAGGGTGGGTAATGGGGAAACCCTTCAAAAAGGGGGGGCCAGCCCCTAACACCCTTCAGGTCACTTTTTCTATCTAGGCTGGAATATTGTGCCATAAAAGCACCTTTCAAGGCATGAAATTGCCGACCCAGAAAATGTACAGAGAACTTTTACGGCGCGCATAACGGGGATAAAACACCCCAATTATTGGGAGGCTTGAGTTCCAAACCCGTATTCCCTGGAAGCGGGGGGAGAGATACAGATTTTATACACCGGAAAAACCTAAAAGGGGCTTTCCCAATTGCCCCGAAAAACCTCACTATGAAAGCAAAAAGCTTGGCAAACGATGCACCATCCCCCCAATGAAAAGCAGGGGGGTCATAGCACGTTAGAGACCAAAAAAAGTGTCAGGGGCCCAGGGCTGTTTCAACTGCCCCCCACAACATAAGGGGGATTACCAAAAGACCCTGGCTCTCAATGGCACTGGACAAGCACCCAAAATCAGTTCCTGATCACCCGGGGGTGGCCGATGTTGGTTTTCGTGCGCCCGCAGCAACAGCCTGGTTGACAGGCCTTTTATCCACCCGGAGGCCTGGTCTCAGACCGGGCCCGGGGGTTTACCCCGGGGAAAACCTCTCCAATAGCCCCAGATAGAGGTAAAGTGTATAAAGTAAGGGGGAGGAAGTTTTGGGTGAGATTAAAACAACTTGGCGAAAGGTGGGCAATCAAGTATGGGGAATGGGGGAGGGGGGAAGAGGGGGTAGATAGTTTAAACATGCGTACAAAGGGGGCAGAGTTTTTGTTTGGCTAAGGAAGGACCAAAGGGGGAAAGAAAAGTGATTGGGGAAATGATGAAGTAAAGGGGGTGATAAAATAGAAAAAGGTAGCTTATGAGAGGTGGTTTTTACAAAGGAGAAGTGATATAAGAAGGGCAGAGTATATGGAGAGTTAAAGAAAGGTGAAGAGAGTGGAAAAGGAGAGCAGATAATAGAGTGGGAGAGGCACTGTTAAGAAATTTTGATGAAAATAAGAAAAAATTTTTGGAGTGAGTCAAACAAGTTAATAAAGCCTAGGGAACGAATGAATTTGTCAGTTAAAAACAGAGTAGGGGGAGTTCATAGATGGGTAGCTGGAGGTATTAGGTAGATGGCTGGAATATTTTGAGGAACTTTTAAATGTTGATGAAGAAAAGGAGGCAGTAATTTCATGCACGGGTCAATGAAGAAGAAGAAGAAGAATAAGAAGAAGAAGAGTGAAGAAGAGCAGGATGTCAGTGTGGGGGAGGTGCGTGAGGCATTTATTTATTTATTTATTTATTTTATGTCTTTGCAAACAGTACATTGAGATTTTGTATTTACAATAGTGGGTTGCAGTGCAAAGAGAGCCTCTATTATGCCTAGGCATTATGGGCCAACTTAACATTATTGGCTTACAGTCTACTTAACACTAAGGAGTATATCATAGTTGTACAGTAGGATAGTAATTATTTCATAGTTGTACAGTAGAATATTAATTATAAATGAATCAAGATGCTTGTCTCGGAGATTCTTGTAGGTTTAGATATTGCTGGTAGCAACAGGCAGTTACTCATTGTGTTTGTGAATTCAGTTACTTGTGGGTCCTGGTCGTGTAGTATGTTTATGTTGAAATCTCCTGTTAGTAGTAGGTGGTCTTTATTCATGTGTGCATCAGTAATCATGTTTCCTAGTTTTTCACTAAAGTGATAAATGTTTGACTGTGGTACTCTGTAGATGTTTATAACTGTGAGGGGTTTTTGCAGGTCTTTTGATTTAAATTTGGCTATGATATATTCTCCATGTTCATCCCTTGTGCAAGATTTATTGATACATTCGATTTGATTTGAGTAGTATATAGCTGTTCCTCCCCCTTGCTGGTCTGCTCTACAGTTGTGTATGGCCATGTAGCCAGGAATGGTATAGAAATTTGTAATATCAGGCTTAAGCCAGGTTTCTGTGAGTGTGATGATTAATATACAGTGATCCCTCGTTTTTCGTAATTAATCCGTTCCTGGAGCCGTTACTTTAAAGGAAATTTACGATTTACGAATCAATTTTCCCCATAAGAAATAATGTAAATACAATTAACCCTTTGAGGGTCGACAGGCCCTCTCCGAAACTCGTTCTCAGGGTCGGCCAAATTTAAAAAAAAAAAAAAATTATTTTCTCTTATGAAAAGATAGAGAATCTTTTCCCGATCATAACGACACCAAAAGTTTGAAATTTGATAGAAAACTTACGGAATTATGCTCTCGCAAAGTTAGCGGTCTCGGCGATGTTTACGCATCGGCGATTTGGCCCACTTTGAGCCCCATTTTCGGCCAATTTCACTGTACTAGTCGACAAAAACATGAATATTTCGCTAGAACTCCCATTTTTTCTATCGAATGGGTGCAAGAAACCATCCATTTATAAATTCAACTATCCAGTACAGTGGTCAGAATTTAGCAATTTGCCAATTTCACACAAATTTCAAAAGATGCCAATTTCCGAATAGGGTCCAGAATAAACAAGAAAGACATTCCTGGCACTAAAATGACATTTCCTCTAGTCATTAGTCACGTCTCAAGGCCCTCTTATATTCTTTTTGCTTTCCACTTTGAATTTTTATTCTCACAAAAAATATAAGATTTACTGTTATGCAGACTACTGCATTAGTGTAAAAAATGGTATAAATATTATTGGTGCACTTGTGAAAGAATATTAGACTCACCAGTTGACGTGTATTGCATGCTTGGCACGATTTGTTTACTTTTGAAGTTTGGTAAAAATCGAACATTTCTGCTACTTTGAGCTCAATTTCAAGGCACCTTTCATTGTAAAACCAGTCAAAATCATCTCAATTTCTGTAATATGTCTTCCATTCTATAAAATGAGACCAAGAAAACTAGAATACAACAATAAATACCATACGAAAAATACACTGCAAAGTCGCTGATTTATTAAAAAAAAATGGTCAAAGTTTTTTTTTCTCATTATGCACTGTGTGCTGCAGGATTTTTTTTAGACTGTGCACACTGACCACATAGACCATTTTTTCATAGAAGGGCCCTCCCAGCTTTCTCCCACTAGATTTGAGGCCGCTTGAATTTATGAGTACATACTCAAAAACCCCTACGCGTAAGACGTACTAGTACGACCAAAAAACCCCTCAAAGGGTAATCCATTCCTAAACCCCCAGAAAAAATTAAAACAAAAAAAATTTTTAATGAAATATACATGTATACATAAAAAATACAAGGGGAAATGATAATGAAACATTAACAGATAACCTTACCTTTATTGGAGATTCTTTTAGTGATGAAGACTGGAGGAGGAGAGAAGTGGATGTTTAATTTTTGGGAAGGGGAACCCCCCTTCCCATCAAACCTCAGGACCAATTGCTTTTCTGGGGTTGTTTGCCTTCTCTTTTCTTAATGCCACTAGGCCCATCTTGAGAGTCAATGGAGTCCTGTCTGCAAAATAATTGTGGAGAGAGTCTGTTTCTGGTGTCTCTTTAACACTTCCCTAAAATGGCCCAGACTTGGTCACTGTACATTTTGCCATAGGGTTTTTGAACAACCTTTTGTTGGGGGGTGAGGTTTTCTCCATAAAAGCTTCCATCTTCCCCCACTAGAAAAATCTCTTTAATTTCTAAAAGAAGGCACCTTCTTCCATCTCTCTTCCCCCTCCTCTGCGCAAGTTCGAGCTGTGATGTGTTGCTTTTCCCTGCTGAACTTTTTGCAGCCCCTCATGGTGAGCTCTTTGTTGTGGTTTCCCACTAATTCTTCCACATCTCCAAACTCAAACCCAAACCCCCCATGGAACCCCCCCAGTCCCACAATTGATTTTACAACAGACATAGGTCATCGGGGTCAGTCCGAAACCCTTCAAATCCCCTTGTCGACAAAATTGGGCCAAAATTTTTCTCCGGCGAGTTCAAATTTTCCTGGTAGTCCTCCCCCCCAAGCCATCCCTATAAGGGTTTTGCAAGGGGAGGATGCTAAAAAGTGGTTCTCTCCAAAATTCCCTTAGGGTAAGTGAGTGTCTGTGGTCACAGTCAACACCTGTGAAACTTTGCTTTTGTGTGGATTTTTTTTAAAGTTTGCGATGCCTCTGGTCCGGGGGGGGGAGAGGGTGGTATTTGGGGGCAAGAATTTACGGATAAACCCCCAAAAACCCTAAAAATTTTAGGTCTCCAAGTTTGGGGGATAAAGCAGGTGCATTGTCCATTACTAGAGGCACTTGAGATCCAGGAGATTCCTTCCGTGGGAAACAAATTTTATTGAAACCCCTAGACGAAATTTCCCTCATGACCCATGCCTTTACTATTAGATTTCCAAACACACACAATTTCTCTTCTACATTGTTTTTCCGAAAAACAGGGATTTTTGAATGGACACTTTGTAATGGCTTCACTTTGAAAATCCCCATAGCATTAGCACAGAACATTTTGTGTCGCCCGTCTTTATAGGTTGTGTCCTGGCATTGCCTTTTCCTTTGTGTAATGAAGGTCCTCTTTGGCATTTTTTCCAAAAAAAGGCCGTTTTTTGTCACAATGAACACTTTTTCAGGTTTCAGTCCTTCAGCCCTATGTACTCCTGGAATTTTGCACATATTTTTTGCCGCCTTGTGGCCGAACTGGCGCCTCCCATGCCTTACCCCACGTGTATGCCCGTACGGTTCTTAAATCTCTCAAACCAGCCAGGCTGGCCTTAAATTCATCACATCACCACTATTTGCAGGCAATTTCTTTACCAAATCTTCAGCAACTGCCTAGCCTTTTTTACAATTAAACGAAGTCTAAAATTTCTCCTGCTAATTGTTTCTCATTTATCCACACCCCAAAAATAACTTCTCAACCTCTTCGGTACTGGGGATCTCATTTTTGTCGGCATAGTACTCCCTTTGCAACAACGATCCTGATTCCTTTTTTTCCACTATGGAACATAAGGTTGTGTAGGGTTTTTATACTCCGGACAATTCGGCCCATTTACCACTTTCATATGTTCAAAGATGGTTTCTTAAAAATTTAATCGTTTTCTCACCTTCTTTCACAGGCTTGGGACTAGGGCCTTTTTTTGGGGGCCAGTAGCTTATTTAGTACTTGCAGGCACTAAAATAAATGGAATATTATGAAATATTTCGCTGGAGCACGCGAGGGGACCTTTGCTCATTGGTAAACAATGCCAGACTGGCTACCGCCGTGGCTCATGCCGTGGGTACGCGTCCCGGACGAACTAAATCGCGATCAACCTATGAAAAGTGAGTCCATGTTTATATGAAAATACCTTTATGATTGGCGAATTTTACGATTGCCGAGAACTACGAAAAGCGAATGTATTGGAATGAAGGGAATTGAGTAATGCTGTGAGGTCATCATAATGTTTGCTCAAGGATCTGACATTGTAGTCAAAGATGGTTATGTTATTGTTTGCACTGAGTAATGTCTTTGCTTGGTCTGCTGTGTAGCAATTAGAGTTACTGGTTGATTCGTGTAATTCATTTTGTAAAAAGTTTACATCAGGATCTACGCCTGTAATTATAGGATGAGAGTAATTTTACAAACTAGATTTTCTGAGTAAAATGATATAAGATTTATATTGAATCTACAACTTATGACTAAAAATTTGAAAGAAAAAGGGATTATTGCAGAATAGATAATTCAGTTATACACTTAAGCATCTAATAGCACCTTAATTATTTTAACAATTGTGAATATATGAACTAAGGTTGTTATATAAATCTAAAATAAAGGAGAAAATATATAAGGGACTAAATTAAGTAATGGTAAACAAAGTTCAATGGACAGATAGTCACTATGATATAATATAATGGGAAAATAGTGAACTTATTACACTTGAGCACCTGAGAATAGCACCTCGATTATTTTAGCAATTGTGAATATATGAACTAAGGTAGTTATATAAAGCTAAAATAAAGGAGAAAATATATAAGGGACTAAATTAAGTAATGGTAAATAAAGTTCAATGGACAGATAGTCACTATGATATAATATTGATTTGGGAGTAAGATCTGATTTGTAATATATATAATAAGTTGAGCAATTAATTGCACTATAAAAAGTAGAGAAATATGAGGTAGCTGGTACTAGCTAGCAACAGATAGTTTTGGGACTCTCACAATAATGTAATTGGAATATACACTAATTGCACACACAATATAAAAGGGACTAAAAAAAGTAGTGGTAAACAGAATTAAATGGACAGGTAGCAACATAGAATGAATGAATTACGTAGAATGAAAAGGGGTAAAGCAGCTGGAACTGACAGGATCATGACAGAAATGTTAAAAGCGGGGGGATATAGTGTTGGAGTGGTTGGTGTTTTTGTTTAACCCCTAAACGGTCCAAACGTATATATACGTCCTTACGCGTAGCACCCCAAACATATATATACGTTTTAATTTTCCTGCCTCCAAATTTGGCACAATTGCCCTGAGATGCCTGGTCAGCATAGAATGGGTCTTAACACTCGGTGTGCACCATATTAAAAATATCTGGAATCACTTAGTACCTTGTGGGAGCTCTAGTTAAATTGAGCGCCAGCTAGAGCAAGGATTCACTGATGTAATGTCATATTAACACTCCTCTTTTAACCCTTTGACTCTTTCAGGCCCCTTTCTGAAACTGTCATTCTATGTCGCTAAATTTTTGAAAAAAAAAAATTATTTTTTCTTATGAAATAAATGAGAATTTTTTTCCGATAAAAATTGACCCAAAAGTTCAAAATTTTGGGTTTCAAAAAAACTCATGGAAATTACGCCCCCTGCAAAGGGTTAGCGGTCTCGGCGAATATGCGTATCGGCGATTTCGGACTTTGAGCCCTATTTTCACCCCAATTCTGTTTTTCCAGTTGCCCCAAATTATAGCTATTTTTTAGAACTCCATTTTATCTATAAAGTTTGAGTACAGAAACCCCCCTTTTTACTTTTTTGGGGAACCCCCCAAATATTTTTTAAAGGTCAAAAAATTTGGCCCAAATTTGGGCCCAATTTACCCCAAACAAAAAAATTCCCAATTTCAAAATGGGGGTCCAAATTAAAAAAGGTAGACATTTTGGCGCTAAAAAACAAAATCCTCTGTTCATTAGTTCACATCTTACCCCCCTTTTGATTTTTTTTGCTTTTTTTTTGGGATTTTTTATTTAATTAAAAAAAAAACAAAAAATTTATTTGTTATGCAAAATCGGGCATTATTGTAAAAATGGTTAAATAATTCGTGAAATAGTGAAAAAATTTTAGACCCCCCAGGGGGCGGGGCATTGGACGGGTGGTGTAAATTTTTTTTCCCCTAAACTTTGGAAAAAAATCGAACTTTTCCCGGGACTTTGAGCTCGTTTAAAGGGTCGTTTTCATCGTCAAAGGTAATAAAAAACCCATCTTATTTCTGTAATATGTTTTCCCCATTTTTTTCCAAGACCATAAAAATTGAAAATTTACTCGTTTAAATTTTACTATTACGAAATTACACTTAAAAGGGTCGCCGTTTTTCCCAAAAAAACGTTCGGGTTTTTGTTTCTTAACGCATTTGTGGGGCTCCCGGGAAATTTTTTTTTTTTTGGGTTGCACACTGAACACACGGCCCATTCTCTCAAAAGGGGGGCCCTTAAGTTTTTTTTTCCGCTTGTTTTAAAAGCCCGCTAGAAAATTTTTGGGGGTTATTTAAGGAAAGGACGTGGCGCGGTAGCGTTTATATACGGGGGAACTGTCCTTTTGGGTGGTGGTTGGGTGGGGGAACCCCAAATTTTTTGGGGGTGGGGAGGGGGGGGAGGGGGGAATGGGGGCCCCCCGGGAAAAAAAGCGGCGCGGGAAGACGGGAAGCATGGGGGAAGAGCGAAGGGGGAAAGGGACGCCCCCCGGGGAAAAGGGGGGGAAAAAAAGGGAAAGAGAAAAAAGACCCCGAAGAGGAAGAAAAAGGGCCGAAGAGGGAAAGAAGAAAAAAAGGAAGAAAAAGGAAGCCGCAAAAAGAAAAAGGAAAAAGAAGGGGAAGGGAAGGGAAGAAGGAAGGGGAACCCAAAGGGAAGGGGAAAGGAAGCGGAAAAAGGGGGAAAGGGGAAAAAAGAGGAAGAAACAAAAAGGGGAAAAAGAAGACGAGAAAGAAAAAGGGAGGAAAGAAGGGGAAAAGAAAAAGAAAAGAAAAAGAAAAGAAAAAAGGGGGGAAAGGAAAAAAGAAAAAAGAAGAAAAAAGAGGGAAGAAGGGGGAAGGGGAAAAAGGGGAAAAAAGGGAAAGAAAAAGAAGAGAAGCGGGGGGGAAGAAGAACAAAAAAGAAAAAGAAGGAAAAAGGGGAAAAAAGAAAAAAAGGGAAAGAAGGAAGGGAAGAAAAATGGGAAAGAAAAAAAAGGGAAAAAGAACAAGAAAAAAAAAAGGGGAAGAAAGGGAAAAAAAGAAAAAAGGGGGGGAAGAACGGAGGAAAAAAGGAAAATTTAAAAAAAGGGGATGAAAGAAAAAGAAAAAGAAAAGAAGAAAAGAAAAAAGGGAAAAGAAAGAAAAAAAGAGGAAGAAAAAAGGTCCCCAAAGGGAAAAAGGGAAGGAAGAAGCCCAAAGCCCCTGAGGGGGGGAAGAAGGGAAGAAAAAGAAAAGGGGAAGAAAAAAGGGAAGGGGAAGGAAATGAGAGAAAAAGAAAAAGAAGAAGGGGAAGGAAAAAGATGAAGAGAAGGGAAAAGATAAAGGGTTTGAAAAAAGGGAAAAGAAGAAAAGGAAGAAAAGAAAAGAAAGGGAATTTAAGGAGTTAAACCGAAGAGAAGAAAAGAGAAGAAGGGGAAGAAAGAAAGAAAAAAGAAGAAAAAAGAAAAGGGGAAAGAAAAAGGGAAAGAAGAAGAAGGGGGGAAAGCAGAGAAGAAAGAAAGGGGCCGATAAAGAAAAAGGGGAACGAAGGGGGAAAGAGGGGAGAAAAAAGAAAGGGAAAGAAGGGGAAGAAAGACGAAGAAAAGAAAAAGAAAAAGACAAAGGAAAAAAGGGGGAAGAAAAGGGGGGAAGAAGAAAAAAAGAGGGAAAAAGTAAAGAAGGAGAAGAAAGAAGAAAGAAAGAAGAAAAAAGGAAAAAGAAAGGGGGGAAGGAAGGGAAAGGGGAAAGAAAGAAGGGGGGGGAAAGACGAAGGGGAAAGGGGGAAGAGGCCAAAAGGAAAAAAGAACGGGAAAAGGGGACAAAAAAGGGAGAAAAAAGGAAAAGAAGTAAGTAAAAAAGGAAGGGAAGGAAAAAAGAAGGGGGAAAAAAAAAAGAAGAAGGGGAAAAAAGATAAAGAAAAAAGAAAAAGAAGAAGAAGAGGAAAGGAAGGGGAAGAAGGAGAAAAAAGGGGAAGAAGAAAGACGGAAGAAAAAGGAGGAAAAGGAAAAACGAAAAAGGTGAAGGAAAGAAAGAAGGGAAGAGAAGAAGGAAAAAGAAAGAAAAAAAGAAGGAAGGGAAAGGAAAAACCCCCCCCAAGAAGAACCCCCCCCATAAGGAAAAAAAAAAAAACCCCCCCCCCCCCCCCCCCCCCCCCCCCTTTTTTTTTTCCCCCCAAAAAAATTTTTTCCCCCCCCCCCCCCCCCCCCCCCAAAAAAAAAAAAAAACTCCCCCTCCCCCCTCCCCCCCCCCTCCTCCCCGCCCCCTCCTCCCCCCTCCTCCTCCCCCTTTCCCTTTTCCTTTCCCCTTTTCCCTCCCCCTTTTTCCTTTTCCCTCCCCCCTTTCCCCCTTTCCCCCTCCCCTTTCCCCTCCCCCCTCCTTTTTCCCCTTCCTCCCCCTTTCCTCCCCCCTTTCCCTTTTTCTCCCCCTTTCCTTTCCCCCCTTCCCCCCTCCTCCTCATCCCTCTTCCTCCTCCTCCCTTTTCCTCCCCCTTCCCCCACCATACCCAAAAACATTGCGGGGGATTTTTAAAAAATGCTTTGTAGATTTTCCCAGGACAATAGAAAAGTTGCCAAGGCGGGTTTGTTAAATGGTCTACCGGTCAGTGTGTTTTGGGAAAATCTGAGTAAAATTTTCGGGTCCCTAATACTAGGTAAGAAAAAAAGATTGGTTTGAAATGACAAAAAAACTACTAAAAATTTATTTATCAAAACAAAAAAAATTATATAAAATAATATAAAAAATAAAAAAAAAGGTATTGGGAAAAACACTTCTGAAAGAAGCAGTACCCCTTTGTTGCCAATAACATGAGACCCAGGGCCAACTTTTGGGCCCTCAAAATCTCTGTAATTTACTGCCCTAATTTTTTTTTTTTCTAAAACATTTAAAAAAATTGTGATTTTTTTTTTCTATAAAAAAAAAAAACTTTTTTTTTTTAAAAATATTAGGGGGGTTTGGGCCGGTGAAGGTATATTTTCTTTTGGGGCCCGGTTTGAGGGTTAAAAAAATGTATAAAAAGAGGGGAGGGTTTCCCCTGGGGTTTGGCAGAGCGGCATGTATAGTTCCTTTAATAAAGGGAAGGGGGGGAAAAAAAGAAATTGTAAAAATTATAGAAGAAAAAAGTTTACTGGTATCCCAGGAAAAGTGTCGGGGGGGGTTTAAAATTGAAAGAATTAGGGTAAGACAGAATGTAGGATTGCAAAATGAGCAAGGGGGTTTTCAAAAGTGGGTGGGGGATGGGGTAGATCAAGTTTTTTTACATTGAAAAATATAGGTAAAAACAGTATTTAGTTTAAAGGGAAAAGGGAAGTTTTCATTGCATTATAAATTTTAGAAAAGGCACATGTTAGTGTGGATAAGGAGAAATGTGGAGATGTTGCAAGTATATGGAATAGGTGGTAAGTTATTTAAAAGCTTTTTAAAAAAGTTTTTATGAGGATGGAGGCTCAGGTTAGGGGGGTGTAGAAGGGGAGGGAGACTCTTCCGGTTTAAAAATAGGTTTTTAGGGCGGGATGGGGGTAATGTCACCATGGTTATTTAAAAACCCTTAATGGGCCAAAACATATATATATGTTCTCTCCCCCTTGTGCCCCAAATTTTTTGAGGAAAAAAAATAGTTTTTTTAAAAGCAAAAAAAAGGGGATATGGGTTTCCCATGCTTTCCCCCAAATTTTTTTAATTTGGCGCACAGTGAGTGCGGACACCCCTTCCCCCTTATTTTAGGTGACTTTAGGCTTATATGGCAATGTTGAATGTAAGACAAAAAAAAAAAAATTATACGTTTGGGGGCTAGCATCAAAAACTTAATCCTGTTTGGAATTTCCCGGGGTTTAAAATTAAATTTTTATGGGTTGGAAAAAAAGTCAAAGCACCGTTGGGGGGGGTTTTTTAAAAAAAATTAATTTGGGGGGGAAAAAAAACAAAAAAGGGAGTTTGAATTACTTTTTTGAAGATATGGTTTTGGGGATTTTAAAAAAATTTTTGGGAAAGGAGGGGAAGAGGGGTGTTGTGTTTAAAGGGGTTTAAAGGTTGAAAGGGGAAAAATTTGTTTGGGGTTATTTTTTTTAAAAGATTTTGGCCCCCAAAAAAAAATTTGGTTTCCCAAAAAATTTTTAAGAGGAAATTTTTAAGAAGTTAAAAAGGGTTTTTCAGAAAAATAAATTTTTAAAGTTGGTTTTCAGCGGTGGGTTTTTATAAAAGGTTTTAGTTTTAAACCCCCTTAAATTTTATAAGGGGAAAAAAAGGTAATGGGATTAGGTTTTGGGAGCCCCCAAAAAACCAAAAAATTTTTTTGGGGGGCCCAAATTTAATTTTTAAAAAGGGGTTTGGTACCAAACTTTTTCCTTATTTTTTGGGGGTTTTGGGGGAAAAGGGGGGGGTTTTTGGGGTTTTAAAATTGGGGTGGCAAGGCGGGGGGTTTTTTTTGGGGAAAAGGCGTTGAGGGGGATGGGGGCCTTGGGGGCCCAAAGGGGCCAATGGTTTGTTTTGGTTTGGGGAAAATATTTTAAATTGGGGGGGAGGGGGAAAGGGGAAAAATTTTGTTTTTTGTGGTTGGAAAGGAAAATTTAAAGGAGGGGTAATTTTGGGAAGGTTTCATTAAAAAGGGGAATTTAAAAAATTTCAAAAAGGGAAAAAGGGAAAGGGGAAGGAAAAAGGGGTTTTGTTTGGGGGGTTTTCCGGGGTTTTTGGTTCCAAAAATTTAAGGGGGAGGAATTGGGGAAAAAAACAAAAAAAATTTTGAAAATGGAAACCCATTTTTTGGAAGGGAAAGGGCCATGGTAAAATTTTCTTTTTTTTTTTTTAGGGGGAAAAGGGGAAGACGGGGATTTAAAAAGGGTTCAAAAACCAAACCGGGGGAAAAGGGGTTTTGGAAAGGGGAAGGGGGTAAAGGAGGTTTTTTTGGGTGAGGGGGGCGGATTCACTTCCCCTTTTTAAACCCCGGGTCATTTCACCTTTTCCCGGGAAGCGTGGGTGAGGGGTTAGATAGGAGTGAATGGAAAACGAAAGGTTTTTGGGGGGTCTGATGAGCTGTTGGAGTGTGGGGCAAGGTAAAATTTAGTTTAAGGGATTTAGGGGAAAAGGTTTTTTTATATAGCCAGACTTGAGTTTCTGGGAAAGGGAAAATTCAGTGCCTGCACTTTAAAGGGGGGGTTTTGGGGGTATTGGGAAATTTGGAAAGGGGTAGTTTTTTACTGTATCTTTTTTTTAGGTTCTAAAAAGTTGTATCTGGGCCCTCTGCAAAAACAGTGAAATTTTGGGATGGTGAGGGGGAAAATGTTGAATGTTGAAGGGAAAAAATTTTCTTTTCAGGGATTTTCTTTTATTTTTGGGTCCCCCCCTCCCCGGTGGGAGGGCCCGGCCCACTTGTTGAAAAAAAAAAAATTTTATTTTATGTATATATTTTTTTCTTTTTTAGTGAAAACTTAGTGAAATGCATTTGGGAGAAAGGGTATGGTAAATGGGCCGCTTACCCGTTTTCCAGACATTTAGTTTGCCAAACCCGATGCTCTTTTTTGGGGCTTTCCCAAAAACTCAGCTGGAGACAGACTTGTTTTGGGGAAAATTTTTTTTCTGGCCCCGAAGTATTGCGATGAAAGGGTTTCATCCGTTTTACGGAAAACATTTTTGGGGGGAAATGCCCAGGTAAGGGAAAAAAATTTATAATTATCATGGAAAAAAAAATTTTGGGTTTTCTTTAAACACTCGAAGATTAGCATTTTAAAACAATAAAAAGTGAAAAAATTATTTAGTAATTTTTCCATTTTGTAATTTTTTCCAAAATATTTGATGTTAAAAAATGTTGCCCTAAGTAATTTAAAGAATCTTTAAAGTATGCATTAGGATTATTGAATCCATTTAAATTTTCCCAATATGTAAAATTTTATGGTTTTATATATGCAGAATTTTTTGAAGGTAAAAATAAATAAATTTGGGTTAAAGTGTAAACCCCCTCTGTTTTTGGTTTGGGCGATGGAGGGAAACCTTTCCCCAAGGGCTTGTTACAGTCTTTTTTTGGTCAAAGGGCCCCCCCCCCCAAAATTGGGGGGGAAAATTAGAAGAAATTTTTATTGGCTCTTTACAAAAAAAGGTTCATGAACTCTTCAATAGTGCCTCCCAAAGGGGTTTATTAAAAGTCATGAGAGAAACCCGAGAAATTACATATATCTTTATGTTCCAAACGTCTTAGAAAAGGCAGTTCCCCATGAATTTGTTTTCCTTTTAAGTTTCTAAAATAATGAAGAAATTTTTTTTTTAAAATTATCTCCTTGGGGGTTTTAATTTTAAAGAAAGTCATGTTTTGGGTTAAATTTTCATTTTGGTTTATAGGTCCTCTCCTCCAGGATGTGTCCCAAAGCAGTCATCTAACTCCTGGGTATCTATTTTCTTGTTGAACAGCGGCAGCAGGTGTTAGGAGACTTGCATATACATCTCAGTCATATTGAATAAAGGTTAACAAACAGTAACTGCCCAGGGAGGTACAATACTACCATCCTCTCAAGTGATTGCTAGCTTTCCCCTTCCGTTTCATGAACATTGTGATATCAAGCTGTTACCTCTCCTCATCTCAAAATATCCTGCATATTATGACTTAGCCTTGGCTTTTCACACTTCATTATTTAGTGGAATAATATCTTAGATACATCAGCATGTTTTTCCTCATGCATAAAATAGTCACCTGCAAGGTATTTAGGTGTAAAGACACATGTAGAACAAATTTATTGCGATTTTGTTTGTCTTTATAACCATACCTGTTGGCATTATATTTTTACCTCTGACATGTCTAGACACTGTAGGGTCTTGGTTATCAAGGTCTAAAGTCTAGCAATATGCAGCCCACCCATACTTCAGGAGCATTTTTACAAGTTAGAGGTATGAATTTCCCTACACTAGTTTTTTTTTTTTTTTTTTTTTTTTTTTCTCATGGAGTCTTTAATGATATGTATTTGATCCTCCTCAAAAAAGGCTTATTCATAGAGTAAGCTCTCTAAGTATTCACAGTAAAATTAAGGCCTGGACTAAAATTAAGCTGTGTGTGGTGTAAATATTACGCAGAGAATTCAGAGGGTGGAAATTAGGAGGTGTGCAGTTATAAAGGTATTAGTCAGAGGGCTGAAGAGGGGTTGTTGAGGTGGTTTGGTCATTTACAGAGAATGGATCAAAGTAGAATGACTTGGAGAGTGTATAAATCTGTAGGGGAAGGAGGAGGGGTAGATGTCGTCCTCAAAATGGTTGGAGGGAGGGGGTAAAGAAGGTTTTGTGGGCGAGGGGCTTGGACTTCCAGCAAGCGTGTGTGAGCATGTTAGATAGGAGTGAATTGAGACGAATGATTTTTGGGACCTGGAGTGTGAGCAGGGTACTATTAAGTGAAGGGATTTAGGGAAACTGGTTAGCCAGACTTGAGTCCTGGAAATGGTAAGTACAATGTCTGCACTTTAAAGGAGAGGTCTGGGATATTAATAGTTTGGAGGGACTTGTAAACTGTCATATCTGAGTGCCTCTGCAAAGACAGATTATGTATGAGTGAGGTGAAAGTGTTGAATGATGATGAAAGTATTCTTTTTTAGGATTTTCTTTCTTTTTTGGTCACCCTGCCTCTGTGGTAGATGGCCGACTTGTTTGAAAAAAAATTATAGGGAGGAGGAAGTTAGGGTGAGATATAAGCAACTATTGGCAGAAAGGTGGGCTAGTGCAAGTATGGGTAGTGGGGGGGGGGGGGGTGGCAGGGTTTGAAGAGGGATGGGATAGTTATAAAAATGCAATACTAGAATGTGGGGCAGAAGTTTATGGTTATAGGAGAGTGAGTACAGGAGGAAAGAGGAGTGATTGGTGGAATGATGAGGTGAAGAGTGTGATAAAAGAGAAAAAGGTAGCTTATGAGAGGTTTTTACAAAGCAGAAGTGTTATAAGAAGGCGTATATGAGTATATATGCCGCCACTAGTTGGCGCAGTGAACTTCACAACATCCTCCCAGCATCCCACGTCACTCGTTCAGTGCATGTGATTACCTCGCTGTGGAAGCATCTCACTTGTGTTGTGTTTGCGTTTTGTGCCTTGTGTGCAGTTATTTTGCCAAATTTAATTCTTCTAACCATGGGTCCTAAGAGAGTAAGTGCAAAGGACAGTGCTGAGAAGAAGAAGAGGATGATATCCATTGAATTAAAGCATGAAACCATAGAAAAACACGAGCGAGGTGTTTGTGTAGTCGACTTGGCGAGGTGAGGCAGTACGAGCATAGTACTTCTATGGTATGTACCATACTAAAGCAGATGTTGATAAAGACTATAACACCAGCCAAGGGCGTTAAAATAATTTCTAAGCTGCGGTAATCTGGTGGTACTGGTGGTGGTAGTTGTGGTGGTGGTGATGGTAGAGGTGGTAATGGTGGTGGTAGTGGTGGTGGTAGTGATGGTGGTAGTGATGGTGGTAGAGATGGTGGAGAGATGGTGGGAGTGGTGGTGGAAATACAGTGGACCCTCAGTTAACGATATTAATCCATTCCAGAGAACTTGTCCTTAACCGATTTTATTGCCATCCGAATTAATTTTCCCCATAAGAAATAATGGAAATCCAATTAATCCATTCCAGACACCCATAAGTTTTAAAAAAAAATAAATTTTTTCACATGAAATACACATTTTCCTACACAGAAAACAATGAGGCATGCAAAATAAATACATTAACCCTTTGAGGGTCTGTGCTGTAGATTTAATGTTTGACATTGAAGATCCAAACCGTAGATCTACGTCATGAGCTCAGCTCACTCTGATAAGCTGTGCCCGGTAAATTTTGGCCTAGATGTGAGAGAATACATCTATGTGGTATGTGTGCACCACATAAAACAAATCCTGCAGCACATAGTGCATAATGAGAGAAAAAACTGAGACTAATTTTCGATTAAAACAGCGAATTTACGGTGTTTTTTTGTATGTTTTTTATAGTTGTATTTGCGATTTCTTAGTCTCATTTGACAGAATGGAAGATCTACTACAGAAATAGAGATGATTTTGATTGGTTTTAATACTGGAAATGGCTTGAAACTGAGCTGAAAGTAGCGGAAATGTTAAATTTTTGCCGATGTTCAAGAGTTAACATATGACCTCACACGTCTAATACACACCAGCTGGTGGGTCTAATATACATTCACAAATGTGGTGATATTTGTATAATTATTACAATATTGCATAACAGTAAATCTTCTATTTTTTAGTTTGAATAAAAATTCATTATGTGAATAAAAAGTCGAAATGGAATTCATTAGTAAAGCCTGAAAACATAACTAATGAACAGAGGAAATGTTAGTTTAGTGCCAGGAATGCCTGCATTGTTTATTCTGGACCCTATTTTGAAATTGGAGAATATTGAACTTTGCATTAAATTGGCCTAAGTACCAATTTCCGATCACTTTATTTTGCAGTTGCAACACTTGACTTGGTGAATTCTTGTGCTCAATCAATAGAATAGAAGTAATACTAGTGAAATAGCTAAGAATTTGGTCAACTGGAATAATGTAATTGACCTAAAATGGAAGCCAAAGTCGGCAAAATTGCTAATGCGTAAATATCGCTGACACATCAAAATTCGCGAGAGCATAATTTCGTCAGTTTTCCATCAAATTTCATACTTTTTGTTTCATTACCTTCAGAAAAAGATTCTCTACCATTTCATAAGAAAAAATAACACAATTATTTTTTGAAAATTCTTGGACACTGGTGCACACTTTGAAATTTGGCCTCTGGACCCTGAAAGGGTAAATTCATAAAATGACACATTTATTGAAGACTTTGTGACGAGACGGAAGGAGGGGAGAGGATGGAGGTGTATTAATGTTTGGAAGGGGAATCCTCTTCCATAAGGACTTTAGGTAGCAAGTACTTTTCTGGGATTACCTCCCTTCTTTGTTTTTTAATGCACTAGGACCAGCTTGAGAGTCACTGAACCCCTGTCGCACCAAAAATCTGTTCAGAGAGCTTTGTTTCTGGTGTGTCTTTAAGATTTTCTTAAAATGGGACACAACATTGTCATTGTAAAAGTCACCAACACGGCTTGCAACAGCTGTATCAGGGTGATGTTCATCCATAAAGGCTTGCACCTTTGTCCACAGTGTGAAGTTGAAGAAGGCAACTTCCTCCATCTCTCTTCCCCTTCCTCTGAAGCAATTTCTCAGCTGTGGTCTCTTACTGTTGCAGATGAAGCTCTTGTAGCTCATCAGTGGTTAGCTCTTAGTCGTCGTTCTCCACCAACTCTTCCACATTCTCGCCACTAACCTCCAGCCCCATGGACTTCCCCAATGACACAATAGATTCCACAACTTGTATAGGCTCCTCAGTGTTAGCCCCAAACCCTTCAAAATCCCACTTTTGTACACATTGTGGCCACAGTTTTCTCCAAGCAGAGTTCAAAGTTCTGCAATTCACTCCCTCTCAAGGCTTACCTATAAGGTTTATGCAACTGAGGATACTGAAGTGATCTTTCCAGAACTCTCTTAGGGTCAATTCAGTGTCTGAGGTCACTTCAAAGCACTTTTGAAACACTGCTTTGGTGTACAGTTTTTTGAAATTTGAAATGTCCTGCTGGTCCATGGGCTGGAGGAGAGGAGTGGTGTTAGGGGACAAAAATTTCACTTTGATGAAACTAAACTCCCCCTCAATTCGCTCTTGCAAGTCAGGAGGATGAGCAGGAGCATTGTCTAATACCAGGAGGCACTTGAATTCCAGTTTATTTTCCAGGAGGTATTTTTTCACACTGGGGCCACACAGTTGACAGAACCAATCGAGGAAAATGTCCCTAGTGACCCATGCCTTACTGTTTGCCCTCCACATCACACACAAATTAGGTTTAACGACACTGTTTTTCTTGAACACTCTGGGAGTTTCAGAGTGATATACCAGTAAAGGCTTCACTTTGCAATCCCCACTAGCATTACTACAAAACATGAGATTTAGCCTGTCTTTCATAGGCTTGTGTCCTCGGAGTGCCTTTTCCTCCTGAGTAATGTAGGTTCTGTTTGGCATTTTCTTCCAATACAGGCCTGTTTCGTCAAAACTGAACACTTGTTGGGGTTTTAATTTTTCAGCCTCTATGTACCTCTTAACCCTTTGACTGTTTTCGGTCATATATATACATCTTACGAGCCTCCGTGTTTGACGTATATATACTCAAAAATTCTAGTGGCTTCAAATCAAGCAGGAGAAAGCTGGTATACCCTTATGTGAGAGAATGGGTCTGTGTGGTCAGCATGCACCTTATAAGAAAAATCCTGCAGCACACAGTGCATAATGAGAAAAAAAAAATCTCTGATTGTTTTTTTGGATTAAAATGATGACTTTGTGGTGTATTTTCATATAGTATTTATGGTTGTATTCTCATTTTCTTGCTCTCATTTGATGGAATGGAAAACATTATAGAAATAGAGGTGATTTTGATTGGTTTTACTATGAAAAGAACATTGAAATGGAGCTCAAAATAGGGAAAATGTTTGATTTTTGCCGATGTTCAAAAGTAAACAAACAAATGATGTCATTGTCCAATAAATGTCCAACTAGCCATTCTAATATGCAGTCATGAACGGGTTGACATTATTTATACAATTATTACAATATTGCAGTAGTCTGCATAACAGTAAATCTTCTATTTTTTGTTTGAATAAAAATTCAAAATAGAAAACAAGAGTAATATCAGAGAGGCCTGGAGACGTGACTGATGAACAAATAAAATGTTATTTTAGAGCCAGGAATGTCTGAATTGTTCATTTTGGACCCTGTTTTGAAATTGGCATATTTTTTAATTTTCATGAAATTGGCCAAATTGCAAATTTCTGACCACGTTATTGGGTAGTTGAAATCAGTAAATGGGCAGTTTCTTGTACTCAATCAATAGAACAAATGGAGTTCTAAAGAAATAGCTATGAGTTTAGTCGACTGGAACAATGGAATTAGCCGAAAATAGGGCTCAAAGTGGGCGAAATCACCGATTCGAAAATATTGCCAAGGTCACAAGAGTGTAATTCCGTAAGTTTTCCATCAAATTTCTTTTTTGGTGTCATTACCATCAGGAAAAGATTCTCTATCATTTCATAGATTTTTTTTTTTTTTTTTTTTTTTCAACACCAGAAGACACCTCAGGATTTGGGGTTTTGACAGTCAAGGGGTTTAAGTCCTGCACATATTTTTCAACTGCTTTTTTGTCATAACTGGCAGCCTCACCATGCCTTATCACACTGTGTATACCACTACAATTCTTAAATCTCTCAAACCAGCCTTTGCTGGCCTTAAATTCATCAATATCAGCACTAATTGGAGGCATTTTATTAATGAGATCCGCATGCAACTGCCTTGCCTTTACACATATAATTGACTGTTAAACACTATCTCTTGACAATTGTTTCTCGTTGATCCACACCAACAAGTCTCTCCACATCTTCAAGTATGTATTTGCAATCTCTGTTTTGTAAGCACATTTGCACCTTTCGCAACAACAGCTTCCTTGATTGCCTTTTTGTTGGCCAAGATAATAGTGATGGTTGATTGGGGTTTGTTATACAACCTGGCCAGTTCGGAGGCACGCACTCCACTTTTGTACTTTGCGATTATCTCTTTCTATAATTCAATAGTATTTCTCACTCTTTTTCCCACCGGGTTGGCACTAGAAGCTTTCTTTGGGCCCATGGTGGCTTATTTAGCAGTTACAAGCACTAAAAACAATGGAATAATACAAAATGTATTGTATCTACGTGTGGAATAGTTCACACTGGCTTGTAAACAATGGCACACTGGTTACACTGGAGTGACCGGGTGGCCTGGCTGGCACAGGCTCTGTGGACAAGTTCTGGACGAATGTCCTTAACTGAGTTTTTTATTGATAGCCGAGCCAATATTTTGATGCAAAAATGTATTGGTATCCGATTTTATCGCTATTCGATGGCATCGTTAACTGAGGGTCTACTGTAGTAGTAGTGGTGGTGGTGGTAGAGGTGGTGATGGTGGTGGTGGTGATAGAGGAGGTGGTGGTGGTAGTAGTGTAGCAAGTAAGTTAAGCACTTAAGCGATAGAGTTTATGACGAATGAAAGTGAGCACCCTCCACCTCCGTCAGCATCTTCTGTTAGCCCAAGTCGTTTGATCTCCAAGATAAATACACTTTATAAAACCAGCTTATTTCTTAACATTCTCTTTTATTATGTTTTATGTTTTTATACAGTATTTCTTATTTATAAATACTTTTTCTTATTTAAAAACCAATAACAAAAAATTAGGGTGGGTTTTTTGGGGGGCTAGAATGGATTAATGGCATTTCAGTTAATTTCCATGAGAAAAATTGATTTGATATACGAGCAGATTGACTTACGAGCTCGGTCACGGAATGAATTGAGCTCGTAAGTCAAGGTGCCACTGTATTGGGTAGATGGGAATATTTTGAGGAACTTTTAACCCTTTGACTGTTTACGTCGTATGTATACGTCTTATGCACCACTGTTTCTGACATATTTATAAGCGTAAATTCTAGCGGCCTCAAATCAAGCAGGTGAAAGCTGGTAGGCCCACATGTGAGAGAATGGGTCTGTGTGGCCAGTGTGCACCACATAAAAAAATTCCTGCAGCACGCAGTGCGTAATGAGAAAAAAAAAACTCTTTGATGTTTTTTTTGGATTAAAATGCCAACTTTGAGGTGTATTTTCGTATACAGGTCTCCCTCAACATTTGCGAGGGTTAGGGGATCAAGAGCCTCGCGAATGTTGAAAAATCGTGAATGTTTGGCGCCCCAATATATTGTAGGGAAATATAATACAATACTGCTTCCTTAACTTGTTGAACCATGAACAATCATAAAATACATGAAAACGTCGTAAATTGTACTAAATATATACATGTTATGCTTTAATAACATGTATGTTATTGAATACCACAATTCCACCACTGCCTCCACCAATGCCTCCACCACTTCCTCAACCACTGTGAGTCCCTACTACCCTCCCACCGACCCCCGCAACTGGCAGCCAGCCCTCCCACCACTCAGTGTGGTGAGTGTTTTGTTTTTTCATTATTTGCTATTAAACTACAGTATAAATAATGTAAACCCATTCATGACTGCATATTGGAATGGCTATTTGGACAGGTATTAGACGGTGACATCATGTGTTTACTCTTGAACACAGCAAAGAATCAAACATTTCTGCTACTGCTAATAATAACAATAGTAATAATAATAATAATAATAATAATAATAATAATAATAATAATAATAATAATACGATATAATTGAAGAAGGAAATTGTACAAAAATACGAGGGAGTGGTTGACACATCGTCAGTGTGGCTTTGTTTATGCTGGAGTGAGCATTAGTCTCCCTGCTCTTCCAAACATTTCACAATAATTCAGCAGTTGAGTCAGTGGTATTTAATAACATATATGTTATAAATAATAATAGTACATATTATTAATAACATGTATTATTATTATTAATAACATGTATGTTATTAAATACCACTGCCTCAATCGCTGCCTCAACAGCTGCCTCACCCACTGCCTCAATCACTGCCTCAACAGCTGCCTCACCCACTGCCTCAATTGCTGCCTCAACAGCTGCCTCAACCACTGCCTCAATCACTGCCTCAACAGCTGCCTCACCCACTGCCTCAATTGCTGCCTCAACAGCTGCCTCAACCACTGCCTCAATTGCTGTCTCAACAGCTGCCTCAACCACTGCCTCAATCGCTTCCTCAATCGCTTCCTCAACAGCTGCCTCACCCACTGCCTCAATAGCTGCCTCACTCACTGCCTCAATCGCTGCCTCAACAGCTGCCTCAACCACTGCCTCAATCGCTGCCTCAACCACTGCCTCAATCGCTGCCTCACCCACTGCCTCAATCGCTGCCTCAACAGCTGCCTCCACCACTGCCTCAATCGCTGCCTCAACAGCTGTCTCACCCACTGCCTCAATCGCTGCCTCAACAGCTGCCTACCCACTGCCTCAATCGCTGCCTCAACAGCAGCCTCAACAGCTGCCTCACCCACTTCCTCAATCGCTGCCTCACCCACTGCCTCAATAGCTGCCTCACCCACTGCCTCAATCGCTGCCTCAACAGCTCCCTCAACCACTGCCTCAATCGCTGCCTCAACAGCTGCCTCAACCACTGCCTCAATCGCTGCCTCACCCACTGCCTCAATCGCTGCCTCAACAGCTTCCTCAACCACTGCCTCAGTCGCTGCCTCAACAGCTGTCTCACCCACTGCCTCAATCGCTGCCTCAACAGCTGCCTACCCACTGCCTCAATCGCTGCCTCAACAGCTGCCTCAACAGCTGCCTCACCCACTGCCTCTATCGCTGCCTCTACCACTGCCTCAACCACTCCAGTCACACTCAATCTACAAGCACCAAACAATGAATTATTGTGAAATGTTTGGAAGAGCAGGGAGACTAATGCTCACTCCAGCATAAACAAAGCCACACTGACGATGTGTCAACCACTCCCTCATATTTTTGTACAACTTCCTTCTTCAATTATATCGTATTTATTATTATTATTGTTGTTATTATTAGCAGTAGCAGAAATGTTTGATTCTTTGCTGTGTTCAAGAGTAAACACATGATGTCACCGTCTAATACCTGTCCGAATAGCCATTCCAATATGCAGTCATGAATGGGTTTACATTATTTATACTGTAGTTTAATAGCAAATAATGAACAAACAAAACACTCACCACACTGAGTGGTGGGAGGGCTGGCTGCCAGTTGTGGGGGTCGGTGGGAGGGTAGTAGGGACTCGCAGGTGGCGGGAAACTTGAATATGATTTGGCAGCTGGGAATTTGGCGGTTGGGAATTCGTGAATGTGTGAAGCCCGCGAAAGCTGAAAACATGAATGTTGAGGGAGACCTGTAGTATTTATCGTTATATTCTCGTTTTCATGGTCTCAGGTGACGAAATGGAAAACATATTACAGAAATAAAGATGATTTTCATTACCTTCATGTGAAGATGAAAACGACCTTGAAACTGAGCTCAAAGTACAGTGGAAATGTTCGATTTTTACCAATGTTCAGGAGTAAACAAATTACACCACACATCCAATACACGTCAACTGGGGAGTCTAATATTCTTTCATTAGTGCACTGATATTATTTATACCATTTTTACAATAATGCATTAGTCTGCATAACAGTAAATTTTGTATTTTTTTGTATGAATAAAAAATCAAAATAGAAAGCAATACGTAGTAATATAAGAGGGGCCTAAAGACATGACTAAGGAATAGAGGATATGTTATTTTAGTGCCAAGAATGTCTACATTGTTTATTCTGGACCCTATTTTGAAATTGGCATCTTTTTTAATTTTCATGAAATTGGCCAAATTGCCAATTTCTGACAACTTTATTGGGTAGTTCAAATCGGTAAATGGGCGGTTTCTTGTACTCAACTGATAGAAAAAATGGAGTTCTAAAGAAATAGCTATGAGTTTGGTCAACTGGAACAACGGAATTGGCTATAAACCGGGCTCAAAGTCGGCGAAATTGCCGATGCGTATATGTCACCGAGACCGCTAACTTCGCGGGAGCATAATTCTGTGAGTTTTCGACCAAATTTCATACTTTTGGTGTCATTACCATCTGGAAAAGATTCTCTATAATTTCGTAAGAAAAAATATTTTTTTTTTTTTTCCAAAGTTTTGCGACATAGAATGACAGTTTCAGAAAGGGGCCTGCAACAGTCAAAGGGTTAAATGTCAATGAAGAAAGGGAGGCAGTAATTTCATGCACTGGCCAGGGAGGTATAACATCTTTTATGAGTGAAGAGCAGGATGTGAGTGTTGGGAAGGTGCATGAGGCACTACATAGAATGAAAAGGGGTAAAGCAGCTGGAACTGATAGGATCATGACAGAAATGTTAAAAGCAGGGGGAGATATAGTGTTGGAGTGGTTGGTATTTTTTTATTAATAAATGTATGAAAGAGGGGATGGTACCTAGGGATTCGCAGAGAGCATGTATAATTCCTTTATATAAAGGAAAGGGAGATAAAAGAGATTGTAAAAATTATAGGGGAATAAGTTTACTGAGTATACCAGGTAAAGTGTTTGGTAGAGTTATTATTGAAAGAATTAGAGGTAAGACAGAGAGTAGGATTGCAGATGAGCGAGGAGGCTTTAGAATCGGTAGTGGATGTGTAGCTCAGGTGTTTACATTGAAGCATGTATATGAACAGTATTTAGATAAAGGTAGGGAAGTTTTCATTGCATTTATGGATTTAGAAAAGGCACATGATAGAGTGGATAGGGAAGCAATGTGGCAGATGTTGCAAGTATATGGAATAGGTAGTAAGTTACTAAATGCTGTAAAGAGTTTTTATGAGGACAGTGAGGCTCAGGTTAGGGTGTGTAGGAGAAAGGGAGATTACTTCCCAGTAAAAGTAGGTCTTAGACAGGGATGTGTAATGTCACCATGGTTGTTTAACATATTTATAGATGGGGTTGTAAAAGAAATAAATGCTAGGGTATTGAGGGGAGAGGGGTGGGATTAAATTATGGGGAATCAAATACAAAGTGGGAGCTGACACAGTTACTTTTTGCTGATGATACTGTGCTTTTGGGGATTCTAAAGAAAAGTTGCAAAGGTTAGTGGACAAGTTTGGGAGGGTGTGTAAAGGTAGACAGTAGAAAATGAATATAGATAAGAATAAGGTGATGAGGGTATTAAATGATTTAGATAAAGAAAAATTGGATATCACATTGGAGGGAGGGAGTATGGAAGAAATGAATGTTTTCAGATATTTGGGAATTGACTTGTCAGCAGATGGGTTGAGGAAGGATGAGATAAACTATAGAATTAATGAAGGAAAAAGGCGAGTGGTGCATTGAGGTATCTGTGGAGACAAAGAACGTTATCCATGGAGGAAAAGTAGGGATTGTACGAAAGTATGGTTGTACCACTGCTATAATAATAATAATAAAAATAATAGTTGCAGAGGTTAGTGGATGAGTTTGGGAGTGTGTGTAAAGGTAGAAAGTTGAAAGTGAACATAGAAAAGAGTAAGGTGATGAGGGTATCAAATGATTTAGATAAAGAAAAATTGGATATCAAATTGGGGAGGAGGAGTATGGAAGAAGTAAATGTTTTCATATATACTTGGGAGTTGACGTGTCGGCGGATGGATTTATGAAGGATGAGGTTAATCATAGAATTGATGAAGGAAAAAAGGTGTGTGGTGCGTTGAGGTATATGTGGAGTCAAAAAACGTTATCTATGGAGGCAAAGAAGGGAATGTATGAAAGTATAGTAGTACCAACACTCTTATATGGGTGTGAAGCTTGGGTTGTAAATGCAGCAGCGAGGAGGCGGTTGAGGCAGTGGAGATGTCCTGTCTAAGGGCAATGTGTGGTGTAAATATTATGCAGAAAATTCGGAGTGTGGAAATTAGGAGAAGGTGTGGAGTTAATAAAAGTATTAGTCAGAGGGGTTGTTGAGGTGGTTTGGTCATTTAGAGAGAATGGATCAAAGTAGAATGACATGGAGAGCATTTAAATCTGTAGGAGAAGGAAGGTGGGGTAGGGGTCATCCTCGAAAAGGTTGAAAGGAAGGGGTAAGGGAGGTTTTGTGGGTGACGGGCTTGGACTTCCAGCAGGCGTGCATGAGCGTGTTTGATAGGAGTGAATGGAGACGAATGGTATTTGGGACTTGACGATCTGTTGGAGTGTGAGCATGGTAATATTTAGTGAAGGGATTCAGGGAAACCGGATATTTTTATATAGCCAGACTTGAGTCCTGGAAATGGGAAGTACAATGCCTGCACTCTAAAGGAGGGGTTTTGGGATATTAGCAGTTTGGAGGGATATGTTGTGTATCTTTATACGTACATGCTTCTAAACTGTTGTGTTCTGAGCACCTCTACAAAAACAGTGATTATGTGTGAGTGAGGTGAAAGTGTTGAATGATGATGAAAGTATTTTCTTTTTGGGGATTTTCTTTCTTTTTGGGTCACCCTGCCTCTGTGGGAGACGGCCGACTTGTTGAAAAAAATAATAATAATAATAATAATAAGTTTTATAGGTAGTAGGTTGGTAGAGAGCAACCGCCCAGGGAGGTACTACCGTCCTGCCAAGTGAGTGTAAAACGAAAGCCTGTAATTGTTTTACATGATGGTAGGATTGCTGGTGTCCTTTTTTCTGTCTCATGAACATGCAAGATTTCAGGTACGTCTTGCTACTTCTACTTACACTTAGGTCACATACACATACATGTACAAGCACATATATACACACCCCTCTGGGTTTTCTTCTATTTTTCTTTCTAGTTCTTTTTTCTTGTTTATTTCTCTTATCTCCATGGGGAAGTGGAACAGAATTCTTCCTCCGTAAGCCATGCGTGTTGTAAGAGGCGACTAAAATGCCGGGAGCAAGGGGCTAGTAACCTCTTCTCCTGTATATATTACTAAATGTAAAAGGAGAAACTTTTGTTTTTCCTTTTGGGCCACCCCACCTCGGTGGGATACGGCCGGTGTGTTGAAAGAAAGAAGAAATAATAAGTTTGTTTCTTTGTAAATGTTACAATGTGTAATTACAGTTTTGATTTACTAAGTACAAAGATAGCCACTATCATGCTGAGGCATTTCAGGCAAACTAATCCTAATACATATTAACTAATTAAAACTAGATAAGATAATAGTACATAGTAATTGTTACTTAAAACTAAACATAGAATAGTGGTTAGCTGTTTTGCAATCTTATTTGGACTTAATAAATCTTATGTATACTTAGTATAAAATCTAATTTACAAGGAATGGTGCAGGTGGTAATATTTTATGGAATGGCAGAATTAAAAGCCAGGAGGTCACATGATAAAACTAGTCAGTAGATGTTTGGTTGATTTGGTTAATGTTGTGAGATAAGATGATTTTTTAGCAGAGTCCTAAATTTATAAGTGTCTGGGGATCCCTGACCTGTTCCGGTAGCGAGTTCCAGATCTTTGGGCCTTTTATATGCATAGCATTCTTGCATAGTGAGAGTCTTACTTGACGGATATTGAAAAGGGCCTTGTGCCTTGTATTGTGACTGTGCATTCTGTTGTAACTGTCGAGGAGTAGTTTTAGGGGAGGGTTTACAGTGGAGTTTAAAGTTCTGTGTATGTAGTAGGGACAATAATAAGAGTGTATGTCTTGTATATTTAGCAAGTTGAGTCTTTTGAAAAGTGGTGGGGTGTGCTGTCTAGCACAGGAGCTGGTTATCACCCATGCAGCAGCTTTTTGTTGGATAAATAAGGGTCTAAGGTAGTTGGCTGTGGTTGAGCCCCAGGCACAAATACCATAGGTGAGGTAAGGATATATTAGAGAGTGGTACAGGGTAAGGAGAGTCGTTTGTGGTACAATAGTAGCGTATCTTGGGAAGGATTCCTACTGATTTGGAAATTTTCTTGGCTATGTGATGAGTATGGGACTGAAATTTAAGATTACAGTCAAGAAATTTGCCCTCCGTGTGTCTTCATATAGGGGAACCATTTAACAGTTGTTAAGTTGAATATTTGAGGCTCTGTTGCCAAACAGCATGAAGTAAGTTTTGTCTATGTTGAGTGTGAGTTTGTTGGTCATCATCCAATCATATATCTTTAGCAGTTCATTGTTTACAGTGTTTTCAAGCACAGCTGGGTCTGAATGGGAGTAGACATATGTAGTGTCATCTGTGAATAGAACTGGTGTAAGGAGTTGGGATGCATTGGGGAGATCATTGATGTAGATGAGAAAGAGGAGTGGGCCTAGGACACTACCTTGGGGTACTCCTACAGCTACAGGTTGGATAGCGGAGTTGACTCCATTTGTATGTACATACGGGTGTCTGTCGTTAAGATAGGATTTTAGGTAGTCAAGAGAATGTCCTCTTATGCCGTAATGATTCAGTTTGAGGTGCAAGAGATTGTGGTCAGCTGTGTCAAACACTTTTCTTAGGTCGATAAAGAGCCCCAGGGGATATTCATTCTTATCGAGAGCTGTGTATATTAGGTCAAGCATTTTCATAATAACATCATTTGTGCTTTTTTTTGGTTTAAATCCAAACTGGCATGGGTTAAGTATGTTGTTGGATGTAAGGTAGGAGTAAAGTCGCTTGTGTATTATTTTTCAAATATTTTGGGGATAGTAAGGGCAGTTTGATATGGGTCTGAAATTTTTTAAAATCAGTTGGATTCCCCACCTTTGTGGATGGGGGGTGCCCCTTGCTGTCTTGAGTAGGGGATGGGAAGGTTGAGGATGCTTATAGATTTGTTAACATTGTTGCAATAATGGGCGACATTTTCGGGTTTGCAGCTTTTTTATATATGAATGGCAGCAAGTTATCTAGATCACCTGATTTGTTTTTTAATGATTTAATGATGAATGAGACTTCAGTGGGATTAGTTGGAGCTAGAAATAGAGTATTTGGATAGTTGCCAGTGAGGTACTCGCTCGGATGTGTATTTGAGCTAGGAATTTGACTCGCTAGCTTTGATCCTACAGTAGAGAAGAAGACATTAAATTTGTTGGCCGTGTCTGTGGGTTGCATGTGAGGTTCATCTGGTTTAGTTAAGTCTATCTCTCTATTTCCAGTTAGTTTCCTTGAGCCCAAAATTTTGGAGAGGGTTTGCCAGGTACTTTTCATGTCACCTTTTCATTTTCCCCTAAAAACTATTTTTTATAATACATTTGCTTTGATTTACATATTAGTTTTGTTAGTATTGATGTGTATCTTTTAGTAAATTCTTTAGTATTTAGGCCTAATCTGAACTGCTTTTCAAGTTGGTGTTTTTTATTAATAGATTTGAGGATACTTTTTGTTAGCCATGGGCTGTTTAGCCTCTTTTCTGTGATCTGTTTCGTTTTGATTGGGCAATGTTTGTTGTAAAGGCTTAGGGTTTTATGTAAAAAAATTTTGATATCTTTATCGATATTATTACTGTCATCTAGCTCTCTCTGCCAATCAGTGGCACCTAAAGCTAGTTTTAGGTTGTTTATCGATGTCTCATCATGCAGGTGAAATGAGATCTTTCTTGTTTCTTGAGGCAGTTTAGATAAGTTGGTTATGAGGAAGGTAGGATAGTGGTCTGTGGTATTATCTGTGATTATACCTGCTTGTAGTGGGGATATTATGTTGGTCCAGATATGGTCGAGTAACGAGGCACTAGTGTCAGAGATTCTTGTTTGGGTTTGTTATAGGGGGGTAGCAATAAGCTGTTGTTCATTGCATTTGTGAAATCAACTATGGAGGGTCGGTTGTTGGATAAGGTTGATGTTGAAATCTCCTGCTAGTTCAGATTTGGGGTTTATTAACTCTGACTCAGTTATCATGTTTCTAAGGTTATTGCTAAAAGTGTAAGTGTTTGAGTGTGGTAGTCCATAGACGGCACCAGCTGCTATAGATTTCTTAAGTGTTCTTGATGTGAATTTAGCTATTATATATTCACTGTTTTCGTCCGTACATTAGTTGATTTCACACATTCTAGTTCATCAGAGTAATAGATGGCAGTGCCTCCTCCTGATTGGTCGGGCCTACAGTTATGTATGGCTGTGTAACCTTGTATGGTAAATATGTCTGTCAGATCTTGTCTGAGCCAGGTTTCAGTAAGTATAACGAAAATTATAGTAGCATTTAGAGACTTAAGTAGTGCAATGAGGTCATCATAGTGTTTACTCAGTGATCTAACATTGTAGTTGAAGACTGCAATGTTCTTGCTGACACTGAGAAGGGTATTAGCCTGACTAGCAGTGTAGTAATGGCAATTACTGTTCAGACTATGTGTGCTGTTCAATAAGAGGTTGATATCAGGATTGATGCTATTTCTTACAGAGGTGTGAAGCATTGGTTGTAAATGCTGCAGTGAGGAGATGCTGGAAGCATTGGAGATGTTGTGTCTAAGGGCAATGTGCTGTGTAAATATTATGCAGAGAACTCGTAGAGTGGAAATTAGGAGGAGGTGTGGAGTTACTAAAAGTATTAGTCAGAGGGCTGAAGAGGGGCTGTTGAGGTGGTTTGGTCATTTAGAGAGAATGGAACAAAATAGAATGACTTAGAGAGTGTATCAATCTGTTGGGGAAGGAAGGTGAGGTAGGCGTTGTCCCCAAAAAAAGGTTGGAGGGAGGGGGTAAAGGAGGTTTTGTTGGCGAGAGGCTTGGACTTCTAGCAAGCGTGCGTGAGCATGTTAGATAGGAGTGAATGGAGATGAATGGGTTTTTGGGATATGACGAACTGTTGGAGTGTAAGCAGGGTAATATTTTGTGAAGGGATTCAGGGAAACCAGTTAGCCGGACTTGAGTCCTGGAAATTGGAAGTTCGCTGCTTGCGCTTTAACCCTTTGAGGGTCGACAGGCCCTCTCCGAAACTCGTTCTCAGGGTCGGCCAAATTTAAAACAAAAAAAAAATTATTTTCTCTTATGAAAAGATAGAGAATCTTTTCCCGATCATAAAGACACCAAAAGTTTGAAATTTGATAGAAAACTTACGGAATTATGCTCTCGCAAAGTTAGCGGTCTCGGCGATGTTTACGCATCGGCGATTTTGCCCACTTTGAGCCCCATTTTCGGCCAATTTCACTGTACTAGTCGACAAAAAACATGAATATTTCGCTAGAACTCCATTTTTTCTATCGAATGGATGCAAGAAACCACTCATTTATGAAATTCAACTATCCAGTACAGTGGTCAGAATTTAGCAATTTTGCCAATTTCACACAAATTTCAAAAGATGCCAATTTCGGAATAGGGTCCAGAATAAACAAGAAAGACATTCGTGGCACTAAAATGACATTTCCTCTAGTCATTAGTCATGTCTCAAGTCCCCTCTTATATTCTTTTGCTTTCCACTTTGAATTTTTATTTTCACAAAAAATATAAGATTTACTGTTATGCAGACTACTGCATTAGTGTAAAAAATGGTATAAATATTATTGGTGCACTTGTGAAAGAATATTAGACTCACCAGTTGACGTGTATTGCACGCTTGGCACGATTTGTTTACTTTTGAAGTTTGGTAAAAATCGAACATTTCTGCTACTTTGAGCTCAATTTCAAGGCACCTTTCTTTGTAAAACCAGTCAAAATCATCTCAATTTCTGTAATATGTCTTCCATTCTATAAAATGAGACCAAGAAAACTAGAATACAACAATAAATACCATACGAAAATACACTGCAAAGTCGCTGATTTATTAAAAAAAAATGGTCAAAGTTTTTTTTTTCTCATTATGCACTGTGTGCTGCAGGATTTTTTTTAGACTGTGCACACTGACCACATAGACCCATTCTTTCATATGAAGGCCTACCAGCTTACTCCCACTAGATTTGAGGCCGCTAGAATTTATGAGTACTAGTACGTCAAAAACCCCTACGAGTAAAACGTACTAGTACGACGAAAACCCTCAAAGGGTTAAAGGAGGAGTTTAGGATAATGGTAGTTTGGAGGGACATCTAAACTGTCATATCTAAGCACCTCTGCAAAGATAGTGATTATGTATGAGTAATGGTGAAAGTGTTGAATGATGAAAGTTTTTTTTTTTTTTTTTTTAGGTTTTTCTTTCTTTTTGGGTCACCCTACCTTGGTGGAAAATGGCTGACATGTTAAAAAAAATATTTAAGTTATTTTTATCTGTTGGGTTCATATTTGTTTGGTAAAAATTGGTCAAGAATTGTAGATGTAAAAAATTTCCTTATTTTTTTGGGTGGTGTTTGTATTACCTGGAGTTTACCTGGAGAGAGTTCTGGGGGTCAATGCCCCCATGACCTGGTCTGTGACCAGGCCTCATGGTGGATCAGAGCCTGATCAACTAGGCTGTTACTGCTGGTTGCACGCAGTCCAACGTATGAGCCATAGCCCGGCTGGTCAGGTACCAACTTTAGGTGCTTGTCTAGTGCCTGCTTGTAGACAGCCAGGGGTCTATTGGTAATCCCCCTTATGTCTGCTGGGAGGCAGTTAAACAGTCTCGGGCCCCTGACACTTATTGTATTGTCTCTTAATGTGCTAGTGACACCCCTGCTTTTCATTGGGGGGATGTTGCATTGTCTGCCGAGTCTTTTGCTTTAGTTGAGTGATATTCGTGTGCAAGTTCGGTACTAGTCCCTCTAGGATTTTCCAGGTGTATATAATCATGTATCTCTCCCACCTGCGTTCCAGGGAGTACAGGTTCAGGAACATCAAGCACTCCCAAGCACTCACAATTGTTGTTTAACATACTTATAGATGGTGTTGTAAAAGAAGTAAATGCTATGGGACAAAATTATGGGGAATCAAATACAAAATGGGAGTTGACATAGTTACTTTCTGCTGATGATACTGTGCTTTTGGAAGATTCTAAAGAAAAGTTGCAAAGGTTAGTGGACAAGTTTGGGAGGGTGTGTAAAGGAAGAAAGTTGAAAGTGAACATAGATAAGAGTAAGGTGATGAGGGTATCAAATGATTTAGATAAAGAAAAATTGGATATCCCATTGGAGGGAAGGAGCATGGAAGAAATGAATGTGTTCAGATATTTGGGAGTTGACTTGTCAGCAGATGGATCTATGAAGATGAATGGTTCAGAGAACCGACATGTTGATAAATTAGACACATGTGCAACTCTTGGGTATCTTTATTGAGGAAACGTTTTGCCACACAGTGGCGTCATCAGTCCATACAAAGGAGAATCATGAAGAACAGGAGGAGAATGAGGTAATCAGTCCCTCAACCTTGAGTCAATGTGGTCAGTCCATTAATCTTGAATAGAATACAGCATGTGTGGAGAAGTAGCTTATGTACCATAGACAGGAGAGATGCAGCAGTCGTTGGTGGTGTCACATTTGTCCAATGTGGAAGTAGGCCTTGCCCAAGGGTTAGACAAGTGAAGAATTCCCAAGTATTAAGATCCCAAGAAGTTGCAGTGTCTGACAGGATTGTAGATGAATGGTTCAGAGAACTGACACGTTTATAAATTAGACACATGTGCTTGCCTAACCCTTGGGCATGACCTACTTACACATTGGACAAATGTGACACCACCTACGACTGCTGCACCTCTACTGTCTATGGTATATAAGCTACTTCTCCACACATATGCTGTATTCTATTCAAGATTGATGGACTGACCACATCGACTCAAAGTTGAGGGACTGATTACCTCATTCTCATCCTGTTCTTCACGATTCTCCTGATGAAGCCACTGTGTGGCGAAACCTTTCCTCAGTAAAGATTCCCAAGAGATGCACATGTGTCTAATTTATCAATGGATCTATGAAGGATGAGGTTGACCATAGAATTGATAAAGGAAAAAAGGTGAGTGGTGCTTTCAGTTATCTTTGGAGGCGAAAAACGTTATCCATGGAGACAGAGAAGGGAATGTACGAGAGTATAGTGGTACCAACACTCTTACCTGGGTGTTATGCATGGGTTGTAAATGCTGCAGCAAGGAGGAAGCTGGAGTCAGTGGAGATGTTATGTCTAAGGGCAATGTGTGATGTAAATATTATGCAGAGAATTCATAGTGTTGAAATTAGAAGGAGGTGTGGAGTTACACAAAGTATTATTTAGGGGGCTGAAGTGAGGTTATTGAGGTGGTTTGGTCATTTAGAGAGGACTGAGCAAAATAAAATGACTTGGGGTTGTCCTAGGAAAGGATGGAGGGAGGGGGTAAGAGTGGTTTGTGTGCAAGGTGCCTGGACACACAGCAGGCATGTGTGAGCATGTTAGGAGTGAATGGAGATGAATGGTTTTTTGGACCTGATGAGCTGTTGGAGTGTGAGCAGGGTAATATTTTGTGATGGGATTCAAGGAAGGAAACCAATTAGCCAGACTTGAGTTCTGGAGGTGGGAAGTATAATACCTGCACTTTAAAGGAGGGGTTTGGGATATTGGCTGTTTGGAGTGACATCTAAACTGTCATATCTGGGCACCTCTTCAAAGACAGTGATTATGTGCAAATGATAGTGAAGGTGTTGAATGATGGTGTAAGTGTTTATTTTTTTGGGTCACCCTGCCTCAGTGGGAGATGTCCGACATGTTGACAAAAAAATAATGTTTGTAATGGTGTGTGGGTGAGGCACCATCTCATCTTACACAGACTTCCTCCTTCCTGTCTTCATATTGGATGTCATTGTAAGGAGTAGGACAGTGCCTCACCTTTCCTCTCCAACACTCCTCTTCCCTTTCCAGTACCTCTCCTTTCCAACCCCTCTTCCTTCACCCTACTCACCCACTTAACCCTACTCCACTTCCATCCTCATTTATGTCATAAGTCTTGGACCCTCTGTACTGTACTGTCTTTATTCTGTACTGTATTCTATTGAGATTGATCTTCATTTCTCTACTGTATCACCAGGCATGTAATAATAGTATCAGCAATAATGTAACACTGCAGTATGTTGGTACAGGTAAAGCATGAAGTGGTGACCACACTGAGTGGATGGGTATTTGCTGGGTTAGGTGGACAAACACGTGTCTTCTCTTCATTCACCCTGGACCCACTTGCTCACGAGTGGGACAAACTGATAAGCCACTGGTTGGAAGAGCTTCTTGTGACATCGTATTCATCACTCCTCCAATCAGATGTGAGTCTGCTGTTATGTTAATGTGATTTTTCTTCTATTATTGGTACATAATATCATCTTTTTTTATGTTTGGTATTCGGTGCTTAATTTTATGTAGGAATTCTATTTTGTTTTATTATTGTTATAGTTATCCACTTAGATTATTTGATATCCTCATGAAAATGAGACATTTGAAGTTGCCAATTTCTTTAGGTATTCCTTTAAAGATACATTCTGACTCATAGTATTTTTTGTATTCTTCCATTGCTGGTTTTCATGCAGAAGCATTTCATTTAGGGGTCCATATTTTTCTCTTCTCCACGTCTGAATTCTGTTTTTATATTTTGACTTGAAACTTTCACCAGTTAAATGTTTTTTTTTTTTTTAAACTGGTAATTGGTAAAATAACCAGACACTTTTGCCCCTATTGGCTATATTTAGAACTATTTTCATTGTCCTTTGTCTCAGGCTACTGTAGCAATAGCTAATACCATATAGTACTTATATTTATCTATACACTGTGTTGTGCAAAAATTTTTTATTTGTCATTTTTATGTTATAGCTCAAATTTTTTTGTGATACAGTGTACTATATTTCCCCATTCAACTTGTATTTCAGCACTTTAATTTCACCTTGTAGTATTTTCCTAAAAGATTCAAGATTCAGAATGTTTCTGCTTATGATTTTTACATTAGAAAAATGTGTATATAATTTTTCTGCTGATTCCACTACTTTATAATGAAGTATCATAAAGTTTTTTCTATACACAAATAACCGGCACATAGGAGAAACAAACTTATGACAACGTTTCAGTCCGATTTGGACCATTAACTACCCTATTCTTTCTCAATCTCAAAATATAAATAACTGAACTCACTTTTAAAACTGCACTCTTTATATTTTGCAATAGAATAAATCTTCCTTCAGTTTTATGAATTGGTCACCACAATGTGTAACAGAATTCGAGGATTCTTCTACCCTCACAGCCCACCATGAGGCCACACCTTTTTTTTTTGACTATTATACTTGTCCTATAATATGTACTTTATTAACCATGTTATTGATTCTGTATTACTGATTAAATTCCATTAATATATTGTTTAACAACTTTATTAGGTGGATGTGACAAATGGTTGGGCAGAAATTGATGAATGTGGTTGGTCGTGGAGCCTATTGGGGACGCCTTTAAGACTGTCACAGCAACAAGGTGGACTGTTAAGTTTAGGAGCCTCCTCACATGTTGATCTCCTCAGTATCCTTACCAACCTTAGAGCATCTACCCTCAATATAGCTCTTAAACCCAGGTAAATATGGAGCAGTTTATGCAGTACTAGGTGTAAATCTTAATTTCTAAACTAAATTTTATTTTCTGCAGTATTGTACAAATGAGTGCTAGGCTTGTGCAAAAATTCTTTGATTGGTACCTCATAGGCCACTACAACTTATTTTGGTAAGGTGGCTAGAAAAGAAACTTACACTGATATTAGTTAGGATAACATTGTATGTATCATCCTGTTAACTGTCCAAACGTAGATCTATGTTCTTACCGCTAGTGCTCCGAATGTAGCTCTACATTTTATTTTTCCTGGCTTCAAATTTGGCCTAGACACGAGAGAATGGGTCTGTGCACTCAGTGTTTACCTGGAGAGAGTTCCGGGGGTCAACGTCCCTGTGGCTCGGTCTGTGACCAGGCCTCATGGTGGATCAGGGCCTGATCAACCAGGCTGTTACTGCTGGCTGCACGCAATCAAATGTACGAACCACAGCCTGGCTGGTCAGGTACCGACTTTAGGTGCTTGTCCAGTGCCTACTTGGAGACAACCAGGGGTCTGTTGGTAATCCCCCTTATGTATGCTGGGAGGCAGTTGAACAGTCTTGGGCCCCTGACACTTATTGTGGTGTCTCTTAACATGCTAGTGGCACCCCTGCTTTTCACTGGGGGGATGTTGCATTGTCTACTGAGTCTTTTGCTTATGTAGGGAGTGATTTTCATGTGCAAGTTTGGTACTAGTCCCCAGAGGTGTCGTAAGGGGGGGGCGGGGGGGGGGGCCACCCCGGGTGACACCATTTAGGGGGTGACACCATAGAGCCTCTAAAGAAGGTGACACTAATGCACAAAACAGTGCTGCACGAACATAAAAGAAGAATCCTTCGTTTCTATATAGCCTATTATGTATTAACAAAGTACAAATTAGCCTATATAGGGAAAATCATTGATTTTGATGATGTGACAGAGGATTTTGCATAATTGAAGGCAAGTAAATGTAAGACCAGATTCACTGAGATGTTACCTGTACTCAGGGTCAAATGGAACAAATGTTTCTTTGATATTGCAATGTTTTTCTTTATTTTTCAAGTTATTTTTTTGTTATTGCATTGTTGAAGTTGAATAAATGTAGGATCTGTTGCCTGTACTCAAAGTGGTATTTGAGTTTGTTTCCTCATTATTACTACGATTATTTATTTTATCATTAATAAAATTGAGAAGTATTCTCCTGTTTGGTTTATGGCTCTTAAATGTTCTCATTGCTAAACATTAGTCACTGACTGGGCATGCAGTAGTGACATAACTGGAGTTTACCCCCCATCCCCCCACCCTTGAATTTCATGGGGGTGACACCAAAGATGCTGCCCCGGGTGACACCAGAAATTCCGCCCCGGGTGACACCGGAAATTCCGCCCCGGGTGACACCAACCCTAGCAACGCCTCTGCTAGTCCCTCTAGGATTTTCCAGGTGTACATAATCATGTATCTCTCCCGCCTGCATTCCAGGGAGTACAGATTCAGGAACTTCAAGCGTTCCCAGTAATTGAGGTGTTTTATCTCAGTTATGCGTGCCGTGAAGGTTCTCTACATTTTCTAGGTCAGCAATTTCACCTCCCTTGAAAGGTGCTGTTAGTGTGCAGCAATATTCTAGCCTAGATAGAACAAGCGACCTGAAGAATGTCATCATGGGCTTGGCATCCCTAGTTTTGAAGGTTCTCATTATCCATCCTATCATTTTTCTAGCAGATGTGATTGATACAATGTTATGGTCCATGAAGGTGAGATCCTCCGACATGATCACTCCCAGGTCTTTGATGTTAATTTTTCGCTCTGTTGTATGGTTGGAATTTGTTTTATACTCTGATGAAATTTTAATTTCCTCACATTTACCATATTGGAGTAATTGAAATTTCTCGTCGTTGAACTTTATATTGTTTTCTGCAGCCCATTAAAAGATTTGGTTGATGTCTGCCTGGAGCCTTCCAATGTCTTCATTGGAAGACACTGTCATGCAGATTTGGGTGTCATCTGCAAAGGAAGGCATGACACTGTGGCTTATATCCCTGTCTGTGTCTGATATGAGGATGAGGAACAAGATGGGAGCGAGTACTGTGCCTTGTGGAACAGGGCTTTTCATCGTAGCCACCTCAGACTGTACACTGTTGACTACTACTCTTTGTGCTCTATTTGTCAGTAAGTTATAGATCCATCTACCAACTTTTCCTGTTATTCCTTTATCACGCGTTTTGTGCACTATTACACCATGGTCACACTTGTCGAAGGCTTTTGCAAAGTCTGTGTATATTACATCTGCATTCTTTTTGTCTAATGGTGCATCCAGGACCTTGTCATAGTGATCCAGTAGTTGGAACAGACAGGAGCAACCTGCTCTAAACCCATGCTGCCCTGGGTTGTGTAGTTGATGGGTATCTAGATGGGTGGCGATCTTGCTTCTTAGGACCCTTTCAAAGATTTTTATGATGTGGGATGTTAGTGCTATCGGTCTGTAGTTCTTTGCTATTGCTTAACTACCCCCTTTGTGGATTGGGGCTATGTCTTGCTTTTAGTAACTGTGGGACGACCCCCGTGTCCATGCTCCCTCTCCATAGGATGTTAAAAGCATGTGATAGGGGCTTCTTGCAGTTCTTGATGAACACGGAGTTCCATGAGTCTGGCCCTGGGGCAGAGTATATGGGCATGTCATTTATCAACTGTTCGAAGTCATTTGGCGTCGGGATAATGTCAGATAGTCTTGTGTTTACCAAATTTTGTGGCTCTCTCATAAAAAGTTCATTTTGATCTTCGACTCTCAGTCTGGTTAGTGGCTTGCTAAAAACAATCATATTGAAACTTGATTAGCTCACTCATTTCCTTGCTGTCATCTGTGTAGGACCCATCTTGTTTAAGTAGGGGCCCAATACTGGATGTTGTTCTCGACTTTGATTTGGCATAAGAAAAGAAATTCTCTGGGTTTCTTTCGATTTCATTTCTGGCTTTTAGTTCTTTCCGTGATTCCTGACTCCTATAAGATTCCTTAAGCTTTAGTTCTATGTTTGCTATTTCTCTGACCAGTGTCTCCCTACGCATTGCAGATATATTGGTCTCTTTTAGTCGCTCTGTTATTCTTTGCCTTCACCTGTAAAGGGAGCGTCTGTCTCTTTCTATTTTGCATCTACTCGTCCTTTTTCTTAAAGGAATATGCCTTTAGCATACATTGAGTGCCACAGAGTTAATCTGTTCTAGGCATAAGTTGGGGTCTGTGTTGCTTAGGCTATCTTCCCAGCTTATATCATTTAGGACTTGGTTTACTTGGTGCTACTTTATGTTCTTGAAGTTGAATTTGGTGAAGGCTCCCTCGTGACTGATCACGTTTTGTCGGTCTGGGGCTCTGCGCATACATGTCTGAACCTTGATTATGTTGTGATCTAAGTATACTGTTTTTGATATGGTGACATTTCGTATGAGATCATCATTGTTAGTGAAGATCAGGTCCAGTGTATTCTCCAGTCTAGTAGACTCTATTATTTGCTGGTTTAAGGTGAATTTTGTGCAGAGATTTAAAAGCTTGTGTGTGTGTGTGAGTTCTCATCTGAGCTGCCTCCTGGTGTTATAACTGCAACAACATTATTTGCTATATTCCTCCACTTTAGGTGCCTTAAGTTTTCTTTTGGAGTGGTTGGTGCAATTATTTAATAAATGTATGGAAGAGGGTAAAGTACCTAGGGATTGGCAGAGAGCATGCATAGTTCCTTTGTATAAAGGCAAAGGGGATAAAAGAGAGTGCAAAAATTATAGGGGGATAAGTCTGCTGAGTATACCTGGTAAAGTGTATGGTAGAGTTATTATTGAAAGAATTAAGAGTAAGATGGAGAATAGGATAGCAGATGAACAAGGAGGCTTTAGGAAAGGTAGGGGGTGTGTGGACCAGGTGTTTACAGTGAAACATATAAGTGAACAGTATTTAGATAAGGCTAAAGAGGTCTTTGTGGCATTTATGGATTTGGAAAAGGCATATGACAGGGTGGATAGGGGGGCAATGTGGCAGATGTTGCAAGTGTATGGTGTAGGAGGTAGGTTACTGAAAGCAGTGAAGAGTTTTTACGAGGATAGTGAGGCTCAAGTTAGAGTATGTAGGAAAGAGGGAAATTATTTCCCAGTAAAAGTAGGCCTTAGACAAGGATGTGTGATGTCACCGTGGTTGTTTAATATATTTATAGATGGGGTTGTAAGAGAAGTAAATGCGAGGGTCTTGGCAAGAGGCGTGGAGTTAAAAGATAAAGAATCACACACAAAGTGGGAGTTGTCACAGCTGCTCTTTGCTGATGACACTGTGCTCTTGGGAGATTCTGAAGAGAAGTTGCAGAGATTGGTGGATGAATTTGGTAGGGTGTGCAAAAGAAGAAAATTAAAGGTGAATACAGGAAAGAGTAAGGTTATGAGGATAACAAAAAGATTAGGTGATGAAAGATTGAATATCAGATTGGAGAGAGAGAGTATGGAGGAGGTGAATGTATTCAGATATTTGGGAGTGGACGTGTCAGCGGATGGGTCTATGAAAGATGAGGTGAATCATAGAATTGATGAGGGGAAAAGAGTGAGTGGTGCACTTAGGAGTCTGTGGAGACAGAGAACTTTGTCCTTGGAGGCAAAGAGGGGAATGTATGAGAGTATAGTTTTACCAACGCTCTTATATGGGTGTGAAGCATGGGTGATGAATGTTGCAGCGATGAGAAGGCTGGAGGCAGTGGAGATGTCATGTCTGAGAGCAATGTGTGGTGTGAATATAATGCAGAGAATTCGTAGTTTGGAAGTTAGGAGGAGGTGCGGGATTACCAAAACTGTTGTCCAAAGGGCTGAGGAAGGGTTGTTGAGGTGGTTCGGACATGTAGAGAGAATGGAGCGAAACAGAATGACTTCAAGAGTGTATCAGTCTGTAGTGGAAGGAAGGCGGGGTAGGGGTCGGCCTAGGAAAGGTTGGAGAGAGGGGGTAAAGGAGGTTTTGTGTGCGAGGGGCTTGGACTTCAGCAGGCATGCGTGAGCGTGTTTGATAGGAGTGAATGGAGACAAATGGTTTTTAATACTTGATGTGCTGTTGGAGTGTGAGCAAAGTAACATTTATGAAGGGGTTCAGGGAAACCGGCAGGCCGGACTTGAGTCCTGGAGATGGGAAGTACAGTGCCTGCACTCTGAAGGAGGGGTGTTAATGTTGCAGTTTAAAAACTGTAGTGTAAAGCACCCTTCTGGCAAGACAGTGATGGAGTGAATGATGGTGAAAGTTTTTCTTTTTCGGGCCACCCTGCCTTGGTGGGAATCGGCCAGTGTGATAATAATAAAAAAAAAAAGTTTTCTTTTTGTGCCACCCTGCTTTGGTGGGATACGGCTGGTTTGTTGAAAAAAAAAAAAAGTTGAAATCACCCAGGAACAAGAAGTTGGGGGCAGGAGCTGGAAGATTTTCCAGACAGTGGTCAATTTTCAACAGCTGTTCCTAGAACTGTTGGGACGTTGCATCCGGACACTTGTAAACTACTACAATGACCAGATTTTGGTTCTATATCTTTACTGCTAAAGCTTCAACTACATCATGTGAGGCATTTAGCAGTTCTGAGCAAATAAGTGACTCTGCGATATACAGGCCAAACTCCCCCCCTCCCCCCTTTTATGCCTTTTCACTCTGTTGCGTCTGTATAGGTTGTAACCTGGATCCATATTTTGTTGTCCAAGTGATCCTTTATGTGGGTCTCTGTGAAAGCTGCGAACATTGCATTTGCCTCTGCAAGCAGTCCATGGATGAAAGGTATTTTGTTGTTCGTTTCTGGCTTTAGACCCTGTATATTTGCAAAGAAGAATGCGCTGTATGAAAAAAATCAGGGACCCCGTAGTACCGCATGGTAGCACAAATTACGTTCAGCTCCATCTTGGGTCAACATCATAGCACACGGTCGTGATTCATTCATGCCTCATCGTATTAACACTCTCTTATTCGAGGAAAGTGGTATAGAATGTGAGTTTAGTGCATTTGACACCCATATGGCCACTAATGATCAAGGAATTAGTGAAAATATCGACAATAACCCAGATGACCCTCAGCCCATCACCTCTGGGGTGGCCAGCGTGGCCATGCCGGACCCCCAACCAAGCACTTCTGGGATGGCCAGTGTGGCCACACAAGACCCAGAGCCAAGCACCTCTGGAGTGGCCAGTATTACTACCCATATGCAACTACGCAAGAGGAAACTATCATTTCCTCGCGGTTTCAATGATAGTGAAAGTGATGAAAGTGACAGTCAGATTGATTTTATGCCAATAGAGGATTCGTCCAGCAATAGTGATATTCATTATTCACCAGTGAAGCATACTCTTAGGTGGCATTGCCTACATTCAGGCAGTGTGCCATATGCAGTCCCCAAGGGTCGTGGGAGGTCACAATCCAAGACCCCGGCCACTGATAGTCATAGCGATAATGAAGGAGAATAATCGAGGATGGAGGAAGAGGAGGTGGTGGTGATGGGTGGGACGGTGCCTGGAGCACATGGTGCAGTGGGTGGACAGACAAAGAACCGTGCGGCACCCTGTCAGCCATGTGCTGCCTCCACTCCTGTCCCTCCTACTGCTTCCCCTTGCCCCATGCCAAAGGTCCACCCTGCACCATATGACTGAGTGGAACTAGACACAAAATATATTCATGCCACAGCCTTTTGATTTTGATGCAAGTGGCAGTGGCATCCTTCCAGAATGTCCCATAATGAATGAGTCTACAGAGTCAGACTTTTTCTAGTTATACTTTGACAAGCTTCTAGTGAACTTGATAGTGACCCAGACAAACAATTATTACCGCTATATCATGGACAACACTGTGGTTGCAAAATTGTCACAGCTGCATAGGTGGAAAGTTACAGTTGTGGCTGAAATGTATTTATTCCTCACCACTGTCATGCTTATGCCACATACATAAAGCAAAATATAGCACATTACTGGTCCACAGACTACTTCGTCAGTACTCCTGTCTTCTGTGACCTCCTTCCCTGCAACAGATTCACTCTGTTGCTACGAATGTTGCACTTCTCAGACAGGAATAGGCCCAACAGAAATAACCTTCTATACAAAATCTAGGAAGTGTTCATGTATATAAAGCAGAAATTCATTGCATACTTTTATCCCTTCAAGAACATTGTTGTCGACGAGTCCTTGATTCTGTTCAAGGCACGCCTGTCATTCAAGCAATACAGTAGGGCCCCACTTATATGGCAGGTTAAATTCCAGGCTACCACCATAAAGCAGAAATTGCCGTAAAGTGGAACACCTTTTTTTTCCACTTATAAATGTATATAAATACTACTGGATAACAAGCTTACGCTAATATATATTAAGTTAGCAATAGAACTAGGCATTAAAAACAATAAAAAAGTAAAATACACATATAGTACCCTCATTACTTACCTTAAAATATTTGTAGTCTTAATCTAGGGTGAGATGAGGAGTATTTATTGTAAGAAATTAAGTGTGGTATGTATGATAGCCAGCCGGACTACCATACCATACCAGGCCAACCCACCCACACATAATTGTCTATGACATTTAAGTGTCCCAGAGTGATTAAATACATATACAGTTCACTCATTACTTACCATAAATATTTGTAGTCTTAATGTAGGGTCAGAGGTGAGTAAATGAGATAAAACGAGTAAATGAGAGAGAGAGAGAGAGAGAGAATGAGTACATGAGACAGGACTCTCATGGAGTTATGTAAACAAACCAGGTGTACGCCAGTTTTGTACACAAACTAGGCAAACACGTCTGGTTTGTGTACATTACATTGTGTACAAGATGTCTCTACGTTGATATGGTAGAATAAATAGGAACACTCCCATTCTCATGTAACAGCATTTTTAGAAGAAATGACGTTCTGAGTGAAGGCATACAAAAGGAATAATTTTCTACAGTTACCCCCAGTAACACATTATCTCTTACGTTGGACTAGAGAAAATGTTATTCTTGCCATCACTTGTACAAGTTGTCTGGCTCCCACATCTCATATTTATGTTTATTTATTCTACTGTGGGGTGCATTTATCATCTTTATATGTTATGTATCGTGTTTATTATATAATTTTGAAAAAATATCATAGATGGATTAATGAAAATGTGTATACATGTATTAACATAATATACGACATTTAATGAGACGCAGTGATTATTATTTATTTATTTATTTATTTTTATTTTGACATGATACATAGTTGTACAAAGAAATATAGTGATTGGGTGTACATGCCAAAAGCCCCTTATATGCAGAGCATTATGGCCAGGCTTAAAAGTAACTTAAGATTAACTAAGTAACTTAAAATTAACTGTGGGGTGTATTTATCATCTTTATATGTTACACAAATAACCTGCACATAGAAGAGAGGAGCTTACGATGATGTTTCGGTCCGACTTGGACCATTTACAAAGTCACACAGTGTGGCTTTGTAAATGGTCCAAGTCAGACTGGAACATCGTCGTAAGCTCCTCTCTTCTATGTGCGGGTTATTTGTGTATCATTCCAATCACGGTATTGTGCCTTTTTTTGTTATCTTTATATGTTATGTATAGTGTTTATTATATTATTTTGAAAAAATATCATAGATGGATTAATGAATGTGTGTATAATAATGTAATACAGTGGACCCTCAGCTAACGATATTAATCCGTTCCTGAAAGCTCATCGTATGCTGAAATTATCGTTAGCTGAATTAATTTTCCCCATAAGAAATAATGGAAATCAAATTAATCTGTGCAAGACACCCCAAAGTATGAAAAAAAAAATTTTTTGCCACATGAAATATTAATATTAATACACACAAACTGACATTTACCTTTACTGAAATCTGGTGATGATTGATGGGATGGGAGGAGGGGAGAGTGTGGAAGTTGTTAATGTTTAGAAGGGAAATCCCCTTCCATTAGGACTTGAGGTATCAAGTCCTTTTCTGGGGTTACTTCCCTTCTTCTTTTAATGCCACTAGAACCAGCTTGAGTCACTGGACCTCTGTTGCACAACATATCTGTCCATAGAGGCCTTTACCTTCCATTCCTTTATGATTTGTCTAAAGTGGTTCACAACATTGTCATTGTAATAGTCACCAGCACAGCTTGCAGTAGCTGTGTGAGGGTGATTTTCATCCATAAAAGTTTACACTTCAAGCCACTTTGCACACATTTCCTTAATCTCTTTCTTCATATCCATAGTAATTCTCACCCTTTTTCCAGCAGGGTTGGCACTAGAAGCTTTCTTGGGGCCCATGGTGATTTATTTTGCAGGTACAATCACTAAAAACGCTGTGATAATATGAAATGTTCCGATTGTATGCATGGATGCGACCGCACTGGCTAGCTTGTAAACACTGGCACCCACGGGACAACTGAGGCGCGCTCAGGCCACACATGGACGCGTCTCGAACGAATCGCGTAGGGTGAGTTTTTTAGTGTTAGCTGAGGCAAAATTTTTGCGTTAAAATGTATCGTATGCTGGATTTAACATAAGGTGATGCCATCGTTAGCTGAGGGTCCACTGTATTAATGTAAAGTAAGACATTTAATGTGCCCAAGAGTGATTATTACATAATAGAGAGATATGCTCATGGAGAATGTAAACAAATCGGGTGGCCCATGCCGTATTTGAAAGACCACTTGCCGTATAGAAGGTTTTAGTCATAATTTGAGATTGCCATATTAGTGGAACGCCATAAGGCGAAGCGCTGAAAAGTGCGGCCCTACTGCATGTAATAATATCTTATGATATGTAAACCCCACATTGTAATATTAACAGAGAAATAATTTTGTAATAATGTTGGTAGAATTACCGACAATATATAAAGTAAAAGGACACAAGTGCAACTAATGTGACATTTTATTGTGGCAACATTTTGCTCTCCAGGAGCAAAGTTAATTGTTCTACCATATTGTATTACTACTACTACTACAACTTATATCACGACTACTACTACCACTGCTACTAGTATTGCACCTTACTCAGAGCCTATATATACCCTCTGTGTCCATGTACTGTTTGTAACGGCTTGACAAAGCTCCTGGAGAGCGAAACGTTGCCACAATAAAATGTCACATTAGTTGCACTTGTGTCCTTTTACTTAACAGAAATAATTTTATTTTTTTTAGTTTTAATTGCTCACTTAATATATAATAGTGTAAACATGTTATCAGGCTTTTATATGCATTTGAAAGTGAAAAAAGTCTGATTCACTTTACAGCGATTTTTGCTCCACAGCAGTAGCACGGAAACTAACCTGCTGTATAAGCGGGGCCCACCTGTACTTCTTCCCTGATAATGGATAGTGGCATAATGATTCATGGTGTCATAGGTACATAATGTTAGATTACCCTTTATTTAACCCCTTCACCATCGGTGACGAAGTATTGTGGGTTTGAGGTCACTGTCCATGCTGTAGTACTACGCCATGAGCTTTTCTCACTCAGATAAGCTGTGAGTCATAAATTGGGGCCTAAATATTAGAGAATGGGTCTGTGTGGTATGTGTGCACCATATGAAAAAAATTTCTACAGGAAGCAGTTCATAATGAGAAAAACTGCGACCATGTTTGTGGTTTGAAGAAGCAACTTTGCTGTGTATTTTTGTATAGATTTTTGGTTGTATTCATGGCTTCTTGGTCTCATTTGATAGAATGGAAGATACATTACAGAAATAGAGATGATTTGATTGGTTTCAGGAATGAAAAGAGCTTGAAATTATGCTCAGTGATGCAGAAATGTTAGAGTTTTGCTGATATTCAAGAGTAAACAAATCACGTCACTTGTCTAATATGAGTTCACAAATGTCCTGATATTATTTATACAATTATTAAAATATTGCTAAACAGTAAATCTTCTCTTTTTTGTGTGAATAAAAATTTGAAATGGAATTCATATGTAAAGCCTGGGAACATAACTAATGAACAGAGGAAATGTTATTTTAGTGCCAGTAATGTCTGTTTCGTTTATTCTGGACCCTATTTTGAAATTGGAATATTTTGAAATTTATGTGAAATTTGCCAAATTACCAATTTCTGATCACTTTATTGGGTAGTTGAAATAGTTGATTGGGCAGTTTTTTGTGCTCAGTCGATAAAATGGAAGACATACTAACGAAATAGCTAAGAATTTGGTTAACTGGAACAGTGTAATTGGCCTAAAATAGGACTCAGGCTGGGCACAAGCGACAGCAAAATTTGCGAAAATGTAATTTTTGTCAATTTTCCATCAGATTTTGTACCTTTGGTTTCATTACCTTCGGAAAAAGATTCTTTATCACTTCAATTTTTTTTTTTTTAGGGGGGGGGGAATTCTTGGACACTGAGAGCAATTCTCAGATCATGGGTCCGGACAATGAAAGGGTTAATGGTTTCCTATTTTTTTTTTTATCACATCAGCCATCTCCCACAAAGATAGGATGACCTGAAAAGAAGAAACACCTTCACAATCATTTATTCAATCACTTCCTTGCCAGAAGTATGCCAACATCACAACTCAGCTTTTTTTTTTTTCTTAACACACTGGTCATCTCCCACTGAGGTAGGGTGACCCAAAAAGAGAACACTTTTGCTGTCATTCACTCCATCGCTGTCTGTTGCCAGAGGTACACAGACACTACAGGTCAGATGCCCCTCCAAACTGAAAATATCCCCACCCCTCCAGAGTGTAGGCACTGTACTTTTCACCTCCAGGACTCAAGTCCAGTTAACTGGCTTCCCTGAATCCCTTCACAAAATGTTACCTTGCTTGTACTCAACAGCTCGTCTAGTCCCCAAAACCATTTGCCTATACAACTCTCTAACACACTCATACAAGTCTGATGGCTTCCTATATATTTAACCATATCATTCCTCACATATCTGTGAGGTAATGACAGCATTTAGTTATTTATTATTTATTTTTTTTTTATATTATTACATTTTTAAATCCAGTATATCCTGACACTGAATGAGGAGACCTCCTGTTACACAGTAGGGCCCCACTTATATGGTGGGTTAGGTTCTAGGCTGTCGCCGAAAGCAGACATTGCCGGAAGGCAGAACGCCATTTTTTTCCATTTATAAATGCATATAAATGCCAGACAACAATTTTTTTTTTTATTATCACACTGGCCGATTCCCACCAAGGCAGGGTGGCCCGAAAAAGAAAAACTTTCACCATCATTCACTCCATCACTGTCTTGCCAGAAGGGTGCTTTACACTACAGTTTTTAAACTGCAACATTAACACCCCTCCTTCAGAGTGCAGGCACTGTACTTCCCATCTCCAGGACTCAAGTCCGGCCTGCCGGTTTCCCTGAACCCCTTCATAAATGTTACTTTGCTCACACTCCAACAGCTGTTGGAGTGCCAGACAACAAGTATACACTAAATTATATTAAGTTAGTAATAGAACCAGGCATTAAAAACACACAAAGTAAAATACATTCACAGTAAATTCATTACTTATCTTAAAGTATTTGTAATCTTAATGTAGGGAGAGAGGTGAGTAGTACTTATTTGTAGGAAGTCAGGTGCAGGTAGCCCAGGTGTAGGTAGCCCTGGCTCCCCGTCTCATACTTAATGTACGATATTTAAAACATCCCAGAGACGTAAAATACACATACAGTACACTCATTATTTACCTTAAAATATGTGTAGTCTTAATATAGGAAGAGAGGTGAGTAGTATTTATTTGTAGGAAGTCAGTGTAGGTAGCCGGTAGGTGTAGCCTGCCTGGGCTACACCTACCGGCTACCTACATTGTGGCCCAGAGCCATATTATTAACATCGACATGCCTTGTTCACTGAATTTAATCATTTGTAACAGCTACCTTTAGATGCCATCATAAACGAAGGTAGAAATAATGAATAATTCATGACGAAAATTGTAAATAAAAGTGGAGTGAGGGAGTGGCTGGGCCAAACGCAGATTCATACGTTTCCTCTGATGGCTGAACAGAGAAAACGTAATGTTGTCCCTCCACCCGGCTACCACACAGTACAAGTATTATCAGAGCACACATAAAATATGCAATAAATGCCAGACAACAAGTTTACACTAACTTATATTAAGTTAGCAATAGAAATAGGCATTAAAAACACAATAAAAGGTAAGATACACACAGAGTACACTTATTACTTAGCTTAAAATATTAATATTAATGTGTGAGAGGTGAGTGGCAGGGTGTTTATTGAATAAAATCAGAATGGCACACCATCATCCTCTAACTTGGCACTTAACCCTTTGAGGGTCGACAGGCCCTCTCCGAAACTCGTTCTCAGGGTCGGCCAAATTTAAAAAAAAAAAAAATTATTTTCTCTTATGAAAAGATAGAGAATCTTTTCCCGATCATAAAGACACCAAAAGTTTGAAATTTGATTGAAAACTTACGGAATTATGCTCTCGCAAAGTTAGCGGTCTCGGTGATGTTTACGCATCGGCGATTTTGCCCACTTTGAGCCCCATTTTCGGCCAATTTCACTGTACTAGTCGACAAAAAACCCTGAATATTTCGTTTAGAACTCCTTTTTTTTCTATCGAATGGGTGCAAAGAACCACCCTTTTAAATGAAATTCAACTATCCAGTACAGTGGTCAGAATTTAGCAATTTTGCCAATTTCACACAAATTTCAAAAGATGCCAATTTCCGAATAGGGTCCAGAATAAACAAGAAAGACATTCCTGGCACTAAAATGACATTTCTTCTAGTCATTAGTCACGTCTCAAGGCCCCTCTTATATTCTTTTGCTTTCCACTTTGAATTTTTATTTTCACAAAAAATATAAGATTTACTGTTATGCAGACTACTGCATTAGTGTAAAAAATGGTATAAATATTATTGGTGCACTTGTGAAAGAATATTAGACTCACCAGTTGACGTGTATTGCACGCTTGGCACAATTTGTTTACTTTTGAAGTTTGGTAAAAATCGAACATTTCTGCTACTTTGAGCTCAATTTCAAGGTACCTTTCATTGTAAAACCGGTCAAAATCATCTCAATTTCTGTAATATGTCCTCCATTCTATAAAATGAGACCAAGAAAACTAGAATACAACAATAAATACCATACGAAAATACAGTGCAAAGTCGCTGTTTTATTCCAAAAAAATGGTCCAAGTTTTTTTTTCTCATTATGCACTGTGTGCTGCAGGATTTTTTTTAGACTGTGCACACTGACCACATAGACCCATTCTTTCATATGAAGGCCTACCAGCTTTCTCCCACTAGATTTGAGGCCGCTAGAATTTATGAGTACTAGTACGTCAAAAACCCCTACGCGTAAGACGTACTAGTACGACCAAAACCCTCAAAGGGTTAAAGCAAGAGGCTTACGACTTCTCTTTTTATCACAGCTAACCTTAGACGCCATCGTCAATGAGAGCCAACTAGTTAACGAAAGAGTAAACGAGAGAGAGAACGAGATACAGAGTTGAGACAGTGTAAGAACACAAACTGAACAGGTAGTGGACGATCACTTGGTCAGGCGAAATAAATGCATATTAATATGTGTGTACTTTTAGTTCATTCACGTCCATTTGTAAGAGTTTGTAAAACATTTACCTCAATATTTTTTTTATTATAATAATAATTACCTCACAATACAAATACTCTTACATTGTGTACAAGTTGTACAAGTTAGCTCAGAATAAACAAACAGCAACACACCATTTTTAGAGTGAATGAAGATAATAATAATAATAATAATAATAATAATAATAATAATAATTAATATAATAATAATAATACACCTACCATCCGACTTACGACCTGCTCGACATACGTCCACTCGACTTACGACCGTATTATTATTATTATTATTATTATTATTATAAAAAGCACTAAACCCACAAGGGTCGTGAATTACTATATAGAGAGTAAAGGCATACGAAAAGAATATTTTTCTATAGTTATCCCCCAGTTTGACTAGAGAAAACATAATTCTTCCGACAATTCCTACACCGCTGCTTGGTAAACAAATATCATATTTACGTCAATTTTTATTCTGTGAGTGTATGTATCATGGTTATATGCTATGTAATGGGTTTCATATATAATTTTGAGGAAAATATCATAGATGGATTAATGAAAATGCCTATGTTGATGTAAAATAAGACATTTAGTGTGCCCAAGAGTGATTATTATTACGTAGTATTGGCGTCATGAGTAGAGAGAGACTTAGCGATTTTAATGTGTACCTGCACACCAGCACAGTGTGTAAGTATATTTAGGTACAGGTACACATAAGTATAATTATCAGAGTACATATAAAATATGCAGTAATTTAAAACACTTGAAATTTTTGAAAGTTTCCTGACATAATAGATGTGGTCACAGAAAATGTAAACAAACCGGGTGGGGGGGGCGCCGTATTTGAAAGACCGCTTGTCGTATAGCAAATTTTGGTCATAATTTGACATCGCCGTATTAGCGGAACGCCGTAAGGCGAAACGCTGTAAAGCGGGGCCTTACTGTGCTTTATTTGATCTCTCCTTTGTTTTATCTAAACTAGTCGCATTGATCTTTTAATTCCTTGCAGGTTGTTTTACGTAAAATTGAAGTAAAATATTTAATGCAGACCAATGCTAGTTTCCAGATTAATCTTTGTAATCAAATAACCTTAGTTGCTGCTATGTAAAGTGAGTTTAATAATATAATGCATTTTCTTACAGTGTGGGTGTGTATTCACTGTCACAACTGGGTGTATCATCTCTGACTGGTGAAGTTATAGCCTCCTCTTCAACACAGGCATCTGCTGGTTTTGATGTATCTGCAGTCTTGATGATTCAGGTTTGTTATGTAAATTAAAGCCTCTTTTCATAGTGCTTTGTAACTGGGAGGTGTCCGGTATGTACTCTACTGGTCTCATTTCCTATCTCCCATCTTTGCCATACATTTTATCTTAGAGTTGAACTCGAGTAACCATCTCTCTTATAATTCCTGTAATATCTCCATGTCCTACAATTTTTTGTAATCCTTTTCCATTTCTGTTTTTGAAATTTACATTATTTTGAAGTATCAACATAAAGGAATCATTCTCTCCAATAATAAGTTATAACACTAACAATAATCTTTTAACTTGTTTAACTTTTCCATAATTTTTTTTTATACCTTCCACCCTTCCATGTATTCATCACTTAAGGGATACATTTACCTTTTTATTCTGAATTCTTAGTTTCTTCTTGCCTTCATCCCATGTTGCTGCACGATTCTACTCTACTTTCTTATTATAACTGTTTAATATAAAACATTTAGTTTCTCAATTTGGTGGCTGAGGAAGTACATCTGGGCACCTTGAAATGTTCCAACATTAGTATGACCAGTAATCTATAAGAAGGAAACAGTACTTTTGATGTGAAAGGCTTGGTATGGCTCTGTCTAGCTGATTTTGATATTGAGCTGAAGCTCCTGAGCCTGCTACTATTTTGTTTGTGTTACTTGGTTTAGTTCCAGCTCTTTATCCTGCTGTCTAGCAGTTTTTGTAGGAATTGCAGTCCAGGGCTGTGGAGTCAGAGTCATGGAGTTGGAGTTGGAAGCGGTTCTTGGGTTACTGATGTCGGAGTTGGTGAAAGTGTACTGAATCTGACTCCTAATAAATTTAATTTTTTTTTTTAAAAAGTCGGCCGTCTCCCACCGAGGCAGGGTGACCCAAAAAGAAAGAAAATCCCCAAAACAAATATACTTTCATCATCATTCAACGCTTTCACCCTCTCACACATAATCACTGTTTTTGCAGAGGTGCTCAGAATACAACAGTTTAGAAGCATATTCGTATAAAGATACACAACATATCCCTCCAAACTCTCAATATCCAAAACCCCTCCTTTAAAGTGCAGGCATTGTACTTCCCATTTCCAGGACTCAAGTCCGGTTATATAAAAATAACCGGTTTCCCTGAATCCCTTCACTAAATATTAATCTGCTCACACTCCAACAGCTCGTTAGATCTGAAATACCATTCGTCTCCATTCACTCCTATCTAACACGCTCACGCACACTTGCTGGAAGTCCAAGCCCCTCACCCACAAAAACCTCCTTTACCCCTTTACCCCCTCCCTCCAACCTTTTCAAGGATGACCCCTACCCCGCCTTCCTTCCCCTACAGATTTATACGCTCTCCATGTCATTCTACTCTGATCCATTCTCACTAAATGACCAAACCACCTCAACAACCCCTCTTCAGCCCTCTGATTAATACTTTTATTAACTCCACACCTTCTCCTAATTTCCACACTCCGAAATTTCTGTATAATATTTACACCCCACATTGCCCTTAGACAGGACATCTCCACTGCCTCCAGCCGCCTCCTCGCTGCCACATTTACAACCCAAGTTTCACGCCCATATAAGAGTGTTGGTACTACTATACTTTCATACATTCCCTTCTTTGCCTCCATAGATAATGTTTTTTGTCTCCACGCATACCTCAACATCCACAATCATCTCTTTCTTATCATTTGCACAACATCCATGCGCATTCAGACTTCCCACTTTGACAATTTTCCTCTTATTATTCTTTTTAGTAATTATTACAGGAAAAGGGGTTACTAGCCCATTGTTCCCGGCATTTTAATTGACTTTTACAACATGCATGGCTTACGGAGGAAAGATTCTTATTCCACTTCCCCATGGATATAAAAGGAAAAGTAATAAGACCAAGAACTATTAAGATAAATTCAAAGAAAACTCAGATGAGTGTGTATAAATAAACGTGCACATGTATGTGTAGTGCGACCTAAGTGTAAGTAGAAGTAGCAAGACGTACCTGTAATCTTGCATATTTATGAGACAGACAAAAGACACCAGCAATCCTACCATCATGTAAAACAATTACAGGCTTTCGTTTCACACTCAGGACGGTAGTACCTCCATGTTGGTTGCTGTCTACCAACCTACCACCTACTGCACTCTAAAGGAGAGGTTCGGGATATTGGCAGTTTTGGAGGGATATGTTGTGTATCTTTATACGTGTATGCTTCTAAACTGTTCTGTTCTGAGCACCTCTGCAAAAACAGTGATTATGTGTGAGTGAGGTGAAAGTGTTCAGTGATGATGAAAGTATTTTTCTTTTTGGAGATTTTCTTTCTTTTTGGGTCACCCTGCCTCGGTGGTAGACAGCCAACTTGTTAAAAAAAAAAAAAAAAAAAAGGAAAGTATACCTCAACACACCACTTGCCTTTTTTCCTTCATCGGTTCTATGATTAACCTCATCCTTCATAAATCCATCTGCTGACACGTCAACTCCCAAATATCTGAAAACATTCACTTCTTCCATACTACTCCTCCCCAATTTGATATCCAATTTTTCTTTATCTAAATCATTTGATACCCTCATCACCTTACTCTTTTCTATGTTCACTTTCAACTTTCTACCTTTACACACACTCTCAAACTCATCCACTAACCTTTGCAATTTTACTTTAGAATCTCCCGTAAGCACAGTATCATCAGCAAAAAGTAACTGTGTCAATTCCCATTTTGTATTTGATTCCCCATAATTTAATCCTACCCCTCTCCTGAACACCCTACCATTTACTTCTTTTTCAACCCCATCTATAAATATATTAAACAACCATGGTGACATTACACATCCCTGTTTAAGACCTACTTTTACCGGGAAATAGTCTCCCTCTCTTCTACACACCCTAACCTGAGCCTCACTATCCTCATAAAAACTCTTTACGCCATTTAGTAACTTACTACCTATTCAGTATACTTGCAACATCTGCCACATTGCCCCCCTATCCACTCTATCATATGCATTTTCTAAATCCATAAATGCAATAAAAACTTCCCTTCCTTTATCTAAATACTGTTCACATATATGCTTCAATGTAAACACTTGATCTACACATCCCCTACCCACTCTAAAACCTCCTTGCTCATCTGCAATCCTACTTTCTGTCTTACCTCTAATTCTTTCAATAATAACCCTACCGTACACTTTTCCTGGTATACTCAGTAAACTTATTCCTCTATAATATTTACAATCTCTTCTGTCCCCCTTCCCTTTATATAAAGGGACTATACGTGCTCTCCGCCAATCCCTAGGTACCTTCCCCTCTTTCGTACATTTATAAAAGAAAAATGCCAACCACTCCAACACTATTACCCCTCCTGCTTTTAACATTTCTGTCATGATCCCGTCAGTTTCAGCTGCTTTACCCCTTTCATTCTATGTAATGCCTCATGTACCTCCCCCACACTCACATCCTGCTCTTCTTCACTCCTAAAAGATGGTATACCTCCCTGGCCAGTGCATGAAATTACCACCTCCCTTTCTTCGTCGACATTTAAAAGCTCCTCAAAATATTCTCGCCATCTACCCAATATCTCCATCTCCCCATCTACTAACTCCCCCACTCTGTTTTTAACTGACAAATCCATTCGTTCCCTAGGCTTTCTTAACTTGGTCATTTAAGTTGTTTTAGGTTTTCAGTTGCTTTTTACTTTTTTATAGTATTAACTTTGAATTCTTTTTAGTAATATCAAAGGAAGTGCTTCAGATTTTTTAACTAATAGGGAAGGATGTTTCTGATTCAGATTTTTTTTATAGTTTCTTTCTTTTACATCCTAATTGTGGTAGGGGATCTGAATGCTAAAGTAGGAGAAACTTTTAGAGAGGGTGTGGTAGGTAAGTTTGGGGTGCCAGGTGTAAATGATAATGGGAGCCCTTTGATTGAACTTTGTAAAGAAAGGGGTTTAGTTATAGGTAATACATATTTTAAGAAAAAGAGGATAAATAAGTATACAAGATATGATGTAAGGCAAAATGACAGTAGTTTGTTGGATTATGTATTGGTAGATAAAAGACTGTTGAGTAGACTTCAGGATGTACATGTTTATAGAGGGGCCACAGATACAGTGGACCCCCGGTTAACGATTTTAATCCGTGCAAGAGGGGTAATTGTTATGCGAAATAATCGTTATGTGAATGAATTTTCCCCATAAGAAATAATGGAAATAAAATTAATCCGTGCAAGACACCCAAAAGTATGAAAAAAAAAATTTTACCACATGAAATATACATTTTCCCACACACAAAGAGAAGGATACATGCACAATAGTAGAGTAGTACATGCACAGTATATATTGTGCATGTACTAGTCTACTAAATGAAGAATAAATGACACTTACCTTTATTGAAGATGCAGCAATGACTGATGAGACACTGTGTCCTGGGAGTGCCTTTTCCTCCTGAGTACTGTAGGTCCTGTTTGGCATTTTCTTCCAGAACAGGCCTTATCACACTGTGTATGCCACTACGATTCTTAAATCTCTCAAACCAACCTTTGCTGGCTTTAAATTCACCAATATGAGCACTAGTTCCAGGCATTTTTCCCTGTTCACCTGGGTGTTAGTCGACTTGTGTGGGTTGCATCCTGGGAGATAAGATTAAGGACCCCAATGGAAATAAGTTAGACAGTCTTCGATGACACTGACTTTTTTGGGTTATCCTGGGTGGCAAATCCTCTGGGGTTAATTGTTTCTTGGTATTCTCAATAAGCCACACCAACAACGGTGCTACAGCAGCAGCAGCAGCTGACAGTGCAGCAGCAGCAGCAGCTGACAGTGCAGCAGCAGCAGCAGCTGTACCACCAATAGTAGCGATGGTTGATTGGGGTTTATTATACAACCTGGCCAGCTCGGAGACATGCACTCCACTTTCATACTTATCAATGATCTTTTTCTTCATCTCTATTGTAATTCTCACCCTTATTGCTGTAGGGTTGGCACTAGAAGCTTTCTTGGGGCCCATGGTCACTTATTTTCCAGAAAAAGCACCGAAAACCTGTAATAATACGAAAATATTCCGATTGTATGTTTGGGATGTTACCGGGAGGCTGGGGTAAAAAATGCCCCCGCGGAACTGTGGGGCCCCCGGGAAGAAAATGGGTAAGGGGGTTTTTAAGCGGTATGTGAGGAAAATTTTTGAAATTTTAAGTGGGGTTTTCGAAATAACCCTATGTGTGCCATCGTTTGGGGGGGGGTCCCTGTATATCAGATCCTTTCTAGTTGTAGTACCGAGAGTAAAAGGTAGAGGGGATCAAGGGAATAGAAGCATCAGGAAAAGAGAGGGTGAGGTTTTATAACTAAAAGGGGGGCAGTTAGGGTAAGATAAAAATGCTTTGGAGAAGAGGGCTAATGGAGCATGGGCAATGGGGTCAAAAGGGATGGGGGTAGGTTTAAAATGTAGGTTCGAGTTTTCGCAGAATTTTGTGGTTACGGGAAAGGGGTGGGGAGGGAAGAGGGAATTTGGGGGAAAGTGATGTAAAGAGAGTAGTAGGAAAAAAAATTGCATATAGAAGTTTTTCAAAGTAGAAGTGATGCAAGGGGGGAAGAGTATATGGAAAAAGAGGGGGTTAAGAGAGTGGTGAAGCAAGTAAAAAGGGGCAAATGAGAGGTGGGTGAGATGTTATCAACAAATTTTGTTGAAAAAAAGAAAAAATTTTGGAGTGGATTAAAAAGTTAAGGAAGCCTAGACAACAAATGGATTTGTCTTAAAAAAAAGGGGGGGAGAGTTATTAAATGGAGAGTTAGAGTATTGGGGAAAATGGAGGGAAAATTTTTTAAGGGGAAATTTTTAAAAGTTGAGAAGATAGGGAAGCTGTGATTTCTTATAGGGCAAGGGGAAACATCTTGTAGGGTGAGGAAGAGCCCTTGTGAGTGTGGGGGAAGTTGTGAGGGGAGTACTAAAAATGAAAGGGGGTAAGGCAGGGATGATGGGGTAAAAGGGGTGAAATGTTAAAAGCGGTGGGGGGTATGTTTTTTGGAATGGTTTTTGGGAATTATTTAATAAAGATGGAAGGGGTAAGGTATAGGGGTTGGCAGAAGCAGCATAGTTCTTTTGTATAAAAAGGAAAGGGGGAAAAAGAAGTGCAAAAAAATTTTAGGGGGGGTAAGTCTGTTGGTATCCTGGGGAAAAGGAAGGTTTGGTTATTATTTAAAAGAATTAAGAGTAAGACGGAGAATAGGAAACAGATAAAAAGGAGGTTAGGAAAGGGAGGGGGGTGTGGACCAGGTGTTTACAGTGTAACATATAAGTGAACAGTATTTAGTAAGGCTAAAGGGTCTTTGTGGTTTTTATGGTTTGGGGAAAAGGGTATACGGGGTGGATAGGGGGGCAATGTGGCAATGTTGCAGGTGTATGGTGCGGAGGTGGGTTACTAAAAGCAGTGAAGAGTTTTTTTTTTCGAGGATAGTGAGGCTCAAGTTAGGTAGTAGGGAAAGGGGAAATTATTTCCCAGTAAAAATAGGCCTTAGACAAGGATGTGTGATGTCACCGTGGTTTTTTAATATATTTATAGATGGGGTTGTAAGAGAAGTAAATGCGAGGGTCTTGGCAAGAGGCGTGGAGTTAAAAGATAAAGAATCACACATAAAGTGGGAGTTGTCACAGTTGCTCTTTGCTGATGACACTGTGCTCTTGGGAGATTCTGAAGAGAAGTTGCAGAGATTGGTGGATGAATTTGGTAGGGTGTGCAAAAGAAGAAAATTAAAAGTGAATACAGGAAAGAGTAAGGTTATGATGATAACAAAAAGATTAGGTGATGAAAGATTGGATATCAGATTGGAGGGAGAGAGTATGGAGGAGGTGAATGTATTCAGATATTTGGGAGTGGACGTGTCAGCGGATGGGTCTATGAAAGATGAGGTGAATCATAGAATTGATGAGGGGAAAAGGGCGAGTGGTGCACTTAGGAGTCTGTGGAGACAAAGAACTTTGTCCTTGGAGGCAAAGAGGGGAATGTATGAGAGTATAGTTTTACCAACACTTATATGGGTGTGAAGCATGGGTGATGAATGTTGCAGTGAGGAGAAGGCTGGAGGCAGTGGAGATGTCATGTCTGAGGGCAATGTGTGGTGTGAATATAATGCAGAGAATTCGTAGTTTGGAAGTTAGGAAGAGGTGCGGGATTACCAAAACTGTTGTCCAGAGGGCTGAGGAAGGGTTGTTGAGGTGGTTCGGACATGTAGAGAGAATGGAGCGAAACAGCGTGACTTCAAGAGTGTATCAGTCTGTAGTGGAAGGAAGGCGGGGTAGGGGCCAGCCTAGGAAAGGTTGGAGGGATGGGGTAAAGGAGGTTTTGTGTGTGAGGGGCTTGGACTTCCAGCAGGCATGCGTGAGCATGTTTGATAGGAGTGAATTGAGACAAATGGTTTTTAATACTTGATGTGCTGTTAGAGTGTGAGCAAAGTAACATTTATGAAGGGGTTCAGGGAAACCGGCAGGCCAGACTTGAGTCCTGGAGATTGGAAGTACAGTGCCTGCACTCTGAAGGAGGGGTGTTAATGTTGCAGTTTAAAAACTGTAGTGTAAAGCACCCTTCTTGCAAGACAGTGATGGAGTGAATGATGGTGAAAGTTTTTCTTTTTCGGGCCACCCTGCCTTGGTGGGAATCGGCCAGTGTGATAATAATAATAATAAAAAATACTTTATACTTGATAGCGACTCATGAAATCATAAAGAGTCGATTGGAAACAAACCATACTACCGGCAGGGCTTGAACCTCTGATAGAGAGTCGTTAAACTCCAGACCGATGCATTAGCCAGTAGGCCAGCTGGCTACATTAAGATTCATCCAACTAGGTATGTTTATACACCTTAGGAAGGTTAGCATAGGCACCACTGACTACAAATGCAAGTTTTTACAGATGAATCTCCCGCCAGCATGGTATGGTTTGTTTGCAGTCATGTCATTATGCTTTCATGAGTCATGATGATGGCTTTGAGGGGCCTTGAGCTTGAGTTCATCACGGCCATGCTGGCAGAAGATTTGTCTGTAAAAACTTGATATTTGTGGTCACAGTTGTGCTTATGTTAACCTTCCTATGATGTATAAATATACCTAGTTGAATGAATCTTATTGTAGCCAGCTGGCCTAGTGGCTAATGCATCGGTCTGGTGTTTTACAACTCTCTACTGCAGTTTCTAGCCCTGCCCGTGGTATGGTTTACTTGATAGTCTTTTTATAAAAATATAACTTCTTTGTTTTCATTTTTTTCACATGTTTTCCTTTGTTGAACTATAAGGTTACTGAATGTTTCTAATTTCTTTAATAAATAAAATAAAAAAGCCAGAGTGGCATAGCTATAGCATTTAGAACTAAGCTTTAACAGGTTACTGAGCTTGTATGTTGTATGCTTGCAGTCCATATAGCAAATATACAATTAGTATATTATAATTTATTCCCTTATTACTGAATTTAAAAAGAGAAACTTTCATTTTTCTTTTTGGGCCACCCTGCCTTGGTGGGATACGGTCGGTTTGTTGAAAAAAAAAAAATTATTCTCTTCATTGATATATAATTAAAGGAGTCAGAGTCGTAGGTGCCATAAATAAAGGAGTCGGAGTCGCCATAAATAAAGGGGTTGGAGTCACCATAAATAAAGGAGTTGGATTCTCAATAAATAAAGGAGTCAGAGTCACAGTAAATAAAGTCAGAGTCGGAGGTGCCATAAATAAAGGAGTCGGAGTCAGAGGTGCCATAAATAAAGAAGTCAGATTTGGAGTTGGAGTCGAAGGTTTTATGTGCCAACTCCACACCCCTGAATATGCTGACCCCACAGCCCTGAATGTGCTGACTCCACAGCCTTGAATTTCACTCTTCTATGCCTAATATTTGCATAGTTGTGTTTGATGAGATTTAGGTCTAGCTTTAAGTCTTGCTTCACATCTACTTATATGCCCCTACAACTCCACCATACCTACACTCCTGTACTCACTCTTGCATACCTGCAGTTCACATTTGCACTTCTGCAACTCGCTGCTACCTATGTAAAACTTGCATACCTCTGCAACTCACTCCCACACCCCTACAGCTTACAAATTCTGTAACATAATGTTATACCTTATGATACTCTCAGACACACCTATTGCTCACTTTCATATCTCTACAGGTCATGCATTTTTTCATATTGCCTCACTCCTAATACTTATTCACACACTTGAACACAGCCACACTCCTTAAAATACAAGCTTCGTCAGCTTGGAAGAGTGGAATAAAGCAGGAGGAAAGGCAGTGAAATAAATCTAAAACTGATTTCTACAACTGTTTCTCTCATTAGATATGCCAGAATAGTAGGCAGAGGTTTTTGGGGCTGTGGTTATTTTTAGTGTTAATTAGTTATTAGAAGAGATGTTTGAAGAAGACACAACATTTCAAAGCTGTTTCTACAAATGAATTAATAATTTTTTTTAAATTTTAATATATGAATATTATTGGTTCTTAAAAGGTCATGTAGCTGTTTAAAACAGTTTAACTAGTATATTATGTCTGTTAAATGTCAGTTATTTTATTTTTTCAGGGTGGTGACAATATGGAGTTAAAGGTGGATATACCAAGTGATTCTTTCCATGGCTTCACAGCTCATGTCACACACAGTCTTAAGTACCCACCTACAACACAGGATAGTGATAAGGATGTTGGTGATGATAGTGATGACATTCTCTATAACAATAATGCAGAGAGTCACATAAAGTGCTCTGATGAAGGTGATGTGTCTTCTGCCACAGTACAAGGCTCCACCAGTGTAGGAGAGATTGATAATGCAACCCAACATACCAGTATGAAGTGTGTTTACAACACTGCCCTTGAAACTGCTTTGGGTATCAGATACCAGACAAACACAGCATGGTCAAGAGGCCAGCAGGTGGCAGTTGTTAGATCACAAAGTTTTCTCCGCAAGAGTGACACTGACATTGCAGCATATAAAATGGTTTTCTCATGGAAAAATCCTGGTAAGTACTCTGAATATTTTCAGTTTAGAGGGGTCAACTGAACTGTAGTAGAAAGTGTTTCTTTTTTAACTCACCCTACCTCTGTAGGAGATGGCCAGTGTGTTAAAAAAATGTGCACACATGCACAAACAGGCCGAGTGTCTCTTGACAGTTGCCTTTGACAACTAGAAACTGACAGACAGTGACCACCTTATTGGGTACACTTGTACACCTGCTGGTTAAAGAAAATATCTAATCAGTCAATGATGTAGCAGCGCCTCAATACCTAAAATTATGCAGACATGGTCAAGAGGTTAAGCTGTTTTTCATACCAAACATCAGAATGAGGAAGAACTGCAATCTAACTGACTTTGAACATGGCATGATTGTTGGTGTGAGACAGGGCAGTTTGAGTATCTCAGAAACTGCTGATCTGGAATTTTCATGCACAACTGTCTCTAGAGTTTGTAGAGAATGGTGTGAAAAATACAAAACATCCAGTGAGTGGCAGTTCTGTTGGCAAAAATTCCTTGTTAATGAGAGTAGTCAGATGAGAATAGCCAGACTGGTTCGTACTGACAGGAAAGTGACAGAACCTCAAATAACCGCTCATTACAACAGTGGTATCCAGAAGAGCATCTCTGAATGCACTACATGTCAAACCTTGAAGTGAATGGCAGCAGAATACCAAACTGGGTTCAACTTTTATCAGTTATGAACAGGAAACTGAGGTCACAGTGGGTACAGACTCGCCAGAACTGGACAGCTGAAGATTGGAAAAACATTGCCTGATCTGTCAAATTGCAGTTTCTACTGTGACATGCAGATGATAGGGTCAGAATTTGGCGTAAACCTTTCGGGATATGTACAGTAGCTGCGTGATGGTATCAAGTTAACATGGACCAGGATCTCTAAGGAAGGTTTCCAGCACTTCTTTGAATCCATGCCACAAAGAATTCAGGTTGTTCTGGGGGCAAAGTGGGGGGCCCTGTCCAGTACTAGAAGGATGTACCTAATAAAGTGGCCACTTTCTACTTACCTATATGTAGTTACAGGGGTCAAGTTGTAGCTCCTCTGTGTGTGTATGGGTGTGTATTTTACTTGTGTATTTATATATAATTTTGTTTATTTAACTTATCAGCCACCTATCAATTTAAGGTGGTCCAAAAGGTACAGGAAACATTCACCATCATTCATTAAGTTGCTGTCTTGCCAGAAATGTGCTAGCTTCACAATTCAAATAACCATCTGACTACAACATCCCCACTCATCCTTCAGTACTGCCTAACTGGTTTACCCTATTACTTTGCTCACACTCCAGCAGCATGTTCATTAAAACCATTTATCTCCATTCAGTCCTGTCTAACATTCACACAGGCCTGCTGGATGCTCAAGCCCCTAAAACTCCAACCTCTTTTACCCCTTCCCTCCAACTGTTCCTGGGATGACTCCTACCCATTTCTACTATTAGCACCACATTTATTCACCTTCTTCTTTATCCTATTTCTCTCCATCCTATGAATGCCCAAACCATCTCAACAATTCCTGCTCAGCCCACTGAGCTTTACCCTTGGTGACCCCACATTGTCTTTTAATTTGTACACTAAATTCTCTACCTAATATTCACATTACACATTGCTTTCAAACATAACATCTCCACTGGCTCCACCCTCCTTTGTACTGCAGCATTCAAAACCTGTGCCTCATACCTACATAAAAGTGTTGGTATTACTATGCTCTGGTACATCTTTTTTTTTTTTTTTGCCTTAATCTGTTTTTACTTTATCTGTTCTGTGGCTCACCATGTTTTTCATAGACCTGTCTACTGACATTTCCACTTCCAAATTTCTAAATGCTTCTATTTCCTCCATACTCTGCCTCAAATCTTAGATTAAATCTTTCATTTTCTAGGCTTTGTGCTATTCTTATCACCGTGTTCTTTTTAATGCTGTTTTTATGTTCCTTCCTGTATATACTCTTCCAAATTTGTCTGCCAGCCTTTGCAACTTATTTTCACAATCTCCCAAAAGAATTGTCATAATAGACCATGCATGTCATGGAAGGTGACAAAAATGCTTGAAGTAAGGGGCTATTAATCCCTTCTCCTGTATCGATTAAAATTGACATTAGCTAATGGAATTAAATCTAATATCACTGGAGAACAGAACCAAGGAATTCACAGGGTAGACAAGGATAGGCTGTTTGAAAGACAGAACCAGGTGCTCAAGGACACAGATGGAAATTGAAGACACAGATGAGTCACAGGGGATGTCAGGAAGCATTTCTTCAGTCTTAGGGGGTGAGGAAGTGAAATGACCTCATTAAAAAAGTGGTGGAGGTAGACTCCATACAGTGTTTTAACCCTTTGACTGTTTCGGTCATATATATACGTCTTACGATCCACCGTGTTTGACGTATTTATGTGCATAATTTCTAGCAGCCTCAAATCAAGCAGGAAAATGCTGGTAGGCCTACATGTGAGAGAATGGGTCTGCATGGTGGGTGTGCACCCTGTGAAAAAAATCGGGGACTCAGTGGTGCATTGTTGGAATGCCATCTTGGTAGTCCATATTCACCATGCTTCGTGGTAAGAAGTACCTCACTCCTTGGCGGATTGGAGGTCTTTTGTTCCCAAGTGATAGCCCTAACAGCGATGGAAGTGCCAGTGAAAGTGAATATCATGGTTTTGGAGAGGGTGTGATCAAAAGCAGTGCCCAGGATAATGCAATTAGTGATGAAAATCCAGATGACCCATAGCCTTCCACTTCTGGTGCTGGGCCGTCTCATTCACGTTCACCTGTACCAGGACAAAAGAGGAAACTATTTTGCTGTGTACAGAACTCAGATGTGAGCAGTGAAAGTGATAGTGATAATGATTTCCAAGCTATCGAAAGTAGTTCTAGTTGCGACAGCGAGGGTGAATATTCTCCAGTGAAGCAGCAGTACGTATTTACAATGCAGCATACGTTCTGGTAGTGTGTCATATGTTGTTCCAAGGGGAAGGAGTAAATCTTGGAGTACATCCCATGGCCCTACACCACAAACTGATAGTGAAGATGACGATATTGTTACAGTGGGGATGAATGACGTGAGTGGGGCAGCAGGTGGTGGTGGTGATAGTGGTGGTGGCATGAGTCATGTGGCACCAGCAACGGGCCACACTACTATCCACGCTGCTACCTCAGCACAGCCATAACCACCCTCAACCAACCCCACACTCCCACAACATCCACAACCACAACCTGTAAATATCCAGTACCCACCAGCAGACCGCATCTGGGATTGGCAGCAAGGTGACAGTTTTGTTTCCAATCCCCATCACTTTGAAAAAATACGAAGTGGAATACAGCCATCATGTACATTTGGGAACAGTGCCACTGAACTGGAATGCTTTCAGTTATTCTTCAATGAACCCCTGATGGACATTATTGTCAGGGAAAGCAATACATATTATGAGTACACCATGGCAAACACAATTCTTTCACCAAGATCACTCATACACCAGTGCAAGGACACAACTGTAGCAGAGATGTATCTGTTCTTTGCCACAATAATGCTTATGCCACATGTGTATAAGCACAGTGTCAACACATACTGGTCGACAGACCGCCTGATTTCAACCCCAACTTTCGGTGACATTATACCAGTGAATAGATTTGTGCTACCATTACGTATGCAACACTTCTCAGACAAAACAAGGCCTGACAGAAGCGACAGGTTATATGAGATCAGGAATGTGCTTATGTACTTGAAACAAAAGTGCTGTATGCATTTTTATCCCTTCAGGAAGCTTGTTATTGATGAGTCTTTGATTTTGTTCAAAGGCAGACTGTCATTCAAGCAGTACATACCAAGCAAGAGGAAATGCTTTGGTGTAAAGTTATTTGTACTGTGTGATTGCAAAATTGGTCTGGTTTTGGATATAATTGTGTACACTGGCAGTAATACATTGCAAGATACCAGAAAGTTACTGTGTATCTCTGGTGATGTGGCTAGAACAATGATGGAACCATATCTTGGTAAGAGTCATATTTTATATACTGATAACTGGTACACAAGCCCTTTACTCAGTGATTTCTTTCGAGTGAACACGACAGATGTTTGTGGCACAATGCTTGGTAATCGTAAGCATATGCCTAGGTTCAACGCTGGCACTCATAGAGGTGATGTTCAGGTGTTTGCTGCCAATGACATCATGGCATTTCAGTAGCATGACAAATGTGATGTCACATTGTTGACATCAGTTCACCGACACAAAATGATAAACACTGGCAAGCAGAATAGAGAGACCAGTGAACCCATTGTAAAACCTGCAGCTGTGATAGATTGCAACCTCAATATGCACTTAGTAGACAAATGTGACTTGCTGATTGTGTTTGCAAGAGTTATAAGTGGTACATAAAACTCTTTTTCCATCTTCTTGACATTTCCATGCTGAATGCTTATAATATGTATAAGTTGAAGACCAACAACAAACCCAAATATGGTGAATTTTGTTTTTCAGTTATCAGACTGTAGAGAGAATGGAGCGAAACAGAGTGACTTCAAGAGTGTATCAGTCTGTAGTGGAAGGAAGGCGGGGTAGGGGTCGGCCTAGGAAAGGTTAGAGGGAGGGGGTAAAGGAGGTTTTGTGTGCGAGGGGCTTGGACTTCCAGCAGGCATGTGTGAGCGTGTTTGATAGGAGTGAATGGAGACAAATGGTTTTTAATACTTGACGTGCTGTTGGAGTGTGAGCAAAGTAACATTTATGAAAGGGTTCAGGGAAACCGGCAGGCCGGACTTGAGTCCTGGAGATGGGAAGTACAGTGCCTACACTCTGAAGGAGGGGTGTTAATGTTGCAGTTTAAAAACTGTAGTGTAAAGCACCCTTCTGGCAAGACAGTGGTGGATTGAATGATGGTGAAAGTTTTTCTTTTTTGGGCCACCCTGCCTTGGTGGGAATCGGCCAGTGTGATAATAATAAAAAAAAGTTATCAGACAAATAATATTCAAGTACCAAACAACAACAATTGAAATAGACCAGCACCCACAAAACTATCAACACATGCTCTCTCATCTGAGGCCTGGTCATCACTACCCTGTACCACTGCCTGCTACTGCTTTCAAGAAAAATGCTCAGAAGAAGTGTTACATACCACAAAATGCCCACAAAAGCGCAGACACTCGTTTTATGTGTGAGGAGTGTAAAACACCATTGTGCATAGACCCATGTTTCAAAGAATTCCACAAGCTGCAACAGTTCTAGGAAAGTGTCCAGTGATTGTATGTATGTATATATATTAGAACAGTCGTAATAAAAATTTTTTTATATTGTTTGTGTAAACAAGTTTTGTAAACAACATGATGATTCTAGTGTTTTTGCTATAATTGTGTTACATTCAACGAATGTATATATGAACATTGCACCATATTTTGGTCTCACAGGCCACATAAGTTATGTGAAAAAATAAAATAGTGAAAAAAAATAAGAAACCTTCGAATGCAAGTAAACCAAAGTTTACTGGGTGAGCGGCATTCGTTGCTATTGCCATACATGGCTCATTTTCTGCCAACTTTACACCTCTATATCTTGGTAAGTACTGATGGCAAATTTTTTGGGGGGGCTTAAAACAGTCAGAAAAAAATCTTAACATTTTCGTAAGAAAAAATTATTTGCTTTTTTTCCGAATATTTTTTAACACCAGGAGACACTTCAGGATTTGGGGTTGTGACAGTCAAAGGGTTAAGAATAGGTATGATAGGGCCTATGGTTAGGAGAGAGTGAATCTGGCAAGTGGCAAGTTAAGAGGCAGGGCTAGGAGTTAAGACTTAATGCCTGCAACTATGTACATATAGACGAGTACAGAGTAAATATGGCACAGGTCGACCATCACTAATCCGGCAATCAGTTATCCAGTTCCATCAGTAATCCGGCATTAATTTTAGCTAGTATTAATTTCTAATTTCATCATTATACTAACTCAGATTTCATCATTATACTGACTCAGAAATTATGCAGATGGTTGTAAATCCACAGCAGCAAGCAAGTGGAGGAGAAAGCAGTGATGAATATAAGGAAGATGTAGCAGAAAGTCTCTCTATTGATAGGTTAATTAAGTGTATTCTAACCTAACCACTCTGTAATCCAGCAAACTCACTAATCTGGCACACTACAGGTCTCAATGATGCCAGATTAGTGATGGCCGACCTGTATATATATTGAAATTTAGTTTGGACTTTTGTAGGTACAGTACTGTATAATAATTACCTTTAGGTAAATATTTTCTGAAGTTCATTCTTATGTAGTACTGGCTATTTGTGTATCTTGTTATTTTCATTTGTCTGTGGATTACTAAAGCTACATTTCAGGAACTAAACATTTTATTATTTAAGAAAGAATTATTTTGGCAGTTTGCATCTTCATATAATTTCTATTCATCATTATCTCAGTTCTGCTTTATTTTGTTTTCATATCTGCTAGGAGTTAATTCTGTGTTCCTTGACGTCCACATCGAGACTGAGGGTTTGAGTTCGGAGAAGAAGGCTGGTCTGGTGTTTGGCTTCACCTACTCTCCACACTTCACACTCAAGCTGCAGTTTCTCAGCCAACAGTTTTCTGCCTTTGCAGAAAGTAGGTTTACTACGTTACTACTACAGTGGACCCTTGGGTAACGATTTTAATCCATTCCAGAGAGCTTGTCCTTAACCAACTTCATCATTAGCCGAATTAATTTTCCCCATAAGAAATAACGGAAATCCAATTAATCCGTTCCAAACATCCAAGAGTATTAAAAAAAATATATTTTTTTTACATGAAATATACATTTCCCTACACAGAAAACAACGAGACATGCAGAATAAATACATAAATAATTACTAAAATGACACTTACCTTTATTGAAGAGTATTGATGAGTATCACTGGGATTTTCAGAGTGATACATGAGTAAAGGCTTCACTTTGCAAACCCCTCTAACATTACAACAAAACATGAGAGTTAGCCTGTCTTTCATAGGCTTGTGTCCTGGGAGTGCCCGTAGGTCCTGTTTGGCATTTTCTTCCAGAACAGGCCTGCTTCGTCACAATTGAACACTTGTTGGGGTTGGAATTTTTCAGCTTTGCCATGCCTTATCACACTGTGTATGCCACTACAATTCTTAAATCTCTCATACCAACCTTTGTTGGCCTTAAATTCACCAATATCAGCACTAGTTCCAGGCGTTTTTTCCTGTTCACTTGGGTGTTAGTCGACTGGTGTGGGTCGCATCCTGGGGGACAAGATTAAGGACCCCAATGGAAATAAGTTAGACAGTCCTCGATGACGCACTGACTTTCTTGAGTTAACCTGGGTGGCTAACCCTCTGGGGTTAATTGTTTCTCGGTAATTGCTTCTCGTTAAGCCACAACAACAACAGTCTCTCCACATCTTCGAGTAGTGCAGCTGACGGTGGTGCAGCAACAGCTGATTGTGGTGCAGCAGCAGCTGACCATGGTACAGTAGCAGCTGACAGTGGTGCAGCAGCAGCTGACAGTGGTGCAGTAACAGCCGACAGTGGTGCAGCAACAGCTGACAGTGGTGCAGCAGCAGCTGACCATGGTACAGCAGCAGCTGACAGGTGGTGCAGCAGCAGAAGCTGACTGTGGTACAATAGTATTTCTCACCCTTTTTACCACAGGGTTGGCACTAGAAGCTTTCTTTAGGCCCATGGTGGCTTATTTAGCAGTTACAAACACTAAAAACAGTGGAATAATACAAAATGTATTGAATATATGCATGGAACCGTTTGCCCTGGCTTGTAAACAATGGCACATTGGGTGTACATAGTGGCTGGGCAGCCGCGGGTGGGCCAGGCCGTGCAGATGGGTTCGGGACGATCGTCCCTAACCTTGTTTTTCATTGTTGGCCGAGCCAATATTTTTACGCAAAGACGCATCGATATCCAATTTTATCGCTATTCGATTGCATTGTTATCCGAGGGTCCACTGTACTACTACTACTACTACTACTACTACTACTACTAATAATAATAATAATAATAATAATAATAATAATAATAATAATAATAATAATACTTCTACTACTACTGCTACTACTACTGCTACTACTACTACTAATGCTACTACTAATACTACTACTATACTACTACTACTACTACTACTATTACTACTACTACTACTATACTACTAATCATTATTGGTATTCTTATTTGTATGATTGTTATCATCACCATTATTTTTTGAATTCTTATTTTCCACTGAAAATTCCCATTTTATAAAGCTGATATATTGCATGTAGTGGACACTGTTTCCTTCAGCATAATGTATCCCTCATATTATGTTACGATGTATGTCATGAATTTTGGTTTCTTCTCAAACTTATAATGATAAGATGTGTTAGTGTGCTACAAAGATGTTAGTTCTTCTTTATGCAAGTAAATGCATATCTCCACAACCAGAATTTCTCAATATTTTTGCTCTTAGGTGAGGCTTACAGTAAAACCTTGTTAAATGAACCACCATAAAGAGGATACTGGATAAAACGGACAAATAATTTGGCCAGACACAAGCTCGATATTTCTGTTTAATGGGGTGTCTGATAAAAATAGCAGTGTAGTGAGCCAACTTGGCTATGCAGATGAATGGTTCAGAGAACCGACATGTTGATAAATTAGACACATGTGCAACTCTTGGGTATCTTTATTGAGGAAACGTTTCGCCACACAGTGGCTTCATCAGTCCATACATAGGAGAAACTTGAAGAACAGGAGGAGAATGAGGTAATCAGTCCCTCAACCTTGACTCGATGTGTTCAGTCCATAAAGATACCCAAGAGTTGCACATGTGTCTAATTTATCAACTTGGCTATATTGCATGGCTGGCCAGTCTAGTCATACCATCAGTAAAGTGAATCATTATTATTATTATTATAATCAAAAAGAAGCGCTAAGCCACAAGGGCTATACAGCGCTGCAGGGTAGGGAAGGAAGCGAGGGTATTGGATGGTAGAAGGGAGGAGGGATGATCAGTAGGTTACAGAAAACAGCTGGGCAGGGGATAGTACGTGGGTAGAGGGTAGCAAGAGATTGAAGTAGAAAGGGCTGAAGGTATCAGAATTTGTGAAGTAAGTCAGTTGTTGTCAAAAAGTCAATGAGAGAGTCTGGATGAAAGGTGGGTCCATCAACGAGAAGGGAGTAAAGTGAACCAAGTCTGCTTAATTGCATGTTTATCTGGTCTAGGCTTTGTCCAGGACTTGTCCTCTTTCATTGCTCCAACAAAAGAGAGGCCACTGACCCAGCCTGTGTCAGTTGTTATTGTTTTCATGTGCACTTGTGTACTCTCATCATCTGGTCTTGGGAGAGAAATGCAATGTTTGACGAAAAATTATTAGTCTGTATTTATTTACAACTATATTGCAAGAGGGTGGTTGTGGGTGGTGGGTCGTGGGCCGTGATGGGTGGTAAAGGCACAAAGTGTCTCAAGTGACAGTGGTGTCATATGGTGTGTGAAAAATTGCTCTAAAATATATGTATTATTAATTTACTGTACTGCATTACAGATCATAGTAGTCTGGTGATATCATCAGTGCAGCTGATTGAGTCTAGATTATTGGGGGTTTGTCCATGTCTAGTAGTCCATCAATAAAACCGACATAGTCTGCTTTTATTGTAACTTTATATAACAGATTTTTGCTGAAGCAAATATGCCTTTCTCCTTATTAGCCCATTATATGGAGGTTTCACTTTATTTTATCTTTTACAGGCAATTTACTTTATTTCAGCATCAACAAAGGGAATAAAAAATAAAATGTGATATTTGATATGAGCGTATGTTTGAAAAATGTAAGTTTAATGAAGTATACAGACATTTTAAATGTAAAATGCTGACCAATTTTAGTTAAAGGTCATTGTTGAGTCACTTTCAAAACCTTTCAGTGAACATTTGAACATGCTTTTCATTAATGCAGTATGAAAAGACTAGAAATTTCAAATAAAATGAGAAGGTAAAAGATCAGATTCTGAGCTAATCCTTTGCAAATATCAAAGGAAACATCTATAATAAGTAAAATGTTTACATTGTTGGCTATAAAAAAAAATATCATAATTTTCAGTTTTGTTCTAAAATAATGGGAGGGGGGAGCGGCTTGTAAAATATAAAATAAAAACAGCCTGTCATTAGTTGGCGTTGAAATGTAATCAGTCATATTCAGAAGGCAGTTACTCAACTCACTATGTATTACTTCTTGATATATATGACACTATACTTAATTATTTATAAAATATTTTTTTCTTTCCATACATTAACCTTCCATACTACTGATGAAATTTACCTGTTCTCACAGCCTCACTGGTGAATGACCCAAACCTGAAGCGCATAGAGGGTCACATAGGTTTTGGGAGGCATGTGTACGGTCTGAAGGCTGAGCTTCTTATGGTTCAAGATGGTGGACACGTGAGTCTTGGCGTGGCTGTATATTATACCAGTTAATTAATAGGACATTTAGGGTCTTGCAGTGATGTCTTACACAAAGTATATGTACTCAGCAAGACATGAGTAGAGGTATGGTATGTGGCTCTTGAAATTTTAGCAGTGCAGATACAGTATGGTGCTTGCATGACTTCTTGCCTAACAAATCTGCAGGGGTTTTTGAGCTCTGCTTCTTAACCTTTAGTGAACAAGTGAGAAACCAAAAGTGCTTGAAGTAAAGAAGTTTTATTATCTAGAAAGTGTAGAAAATAAATGAGAAAATTATGAATCTGAATTCAGCAGAAATGAAGTTCATACAAAAACCAAGTCTGCTTCACAAGTGTCAATAATTTTCATCTTGTAATGCTGTACTGTAACTTATGTTCTTCAGGTGAGTGTAAAACCTCGACTGGTAATAGCTTATCCAGGTCAACAGGAGGATGCTTTATTGGAGGGCTATGTAGCACGATATTTGTCAGATAAAGTCACCAGTGTGACACTGGATCTCTACACGGAGGGTACGCTGAGCAAGTATTTTGATGTCACTCTCAAAGGTCAGTGTTATATATAAATCTTGACGAATTGCTTGTTTTATTTTGTTTTGTGAAGCAGGTAACGTTTTCTCACCATTTTTTCTACATGAGGCAGCCACTGCCAGTTATTATTACACTATAATAAGGAGGGTAAGGAGGGTGTGTAAAGGAAGAAAGTTGAGAGTGAACATAGATAAGAGTAAGGTGATGAGGGTATCAAACAATTTAGATAAAGAAAAATTGGATATCACATTGCAGGGAGGAAGTATAGAAGAAGTGAATGTGTTCGGATATTTGGGAGTTGACATGTCAGCAGATGGGTTTATGAAGGACGAAGTTAACCATAGAATTGATGAAGGAAAAAAAAGGTGAGTGGTGCTGTGCGGTATCTGTGAAGACAAAAAAAAATATTATCTATGGAGGCGAAGAAGGGAATGTACTAGAGTATAGTGGTACCAACATTCTTATATGGGTGTGAAGCATGGGTTGTAAGTGCTGCAGCGAGGAGGAGGCTGGAGGCAGTGATGTCGTGTCTTAAGGGCAATGTGTGGTGTAAATATTATGAGGAGAATTTGTAGTATGGAAATTAGGAGGTGTGGAGTTATTAAAAGTACTAGTCAGAGGGTTGAAGAGAGGTTGTTGAGGTAGTTTGGTCATTTAGAAAGGATGGAACAAAATAGAATGACTTTGAGAGCACATAAATCTGTAGTGGAAGGAAGGCAGGGTAGGGGTCATCCTAGGAAAGGTTGGAGGGATGGGGTAAAGAAGGTTTTGTGGGTGAGGGACTTGGACTTCCAGTAACCGTGCGTGAGCATGTTAGATAGGAGTGAATGGAGACAAATGATTTTTGGGACCTGACAAGTTGCTGGAGTGCGAGCAGGGTAATATTTTGTGAAGGGGTTCAGGGAAACCAGTTAGCTGGACTTGAGTCCTGGAGGTGGGAAGTACAGTGCCTGCACTTTAAAGGAGGGGTTTGGGATATTATATGTTTGGAGTGACATCTAAACTGTCATATCTGAGTGCCTGTTCAATGACAGTGATTATGTATGAATGATGGTGGAAATGTTGAATGATGAAAGTTTGTTTTTGTTTTTGTGTCCATTCCTCTCTTTTTTTATGTCACCCTGCCTCGGTGGGAAACCACTGACGTGTTAAAAAAATCCTATGTCGTACCATTTACTACAGTTGTCTTCACATTTATCTGATACTCTTGCACTTTTTTGTTCTTCTCTATTATTTTGTGCTATGTAATTTGATTGCTAAAATTGGCATTCTACTCTTGAGAGAGAGTGGTAACATGGTCAAGAGCCAAGCTTGATGTGATGTATTGGTGAGCTTGGATGTGTGATGTTCTGCTAAGACACACTGATTGTGATATATGGTGTGCAAGAGAAAGAGGGAACATTTTTTTACTACCGGTGGTCTCTTAAGGCAGGGTAACCCCCCAAAAAAGAAAACACATTAACCATCATTCATTCAGTAGCCATTTTGCTGGAAATGTGCAGTCATCACAATTCAAATGACCTATTTTTGATTACTTAATCTATTTGTAGCTACAAGAGCAGAGTTGTTAGAAATTAAGAGAAGGGCATTCCTCTCCATGAGAGATGCAAGATGATCTGTGTATGTTTTGGCTTCAGTGATGTAAACAAAGCTTGCACTACAAATAGCTATACTTCAAAACACCTAAATGGATTTCTTCTGCCATATAACAGTCTCTAACAACCCCAAGGATTTGGGCATCTTCAAATTACAGTACTTCCTTAGAGTTTTCTTATTTCCTTAGATAGGCTTAGCTCTCATTCAACAAGGATTGAGAACACGCACTTAATGGCCTAGCCACTAAGATCAGCGGGACATAACAATTCTTCCATGAAAATTGTGTTGCATATATTGTTTAAATACAGTATTAGAAATAGTTTTCATATTATGGAAACAATAAAAATGGAATTAAAATGGCATTCCATTTCTTGGGATAATTGTCTATTCAGAATGTTTGTAAATAGCCATGACAGTATAGGAGTAAAGGAAAAAATATGCACATTGAGACAAACTTTAGGCTACTGTTAATTAATTCCAATTCATAATTGCCTTTGTGTAGTAAGGTAGGTATAAATCTCAAGAAAGGTGACAGAAAGTTATTTTTTAGTTGCTCTCAGTAATTCATTAATGACAAATTAATTCAGGCAAAGATCATGCATGTGGAATGGAAAATGATGCTTAAAATTTTAAATATAGTGCCTAGCAAAAGTTGCATTTGACTAGGAAGCCATACATTTAATTCTGTCCCATGAAACAGCTTATTTACCATGGCTGTCATAAGTGATATATTATGTAGAGTTTTTACTGGTATTTTGGCCTAGGAGTCCGTCATTGGCTGAGGCTCAGTAGGTGGTGGTTGTTGGCAACAGTCAGTGCTGGTTTAAGACTCAAATTCTCTTCATCAAGTTCATAACTGATATGAGAGAGAAACTTGCTGTACAATTTTATATTGGAGGGATTTAGGACTTGAGTCTTGGAGGTGGAGGAGTATAGTTCCTACACCCTAGGGGTAGTTGCTGTTTAGAGGGACATCTAAACTGTTGTATCTGCACGCCTCTGGCAAGATCGATAGTGTATATGTTGGTGGAAGTTTTTTTTTTTTTTTGGGGGGGGGAGTCACTCTGCCTCAGTGGGAGACTGCCAGCATGTTAAAAAAGAAAATATTTATTTATTTATTTATTTATTTATTTAATAATTTGAACATACATACAGAGGTACAAAAAAAAGGATGAAGCTAGGTACACGAGTTAAAGGAATGATAGACAAGAACAGGGACAATTTAGGAAGAAAGAATTGTTCAACCTAATTAATTATTGTTAGGATCACATTAAGGTGAGGAGGTGTTTTTTAACAGTTGCTTTAAAGCAGCTGGCAGATAGAGAGAGACTGGAATATTCAGGTAAAGAGTTTTAGATTTTAGGTTCATTTATGCACAATGAGTTTTAACTAAGGTTGAGCTGGACAGGGGAATATCATAGAGATTTTTGTGTCTAGTATTATGCCTATGAGTTCTGTTGCAACTGTCAAGAAAGAGTTGCAGGGCAGGACTGATATTAGAATTGATTGTCCTGTATATGTAGTATGCACGGTAGTATGAGGGAATTTTATGTATATTAAGTAAGTTTAGATATTTGAAGAGTGGGGGAGTGTGCTGTCTGGCACCAAGTTAGGTGATCATTCGTACTGCCACTTTTAGTTGTGTTATTATTGGCTTAAGTTGATTGCCGTAGTGGATCCCCAGGTACAAATAGCATGGGTCAGGTAGAGATATATTAGAGAGTAGTATAATGTAAGTGGTGCTGTTTGAGGTATGTAGTAGCATATCTTGGAGAGGATGCCAACTGATTTGGATACTTTTTTTTAATGTGTTGAATGTGGGTGTTGAATTTCAAGCTGCTGTCTAGAAACAGATCTAAGAATTTTCCTTAATTTTGTTTAGCAATGTGAGAACCATTAATCATTAATGTATGGCTTGACACTATTTTATGTCCTTTTAGATATTAATGAATTTCTCTTGCCATGTATTGTTGATGAAAAAATAGGTGAAAGATCCTTAAGAATCTTTTGTCTTATCTGTTTTACTTACCTAGGTCTTCTCCTTGACTGTAATCTTAAATTTCAGTCCCATACCCATCACAGAGCCAAAAAAATTTCCAAATCAGTAGGAATCCGGGAATCCAGAATCCTTTCCAAGATTCGATACCATGTACCACAAACGACTTTCCTTACCCTGTACCACTCGCTAATATATCCTTACCTCACCTATGGTATTTGTGCCTGGGGCTCAACCACAGCCAACCACCTTAGACCCTTAGTAATCCAACAAAAAGCTGCTGCATGGGTGATAACCAGCTCCTGTGCTAGACAGCACACCCCACCACTTTCCAAAAGACTCAACTTGCTAAATATACAAGACATACACTCTTATTATTGTCCCTACTACATATACAGAACATTAAACTCCACTGTAAACCCTTCCCTAAAACTACTCCTTGACAGTTACAACAGAATGCACAGGCACAATACAAGGCATAAGGCACTTTTCAACATCCCTCGAGTCAGATTCTCATTATGCAAGAACGCTATGCTGTCAGGATTCCCTGACAGCTCATAAATTTAGGACTTTGCTAAAAAATCGTCTTATCTCACAATATTAACCAAATCAGCCAAACATCTGCTAACTAGTTTTATTATGTGACCTATAGGCTCTTAACCCTTTCAGGGTCGGCAGGCCCTCTCCCAAACTTGTTCTCAGGGTCGGTAAAAATTTGAAAAAAAAAAATTATTTTTTCTTATGAAAAGATAGTGTTTTTTTTCTGAATTTTATAGGCTAAACAAAATATTTTTACCATCAATACTTACCAAGATATGGAGGCGTGAAGTTGACAGAAAATGACCGGCATGCGGTAACATCACTGACTGCCGGTCACCTGGTATTAGTTTATTTTATTTTTTAGGTACTATTTTCTATTATTTTTTAATTTTTTTTTCCAAGTAACTTTTATGGCCTGTGAGACCAATATGAGCACTATTTTGTAAGTTATTTCTTTTTCTATACTACACAATAACTGCATAAACACTGTTGCCACTGTTTTGATTACAAAACATATTTACACAAATGAACAATACAAAATGTTGTTTATTACTATTTTTCTATATTTTATGTACACATATAAAGTCACAGGACATATTTTTAGAAGTTCTGCAGCCTGTGGAAGTCTTTGAAACATGGTGTTATGCACAATGGTGTTTTACACTCCTCACACATAAAACGAGTGTCTCTGCATTGTTGTGGGCATTTTTTTGTATGTGCATAGACGTAACACCTCTTCTGAGCCTCTTTCTTGAAAGCAGTAGCAGGCAGTTTTGTTAGGAAGTGATCACCATGCTTCAGACGAGAAGGTAGTTGTTGATAATTACGTGGGCGGTTTTCTATTGCAGGTGCTGTTCTGTGGTACTTGATTATTATTTGTCTGATGACAGACAAACAAAATTCGCCATGTGGTGGTTTGTTTCTGGTCCTCATCTTACATATATTATAAACATTGAGCATGGAAATGTCCAGAATATGGAAAAAAGTTTTATGTACAATACCACTTATAACTCTTGCGAACACAATCAGCAAACCCAATCTGCATGTCACATTTGTCCACTGAACACACATTGAGGGTGTAGTCAATCACAGCTGCAGGTTGTAGAATGGGTTCATTGCTTTCTCTATGCTGCCTGCCAGTGTCTGCCATTTCATTAAGGTGAACTGATGACAACAGTGTGATATCTCGTTTGTCATGCCACTGAAATGCCATGATGTCATTGGCAGCAAATGCCTGCACCTCACCTCTATGAGTGCCAGCGTCAAACTTGGGCATATGTTTACGATTTGCACACACTGTACCACACACATCTGTCATGTTCACTTGCAAGAAATCACTGAGTAAGGGGCTTGTGTACCAGTTATCAGTATATAATATATGTCCCTTACAAAGATATGGTTCCATCATTGTTCTAACCACATCATCGGAGATACCCAGTAACTTCCTGGTATTTAGCAATGTATTACTTCCAGTGTACACAATTATATCCAATACAAGACCACTGTAACAATCACAAAGCACAAACAACTTTATACCAAAGCGTTTCCTCTTGCTTGGTATGTATTGCTTGAATGAGAGTCTTCCTTTGAACAGAATCAAAGACTCATCAATAACAAGCTTCCTGAAGGGATGAAAATACATATTGTATTTCTGTTTCAGATACACAAACACATTCCTAATCTTATATAACCTGTTGTTTCTATCAGGCCTGGTTTTGTCTGAGAAGTGAAGCATACGTAATAGTAGCACAAATCGATTCACTCCCATTATATCCCTGAAACCTGGGGTTGCAATCAGGTGCTCTGTTGACCAGTATGATTTCACACTGTGCTTATACACATGTGGCATAAGCATTATTGTGGCAAACAAAAGATACATTTCAGCCACAGTTGTCTCCTTCCACTGGTGTAGGTGTGAGTTTGGCGAAAGTATTGTGTTTGCCATGGTGTACCCGTAGTATCTGTTGCTTTCCCTGACAATAATTTCCATCAGGGGTTCGTCGAAGAATAACTCGAAACATTCCAGTTCAGTGGCATTGTTCCCAAGTGTACAAGATGGCCATATTCCACTTTGACTTTCATCAAAGTGATGGGGATTGGGAACAAAATTGGCAGCTTCCTGCCAATCCCAGGTGCAGTCTGCTGGTGGGTACTGGATATTGACAGGTGGTTGTGGTTGTGGAGGTTGTGGTTGTGGAGGCTGGTGGGTGGGGGATGGTGGCCTTTGTTGTAGATCAGCTGAGATAGCAGCATGGGTGGCAGCATGAGTGGCAGCCTGGGTGGCAGCATAGCCCACTGCTGGTGCCTCACGGCTGGCACCACCACTACCACCACCATGCGCATTTTCCATCCCAATTGCAACACTATCATCTTCATTTTCACTGTCTGCTCCTGTTGTACAGCCATGGGATGTACTCTGAGATGTACTCCTTCCCCTTGGAATAGCATATGGCACACTACCAGAGTGCATATATCGTTGTATATACTGACGCTTCACTGGAGAATATTCCACTTCACTATCACTACTGGAACTGTTTTCAAGAGCTTGTAGTTCATATTCACTATCACTATCATCACCAATGCTTACATCTGAGTCCGGGATTTGGGAAAATAGGAGTTTCCTCTTTGATTCTGGTACAACTGAACGTGAACAAGACGACCCAGCAGCAGAGGTGGAAGGCTGAGGGTCGTCTGGGTTTTCCTCACTATTACCGGTATTATGGTCATTAGTTTCGGTCACAACCTCATCAAAACCTTGAAACTCATCTTCACTGGCACTATAATCTGTATTAGAACTGTCACTGGGGAACAAAAGTGTCCCAATTCGCCGAGGAGTGAGGAGCTTCTTACCACGAGGCATGGTGAACAAGGTCTACTAAAATGGCATTCCCACAATGCGCCACTGGGTCCCAGAATTTTTTTCTACCACTCACACTGACCACGCACACCCATTCTCTCACATCTAAGCCTACCAGCTGTTTCCTGCTTAATTTGAAGCTGCTAGAATTTATGCGTACTAGTAGGGCATTAACCCTGGCGTGCAAGCTGTACTAGTACGGTACCAACCCTGAAAGGGTTAATTCTGCCAGTCCATAAAAATCATCTTATTTCTCAATATTAACCAAATCTTCCAAAACATCTGCTAATTAGTCTTATCATGTGACCTCCTGGCTTTTAAATCTGCCATTCCATAAAATATTACCACCTGTGCCATTACTTGTAAGGTAGATTTTGTGTGCAATTTCAAGCTTATTTTACTGAACCCTACTCACTTGTACTAAGTTTAAATAAGATTATATTAAGTTTAAATAAGATTGTAAAACAGCTAACCACTATAACTTGTCTAGTTTTAAGTATAGTTACTATGTACTATTATCTTATCTAGTTTTAATTAGTTACTATGTATTACGATTAGTTTGCCCGAAATGCCTTGGCATGATAGTGGCTATCTTTGTACTTAGCAAATCAAAATTGTAATTACACATTGTAACCTTTACAAAGAAATAAACTTTACTTTACTTGTTGATTTTCTTGAGTTTTGACATGGCCATGGGACCTTTATTTGGAGCTTTCAGTTAGTAGATGGCTATTGGGCAGTTTTAGTATGTTACAGCAAAAATAGCATAGAGCTGTACAGTCAAATAATATATATTGTAGTTTTTCTTCCTGTGAAGTAACATGCAGTATATTGTTTCATTCTCTAAATAGTCTTCATTATCCTTCTCTCTTTTTTCCTATTCACTAGGTACTATTGAGATCAAGCATGCACCAGATACAGACAAGATTATCACTCTGAAGAATGTGCATTTTTCAACTGATCACTTTTCACTTGGATTAGAAGCTGTGTGTTCTTTGAAAGACAATGCAGTTGAAGGTAAAATACAGGTGAGGATGAAGGTCAGCTAACTCTCAGTTACAGGCAAGGTTAAATTAACTTGCAACTTATACTGTAGTATATGTAATCCTCGGAGTCTTGCATGAAAATATTGGTCCGAGTTATTCATAATCTTGTAATCTTTTATGACAAAATTGGGTTGAACTCTTCATATGTAATAAATAAGTGGCACTTAAAAAACAGTTGGATATTATACGCATTTAATGTGAGTCAGTGTAAAACATTAATCAGTTGTTTTTATGAAAAAATGACAATGAAAATACAGAAAGACAAGTCACTGATGGTTTGTAGTTATTGTTTCTCCTTATTTCCAGGCGCTATATATCTCTTACAAGTGTAGTGCTTCCCTGTGAAAATAATATGTAATAATAATGAAGAGTTTTTATGAGGATAGTGAGGCTCAGGTTAGGGTGTGTAGAAGAGAGGGAGACTACTTCCCGGTAAAAGTAGGTCTTAGACAGGGATGTGTAATGTCACCATGGTTGTTTAATATGTTTATAGATGGAGTTGTAAAAGAAGTAAATGCTATGGTGCTGGGGAGAGGGGTGGGATTAAATTGTGGGGAATCAAATACAAAATGGGAATGACACAGTTACTTTTTGCTGATGATACTGTCTTATGGGAGATTCTAAAGAAAAGTTGAAAAGGTTAGTGGAGGAGTTTGGGAGGGTGTGTAAATGTTGAAAGTGAACATAGATAAGAGTAAGGTGATGAAGGTATCAAATGATTTAGATAAAGAAAAACTGGATATCACATTGGAGAGAGGGAGTATGGAAGAAGTGAATGTTTTCAGATATTTATGAGTTGACGTGTCAATGGATGGGTTTATGAAGAATGAGGTTAACCGTAGAATTGATGAAGGAAAAAAGGTGAGTGGTGCATTGAGGCATATGTGGAGACAAAAAACGTTATCTGTGGAGGCAGAGAAGGGAATGTATGAAAGTATAGTGGTACCAACTCTCTTATACGGGTGTGAAGCTTGGATTGTAAATGCTGTAGCGAGGAGGTGGTTGGAGGCAGCGGAGATGTCCTGTCTAAGAGCAATGTGCAGTATAAATATTTATTTATTTATTTTATGTCTTTGCAAACAGTACATTGAGATTTTGTATTTACAATAGTGGGTTGCAATACAAAGAGAGCCTCTATTATGCCTAAGCATTATGGGCCAACTTAACATTATTGGCTTACAGTCTACTTAACACTAAGGAGTATATCATAGTTGTACAGTAGGATAATAATTATTTCATAGTTGTACAATAGAATATTAATTATAAATGAATAAAAATTTGTATAATACAAAGATAGATTTGTACTTGAAAATGATTTTTGTAAAAACAGTGATTCAGTTATATTCCTGTCAACAATGGATAAAAGGTTCAAAGTGATTGTTTCAGTTATGATGTGGGAGTACATAGGTGAGTAAATGTATACTGAGTATTTAGCATTTAGTCTAGAGTGATTAAGTGGCTTTTGAGAAGTGTCTTAAACTGATTTTCAGACTGGGTTACTTTAATGTCTTCTGGTAATGAATTCCATATTTTGGGGCCCTTTATGTGCATAGAGTTTTTACACAGTGTGATATGGACACGAGGTATATCAAAAAGAGATCTGTGTCTTGTGTTGTTGTCATATGTCCTGTTTAGGTTGGTGAGAAGTTTGAGTGGAGGGTTTATATTTGCATGTATTGTTCTGTGTATGTAGTAGGCACATGAATAAGTATGATGTTCTTAACCCTTTCAGGGTCCAAGGCCCAAATCTGGAGTCACGCACCAGTGTCCAAGAATTTAAAAAAAAAAAATTTGTTATTTTTTCTTATGAAATCGTAGAGAATCTTTTTGTGAAGGTAATAAAACAAAAAGTACGAAATTTGGTGGAAAATTGACGAAATTATGCTCTCGCGAATTTTGATGTGTCAGCGATATTTACGAATCGGCGATTTTGCCGACTTTGACTCCCATTTTAGGCCAATTACATTATTCCAATCAACCAAATTCTTAGCTATTTCACTAGTATTACTTCTATTCTATCGATTGAGCACAAGAAATCGCCAAGTCAACTGTTTCAACTACAAAATAAAGTGATTGGAAATTGTTAATTTGGCCAATTTAACACTAAGTTCAAAATATTCCAATTTCAAAATAGGGTCCAGAATGAACAATGTAGGTATTCCTGGCACTAAACTAACATTTCCTCTGTTCATTAGTTATGTTTTGAGGCTTTACAAATAAATTCAATTTTGATTTTTTATTCACATAATGAATTTTTATTCACACCAAAAAATGGAAGATTTACTGTTATGCAATACTGTAATAATTGTATAAATATCATCACCATATTTGTGAATGTATATTAGACCCACCAGCTGACGTGTATTAGAGTGTGAGGTCGTTTGTTTACTCTTGAATATCGGCAAAAAATTTAACATTTTCTGCTACTTTGAGCTCAGTTTCAAGCCATTTCCAGTGCTAAAACCAATCAAAATCTCTCTATTTCTGTAATATGTCTTCCATTCTATCAAATGAGACCAAGAAATCGCAAATACAACAATAAAAAACATACGAAAAAAACACTGCAAAGTTGCTGTTTTAATCGAAAAATCATGATTTCATTTTTTTTTCTCTCATTATACACAGTGTGCTGCAGGATCTGTTTTATGTGGTGCACACATACCACATAGATGTATTCTCTCATATCTTAGGCCCAATGTACCACTCACAGTTTATCAGAGTGAGCTGAGCTCATGGCGTAGATCTACGGTTTGGACCCTGAACGTAAAGCCGTAGATCTACGGGACGGACCCTGAAAGGGTTAACCCCTTCAGGGTCCAAGGCCAAAATCTAAAGTGGTGCTCCAGTGTCCAAGAAATTTTGAAAAAAAAAAAATTATTTTTTTCTTACAAAATTAAAGAGTATATTTTTGTGAAGGTAATAAGACAAAAAAAAAAAATTCTGATCAGTACTTACCGAGATACAGTGCCGAGAAGTTGACCCCATATGACGTGGTGGCGGCAACATCGACGATTTCCACATATGTGCATTACTTTATTTAACATTTTTTGTAGTTTTTTCTTTTCTTTTCTATTTTTTTCTTTTCCTACTAACATTTGGGGCCTGAGAGACCAATACTGTATATAATGTATATATATAAACTCACTGTATTGAACGCAATAACCGTACTAAAGTTATTATCATATTATTGTTTACCACTGTTGTTTATTACAATAAACATGCACAAATCTTGTATAATACTAATGTTCTATCATATATTTACATATTTACAATCACTGGACATGGTTTTAGAACTGCTGGAGCTTGTGGAAACTCCTTGAAACAGGCACCATGCACAGAGGTACCTTACATTCCTCACACATAAACCGAGTGTCTTTGCATCTTTGTTGCCGTCGTTTTGTTTGTGCACAGACTTTGCATCTCTTCTGAGCAAATTTCTTCTGAGTTGAAGGAAGCTATATTATGAAATGATCACCTTCCCTCCTCAAATGCTTAGGTATATCCTGAGGAGTTCGAGGACCTTGTTGTATAGCAGGTGTTGTTACCTGGTACTTCATTATGAGTTGTCTGACAACAGACAAACAAAATTCACCATACGGTGGTCTGTTCCCAGTCTTCATTTGGTACATATTATATGCACTGAGCATTGAAATGTCCATGAGATGGAAGAAAAGTTTCATGTACCACTTGTAACTTATGCGAATACAATCAACAAAGCCAATCTGCATGTCACATTTGTCAACCAGGCGCATGTTTTGTGTATAATCAATCACTGTCACTGGTTTTCGAATACGTTCATTAGTCACTTGATCAACTTTGCCACTGTCTTGCATTTCATTACGGTGAATGGTTGTCAACAATGTGACATCTCGTTTGTCATGCCACCGTAATGCCATGATGTCCTTGGCAGTAAACACCTGCACGTCATCACCACGAGCACCTGTGTTGAGCCTGGGCATGTTTACGATTAGAACGCACTGTGCCACACACATCTGTCTTGTTCACTCTCAAGAAATCACTGAGTAATGGGCTTGTGTACCAGTTATCAGTATATAATGTATGCCACTTACCAAGATAAGGTGCCATCATGTTTCTCACTACGTCACCTGAGATACCCAATAACATCTTGGTATCTTTCAATGTTTTACTTCCCGTGTATACAACAATATCCAATACCAGGCCGCTGTCACAGTCACAGAGTACAAACAGTTTTATACCAAAGCGTTTCCTCTTGCTTGGTATATACTGCTTGAATGACAGCCTACCTTTGAACAAAATCAAAGACTCGTCAATTACAAGATTCTTGAATGGATAAAAGTACATGCTGAACTTTTGTTTGAGATACATTAAAACATTTCTAATCTTGTATAATCTGTCACTTCTGTCAGGCCTGGTTTTGTCAGAGAAGTGCAACATACGTAACAGTAAGATAAACCTGTTCACTGGGATGATTTCACTGAAGACTGGGGTAGAAATTAGCCAATCTGTGGACCACTATGCTTTTATATTATGCTTATAGACATGAGGCATAAGCATTATTGTTGCAAAAAGCAAATGCATTTCTGCAACAGTCGTCTCTTTCCACCAGTGTAGTCTTGACTGTGGCGATATGATCGTATTTGCCATGGTGTACTCAAAATACTTGTTACTTTCCCTGACAATAGTTTCCATCAATGGCTGGTCAAAGAATAGTTCAAAGAATTCCAGTTCATTTGCAGTGTTTCCAAGGGAACAAGCTGGTAGGATTTCCACTTTGAGAGTCATCAAAGTGGTGGGGCTTGGGAACAAAATTGAGATTTTGCTGCCAATCCCAGATACGGTTTGCTGGTGGATACTGGACATCATAGGCTGGTTGTGCAGGTAGTTGTGGTTGTGGTGGGCTGGTGCCTGACGCTCCGCTTTGTCCTTGAACTGCGGAGTCAGCAGCGTGGGTCCCAGCCTGGGCTGGTGAGTCACGCATGGCTGTGGCACTACCATCACCACTAACACCATCCACTGATGCCTGTGGTCTATCCATGCCAAGTGTAGCCACATCATCCTCACTATCACTGTCTATACCTGGTGTAGGGCCACGGGATGTACTCCGTCCCCTGGGCATGGCATAGGGTACACTACCCAAGCACATGCGGCGGCGTACATACCGATGCTTCACTGGTGAATATGTTTCTTCACTATCACTACTCGAATGATCGTCGAGCGCAATAAAATCACAATCCACGTCACTATCATCATCATCATTACTGAAGTCAGAGGCCTGGCCACGCGAAAATAATAGTTTTCTCTTGCTTTGAGGTACAACTGACCATGACTGATGAGTGCCCACACCAGAGGTAGAAGGTTGAGGATCGTCAGGGCTTTCTGCACTATTATCAATATCCTGGTCATTCCTTTCGGTCACTAACTGATCAGAACCAAAGAATTCATCTTCATTTCCACTTCCATCACTGTCAGAACTATCAGATAGGAAGGGGAGAGTCCCAATTTTCCTTGGAGTGAGAGCTGCCGTGCGACGAGGCATGGTGAACAAGGGTAACTGAGCCAGCGTTCCCACAATGCTATGTGGGCGCCTAGATTTTTTGTTTATGGCGCACACCCACCATACAGACCCACTCTCTCACATGTAGGCCTATGAGCATTTTCACGCTAAATTTGACGGCACTAGAGTTTTGGCGTAGATCTATGGTTTGGACACTCAGCGTGAAGCCGTAGATCTACAGGACAGACCCTGAAAGGGTTAATGGTGAGCAGAATCAAACTTTTGAAAATTGAAAATTTTGCAGAAAATTCAGAGTGTGGAAATTAGGAGAAGGTACGGAGTTAATAAAAGTATTAGTCAGAGGGCTGAAGAGGGGTTGTTGAGGTGGTAAGGTCATTTAGAGAGAATGGATCAAAGTAGAATGACATGGAGAGCGTATAAATCTGTAGGGGGAGGAAGGTGGGGTAGGGGTCGTCCTTGAAAAGGTTGGAGGGAGGGGTAAAGGAGGTTTTGTAGGCGAGGGACTTGGACTTCCAGCAAGTGTGCGTGAACGTGTTTGATAGGAGTGAATGGAGATGAATGGTTTTTGGGACCTGACGAACATATGAACATAACATAAGAAAGCAGGAACACTGCAGCAGGTCTGTTGGCCCATGCAGGTCCTTCACAATCCCACTAACAGAATATTTACTGTCTGGGGCCCAAGACTGTTCAGCAGCCTCCTACCAGCCATAAGGGGAACCACCAATAGACCCCTGGCTGTCTGACGAGCTGTTGGAGTGTGAGCAGGGTAATATTTAGTGAAGAGATTCAATTTGAGTACTGGAAATGAGAAGTACAATGCCTGCACTTTAAAGGAGGGGTTTGGGATATTGGCAGTTTGAAGGAATATGCTTCTAAACTGTTGTATGTGGGCACCTCTGCAAAAACAGTGATTTTGTATGAGGGAGGTGAAAGTGTTGAATGATAATGAAAGTATTTTCTTTTTGGGTCACTCTGCCTCGGTGGGAGAGGGCCGACTTGTAAAAGTTATAAGCAAGTTCTAGGTTTAGCGAGTTACACTCTCCTAATAAATACACCAACCTGGATTACACAGTTCTCAGCCACCCTAATTGACCACATACTTTGTAACTGCTCTGAGAAAATTAGTCAGTCAGGCGTCATTACCACAGGCCTGCACCAGGAAAATCACTAGGGACAACAAAAATGAGGTCAACTAGAAACTAGAGTAAAGAAACACTGGTCAATAGGCTACAAAGTTGTGATTGGACAGTGATAACAAGTTGCACAGACAGAAATGATGCCTGGGAAAAATTCAAAGCAATGTTCACTGTCATACTTGATAATATTGTACTAGTTAAAGAGGTTGGGATTAAACAGAGACTCGAACTCTGGATGACTACTGAGATATCAAATAATATGAAATTCAGAGAGCAGATGCTAAAAAGATTTAAAGCAAACAGGCAGGATATTGCAGCACTAAATGAATTCCAAAGGGTGAGGAACAGGTGCAGAGACTTATAAAAGGAGCAAAGGTAAGGCATTATTGCTCAAAAATTAAAGAATACAAGAATAACCCCAGAAAGCTCTGGCAATAACTAAAACAGTTGGGGTATAGCCATGAACCAGTAGATAGATCTAAAATAGTACTAAATGTTGATAATGAAGTATGTCATTAAACAACTAAAGTGGCATATTGTTTTAATTCATACTACACAACCGTCACATCAACACTAGTAAGCAAACTACCGGCTGCGTCAGATACCTTTAGCACAGTCTCTGATAAGTTTAAAACATTTTTTTTTTTTTAACAAGTTGGCCGTCTCCCACCAAGGCAGGGTGACCCAAAAAGAAAGAGAATCCCCAAAGATAAAATACTTTCATCATCATTCAACACTTTCACCTCACTCACACATAATCACTGTTTTTGCAGAGGTGCTCAGAACACAACAGTTTAGAAGCATATACGTATAAAGATACACAAAACGTCCCTCCAAACTGCTAATATCCCGAAACCCCTCCTTTAGAGTGCAGCCATTGTACTTCCCATTTCCAGGACTCAAGTCCGACTATATAAAAATAACCGGTTTCCCTGAATCCCTTCACTAAATATTACCCTGCTCACACTCCAACAGATCGTCAGGTCCCAAATACCATTTGTCTCCATTCACTCCTATCAAACATGCTCATGCACGCCTGCGGGAAGTCCAAGCCCCCTCACTCACAAAACCTCCCTTACCCCTTCCTTCCAACCTTTTTGAGGACGACCCCGACCCCGCCTTCCTTCCCCTACAGATTTAAATGCTCTCCATGTCATTCTACTTTGATCCATTCTCTCTAAATGGCCAAACCACCTCAACAACCCCTCTTCAGCCCTCTGACTAATACTTTTATTAACTCCACACCTTCTCCAAATTTCCACGCTCTGAATTTTCTGCATAATATTTGCACCACACATTGCCCTTAAACAGGACATCTCTACTGCCTCCAACTGCCTCCTCACTGCTGCATTCACAACATAAGCTTCACACCCATATAAGAGTGTTGGTACTACTATACTTTCATACATTCCCTTCTTTGCCTCCATAGATAACGTTTTTTTGTCTCCACATATACCTCAACGCACCACTCACCTTTTTTTTACTTCATCAATTCTATGATTAACCTCATCCTTCATAAATCCATCCGCCGACACGTCAACTCCCAAGTATCTGAAAACATTCACTTCTTCCATACTCCTCCTCCCCAATTTGATATTCAATTTTTCTTTATCTTAATCATTTGATACCCTCATCACCTTACTCTTGTCTATGTTCACTATCAACTTCCTGCCTTTACACACACTCCCAAACTCATACACTAACCTTTGCAATTTTTCTTCAGAATCTCCCATAAGCACAGTATCATCAGCAAAAAGCAACTGTGTCAATTCCCATTTTGTATTTGATTCCTCATAATTTAATCCCACCCCTCTCCCAAACACCCTAGCATTTACTGTTTTTTTCAATCCCATCTATAAATATATTAAACAACCTTGGTGACATTACACATCCCTGTCTAAGACCTACTTTTACTGGGAAGTAGTCTCCCTCTCTTCTACACACCCTAACCTGAGCCTCACTATCCTCATAAAAACTCTTTACAGCATTTAGTAACTTACTACCTATTCCATATACTTGCAACATCTGCCATATTGCTCCCCTATCCACTCTATCATATGCCTTTTCTAATTCCATAAATGCAATAAAAACTTCCCTACCTTTATCTAAATACTGTTCACATATATGCTTCAATGTAAACACTTAATCTACACATCCCCTACCCACTCTGAAACCTCCTTGCTCATCCTCAATCTTACATTCTGTCTTACCTCTAATTCTTTCAATTATAACCCTACCATACACTTTTCCTGGTATACTCAGTAAACTTATTCCTCTATAATTTTTACAACCTCTTTTGTCCCCCTTCCCTTTATATAAAGGGACTATACTTGCTCTCTGCCAATCCCTAGGTACCCTCCCCTCTTTCATACATTTCTTAAACAAAAATATCAATCGCTCCAACACTACGTCCCCCCTTCTTTTAACATTTCTGTCATGATCCAGTCAGTTCCAGCTGCTTTACTCCCTTTCATTCTGTGTAATGCCTCACGCACCGCCCCCACACTCACATCCTTTTCTTCTTCACTCCTGAAAGATGGTATACCTCCCTGGCCAGTGCATGAAATTACCACTTCCCTTTCTTCGTCCACATTTAAAAGTTCCTCAAAATATTCTTGCCATCTACCCAATACCTCCATCTCCCCATCTACTAACTCCCCTACTCTGTTTTTAACTGACAAATCCATTTGTTCTCTAGGCTTTCTTAACTTGTTTAACTCACTCCAAAATTTTTTCTTATTTTCATTAAAATTTCTTGACAGTGCCTCTCCCACTCTTATCATCTGCTCTCCTTTTGCACTCTCTCACCACTCTCTTTACCTTCTTTTACTCTCCATAAACTCTACTCTTCTTATAACACTTCTGCTTTGTAAAAGCCTCTCATAAACTAACTTTTTCTCTCTTATCACACCTTTTACTTCATCATTCCACCAATCACTCCTCTTTCCTCCTGCACCCACCCTCTTATCACCACAAACTTCTGCTCCACATTCTAATACTGAAATTTTAAGACTATTCCAACCCTCTTCAACCCCCCACCCACTACTCATTCTTGCACCAGCCCACCTTTCTGCCAATAGTTGCTTATATCTCACCCGAGCTTCCTCATCCCTTAGTTTATACACTTTCACCTCCCTCTTGCTTGTTGATGCCATTTTCCTCTTTTCCCATCTACCTCTTACTCTAACTGTAGCTACAACTAAATAATGATCCGATATATCAGTTGTCCCTCTATAAACGTGTACATCCTGAAGCCTACCCATCAACCTTTTATCCACCAATACATAATCTAACAAACTACTTTCATTACATGCTATATCATACCTTGTAGTAGGTTGGTAGACAGCAACCACCCAGGAGGGTACTACTGTCCTGCCAAGTAAGTGTGAAACAAAAGCCTGTAATTGTTTTACATGATGGTAGGATTGCTGGTGTCTTTTGTTTGTCTCATAAATATGCAAGATTACAGGTACGTCTTGCTACTTCTACTTACACTTAGGTCACACTACACATACATGTACATGTTTATTTATACACACTCATCTGAGTTTTCTTTGATTTTATCTTAATAGTTCTTGGTCTTATTACTTTTCCTTTTATATCCATGGGGAAGTGGAATAAGAATCTTTCCTCCGTAAGCCATGCGTGTTGTAAAAGTCAACTAAAATGCCGGGAACAATGGGCTAGTAACCTTTTTCCTGTAATAATTATTAAAAAGAATAAGTTTAAAACATACCATACCAATTAAGGGTTAATCCTAAACAGTTGTCAGCTAGTAAGTGTATCTCATGATTTCATGCAAAAAAGAAGTAAGCAGGTTAAACCCACTAAGAGCACCGGCCCAGATAACCTCCAATCTAAGTTCCTAAAACATGGTGCCTCTGAATTGCCCATCCCCATTTCTCACATAAATTTGTCCATCACCACTAATACTGTACCGGAGGGGTTCAAGGAGGCCAATGTTACTCCTATCTTCAAGAAAAATAGTAGACCTGATGTCAGCACTTCAGGCCTGTTAGTATACCCAGTGTAATATCCAAAATTCTAGAGAGAGCAGTGTACTGTCAAGTAGTTAAGTGTCTTAACCCTTTCAGGGTCCCCAGGCCCTCTCCGAGACTTGTTCTCAGGGTCGCCAAATTTAAAAAAAAAATATTATTTTTTCTTATGAAAAGATAGAGAATCTTTTCCCGATCATAATGGCACCAAAAGTATGAAATTTGTTGGAAAACTTATGGAATTATGCTCTCGCGAAGTTAGTGGTCTCGACGATGTTTACGCATTGGCAATTTTGCCCACTTTGAGCCCTATTGTCAGCCAATTCCACTGTACTAGTCGACAAAAATCATAACTATTTCGCTGGAACTCCATTTTTTTCTATCGAATGAGTACAAGAAACCACCCATTTACTGATTTCAACTATCCAATAAAGTGGTCAGAATTTAGCAATTTTGCCAATTTCACACAAATTTCAAAAGATGCCAATTTCCGAATAGGGTCCAGAATAAACAAGCAAGACATTCCTGGCAATAAAATAACAAGTTCTCTGTTCGTTAATCACATCCCCAGGCCCCTATTATATTTCTCTGGCTTTCCACTTTGAATTTTTATTCTTACAAAAAATAGAAGATTTAGTGTTATGCAGACTATTACATTAGTGTAGAAATGGTATAAATAATATCAGCGCACTTGTGAAAGAATATTAGACTCACCAGTTGACGTGTATTGGACGCTTGGCATGATTTGTTTACTTTTGAACCTTGGTAAAAATCGAACATTTCTGCTACTTTGAGTTCAATTTCAAGGTACTTTTCATTGTAAAACCAGTCAAAATCATCTCAATTTTTGTAATATGTCTTCCATTCTATAAAATGAGACCAGAAAAACTAGAATACAACAATAAATACCATACGAAAATACAGTGCAGAGTCGCTGTTTTAATCCAAAAACTCGGTGAAAGTTTTTTTTTTTCTCATTATGCAGTGTGTGCTGCAGGATTTTTATACTGCGCACACTGACCACATAGACCCATTCTTTCATATGTAGGCCTACCAGCTTTCTCTCAATAGATTTGAGGGCTCTAGAATTTAGGCGTACTAGTACGTCAAAAACCCTGGGGCGTAAGCCGTACTAGTACGGCCGAAACCCTGAAAGGGTTAATGACAACATTCTTCATAGTTACCAATCAGGGTTTAGGAGATCTTACTCAACCGACACCTCCCTGATTAATCTGATGGATTACATGAGAACTGAAATTTCGATAGGGAACCTCGTAGGAATGGTAACCTTAGATTTGCAAAAGGCCTTCGATACTGTCAACCACAATAGATTTTGTAAGAAACTTCAAGCTATTGGCATAGGTTCCATAGACTGGTTTAAGTCCTATTTTAGCAACAGGAAACAAATTGTCAAAATCAGGAAAACAGAATCAGAATCCCTGCCGATAGCATGTGGAGTTCCCCAAGGTAGTATTCTGGGTCCCTTATTATTTCTATGTTATGTAAACAACATGCCCATCAGTGTCAAGTGCAAACTCCTACTGTATGCAGATGACAGTCATCTGTTATTGTTAGGTAAAAACCCACAAGATCTAACTAATGTAATCATGCTAGAACTGGAGTCCTACAGCAAATGGTTAGTAGACAACAAACTATCGTTACTCCTTGGGAAAACAATAGCCATGCGCTTTGGCACGAAACATAAACTGAGAAGGGGAAATAATTTTAATGTCCGGTGTAATGGGGAACCCATCACTTCAGTTTCCTTAGTAAAATATCTGGGAGTCTTCTCTGACCCATGCATCAGGGAAATTGATAGGGAACAGTGTAGTAAAGAAACTGAATGCCAGACTGAAGTTTCTCTACAGACAAGCACATTGTCTACCTATTGAGGCTCACAGGACCCTATGTCTAGCCTTTATACAATGTCATATGGGCTACGCTTGCTTTTCATGGTACTCTGCCTTGACAAAAACCTAAAAGATAAACTGCAGATTACCCAGAACAATATGGTAAGATTCATCCTGGACCTGGGTTCAAGAGAACATGTAGGCCAGAATGAATTACAGCAGTTAGATATACTGAATGTTGAAGGCAGAGTAAAACAACTGAAGCTAAATCAAGTTTATAAAATTGGTCACAAACAGTGTCCAGAATATCTTGCTGCCAATTTTGTCAAGGCTGAGAACCAAAGCAATCATAGTACTAAGGGGGAGAGAGCACAACCTTATAGTACCCACAGTCATTAGACAGGCTTCGAACACCTTTTATTGTACAGCAATAAAGGAATGGAAGAGACTGCCTGCACGTCAAAGCAAGTCATAGCATGAACCAGTTCAAGAAGAGAGCCAAAAGGTGCCTAATGAATGTAATGACAGAAAGGGAGGAGAAGGATTTTTCATTTTTTTAGCTAACATGCACATAAATATAAATGTAGTGGACCCTCAGTTATCAGCCGTTCCAGATATCGGCCAATTCAGTTATTGCCCAGTTTATTGACTTAAATTTTATCCTGGTATGTCTGTTTTATAAATATGCAAGATTACGGGTACGTGTTGCTACTTCTACTTACACAAGTCACACTACACATACATTTTTTTTTTTTTATCACACTGGCCGATTCCCACCAAGGCAGGGTGGCCCGAAAAAGAAAAACTTTCACCATCATTCTCTCCATCACTGTCTTGCCAGAAGGGTGCTTTACACTACAGTTTTTAAAGCACCCTTCTGGCAAGACAGTGATGGAGTGAATGATGGTGAAAGTTTTTCTTTTTCGGGCCACCCTGCCTTGGTGGGAATCGGCCAGTGTAATAAAAAAAAAAAAAAAATATGTGTGGTGTGACTTGTGTAAGTAGAAGTAGCAAGACGTACACATACATGTACATGTTTATTTATACACACTCATCTGAGTTTTCTTTGATTTTATCTTAATAGTTCTTGTTCTTATTACTTTTCCTTTTATATCCATGGGGAAGTGGAATAAGAATCTTTCCTCCACAAGCCATGCATGTTGTAAAAGTCAACTAAAATACCAGAACAGTGGGCTAGTAACCCCTTTTCCTGTACAGATTACTTAAAAGAAGAAAATTGTCAAAGTGGGATGTGTGAATGTGTGTGGATGTTGTGCGAATGGTAAGAAAGAGATGATTGTGGATGCTGTGAATGAGAAGCTGGATGTCCTGGCTTCAAGTGAAACAAAGCTGAAGGGGGTGGGAGAGTTTCAGTGGAGAGAAGTAAATGGGATTAGGTCAGGGGTTTCAAATAGAGTTAGAGCTAAAGAAGGAGTAGCAATAATTTTGAACGATATGCTATGGCAGGAAAAGAGGGAGTATAAATGTATTAATTCAAGGATTATGTGGAGTAAAATAAAGGTTGGATATGAAAAGTGGGTTACAGTAAGCGTATATGCACCTGGAGAAGAGAGAAGTGTAGAGGAGAGAGAGAGAGAGAGATTTTGGGAATTGTTGAGTGAGTGGGTGGGGAGTTTTGAACCAAGTGTGAGAGTACTTGTGGTTGAGGATTTCAATGCTAAAATGAGTAAAAATGTTGTGGAAGGAATGGTAGGTAAATTTGGGGTGCCAGGGTAAATGAAAATGGGGAGCCTTTAATTGAGCTATGTGTAAAAAGAGGTTTGGTAATAAATAATACATATTTTATGAAAAAGAGGATAAATAAATATACAAGGTATGATATAGCACGTAATGAAAGTAGTTTGTCAAATTATATATTGGTGGTTGAAAGGTTGATGGGTAGGCTTCAGGATGTACACGTTTATAGAGGGGGCAACTTATATATCGGATCATTATTTAGTTGTAGCTACAGTTAGAGTAAGAGGTAGATGGGACAAAAGGAAAATGGCAACAACAAGTAAGAGAGAGGTGAAAGTCTATAAACTAATGGAGGAAGAAGTTTGGGTGAGATATAAGCAACTATTGGCAGAAAGGGGGAAAGGGGGAAGTTGGGTGGGGGGGGGGGGGGGTTGAAGAGGGTTGGAATTTTTTTAAAAATTTTGGTATTGAATTGGGGCAGAAGTTTGGGGGTTATAGGGGGGGGGGTGCTGGGGGAAAGAGAATGTTTTGGGGGAATGTGAAGAAAAGGGTGTCAAAAAAAGGGAAAAAAGGTGCTTATGAGGGGTTTTTTTACAAAGCGAAGTGTTATGAAGGAGAGTTTGGAGAGAAAAAGAAAGGTAAAGAAATGGTGAGAGAGTGAAAAAGGGAGCAGATGATGAGTGGGAGAGGACTGTCAAAATTTTTGTGAAATAAGAAAAAAATTTGGATTGAGATAATTTAAGAAACCCTAGGGGACGAATGGATTTTTTATTTAAAAAAACGAGTGGGGGGAGTTAGTAGATGGGGAGATGGAGATACAGTGGCCCCCCGATAACGGGGCATCACATGCGATTTTTCCGATACCGCTTTCTTTTATCGAAAATTTTTCCCCGCGCATCCCGATTAAAAACCCGCTCACCGATTTTCGCCCGAGACGCGCCCAAAATTTGTGCCTCAGCAGCCTCACTTTGTGCCGCCGTCCCATGTTACCAGCCAGCCTCGCGGTAACACCAAGCATTACACTCGGAATATTTCTATTATTAGTGTTTTCGGTGCTGTTCTGAAAATAAGTGGACCATGGGCCAAAGGAAAGATTTAGTGCCAACCACTGTGGTAAAAAAGGGTGAGAATTAGTATGGAAATTAAGAAAGAATTTTGAGGTTTGGAGGCTAACCTGAGAAGCCTATGCCAGGTTGGGAATCATTGTGCTCTTCAAGATTAGAAATGTGTGCGGGGGGGTTGAAACTGCAAACCTTTATGATGAAAATCACCCGACCAGTGTTGCAAGCGTGCTGGTGACTATTCAATGACAATGTTTGTGGCCATTTTAGGACAAATCGTAAAGGGAACTGGGAGGTACAGAGCTCTATGGACAGTTTGTTGTGCGAAGAGGTCAGTACTCTCAAGTGGTCTAGTGGCATTAAAAGAAGAGGGAAGTAAACCCTCGGAAAAGGACTTCTACCTCAAGTCGTAATGGAAGGGATTCACCCTTCTAAACGTAAGAAGATAATGCTCTCCCTTCATCCATCAATAATCACCAGATATCAATAAAGTATGTGTCATGTAAAGTGTGCATGCCTTTTTCAGTTTGTGTGTATTAAAATTAATATTTCATGTGGTAAAAAAATTTTTTTTTCATATTTTGGGTTCTGCACTGATTAATTTTATTTCCATTATTCTTATGGGGAATTCGTTACATAACGATTATTTCGCTAACAATACCATCTTGCACGGATTAAAATCGTTAACCGGGGGTCCACTGTATTGGGTAGATGGCAGGAATATTTTCAGGAACTTTTACATGTCGATGAAGAAAGGGAGGAGGTAATGTCATGCACTGGTCAGGGAGGTATACCATCTTTTAGGAGTGAAGAAGAGCAAGATGTGAGTGTGGGGGAGGTGTGTGAGGCATTACGTAGAATGAAACGGGGTAAAGCAGCTGGAACTGACTGGATCATGACAGAAATGTTAAACGCAGGGAGAGGGGAATGTGTTAGAGTGGTTAGTATTTTTGTTTAATAAATTTATGAAAGAGGGGAAGGTTCCTAGGGATTGGCAGAGAGCATGTATAGTTCCTTTATATAAAGGGAAAAGGGACAAAAGAGATTGGAAAAATTATAGAGGAATTAGTTTACAGAGTATACCAGGAAAAGTGTACGGTAGGGTTATAGTTGAAAGAATTAGAGGTAACACAGAATGTAGGATTGTGGATGAGCAAGGAGGTTTTGGAATGGATAGGGGATGTGTAGATCAAGTGTTTACATTGAAGCATATTTGTGAACAGTATTTAGATAAAGGTAGGGAAGTTTACATTGCATTTATGGATTTAGAAAAGGCATGTGATAGAGTGGATAGGGGAGCAATGTGGCAGATGTTGCAAGTATATGGAATAGGTAGTAAGTTACTAAATGCTGTAAAGAGTTTTTATGAGGATAGTGAGGCTCAGGTTAGGGTGTGTAGAAGAGAGGGAGACTACTTCCTGGTAAAGGTGGGTCTTAGACTAGGATGTGTAATGTCACCATGGTTGTTTAATATATTTATAGATGGGGCTGTAAAAGAAGTAACTGCTAGGGTGTTTGGGAGAGGGGTGGGATTAAATTATGGGGAATCAAATACAAAATGGGAATTGACACAGTTACTTTTTGCTGATGATACTGTGCTTATGGGAGATTCTAAAGAAAAGTTGAAAAGGTTAGTGGACGAGTTCGGGAGTGTGTGTAAAGGTAGAAGGTTGAAAGTGAACAAAGAAAATAGTAAGGTGATGAGGGTATCAAATGATTTAGATAAAGAAAAATTAGATGTCAAATTGGAGAGGAGTATGGAAGAAGTGGTTTGGTCATTAGAGAGAATGAATCAAAGTAGAATGGCATGGAGAGCATATAAATCTCTAGGGGAAGGAAGGCGGGGTAGGGATCGTCCTCGAAAAGGTTGGAGGGAGGCGGTGAAGGAGGTTTTGTGGGTGAGGGTCTTGAACTTCCAGCAAGCGTGAGTGAGTGTGTTAGGAGTGAATGGAGATGAATGGTATTTGGGACCTGACGAGCTGTTGGAGTGTAAGCAGGTTAATATTTAGTGAATGGATTCAGGGAAACCGGTTATTTTTATATAGCTGGACTTGAGTATTGGAAATGGGAAGTACAATGCCTGCACTTTAAAGGAGGTGTTTGGGATATTGGCAATTTGGAGGGATATGTTGTGTATCTTTATTCGTATATGCTTCTGAACTGTTGTGTTCTGGGCACCTCTGAAAAACAGTGATTATGTTTGTGTGAGGTGAAAGTGTTGAATGATGATGAAAGTATTTTCTTTTTGGGGATTTTCTTTTTGGGTCACCCTCCTTGGTGGGAGATGGTCAACTTTTTTAAAAAAAAAAAAAAAAAGCCATTATTTCTGTTATCTGCTGTATTGGATGCGTCCACCCGTAGCAAAGTATGAAAGTGAAGGAGGAAAAGAGAGGGGAGAATGTACCTTTTTCAGTGATTCTACAATATGTATGATACTAAAGCAGCAGGAGCCGATAAAGGCTTTAGCACCAGCCAGCGATAAGCGTAGCATTAACAGTGTAGCAAGTAAGTTAAGTGATTAACCCTTCAACTGCTGAAACGTAGATTTATGTTTGCACTGCTAGCGCTCCAAACGTAGATCTGTGTTTCATTTTACATGCTTTCATGCTTTCAAATGTAAAAAAACAACATAGGTCTATGTTTGGAGCGCTAGCGGTGCAAACGTAGATTTACGTTTGGACAGTTTAAGGGTTAAGTGATAGAAAAAGGATGACATAAAACTGACTCCTCCAATGTTGTTGGAGGTATAAAGGGCCACTGACAATATGCATTGCCCTGCCTATCTTCCACCACCATAAATCAATGCCAGCATCTCCTCCAAGGTACAGTAAGTGTAATATTTCTTATTTATGAAGTGTAATTATTTCTTATTAATAAATTAGCCTGTAAACAGTCCAAATGTATATATGTATACATTCTTTCTGCTAGCGCCCCAAACATGTATTTATGTTTTATTTTTCCTGCCTCCAAATTTGGCACGATTGGCCTGAGATGCCTGGCCAGCATAGAATGGGTCTTAACACTTGGTGTGTGCAATATTAAAAAAATCTGGGGCCACTTAGTACCTTGTGGGAGCGCCAGTTAAATTGAGTGCCAGCTAGAGCAAACAGCACGGCAAACACCAAGGATTCACTGATGTCATGGCGTATTAACACTCCCCTTTTATGAGGAAAGTTATGTTGACCCCAAGTTTAGTGGCTTTCAGGTGGATGTGGCTACAAGTGGCCACATCCATATGTGCAACATTTGTGCAACTCCCTTTCAATTTTGGTACCACTGGTAGTCATCCTGTAACCTATGCCCTAAGTAAAAAGAAAAAATTCTGGAACATGTAATACGTGTTCAGCAGGCTGGCTGGCCAGCTGACTGGCTCTGTCTCCATCTGTCTGTCTGTATGTATCTCTATCTCTTTGTCTATCTGTCTCTATCTGTCTCTGTCTCATAGGAGCACATACATAAATAAAATTATACATAGTGTAAATTACCTAGGATAACCCCAAAAATTCAGACAAAGTGTTATACTGTGCTTGTAGATAGTGATTGTGTGTAATACCAGCTGGTTCATGAGCAACTCTCTGTGACAAGAGAGACAAGCAGACAGAAAGAGACACACAGGCAGACAGAAGGACAGACACACAGACAGATAGACAGAGAGACAAACAGACAGACATGTTTATATACAACAGTGAAAAATGAAGCAAGGCAGTTTTTTTTTTTTCAACAAGTCGACCGTCTCCCACCGAGGCAGGGTGACCCAAAAAAGAAAGAAAATCCCCAAAAAGAAAATACTTTCATCATCATTCAACACTTTCACCACACTCACACATTATCACTGCTTTTGCAGAGGTGCTCAGAATACAACAGTTTAGAAGCTATATACGTATAAAGATACACAACATATCCCTCCAAACTGCCAATATCCCCAACCCCTCCTTTAAAGTGCAGGCATTGTACTTCCCATTTCCAGGACTCAAGTCCGACTATATGAAAATAACCGGTTTCCCTGAATCCCTTCACTAAATATTACCCTGCTAAACACTCCAACAGATCGTCAGGTCCCAAGTATCATTTCGTCTCCATTCACTCCTATCTAACATGCTCATGCACGCTTGCTGGAAGTCCACGCCCCTCGCCCACAAAACCTCCTTTACCCCTCTTTCCAACCCTTTTGAGGAGACCCCTCCCCCTCCTTCCTTCCCCTTTAGATTTATATGCTTTCCATGTCATTCTACTTTGATCCATTCTCTCTAAATGACCCAAACCACCTCAACAACCCCTCTTCTGGGCCCCCTGACTAATGCTTTTATTAACTCCACACCTTCTCCTAATTTCCACACTCCGAATTTTCTGTTATTTTTTTCACCACACATTGCCCTTAGACAGGACTCCCCATGCCCCCAACTGTCCCCTCGTGCTGCATTTACCCCCAAAAGTTTCCACCCATAAAAGAGTGTTGGTATACTATACTTTCATTCATTCCTTTTTTGCCCCATAGAAAACTTTTTTTTGACTCCACATATACCTCAAGCACCACTCCCTTTTTTCCCTCACAATTCTATGATTACCTCACCCTTTCATAAATCCATTCCCAAAAGTCAACCCCCAAAGTATCTGAAAACATTCACCTTCCATACTTTTTCCCCCCAATTTGTATTCATTTTTTCTTTATCAAATCATTTGATACCCTCATCACTTACTTTTTCTTGTTCACTTTCACTTTTCCTTTACACACTTCCCAAAAATCATCCACAAACCCTTTGAAATTTTTCTTTAGAATCTCCATAAGACAGTTCATCAGCAAAAAGTAACTTTCACCCAAAAACCCAAAACCCCCCTTTAAACCCCTAGCATTTATTTTTTTAAACCCCATCTATAAATATATTAAAAAAAACATGGTGACATTACACACCCTGTCTAAGACCTACTTTTACCGGGAAGTATTCCCCCTCTCTTCTACACCCCCAAAACCTGAGCCTCATATCCTCATAAAGCTTTTACAGTTTTTGTAACTTCCCACCTTTTCCCATATACTTGAAATCTGCCACATTGCCCCTCTATCCACTCTATCAATCCCTTTTTAAAATCCATAAATGCAAAAAAAATTTTCCCTCCTTTATCAAAATACTGTTCACATATATGCTTCAAGAAACACTTGATCTCACCCCCCTACCCACTTGAACCCCCCCCCCCCCCTCCCTGCTCTGCAACCCCAATTCTGTCTTTCAATTTTTTTTTTAACCCTCGTATATTTTTCCGGGTATATCAGAAAATTTTATTCCCCTATAATTTTTACAATCTCTTTTGCCCCCTTTCCCTTTATATAAAGGGACTTACATGCTCTCCGCCAATCCCTAGGTCCTTTCCCCCTCTTTCATACATTTATTAAACAAAAGTACCAACCACTCAACACTATCCCCCCCCTGCTTTTAACATTTCTTATGATCCCATCATTTCCCAGCGGGTTTTCCCCCCTTTCTTCTGTAATGCCTCAGTACCCCCCCCCACATTACTTTCGCTTTTTTCCTCCTAAAAGTGTTTATACCTCCCTGGCCAGTGATGAAATTACCACCTTTTTTTCTTCCCAAAAAAAAACCAAAATATTTCCATCTACCTAATACTCCCTCTCCCCATCACTAATCCTCTACTCTTTTTTTAATGAAAACCAAACTTTCCTGGCTTTTTTAATTTGTTTAATCCAAATTTTTTTTATTTTCATTAAAATTTTTTGCAGTGCCTTCCCACTCTATCATTGCTCCCCTTTTGCACTCTTTCACTACTTCTTTACCTTTTTTTTTGCTTCCTATACTCTGCTCTTCTCATAAACTTTGCTTCGTAAAAAACCCCTTTATAAGCTACCTTTTTTTTTTATCACACCCTTTACTTCCCTTCCACCAACATCTTCTTTCCCCCTGCCCCCCTTCTTACCCAAACTCCTGCCCCAATTTAATACTGCATTTCTAAAAGTATTTAAACCCCTCTTCAATCCCCCCCCTATCATATTGACTAGACCACCTTTCTGCCAGTAGTTGCTTATATCTCACCCTGACTTTCCCCCTCCCTAAGTTTATACCTTTCACCCTTCTTGTTGTTTCCCTTTTTCTTTTGTCCCCCTCGCCTCTTACTTAACTGGGCAAAAAATAGATAATGACGATAATCAGTTTCCCCTCTATAAACATGTAATCCTGAAGCCTACCCATCAACCTTTTAACCACCAAAACATTTAAACTAAAAAACTACTTTCTTATGTGCTACATATACCTTGTATACTTATCTCTTTTTATAAAATATATTACTTTTACCAAACCTCTTTCTACACATAGGTCAATTAAAAACTCCCTATTTTCATTTACCCCTGGCACCCCAAATTTACCTACCACTCCCTCCACAAGATTTTTACCCATTTTTGCATTGAAATCCTCAACCACAAGTACTCTCACACTTGGTTCAAAACTCCCCACGCATTTACTCAACATTTCCCAAAATCTCTGTCCTCTACACTTCTCTCTTCTCCAAGTGCCTAAATGCTTATTATAACCCACTTTTCACATCCAACCCTTATTTTTCTCCACATATTCCTTGAATTATTACATTTATATTCCCTCTTTTCCTGCCATAACTTATCCTTCAACATTATTGCTACTCCTTCTTTAGCTCTATTTGTAATGCCAGATATAATCCCATTTATTTCTCCCCACTGAAACTCTCCCACCCCCTTCAGCTTTGTTTCACTTAAAGCGAGGACATCCAGCTTCTCATTCACAAAATCCACAATCATCTCATTCTTATCATTCACACAACACCCATGCACATTCAAACATCCCACTTTGATGGTTTTCTTATTTTTCCTTTTAGTAGGCTATACAGGAAATGGGGTTACTAGCCCATTGTTCCCGGCATTTTAGTTGACTTTTACAACACGCATGGCTTACGGAGGAAAGATTCATATTCTACTTCCCCATGGATATAAAAGGAAAAGCAATAAGAACAAGAACTATTAACATAAAATCAAAGAAAACTCAGATGAGTGTGTATATATAAACGTGTACATGTATGTGCAGTGTGATCTAAGTGTAAGTAAAAGTAACAAGACGTACCTGAAATCATGCATGTTTTTTTTTTTAACAAACCAGCTGTATCCCACCAAGGCAGGGTGGCCCAAAAAGAAAAATGAAAGTTTCTCTTTTTAAATTTAGTAATTTATACAAGAGAAGGGGTTACTAGCCCCTTGCCCCCGGCATTTTAGTCGCCTCTTACAACACACATGGCTTATGGAGGAAGAATTCTGTTCCACTTCCCAATGGAGATAAGAGGAAATAAACAAGAACAAGAACTAGAAAGAAAATAGCAGAAAACCCAGAGGGGTGTTTATATATATGCTTGTACATGTATGTGTAGTGTGACTTAAGTGTAAGTAGAAGTAGCAAAACGTACCTGTATTCTTGCAAATTTATGAGACAGAAAAAAGACACCAGCAATCCTATCATCATGTAAAACAATTACAGGCTTTCATTTTACACTCACTTGCCAGGACAGTAGTACTTCCCTGGGTGGTTGCTGTCTACCAACCTACTACCTATAAAATAGGCTAAAAAAAGGTAATGTTTGACCTGGTGACCATCAGGGCCCCTGTGCTGGGTCTCACTGGGTCTCAACTGAGGTTCCACTTTACAATATAAAATTAATAATAAAAAATTCCTGTATGAATCATTCGCTGAGGTTGCATACAAAATGGTGGTATCTTCGAGATTGCATGATTTTGAGCTATAATAAGCCAAATTTTATTGTCTTAACTTATTTTAGCTATTTATTAGTGTTTTGGAAAAACTTAGTTCTTCTACTGCATCTCAGTACCGATGTGGACTTGTGAAGCTGGTTTGCCCTATTGATGTGACACTATTTCACAGTAATGCACAGCCAGGGAGAGCCATCAATTTATTATTTGATCTCTAAACATTTTTTCTCATATCATTGACAAGATGCTAGTTTTTGCTTATTTTTTGGGGAAGTTAAGGAAGTTTGGGTGAGCTTCCAAAACGCACTGAACTGCAGGTTTAAATAAAGACATGCTTAGTGTTAAAATGCTAAGGTGTAAATTTAGTAAATCTGTGGTACAGTCTGTTATTACTGTATGGATATGTAAATGTCTTACATATTATTGCATCATTTAGGCAACATTGGATGGAAATTAAAGATGGAGGGTAGCATCACCAACCCTGGATCAGGGAAAAGAGGATCAGCATTACAGGGTATACTTGGGCTGTTCCCTGCCATCCACACTAGACACAAGAATCCTCTCCACACACAAGGTATCCCTCGAGGTACTGTTAGTTTTTTTTTTTTATAAGGATAGATTTGCTCCCCATTTCGTATTTCATAAATAATTTTACCTAAGAATAAAAAAATTACTTCATTACAGTGTCTTTTATTTCCCTAAGATGATAACAGATGATCATGGAGTGAAAGGTTTTTGGGTTTTTACAGGAAAAAGGTAATAATGGCAAAAAATAGACCTGTAATAAGTGGGGTAAACTAGAAGGGATTGATTAAATGACTTTTATAAGTAAATAAAGAAAGGGTGATTTTTTTGGGAAGTTGACTTGAGCGTTATGACCAATGTAGAATAAAAAAAATTTTTGAAAAAAGTAAAACTTTGTTACAAAAAAAAGATTGCAGTTGTAGGGTTAAAATTTTATTTCACTTGTAATAATATTTTGGCCCCAGCACTCAACAGCCATTTATATGTTTAAAAATCTCAAAAACCATCTGCAGTAGCTAAAATCATTCTAGTGTTTTTCATTTAGCTTCATTTTTATTTTTAACTTTTTTATTATTTGAAACATTTATTATCAAAAAAATTTTGTATAAGTTTTTCATGCTGGTTATGAATGGGGTTGGGGATTTTGCGTATAGGGTAATCCTATTGTGTGCCACCACTTATGAAGACAGTGACTAGGAATTTTGGGTAAATGTGTTTTTCTTTGAGTCCCTTGCCCTGGAGAGGCCCTTGAGTAAAAAAAAATTTGAAGATTTTCACTGTGCTTTTTTCTGTCTGATCATAAAAAAGAAATGATGCTTCCCTTAAAGAATGTACCTTCATAATTTAAAATATCTGTTGTAACTAAAATTTAATTTTATTAAGTATTTGATTTTGTTATATATATTCTATAAAATTTAAAAATAGTATAAAAAAAATTTGAACTTTTATATTTTTTAGAATTTTTTAAATCATACTTAAAATATATCCCTAAATATGCAACTTTGTTTTGCAATATCATCTCTCCCCACTTGCAGAGTTGATGGTTACTACTTCCAGACGTAATTGACATTTAAATTTAACCCTCTTTTTCCTAAAACCAGTAAAAAAGGGTTCAGATTTTTCTAAAATTGTGAAAGGATTTAACGCTTTTAAATTTCCCCCTATTTTTTTTTTTTTTTTTTTTTTTTTTTTCAAAAAAGTCGGTTGTCTCCCCCCGAGCGGGGGGGCCCAAAAAGAAAGAAATCCCCAAAAAAAAAATACTTTTATCATCATTCAAAAACTTTCACCACATCACACATTATCATGCTTTTGCAGAGGGCCCCGAAAACAAAAAGTTTTTTAAAACATATACTTAAAGTACACAAAATATCCCTCCAAAAAAGCCAATATCCCAAACCCCTCCTTAAAGTGCAGGATTGTACTTCCCATTTTCCCGGATCAAATCCGACTATATAAAAAAAACCCCTTTCCCCAATCCCTTTACTAAAATTACCCTGCTCACACTCCAACAGATCGTCAGGCCCAAGTACTTTGTTTCCCCTTCACTCCCACTAACACGCTAAGCTTGCTGGAAGTCCAAGCCCCTCGCCCCCCAAAATCCTTTACCCCCTCTTTCTAACCCTTTCGAGGACGACCCCTCCCCCCCCTTTTTCCCCCATAGATTTATATGCTTTCCCTGTCTTTTTACTTTTATCCATTCTCTTAAATGACCAAACCACCTCAAAAACCCTCTTCACCCCCGACAATACTTTTATTAACTCCCAAACCCTTTTCCCCAATTTCCACACTCCCCAATTTTTCTGCATAATATTTAACCACCCTTGCCCTTAAAAGGAATCTCCACTGCCTCCAAACCTCTCCTCGCTGTCATTTACCACCCCAAATTCACATCCATATAAAGTGTTGGACTACTAACTTTTTGTTTTTTTTATGAGAATAATTTCCCTTTGTACAGAGTTTGGGGACCGATGGCAGTGCATTTTAGTGCCGGTTTTCCCTTCCCCACTATACCCCTTTCCAAAAATTTTGCAAGCAGCACGCAAAAAAAATAACATGAGAACTCAAGATTAAACTATAAAAAAAATTTAGGGGGTTTATTAAGTTGAATGATTTTGGAAAAGGGTTACGTGAAGTAGTAGCCTTTATGAATTAATTTAATAAAGGGCCCCCGCAATGACTGCATCAGGGACAAGATAGGCCCACTAAAAGTTAAATTGGGTCAGCTCACGGACATGATAAGGAAATGTGTATAATTTTTAAAACATCTACCTTCCCGTTTTTTCACAAAATCTACGAAAATTTCCCGAAAAAATAAATTATGTAGAACGGATGATGATAAACCCTGCATGATTAGGGGCACAAGTGACATAGCCTTAGGGAAATAGATAAATTAAAAACCCAACAGATCCCCCAAACCCTGATGAAATGTATGCAAGGGTTTTAAAAAAATGTAAAGAGGAACTTAGCATACCTCTGGCTAATCTTTTCAACATATCACTACAGACTGGCATGGTGCCAGATAAGTGGAAAATGGCAAATGTGATACTATTTTCAAAGCAGGTGACAGGTCCTTAGCTTCGAACTATAGACCAATAAGCCTAACCTCTATAGTGGGAAAATTTATGGAATCAATAATTGCCGAGGCAGTTCGTAGCCACCTTGAAAAGCATAAATTAATCAACGAATCTCAGCTTGGTTTTACAAAGGGGCGTTCCTGCCTTACGAATTTATTAACTTTTTTTCACTAAGGTATTTGAGGAGGTAGATCATGGTAATGAATATGATATTGTGTATATGGACTTCAGTAAGGCTTTTGACAGGGTCCCACACCAGAGACTATTGAGGAAAATTAAGGCACATGGAATAGGAGGAGAAATTTTTTCCTGGATAGAGGCATGGTTGACAAATAGGCAGCAGAGAGTTTGCATAAATGGGGAGAAATCAGAGTGGGGAAGCGTCACGAGCGGTGTTCCACGGGTCAGTGTTGGGCCCCCTGTTGTTCACAATCTACATAAACGACATTGATGAGGGCATAAAGAGCGACATAAGCAAGTTTGCCGATTACACCAAAATAGGCCGTCGAATTCATTCTGACGAGGACATTAGAGCGCTCCAGGATGATTTGAATAGACTGAGGCAGTGGTCGGAGAAGTGACAGATGCAGTTTAATATAGACAAATGCAAAGTTCTAAATGTTGGACAGGAAAATAACCATGCCACATATAAACTAAATAATGTAGATCTTAATATTACGGATTGTGAAAAGGATTTAGGAGTTCTGGTTAGCAGTAATCTGAAACTAAGACAACAGTGCATAAGTGTTCGCAATAAAGCTAGCAGAATCCTTGGCTTCATATCAAGAAGCATAAATAATAGGAGTCTTCAGGTTGTTCTTCAACTCTATATATCCTTGATTAGGCCTCATTTAGATTATGCTGCACAGTTTTGGTCACCATATTACAGAATGGATATAAATGCTCTGGAAAACATACAAAGGAGGATGACAAAGTTGATCCCATGTATCAGAAATCTTCCCTATGAGGATAGACTGAGGGCTCTGAATCTGCACTCTCTAGAAAGGCGTAGAACCAGGGGGATATGATTGAGTTGTATAAATGGAAGACAGGAATAAATAATTATGGGGAATCAAATTCAAAATGGGAATTGACACAGTTACTTTTTGCTGATGATACTGTGCTTATGGGAGATTCTAAAGAAAAATTGCAAAGGTTAGTGGATGAGTTTGAGAATGTGTGTAAAGGTAGAAAGTTGAAAGTGAACATAGAAAAGAGTAAGGTGATGAGGGTATCAAATGATTTAGATAAAGAAAAATTGGATATCAAATTGGGGAGGAGGAGTATGGAAGAAGTGAATGTTTTCAGATACTTGGGAGTTGACGTGTCGGCGGATGGATTTATGAAGGATGAGGTTAATCATAGAATTGATGAGGGAAAAAAGGTGAGTGGTGCGTTGAGGTATATGTGGAGTCAAAAAACGTTATCTATGGAGGCAAAGAAGGGAATGTATGAAAGTATAGTAGTACCAACACTCTTATATGGATGTGAAGCTTGGGTGGTAAATGCAGCAGCGAGGAGACGGTTGGAGGCAGTGGAGATGTCCTGTCTAAGGGCAATGTGTGGTGTAAATATTATGCAGAAAATTCGGAGTGTGGAAATTAGGAGAAGGTGTGGAGTTAATAAAAGCATTAGTCAGAGGGCAGAAGAGGGGTTGTAGAGGTGGTTTGGTCATTTAGAGAGAATGGATCAAAGTAGAATGACATGGAAAGCATATAAATCTATAGGGGAAGGAAAGAGGGGTAGGGGTCGTCCTCGAAAGGGTTGGAAAGAGGGGGTTAAAGGAGGTTTGTGGGCGAGGGGGTTGGACTTCCAGCAAGCTTGCATGAGCGTGTTAGATAGGAGTGAATGGAGACGAATGATACTTGGGACCTGACGATCTGTTGGAGTGTGAGCAGGGTAATATTTAGTGAAGGGATTCAGGGAAACCGGTTATTTTCATATAGTCGGACTTGAGTCCTGGAAATGGGAAGTACAATGCCTGCACTTTAAAGGAGTGGTTTGGGATATTGGCAGTTTGGAGGGATATGTTGTGTATCTTTATACGTATATGCTTCTAAGCTGTTGTATTCTGAGCACCTCTGCAAAAGCAGTGATAAAGTGTGAGTGTGGTGAAAGTGTTGAATGATGATGAAAGTATTTTCTTTTTGGGGATTTTCTTTCTTTTTTGGGTCACCCTGCCTTGGTGGGAGACGACCGACTTGTTGAAAAAAAAAAAAAAAATGTAAATAATGTGCTGAAAATATCTAGCCTAGACAGGACTCGTAGCAATGGTTTTAAGTTGGATAAATTCAGATTCAGGAAGGATATAGGAAAGCACTGGTTTGGTAATAGAGCTCTGGATGAGTGGAACAAACTCTCAAGTACAGTTATAGAGGCTAAAACATTGTGTAGTTTTAAAAATAGGTTAGATAAATGCACGAGTGGGTGTGGGTGGGTGTGAGTTGGACCTGATTAGCTTGTACTACTAGGTCAGTTGCCGTGTTCCTGGGGTGAATGTGACCTGACCTGACTAGGTTGGGGCATTGGCTTAAGCCGGTAGGAAACTTGGACCTACCTCGCATGGGCCAGTAGGCCTGCTGCAGTGTTCTTTCTCTCTTATGTTCTTATGAAACAAAATACAGCTTACTCCAAGAATTCTTAATGTCAAGAAAGATTGCAAAATTTTTCCCTTCACTCAGGTGAAAATGAATTATTGTGAAAGCTTTTGGGCAAGGCAGTATTTTACAGCAGAATTATTGATCATTTGTTCAAAAGTCAAGAATAATTGCACAGAATCATGAATCAGTAACACATTTGCTTTCATGAACATTCCTTTCATGCCACATTACTGGTGCCTATGAAAAATTTAGTAACAGAAACAACTTAGTAATAAAATAACATTTGTTCAACTGAACTTTATATAGCTTCATGTATTAGATGCATTCCAGACCCTTGGCTGCTGCATTAAGCTAAATTAAGTCATAAAGATTTAATTTTACATAATCTTCAATACATTTTGCAAACAGCACTGATAACAAATGGGGAATTTATATTGCACCTGTGAAATTACCAGTATGGGTGGTATGTTGCTTAACCCTTTCAGGGTCGAGAGACCGTCACCTAAACTTGTTCTCAGGGTCAAAAATATTTTGGAAAATAAAAAATCTTATGAAAAGATAGAGAATCTTTTCCCGATCAAATTGACACCAAAAGTATGAAATTTGATGGAAAAGTTACGGAATTATGGTCTTGTGAAGTTAACGGTCTCAACGATGTTTACGCATCGGCGATTTTGCCCACTTTGAGCCCTATTTTCGGCCAATTCCAATGTACTAGTCGACAAAAATCATAACTATTTTAGTAGAACTCCATTTTTTCTATCAAATGAGTACAAGAAACCACCCATTTACCGATTTCAACTATCCAATAAAGTGGCCAGAAATTAGTAATTTTGCCAATTTCACACATTTCAAAAGATGCTAATTTCCAAATAGGGTCCAGAGTAAACAAGACAGACATTCCTTGCACTAAAATAACATTTCCTCTGTTCATTAATCATGTCCCCAGGCCCATCTTACATTTCTTTTGCTTTCCACTTTGGATTTTTTTCTCACAAAAAATAGAAGATTTACTGTTATGCAGACTTCTGCATTAGTGTAGAAATGGTATAAATATCAGTGCACTTGTGAAAGAATATTAGACTCACCAGTTGACCTGTATTAGACGCATGGCATGATTTGTTTACTTCTGAACTTTGGCAAAAATCGAACATTTCTGTTACTTTGAGCTCAGTTTCAAGGTACTTTTCATTGTGAAACCAATCAAAATCATCTCTATTTCTGTAATATGTCTTCCATTCTATAAAATGAGACCAGGAAAACTAGAATACAACCATAAATACCATACGAAAATACAGTGCAAAGTCACTGTTTTAAACCAAAAACGCGGTCAAAGTTTTTTTTTCTCATTACGCACTGTGTGCTGCAGGATTTTTTTATACTGTGCACACTGACCACATAGACCCATTCTTTCATATGTAGGCCTACCAGCTTTCTCTTGCTAGATTTGCAGGTGCTAGAATTTAGGCGTACTAGTTCGTCAATAACCCTGGTTTGTAAGCCGTACTAGTACTTCGGAAGCCCTGAATGGGTTAACAGTGAAATCATATAAAATGAATCTGCATAAAGCAAGAAGAAACCTTAGAAAAGTTGGTCAGCATGTCTTAATGTTTATTCAAGTCATTTATGATTAATCTCTTTTCTTTTTTTAGTTTTGCATTGTGATACAGCTAGCCCTCCACTTTCGTGAGCTTCGAACATTCGTGAATGCCCAGCCCGGCATGTATATGCAATATTTTATGATGTTTTCATGTGTTTTATGATTTTTCGTGGTTCAGTAAGTTAACCCTTAAACGGTCCAAACAGATCGGCATTCAAATTCATAGTGCTACAAAAGTAGATCTACATTTTTTTACATATTTTCAAATATAACAAAAAAATGTAGATAAAAGTTTTTTACACGTTTTCAAATGTAAAACAAAAAAGAAGATATACATTTTTTTACATACTTTCAGATGTTGAAAAAACGTATATATACGTTTGGACCATTTAAGGGTTAAGGAAGCAGTATTGTTAGGCTAAGTAAATGCTATTATTATATTTCCCTCCAGTATATTTGCACATCAAACCATTCACGAATGCTACGGTACAGTATTATTATATTTCCCTACATCATATTTGCGCACCAAACATTCACAAATTTTCAAGATTCGTGAGGTTCTTGTTCCCCTAAACCTCGTGAATGCGGAGGACCTCCCATATACTGAAGAGCATTACTTCTGTTTCAGGTTACAAATAATCTAACTCTAACAATAGGACCTGAGGCAGCTCGTAGAGAATTTCAAGTGACTCATTCAGCATCATGGAGTATAGCCAAAACTAAAGCTCTACTTACTGATGTTAGTGAAGAGCACTTTCCTCACTATTCTCCCTACAGTGGAGTTACTGCCAGAGTGGTTAATAAGCTCTACAGTAAGTACATCATATATGTATAGGCTCCTTAACTTATGAATGTGTTGTCTTCCTAATATTTCAGTTTACAAACAAGTTGTTTATAACCCTGAACTTATTATTCTATAGGAAATCACAGGACAAGGCATAATTGTGTGTTATGTGTCATCAATTTCAAATTGGCAATCATACTGTAAGATAATCATTTTCTCAATTTGTATTATATCTTGGGGAATTTGTTTGTAGATAAGGATCATCATAATTTGGATGGTAGTAAGTCAGGGAGTCTGATACACACAGCAGTGCTCTACATTGTAATCTGGTGCATAATAGAATTATTTATTAGTAGTAACACCAAATAACCTGCAACACAATGTGATCCTTTCATTCCTCTCTTCCTTATTTGCCATATCTTTGTTTAAGCACTGCTCTAGTGATTAGGCTAAGATTATTTTTATTTTATTCAAAGTTGCCGTATAGCCACTGGTATCTCTCTTTTGTTCTATGAAAATCCTAAGGTTATGCTTTTAATTATTTGTAATGTAAAATTTTTATTTTTATTACTCAAAATAACTTCCTCATTGGGTTCTGGCATATGGAATCTAGGATAGGTTATGCACTGTGCATGTTACAATAAATCACTATAATATAAATTTTTACTTATCGATACCAGATTGATGGGTATAAAAGGTTAATGTTATTTTCTATTTTTTTTTTTCAGTAATATCTTCTAATGCAGACTTTGAGTGGAACATTGATCATAAGTTACAGCTCACAGACAGATCCCTGGAAAACCTTATTCTTGCAAAGATTGGCGAGGAATCCCACAAAATCATGGGTAACTTTTATGATCAATCAGAGCAGCTCTTTAAATACCATACAGAACTTGAGGTAAGAAAGCCATTTACTTAAGAAATTTTTTAACATGTGAAAATACCTCATTGGCCAGGGAGGTTCGACCTGCTATGCTTGACATAAAGTCATTTAAACACATCATCTTACTAGCAAACTACTAGATCTGGTGCCATAATACCTACTTTCACTGGGAAGTAGTCTCCCTCTCTTCTGCACACCCTAACCTGAGCCTCACTATCCTCATAAAAATTTTTTACAGCATTTAGTAACTTACCACCTATTTCATATACTTGCAACATCTGCCACATTGCTTCCTTATCCACTCTATCATATGCCTTTTCTAAATCCATAAATGCAATAAAAGCTTCCCTACCTTTATCTAAATACTGTTCACATATATGCTTCAATGTAAACACTTGATCTACACATCCCCTACCCACTCTGAAACCTCCTTGCTCATCCGCAGTTCTACATTCTGTCTCGCCTGTAATTCTTTCAATAATAACCCTACCGTACACTTTTCCTGGTATACTCAGTAAACTTTTTTTTTTTTTTTTCAACAAGTGACTGTCTCCCACCGAGGCAGGGTAACCCAAAAAAGAAAGAAAATCCCCAAAAAGAAAATACTTTCATCATCATTCAACACTTTCACCACACTCACACATTATCACTGTTTTTGCAGAGGTGCTCAGAATACAACAGTTTAGAAGCATACACATATAAAGATACACAACATATCCCTCCAAACTGCCAATATCCCAAACCCCTCCTTTAAAGTGCAGGCATTGTACTTCCCATTTCCAGGACTCAAATCCGACTATATGAAAATAACCGGTTTCCCTGAATCCCTTCACTAAATATTACCCTGCTCACACTCCAACAGATCGTCAGGTCCCAAGTACCATTCGTCTCCATTCACTTCTATCTAACATGCTCACAAAACCTCCTTTACCCCCTCTCTCCAACCCTTTCGAGGACGACCCCTACCCCGCCTTCCTTCCCCTATAGATTTATATGCTTTCCATGTCATTCTACTTTGATCCATTCTCTCTAAATGACCAAACCACCTCAACAACCCCTCTTCTGCCCTCTGACTAATACTTTTATTAACTCCACACCTTTTCCTAATTTCCACACTCCAAATTTTCTGCATAATATTTACACCACACATTGCCCTTAAACAGGACATCTCCACTGCCTCCAACCGTCTCCTCACTGCTGCATTTACCAATTTTTACAATCTCTTTTGTCCCCCTTCCCTTTATATAAAGGAATTATACATGCTCTCTGCCAATCCCTAGGTACCTTCCCCTCTTTCATACATTTATTAATCAAAAATACCAACCACTCCAGTACTATCGCCCCCTGCTTTTAACATTTCTGTCATGATCCCATCAGTTCCAGCTGCTTTAATCCCTTTCATTCTACGTAATTCCTCACGCACTTCCCCCACACTCACATCCTGCTCTTCTTCACTCCTTAAAGATGGTATACCTCCCTGTCTAGTGCATGAAATTACTGCCTCCCTTTCTTCGTCGACATTTAAAAGTTCCTCAAAATATTCCCGCCATCTACCCAATACCTCCACCTCCCCATCTACTAAGTCCCCTACTCTGTTTTTAACTGACAAATCCATTCATTCTCTAGGCTTTGTTAGTTAAAAACAGAGTAGGAAAGTTAGTAGATGGGGAGATGGAGGTATTGTTTAGATGGCGGGAATATCTTCAGGATCTATTAAATGTCGTCGAAGAAAGGGAGGCGGTAATTTCATGCACTAGCCATATATATACAGTGGACCCCCGCCTTATGATATTAATCCATTCCCGAGAGCTCATCGTAAGCCGAAATTATCGTTAGCAGAATTAATTTTCCCCATAAGAAATAATGGAAATCAAATTAATCCGTTCCTAACATGAAAGTATGAAAAAAAACAATTTTTTTACCTCATGGAATATTAATTTTAATGCACATAAACTGAAGAAGACATTCACAATTACTACTCTACTATGAATAGAATACATGACACTTACCTTTATTGAAGATCTGGTGATGATTGATGGGATGGGAGGAGGGGAGAGTATGGAAGTTATTGTTTAGAAGGGGAATCCCCTTCCATTAGGACTTTAGGTAGCAAGTCCTTTTCCGGGTTACTTCCCTTCTTCTTTTAATGCAACTAGGACCAGCTTGAGAGTCACTGGACCTCTGTCACACAACAAATCTGTCCATAGAGCTCTGTACCTCCTGTTCCTTTAAGACTTTCCTAAAATGAGTCTGTGGAGACAAAGAACTTTGTCCTTGGAAGCAAAGAGGGGAATGTATGAGAGTATAGTTTTACCAACACTCCTGTATGGGTGTGAAGCATGGGTGATGAATGTTGCAGCGAGGAGAAGGCTGGAGGCAGTGGAGATGTCATGTCTGAGGGCAATGTGTGGTGTGAATATAATGCAGAGAATTCGTAGTTTGGAAGTTAGGAGGAGGTGCAGGATTGCCAAAACTGTTGTCCAGAGGGCTGAGGAAGGGTTGTTGAGGTGGTTCAGACATGTAGAGAGAATGGAGCAAAACAGAATGACTTCAAGAGTGTATCAGTCTGTAGTGGAAGGAAGGTTTGGTAGGGGGTCGGCCTAGGAAAGGTTGGAGGGCGGGGGTAAAGGAGGTTTTGTGTGCGAGGGGCTTGGACTTCCAGTGGGCATGCGTGAGCGTGTTTGATAGGAGTGAATGGAGAAAAATGGTTTTTAATACTTGACGTGCTGTTGGAGTGTGAGCAAAGTAACATTTATGAAGGGATTCATGGAAACTGGCAGGCCGGACTTGAGTCCTGGAGATGGGAAGTACAGTGCCTGCACTCTGAAGGAGGGGTGTTAATGTTGCAGTTTAAAAACTGTAGTGTAAAGCACCCTTCTGGCAAGACAGTGATGGAATGAATGATGGTGAAAGTTTTTCTTTTTTGGGCCACCCTGCCTTGGTGGGAATCGGCCATTGTGTTAATAAATAAAATAACATTGTCATTGTACAGGTTGCCAACATGGCTTGCAGTAGTTGTGTCAGGGTGATTTTCATCTGTAAAGGTTTGCAGTTCAACCTACTTTGCACACATTTCCTTAATCTTTGAAGTAGGCAACTTCCTCAATTTCTCTCTCCCCTCCTCTTAAGCGGTTTCCTCAGGTCTGCCCTCTTGCTGTTGAAGATGATCTTGCAGCTCATCAGTGGTTAGTTCTTCATTGTCCTCCTCCACCAACTCTTCCACATCCTCCTCACTAACCTCCAACCCCAAGGACTTCCCCAATGCCACAATGGATTTCACAACTGGCATACGCTTCTCAGGGTTAGCCCTAAACCCTTCAAAATTCCTTTCTTCTACACATTCTGGCCACAATTTCTTCCAAGCAGAGTTCAAGGTCCTCTTAGTCACTCTCTCCTAAGCCTTACCTATAAGGTTTACACAACTGAGGATACTAAAGTGATCTTTCCAAAACTCTCTTAGAGTCAGTCGAGTGTCTGAGGTCACTTCAAAGCGCTTTTGAAACATAGCTTTTGTGTAGAGTTTTTTGAAGTTTGAAATGACCTGCTGGTCCATGGGCTGTAGGAGAGGAGTGGTATTAGGAGGCAAAAACTTGACCTTAATGAAGCTCATGTCCCCAGAAAGTCTCTCTGCCAAGTCTGAAGGATGACCAGGAGCATTGTCTAATACCAGGTGGCACTTAAGGTCCAATTTCTTTTCCACTAGGTAATTTTTCACAGTGGGGGCAAATGCATGGTGTAACCAGTCATAGAAAAAGTCCCTAGTGACCCATGCCTTACTGTTTGCCCTCCACAGCACACACAAATTAGCCTTGAGGACATTGTTTTGCCTGAACGCTCTGGGAGTTTCAGAGTGATACACCAATAAAGGCTTCACTTTGCAATCACCACTGGGCATTAAGCACACATCAAAAGATTTAAACCTGTCTTTCATAGGCTTATGTCCTGGGAGTGCCTGTTCCTCCTGGGGTAATGTAGGTCCTGCTTGGCTTTTTTCTTCCAAAACGGGCCCCTGTTCGTCGCAATTAAACACTTGTCCAGGTTTCAATTTTTCCCACTGTCTATGTACTTGAATTCCTTCACATATTTTTCAGCCGCTTTGTGGTCCGAACTGGCAGCCTCAACATGCCTTATCACACTATGTATGCCACTACGATTTTTAAAAATTCTCAAACCAACCTTTGCTGGCCTTAAATTCATTCACATCACCACTAGTTGCAGGCATTTTTCTAATTAAATCGTCATGCAACTTTCTAGACTTTTCACATATGATCGCTTGAGAGATGCTATCTCCTGCTATCTGTTTTTCGTTTATCCACACCAATAACAGTCTCTCAACATCTTCTATCACTTGTGATCTCTGTTTCAAAAACAATTTGCACCTTTTGAAAGGGAACAGCTTCTTTGATTGCCATTTTGTTGGCCAAGATAGTAGCAATAGTTGATTAGGGTTTGGTATACAACCTGGCCAGCTCTGAGACACGCACTCCACTTTCGTACTTAGCAATTATCTCTTTCTTCATTTCCATTATAATTTTCACCCTTTTTACCATAGGGTTAGCACTAGATGCTTTCTTGGGGCCCATGGTGACTTATTTTGCAGTTCTTTTTTTTCTTTCAAAAACACGGCCCGTATCCCACCGAGGTGGGGTGGCCCAAAAGGAAAAACGAAAGTTTCTCCTTTCAAATTTAGTAATATATACAGGAGAAGGGGTTACTAGCCCCTTGCTCCCGGCATTTCAGTCGCCTCTTACGACACACACGGCTTATGGAGGAAGAATTCTGTTCCACTTACCCATGGAAATATTTTGCAGTTACAAGCACTAAAAAACACTGTGATAATATGAAAATGTACCAAATGTATGCTTAGATGCGACTGCACTGGCTGGCTTGTAAACACGGGCACCATGGGGCAGCTGAGGCCATACGGGGGGATGCATCCCGAAAGAATCAAGTAAGGCGAGGCAAAATTTTTGCGTTCAGACGCTTCGTATGGCGGATTTAACATAACGCGATGAATTCGTAAGGCGGGGGTTCACTGTATATTATTTTATTTACTCATTGGCCATTTCCCCCCAAAGGGCAGGGTGGCACGAAAAAAGAAAAACTTCACCATCATTCACTCCGTCACTGTCTTTCCAGACGCATGCTTACACTACAGTTACAAAACTGCAACACTAACACCCCTCCTTCAGAGTGCTGGCACTGTATACCAATCTCCAGGAATCAAGTTCGGCATACCGATTTCCCTAAATCCTTTCATAAATGTTACCTTGCTTACACTCCAACAGTATGTCAGGTCCTGAAAACCATTTGTCTCCATTTGTTCCTATCTAACATGCTCATGCATGCTTTCTGGAAGTTCAAGCCCCTCACACTCAAAACCTTATTTACCCCCTCCCTCCAGCCTTTCCTAGGCCGACCCCTACCCCACCTTCCCTCCACTATAGATTTATTCACTCTCAAAGTCATTCTATTTTGTTCCATCCTCTCTGCATGTCCAAACTATCTCAGTAACCTGTCCTCAGCCCTCTGGATAATAGTTTTGGTAATCCCACACACCTTCTGGAGGTGAGAAGTACAGTGCCTGCAGTCTGAAGGAGGGGTGTTGATGTGTTGAAGTTTTATAACTATAGTGTATGCATGCCTCTGGCAAGACAGTGATAAAGTGAATGATGATGAAAGTTATTTATTATTTTTAATTAACACACTGGCCGATTCCCACCAAGGCAGGGTGGTCCGAAAAAGAAAAACTTTCACCATCATTCGCTCTATCACTGTCTTGCCAGAAGGGTGCTTTACACTACAGTTTTTAAACTGCAACATTAACACCCCCTTCAGAGTGCAGGCACTGTACTTCCCATCTCCAGGACTCAAGTCCGGCCTGCCAGTTTCCATGAATCCCTTCATAAATGTTACTTTGCTCACACTCGAACAGCACGTCAAGTATTAAAAACCATTTGTCTCCATTCACTCATGTGAAACATGCTCACGCATGCCTGCTGGAAGTCCAAGCCCCTCGCACACGAAACCTCCTTTACCCCCCTCCTTCCAACCTTTCCTAGGCTGACCCCTACCCCGCCTTCCTTCCACTTCAGACTGATACACTCTTGAAGTTATTCTGTTTTGATTAATTCTCTCTACATGTCCAAACCACCTCAACAACCCTTCCTCAGCCCTCTGGACAACAGTTTTGGTAATCCCGCACCTCCTCCTAACTTCCAAACTATGAATTCTCTGCATTATATTCACACCACACATTGCCCTCAGACATGACATCTCCACTGCCTCCAGCCTTCTCCTTGCTGCAACAATTTATCACCCCTGCTTCACACCCATATAAGAGCATTGGTAAAACTATACTCTCATACATTCCCCCCTTTGCCTCCAAGGACAAAAATTCTTTTTCTCCACAGACTCCTAAATGCACCACTCACCCTTTTCCTCATCAATTCTATGATTCACCTCATCTTTCATAGACCCATCTGCTGACACGTCCACTCCCAAATATTGAATACATTCACCTCCTCCATTTCTCTCTCCTCCAATCTGATATTCCAATCTTTCATCACCTAATCTTTTTGTTATCCTCATAACCTTAGTCTTTCCTGTATTCACTTTTAATTTTCTTCTTTTGCAACCCTACCAAATTCATCCACCAACCTCTGCAACTTCTCTTCAGGGAAACTCCCAAGAGCACAGTGTCATCAGCAAAGAGCAACTGTGACAACTCCCACTTTTTGTGTGATTTTTATCTTTTAAAATCCACGCCTCTTGCCAAGACCCCCACATTTACTTCTCTTACAACCCCATCTATAAATATATTAAACAACCACGGGGGGATCACACATCCTTGTCTAAGGCCTACTTTTTCTAGGAAATAATCTCCCTCTTTCCTACATATTCTAACTTGAGCCTCACTATCCTCGTAAAAACTCTTCACTGCTTTCAGTAACCTACCTCCTTTCACCATACACCTGCAACATCTGCCACATTACCCCCCCTATCCACCCTGTCTACGCCTTTTCTCCAAACCTAAATGCACATAAAACTCTTTAGTCTTATATAAATTAACTGCTTCACTTATATGTTTCCTGTAAACACATGCGTCCACACACCCCCTACCTTTCCTAAAGTCCTCCTTGTTCATCAATCTATTTCGTCTTATTCTTTATTCTTTCAATAGAACTTACCATACACTTTACCAGGTATACTCAACAGACTTATCCCCCTATAATTTTTGCACCTCTCTTTTGTCCGCTTTTTCCTTATATATCAAAGGAACTATGCATTGCTCTCTGCCATCCCTAGGTTACCTACCTCTTCCATACATTTTGATTAAATAATTGCACCAAACCACTCCAAAAACTATATCCCCCACCTGTTCTTACATTTCTATCTTTATCACCCTGGCCTTGGTAGTAAATGGGCCGATTTTTTTTTTATTTTTTTTCAACAAGTCGGTTAGTCTTCTCCCAGCCAGGTAGGGTGACCCAAAAAAAGAAAGAAATCCCCAAAAAAGAAAATACTTTCATCATCATTCAACACTTTCAACCACACTCACACATTATCACTGCTTTTGCCAGAGGTGCCAGAATACCAACAGGTTTAGAAGCATATACGTATAGAAGATCACAACATGTCCCTCCAAACTTGCCATATATCCCTGTGAACCATCCTTAAAGTGCAGGCATTGTACTCCCATTTCACGGACTCAAGTTCCAGACTATTGATAATAACCGGTGTTCCTGAATCCCTTCACTAAATTCTTACCCTGCCTCACACTCCAACGGATCGTTCAAGGTCCCCAAGTTCATCTTCTCCATTCACTCCTATCTAACACGCTGTCATGCACGCTTGCTGGAAAGTCAAGCCCCTTCGCCCACAAAACCTCGCTTTACCCCTCTTTCCATCTCCTTTCGAGGACGACCCTACCCCTCTTTCCTTCCCCTATAGATTTATATGCTTTCCTGTCATTCTACTTTGATCCATTCTCTCTAAATGACCAAACCACCTCAACAACCCCTCTTCTGCCCTCTGACTAATGCTTTTATAAATCCACACTTCTTCTAATTTCCACACTCCAAATTTTCTGCTTTATAATATTTCACCACACGTGCCCTTAGACAGGACATCTCCACTGCCTCCAACCGTCTCCTCGCTGCTGCATTTACCACCCAAAAGTTCACATCCATATAAGAGGGTTGGTACTACTATATTTCTTAATTCCCTTCTGTGCCCTCCATAGATAACGGTTTCCCTGACTCCACATATACCTAAATGCACACTTCCCTTTTTTCCCCTATCAATTCTATGATTAACCTCATCCTTCATAAATATCCATCCACTGACACGTTCACTCCCAAGTATCTGTTAACATTCACTTCTTCCATACTCTCCTCCCAATTTGATATCAATTTTCTTTATCTAAATCATTTGATAGACAGCAAACCGCCCTGGGAGGTACTACCGTTGCCGTAAGTGAGTGTTAAAATCGAAGCCTGTGATTGTTTTTAACATGATGGTAGGATGCTGATGTCTTTTGTCTGTCTTCATAAATATGCAAGAATTACAAGGTACGTTGTTCTTGACTACTTCTATTACACTTAGGTCACACTACACATACATGTACACATTTATTTTATACACACTTCATTCTGAGTTTTCTTTGATTTTATCTTAATAGTTCTTGGATTCACGAACTTATTAATTTTCCTTTTTATCATGGGGAAGTGGAATAAAAATCTTTCCTCCGTAAGCCATGCGTGTTGTAAAAGTCAACCTAAAATGCGGGAACAATGGGACTAGTAACCCCTTTTCCTGTTAAAGATACTAAAAAGAATAAGAAGAAGAAAATTGTCAAAGTGGGAAGTCTATGGAATGTGCGTGGATGTTGTGCAGTATTCAAGTAAGAAGAGATGATGTGGATGTTATGAATGAGATAGAAGCTGGGATGTCCTGGCTATAAGTGAAACAAAGCTGAAGGGTGGTGGGAGAGTTGAGTGGAGAGTGATGAAATGGATTAGGTCAGGAGGTTTCAAAAGAGTTAGAGCTAAAGAAGGGAGTAGCAATAATGTTGAAGGATAAGCTTATGGGCAGGGAATAAAGAAGGGTCTATAAATGTATTAATTCATAGGAAGATGTGGAGTAAAAAAAGATTGGATGTGAAAAGTGGGTTTATAATAAGCTGTGTAATGCACCTGGAGAAGAGAGACTGTGTAGAGGAGATGAGAGAGATTTTGGGAAATGTTGAGTGAATGGCAGTGGGGCAGGAGTTTTTGAACAAGTGGAGAGTAATGGTGGTGGGGATGTTCAATGCTAAGTGGGTAAAAATGTTTATGGGGAGTAGTAAGGTTAAATTTGGGGTGCCAGGGAGTAATTGTAAATGGGGAGCCTTTAATTGAGCTATGTGTAGAAAGTAAATTTGGTAATAAGTAATACATATTTTATGAAAATGAGGATAAATAAATTTACAAGGTATGGATGTTGCACGTAAGAAAGTAGTTTATTGATTTGTATTGGTGGATAAAGGTTGTTGATGGGTAGGCTCGCGGATGTACATGTTTATAGAGGGGCAACTGATATATCTGGATCATTATTTAGTTGTAGCTACAAGTGTTAGAGTAGAGGTAGATGGGAAAAGAGGAAGGTGGCAAACTACAAGTAAGAGGGAGGTGAAAGTGTATAAACTAGGGAGGAGGAGAAAGTTCGGGTGAGATATAAGCGTACTATTGGCAGAAAGGTGGGCTAGATGCCAAAATGAGTAGTGGGGGGAGTTGAGAGGGTTGGAATAGTTTTAAAAATGCAGTTATTAGAATGTGTGGGCAGAGTTTGTGGTTATAGGAGGGGTGGGGGCAGGAGAAGAGAGGAGTGATTGGTGGAATGATGAAGTAAAGGGTGTGATAAAAGATGAAAAGGTTAGCTTATGAGTGGTTTTTACAAAGCAGAAGTGTTATAAGAAGAGCAGAGTATATGGAGGTAACAGAAAGGTTAATAGAGAGTTGGTGAGAGAGTGCAAAAGGAGAGCAGATGATAGTAGTGGGAGAGGCACTGTGAAGAAATTTTAATGAAAATAAGAAAAAATTTTGGATAGTGAGTTAAACAAGTTAAGAAAGCCTAGGGAAAATATGGATTTGTCAGTTATAAAAACAGAGTTAGGGAGTTAGTAGATGGGAGATGGAGGTATTGGGTTAGATGGCGAGAATATTTTGAGACTTTTTAAATGTTAAGGAAGAAACAGAAGCAAGTAATTTTCATGCACTGGTCAGGGAGGTATACCATCCTTTTAGGATGAAGAAGAGCAGAATGTAAGTGTGGGGGAGGTAGGTACGTGACGGGGCATTACGTTAAAATGATAAGGGGGTTTTTAAAGCAGCTGAGACTGATGGGTGATTATGACAGAAATGTTAAAAGCAGGGGGGGATTGGGATATAGTGTTGGAGTGGTTGGTACTTTGTTTAATAAAATGTATGAAAGAGGCGGAAGGTTACCTAGGGAGGGGATTGGGCAGAGAGATGTATAGTCCCTTTATGATAAATGGAAAGGGGACAAAGAGATTAAAAATTATAGAGAAATAAGCTTACTGGAGTATACCAGGAAAAGTGTCGGTAGGTTATAATTGAAAGGAATTAGAGGTAACGGACAGAATGTAGGATTGCGGATGAGCAAGGAGGTTTTAGAGTGGGTAGGGTGTGTAGATCAGGTGTTTACATTGAATATATATGTGAACAGTTTTAGATAAAGATAGGGAAGTTTTTATTGCATTTATGGATTTAGAAAAGGGCATATGTATAGATGGATAGAGGAGCGCAATGTGGCAGATGTTGCCAAGTTTATGGAATAGGTGGTAAGTTATTAAATGCTGTAAAGAGTTTTTTATGAGGATAGTGAGGCTCAGGTTAGGGGTGTGTAGAAGAGAGGGAGAATACTTCCCGGTAAAGTAGGTCTGTAGACAGGATGTGTAAGTCACCAGGTTGTTTAATATATTTATAGATGGGGTTGTTACAAGGAAGTAAATGCTTAGGGTGTTTAGGAGAGGGGTGGGATTAAATTATGGGGAATCAAATTCAAAATGGGAATTGACACAGTTACTTTTGCTGTTCGATACTGTGCTTTGGAGATTCTAAAGAAAAATTGCAAAGGTTAGTGGATGAGTTTGGGAATGTGTGTAAAGGTTAGAAGAATGTTGGGGAAAAGTGAACATAGAAAAGAGTAAGGTGATGAGGGTGTCAAATGATTTAGATAAAGAAAAATTGGATATCAATTGGGGAGGAGGAAGATATGATAGAAAGTGAATGTTTTCAGATACTTGGGGATGTTGACGTTTGTCGGCGGATGGATTTATGAAGGATGAGGTTAATCTGGAAGTTGAATGAGGGAAAAAGGTGAGTGGTGCGTTGAGGTATATGTGGAGTCAAAAAATGTTTATCTATCGAGGCGTGCAAAGAAGGAATGTATGAAGTATGTTCCTAGTACCAACATCTTATATGAGGTGTGAAGCTGGGTGGTAAATGCAGCAGCGAGGAAGACGCCGTGGTTAGAGGCAGTGGAGATGTCCTGTTTAGCGGCTAATGTGTGGTGTAAATATTATGCAGAAAAATTCGGAAGTGTGGAAATTAGGGAACGGATGAGGAGTTAATAAAAGTATTAGTCAGAGGGGCAGAAGTGGGGGTTGTGTGAGGTGGTTTGGTATTTAGAGAGAGTGGAGGATGTCAAAGTAGAAATGACATGGGAAAGCTTATAAAATCTATAGGGGTAAGGAAGGCGGGGTAGGGTCGTCCTCTGAAAGGGCTTGGAGAGAGGGGGTAAAGGAGGGTTTTGTGGCGTAAGGGGCTTGGGATTCCAGCAAGCGTGCATCGGCTGGTTTAGATAGAGTGAATGGGAGACGAATGGTTACTTTGGGGACTTTGACGGATCTGTTGGAGTGTGAGCAGGGTTAATATTTAGGTGAACGGGATTCTGGGAAACCGGTTATTTTCATATAGACGGAACTGAGTCATGGAATTGGGATGTTACCAATGCTGCACTTTAAAGGAGGGGTTTTGGGTTATTGGCAATTTGGAGGGTATATTGTTGTGTTATCTTTATATGTGTATGCTTCTAGACTGTTGATTCTGAGCCCTGTGCAAAGCTAGAGTGTTATGTGCGAGTGTGGGGAAAGTGTGAATGATGATGATAAGTATTTTCTTTTGGGGATTTTCTTTCTTTTTTTGGTCACCCTGCCTCGGTGGGAGACGGACCGACTTGTTGTGAAAAAAAAACCAAAAAAAAAAATCACCTTACTCTTTTCTATGTTCACTTTCAACTTTCTACCTTTACACACGTTTTCATAATCATCCACTAACTCTTTGCAATTTTTCTTTAGAATATCTCCCATAAGCACAGTATCATCAGCAAAATGTAACTGTGTTCAATTCCCATTTTGAATTTGGATTCCCTCATAATTTATTACCCCTCTCCCAAACACCCTAGCATTTACTTTCTTTTACAACCCCCAATCTATTATAGTGAATATATTAAACAAACCCATGGTGACAATACACATCCCTGTCTAAGACCTAGACTTTTATGGGAAGTATTCTCCCTCTCTTCTACACACCCTAACCTGAGCCTCACTATCCTCATAAAAGCTCTTTACAGCATTTAGTAACTTACCACCTATTCCATAAACTTGCAACATCTGCCACATTGCTCCTCTATCCACTCTATCATATGCCTTTTCTAAATCCATAAATGCAATAAAAACTTCCCTACCTTTATCTAAATACTGTTCACATATATGTTTCAATGTAAACACTTGATCTACACATCCCCTACCCACTCTGAAGCCTCCTTGCTCATCCGCAATTCTACATTCTGTCTTACCTCTAATTCTTTCAATTATAACCCTACCGTATACTTTTCCTGGTATACTCAGTAAACTTATTCCTCTATAATTTTTACAATCTCTTTTGTCCCCTTTCCCTTTATATAAAGGGACTATACATGCTCTCCGTTAATCCCTAGGTACCTTCCTCTCTTTCATACATTTATTAAACAAAAGTACCAACCACCCCAAAACACTATATCCCCCCCTGCTTTTAACATTTCTGTCATGATCCCATCATTTTCCAGCTGCTTTACCCCCTTTCATTCTACGTAATGCCTCATGTACCTCCACCACACTTACATTCTGCTCTTCTTCACTCCTAAAAGATGGTATACCTCCCTGGCCAGTGCATGAAATTACCGCCTCCCTTTTTTCCCTCAACATTTAAAAGTTCCTCAAAATATTCTCGCCATCTACCTAATACCTCCCTTCTCCCCATCTACTAACTCCCCTACTCTGTTTTTAATGGACAAATCCATACTTTCCTAGGCTTTCTTAACTTGCTTAACTCACTCCAAAATTTTTTCTTATTTTCATTAAAATTTCTTGACAGTGCCTCTCCCACTCTTTCATCTGCTCTCCTTTTGCACTCTCTCACCACTCTCTTCACCTTTCTTTTACTCTCCATATACTCTGCTCTTCTTATAACACTTCTGCTTTGTAAAAACCTCTCATAAGCTACCTTTTTCTCTTTTATCACACCCTTTACTTCATCATTCCACCAATCACTCCTCTTTCCTCCTGTCCCCACCCTCCTATAACCACAAACTTCTGCCCCACATTCTAATACTGCATTTTTAAAACTATTCCAACCCTCTTCAACCCCCCCACTACTCATCTTTGCACTAGCCCACCTTTCTGCCAATAGTCGCTTATATCTCGCCCGAATTTCCTCCTCCCTTAGTTTATACACTTTCACCTCCCTCTTACTTGTTGTTGCCACCTTCCTCTTTTCCCATCTACCTCTTACTCTAACTGTAGCTACAACTAAATAATGATCTGATATATCAGTTGCCCCTCTATAAACATGTACATCCTGGAGCCTACCCATCAACCTTTTATCCACCAATACATAATCTAACAAACTACTTTCATTACGTGCTACATCATACCTTGTATATTTATTTATCCTCTTTCTCATAAAATATAATATGGCCAATGTATTAATAAAAACAAACTATTTCAGAAGGTATACTAGTGAAATAGCCAAGAATTGGATCTGTTTGAGCACTGGAATAGTCCTCAAAGTGGGCAAAATCGCTGTTGTGGAAAGTGCTTTCCCGCTACAGGTCTTCCATCACAAATCCGGCATCATTGGGACCTGTAGTGTGCCGGATTACTGAGTTTGCCGAATTACAGAGTGGTTAGGTTAGAATACACTTAATAAAATTAACCAACTTGGCTTTCACAGTTAATTGAACATCGGCAGAAATCGAACATTTCCGCTACTTTGAGCTCAATTTCAAGGTACTTTTCGTCATGAAAGCAATCAAAATCATGTCTATTTCTGTAATATATCTTCCATTCTATCAAATGAGGCCAAAAAATGAGAATACAATAATAAAAACCATGTGAAAATATACTGCAAAGAGGCGGCTAATAGCTGAGAAGTTAACTCCCTTATTTATCGTCCATCTTTTTTATTTTTGTTGTACGTTAAGAAGCATCTTTCCATCATACATTGCCTAAATTTCAATGAGATAGCCCTACAAACAACCGAGAAAAAAAATATTTACCAAAAATCATATATGGCAAGCCCAAGCCAGGTACTGGAAATAAGTCAATGTCTGACTTTACTGGGTTATCCTAGGTTCTCTACACATACGCTGCTATGTATGTAACTGTATTTGTGTATACCTGAATAAACTTATTTACTTCTAGTCTGTCAACTGAGTACAAGAAACCACCCATTCACTTATTTCAACTACCCAATAAAGTGGTCAGAAATTGGCAATTTGGCTGATTTCACACAAATTTCAACAGATGCCAATTTCAAAATAGGATCCAGAATAAACAGTGCAGACATTCCTGGCACTAAAATAACATTTTCTCTGTTCATTAGTCATGGCAACATGCCCCTCTTATATTACTCTTGCTTTTCATTTGGAAGTTTTATTCACAAAAAAATAGAAGATTTACTGTTATGCAGACTGCTGCATTATTGTAATAATTGTATAAATAACGTCAACCCATTCTTGAGTCCGTACTCAAGAATAGAACATTTTCGCTACTGTGAGCGCAATTTCGAGGTACTTTTCGTCATGAAAGCAATCAAAATCATATCTATTTCTGTAATATATCTTTCATTCTATCAAATGAGACTGAAAAAATGGGAATATAACCATAACAACCATACAAAAATATACCGCTAAGCGGCCGCTAATGGCTGAGAAGTGAACTCCGCTATTTATGGTTTGATTTCTTTCATTTTTTGTGTACGTGAAGAAGTATCTTTCCATCATACATTGCCCAAGTTTGAATAAGATAACCCAACAAACAACTGAGAAAATAATATAATAATAATAATAATAATAATAATAATATCTTTATTTACTACACATACATGTACCGACTTGTTGAAAAAAAAAAAAAAAAACATACATGTACAAGGTATACAGGCCTAGCTGACATCAGTGACATACTACTATATAGAAAGCCGCTTGTTATGCAGAGTATTTCAAGAAAATTAGGTCAGTGTCCCAGGATAACACCCACACTAGTCGGCTAACACCCAGGTACCGTACCCATTTACTGATGGGTAAACATAGACAACAGGTGTAAAGAAACACACCTAATGTTTCTACCCTGGCTGGGAATCGAATATTTACCAAAAATCATATATGGCTAACCCAAGCCAGGTACTAAAAATGAGCCAGGTTGACTTTTTTTGGGTTATCCTAGGTTCTCTACACATATGCTGCTATGTGTGATAATCTATAGAGAGAAAATAACTTTTTTGCTTCATGTTTATGGTGCAGTACGAGTGTACATCACAGTTAGTCCTGTGCTACACTCCGTTTTCTCTAATAAAAGCCACCAAGACAGGGATAGGAGAATGGTATTTGTATACCATATTCTCTTCATACCTCCGTCGAACTGCTCTGTATTATGCCAAATATTATTTATTCTGGAGTGTTTAACTTGTTTTATGTTATTTATATTGTTTCTTATGTTATATTAGATCAATTGTGATAGGCAAATAAGCTGTAGTGTTGATATTAGCATAATAATAAAGCATATTCTCCTGCGTCATGAGACTCATCTCATGGCAACCGACAGTGGCTTCAAAGCCACCTTATCTTTAATGGATAATGTACTGTGTAGGTGCTTTACATAATGAGAAGCATTTCTTTTATTCATTGGAACCATGGCTAGGGCTAAAAGTAAGCAGGTTAAAACAATAAATGGAGAAAAAGAAATTGGAATGACTTATGCAGCAAGTAGCGCCACCAAACAGTGCCAGCAGGTTGGTGTGACGACCCTGGAAATTTGAAATTATGCTAGCCAAAATTAGTGCCGAATAACTGATTGCTGGATTTGTGATGGCAGACCTGTATCAACTTTGTACCTGTATAATTCCTTACATATTACATTAAATTTTAAACTTTTGGCATCATTACATTTAGAAAAAGGGCTTTCAACTTGGGAGCTGCCAACAGTTTACATGTTATAAATTAGTTTGAACCAGCAAAACTGTGTTTCAAACATTTTCATATTAATGGCCTACCTTGCTACACTTCATAGCTGATGTTTTCTCTACATTTCAAAATACCCCCAGTTGTTTTCCTTAACATCTCTTCCACTCTTCAATAATTATTTATGGAAGGTGTGTACAGTCTTGATACTGCTACTTTGTAAAGTTAAAATTCTCAATTGTTTTGTTATATCCACCAGTGTAGTTTGGAGTGCTCAGAATACTGAAATTTATTTTATTATTACAGATCTCCCTTCCAGCATGGCATTTTAGTTATGTGGACACACTACAACAGAATGAAGGTGGTGACATGATCGTCAGAGTACCACCATTATGCCATCTGGAAGAATTTACACTTCATTTTCAAGATATTTTAAGAGCACCATGAATAATACAGTTATCTTCGAATTTTCTTATGACATTCTTGTTCGTGATGGACTTCAGACTTGGAAAATATTGTAAGTCAGAGTGTAAAGGGATTTAAATAATTTTATTTTATTAGGTTTAAGAATGAGCGTCATTAGGGAAAGCTTTATAACATTGCTTGTAATAAATTTCTAAAGAAAGTAAAAGATTTTATAAACCCAGTCAGATTTTTTACAATGAGGTAGAAGTGATCAAGATCTGATTTCTAGTTAAATTAAATTTTCAGGGCTCAAGAAGTCTTTGTGTGGTCCCCAACACAGATAAGCCTTCAGGCCACTGTTAGTGAAGGAGAGCTTGCAGTGTTTGGTCTTGAAACATCTCTGGAAGGACTCAACACACAAGAGACTGGCTTCTTCTTCAAAAACTGGATCAGAGAGTTGTATGAATGTGAAGCCTCACTCAGTAATAAAGGACACAAAACTGATTTCAGCCTCACATTGTTTATCATACCCCTCAATAGGGAAATTAAAAGTTAGTTCACTGGTATTTGAGTTAAGTTTAATTCTTTTTAACTGGTAATTGAGTCAAGTTTTTGATACAGTATACCACAGCATCCTACTCCACAAACTTGACCATTACAGTATAAGAGGCCATGCACTTACATATATCAAATCCTACTTTAATAATAAACATCAATATGCCTCTGTTAAGGACAATCTCATCAGCAAAACCACTGGATACTGGAGTACCACAGGGAAGTGTCCTTAGCTCCCTGCTGTTCCTCTTGTACATCAACAATCTTCCAAATATATCACAACAACTTAGGCCTGTTCTCTTTACTGATGACACGACTTATGTCATCTACCACCCTAATCTTGCCTCACTCAACACTATTGTTTATGAAGAGCTAGTAAAAAAATGACCTGGATGACTGCCAATAAACTTACAGTTAATATTGACAAAAGCCTTCTACATTATGTTTGGGAGCAGAATGGGTGATGCCCATCTGAACATTTTGATTGACAACACTTTTTGCTAAATGTAATGAGAGCAAATTTCTGGGTCTGCACCTTGACAGCAGCATGAAATTCAGCATTCATGTCCAACACATAAGAAAAAAAAGTATCCAGAACAGTTGGGATCCTCTCAAGGATACATTATTATGTACCACAATCAGCCCTACTCACACTATACTATTCACTCATCTATCCCTACCTCACCTATGGTAATTTGTGCCTGGGGATCAACAGCAGCAACCCACCTAAAGCCCATAATAACCCAACAAAAAGTTGCAGAAACAATTATCACACAAACCACTGCTAGACAACATACTCCCCATTCTTCAAAGACATAAATCTACTTACTGTACAAAATACTCACACCTACTACTGTGCAACCTAAAATTTACAAAACCATAAATTCTAATATTAATCCTGAACTAAACACTTTCTTGATAGTTGCAACAGGACCCATAGACATAATTTTTTTTTTTTTTTTTTTTTTTTTTCAACAAGTCGGCCGTCTCCCACCGAGGCAGGGTGACCCAAAAAAGAAAGAAAATCCCCAAAAAGAAAATACTTTCATCATCATTCAACACTTTCACCACACTCGCACATTATCACTGTTTTTGCAGAGGTGCTCAGAATACAACAGTCTAGAAGCATAAACATATAAAGATACACAACATATCCCTCCAAACTGCCAATATCCCAAACCCCTCCTTTAAAGTGCAGGCATTGTACTTCCCATTTCCATGACTCAAGTCCGACTATATGAAAATAACCGGTTTCCCTGAATCCCTTCACTAAATATTACCCTGCTCACACTCCAACAGATCGTCAGGTCCCAAGTACCATTCGTCTCCATTCACTCCTATCTAACACGCTCACGCACGCTTGCTGGAAGTCCAAGCCCCTTACCCACAAAACCTCCTTTACCCCCTCTCTCCAACCCTTTCGAGGACGACCCCTACCCCGCCTTCCTTCCCTATAGATTTAAATGCTTTCCATGTCATTCTACTGTGATCCATTCTCTCTAAATGACCAAACCACCTCAACAACCCCTCTTCTGCCCTCTGACTAATACTTTTATTAACTCCACACCTTCTCCTAATTTCCACACTCCGAATTTTCTGCATAATATTTACACCACACATTGCCCCTTTAAACAGGACATCTCCGCTGCCCCCAACCGTCTCCTCGCTGCTGCATTTACCACCCAAGCTTCACACCATATAAGAGTGTTGGTACTACTATACTTTCATACATTCCCTTCTTTGCCTCCATAGATAACGTTTTTTGACTCCACATATACCTCAACGCACCACTTCACCTTTTTTCCCTCATCAATTCTATGATTAACCTCATCCTTCATAAATCCATCCGCCGACACGTCAACTCCCAAGTATCTGAAAACATTCACTTCTTCCATACTCCTCCTCCCCAATTTGATATCCAATTTTTCTTTATCTAAATCATTTGACACCCTCATCACCTTACTCTTTTCTATGTTCACTTTCAACTTTCTACCTTTACACACATTCCCAAACTATAGACATAATACCAGACAAAAAAAATTCTGTAACATTCCTTGTGTCTGGATAAATCTCTTCAAAAACTCAGTGTATACATAAAAAGGCCTAAAATCTGGAACTTCCTGCCTGAAACCTCTAGAGCTGCAGACTCAATCAGCATTTTCAAAACCACCATTAAAAAACACCTTACCTCCTTAACACACCCCATTAATGGCTATGTGAAAACCTCATATTCTATTTTCTGTATCATGAACACATCCCAAAACAAAATAGACTTACTTTATTAAACTGTAATTCTCCCTATTTTACACTTACTCTCCCAAATTATTTCTTCTTTCAACAAACTGGCCGTATCCCACCAAGGTAGGGTGGCCCAAAAGGAAAAACAAAAGCCTCTTCTTTTAAATTTAGCACAGTAATATATACTGGAGAAGGGGTTACTAGCCCCTTGCTCCTGGCATTTTAGTCGCCTCTTATGACATGCATGGCTTACGGTGGAAGAACTCTATTCCACTTCCCCATGGAGATAAGAGGAAATAAACAAGAACTAGTAAGAAAATAGAGGAAAACCCAGAGGAGTGTGTATATATATGCTTGTACATGCAAATGTAGTGTGACCTAAATGTAAGTAGAAGTAGCAAGACGTACCTGAAATCTTGCATGTATATGAGACAGAAAAAAGACACCAGTAATCCTACCATCATGTAAAACAAATACAGCCTTCCATTTTACACTCACTTGGCAGTGCACTAGTATCTCCCTGGATGGTTGCTGTCTACTAACCTACTACCTATCACCCAAATGACTAAACATAAAATTCCTAATAGTTATTGCCTAATTAATCTTAAGTTAGTCCTAAGTTTGTCTGAAATACTCTGCCAATAAGTGGCAGCATGTGTATAGGCACTGCAGAACTGCAGCACCCTTATTTTCACTCAATATTATCGATAACATTAAGTATAATGAGTCATTTTTTCTTTAATTCTTTCTTTATACTTATACATTATATAATCCCTAAGCTTAATGTCAGTACCCATCCCCTAGTACATGAAAAAATTACAAAAATTCTTGTGTGGAACTGTGTGCTTCACAGTTCCAGCGACTCGGTGTTTGGCTGTTGTGTGCATGCGTACATGTCCGAGATAAGACGCTGCATGCTAGGTAGAGAGAACACTGTTGCTGACGTAGTGTCGACCCTGTTGTGCAAGTGTAAAGTGGTGTTTCTTTTTGGCTCAGCAATGTGTGTTGTGCTTAAAAACCATGTACCAAATTCTTGAATGTGATAAAGTGTAGAATTAGATGATTTTCATGCTTCCAGGTATTTTATTTAATTATTAATCTTTTTGCGCAAAGTAGAACAAGAAGAATGGATTTAGTTTTTAAATGAATGGATCAAGCTTGAACTGTAACAATTTAGATAAGTAAAAAATATTTTTTTTTTTATGATTTCAAAAAGCTTATGTATAAATTTTCTTTTTATATGCTTGTTTTGTTTTACACAATGTTAAAACAAGGCTAAAATTTTCTGAAGCAGCACCTCCTTTAGTTTTAGCTACGAGCCACCACTGCTGCCAATATAGGAGCTCTTGTTGAAACAGTGTATCATGCTGAGATAAAACCACTCTTATTACTAAATTTACTAATGGTAATACTGTTATATGTTTTGAACTACCTCACTATTATCAATCTTATTAATGATAAACTTTTTAATTAACCTAACTGTTATATCAATATGCATTATTGAACATTAAAATGTACTGTTCCATAACCTGTGTCAATATAGAGTAGTCAGGAAGAATTAGGATTAGTCTGCCCGAAATGCCTTGGCATGCTAGTGGCTTTCTTTGTAATTAATATTTTGTAATATGTAAACTACACATAGTAAGCTTTGCAAGGAAATAAACATTTTTATTTTCATTTTCATTTTCAAGTTTAATCCGTTTATTTTAACTTGTAATTAAGTTAAGTTTAATGCTTTTTTTTACACATTGATCATCTCAACTAAACTAGAGTGAATAAAAAATAGAAACACATTCACCATCACTCATTTAATAGCTGGTTTGCCAAAAGTAATCCTCTGAACTGAAGCATCTTTTATCTGTTATTTTGAGTGCAGGCACTGTGTTACACACTTCCAGGACTCTAATCTGGCTAACCAATTTCTCTAAATCCCTTCATGAATGTTACCTTGCTCACACTCCAGCAGCATGTTAAGTCATAAAAACCACTTGCCTCTACTCACTCCTATCTAACCTGATCACACATGGTTGCTGGATGTCTAAATCCCTTTACCCCTCCTCCCTCCAACCTTTCCTAGGATGACCTCTATGGCCTTCCTTCCACTACAGATTTATACACCCTCAAAGTCATCCTGTTTTGTTCCATCCTCTCTTAAATGTCCAAACCACTTCAACAACCCCTCTTCAGCTTTCTGAATAATACTCTTAGTAACCCCACACCTCCTCATCCCAGGCTCCAAATTCTCTGCATAATATTCACACCACACATTGCCCTCAGATATGATACCTATAATAAAATTATTACAATACATTAAATACAGTACAAATGTGTGGTGGTAGGTGCTAATAAAATAAAGTGAATGTAAGTTTTACAAGCATTAATTGATAGTCATACCTTTATCTTAATATGGTGCAGGAGTACTCCCTTCTTACAGACAAGTTACATTCTTGGGTTTTCACACACACAGTATTCATATAATGGTTTGATGGTTGTAAAAGATTAAATTTCTAGATAGTAGGTTGGTAGACAGCAACTGCCCAGGGAGGGACTACTGTCTTGGCAAGTGAGTGTAAAACGGAAGCCTGTAATTGTTTTACATGATAGGATTGCTAGTGTCTTTTTTTTGTCTCATAAACATTCAAAATTTCAGGTACATCTTGCTACTTCTGCTTACACTTACATCACACTACACTTGCATGTACAAGCATATATATATACAAACCCCTTTGGGTTTTCTTCTAATTTCTTACTACTTCTTTCTTTCAACAAACCAGCCATATCCCACCGAGGCAGGGTGGCCCAAAAAGAAAAACGAAAGTTTCTCTTTTTAAATTTAGTTATTTATACAAGAGAAGGGGTTACTAGCCCCTTTCCCCCGGCATTTTAGTTGCCTCTTACAACACGCATGGCTTATGGAGGAAGAATTCTGTTCCACTTCCCCATGGAAATAAGAGGAAATAAACAAGAACTAGAAAGAAAATAGCAGAAAACCCAGAGGGGTGTATATATATATATGCTTGTACATGTATGTGTAGTGTGACCTAAGTGTAAGTAGAAGTAGCAAGACATACCTGAAATCTTGCATGTTTCTTTCTTTCAACACACTGGCCGTATCCCACTGAGGCGGGGTGGCCCAAGAGGAAAAATGAAAGTTTCTCCTTTTACATTTAGTAATAAATACAGGAGAAGGGGTTACTAGCCCCTCGCTCCCGGCATTTTAGTCTCCTCTTACAACACGCATGGCTTACGGAGGAAGAATTCTGTTCCACTTCCCCATGGAGGTAAGAGGAAATAAACAAGAACAAGAACTAGAAAGAAAATAGCAGAAAATCCAGAGGGGTGTGTATATATATGCTTGTACATGTATGTGTAGTGTGACATAAGTGTAGGTAGAAGTAGCAAGATGTACCTGAAATCTTGCGTGTCTATGAGACAGAAAAAAGACACCAGCAATCCTACCATCATGTAAAACAATTACAGGTTTCTGTTTTACACTCACTTGGCAGGATGGTAGTACCTCCCTGGGTGGTTGCTGTCTACCAACCTACTACCTAGTTTTTCTTACTAGTTCTTGTTTATTTTCTCTTATCTCCATGGGGAAGTGGAACAACAGACTTCTTCCTCTGTAAGCCATGTGTGTTGTAAGAGGCAACTAAAATACCAGGAGAAAGGGGGATATTGACCCCTTCTCCTGTACAGTGGACCCCCAGTTATCGTAATTAATTCGTTCCTGAGAGAGTGACTAAACCCAAATCTGACAATTTCCGAATTTATTTTCCCCATAAGAAATAATGTAAATCCAATTAATCCATTTCAGACACCCAAAAGTATTAAAAATAATAAATTTTTTTACATGAAATATACACTTGCCGACACAGAAAACAATGAGGCATGCAGAATTAAACAATAAAATGACACTTAACTTTATTGAAGATTTGTTGATGAGTGATGAGATGGGAGGAGGGGAGAGGATGGAGGTGTACTATTGTTTGGAACAGGAATCCCCTTCCATAATGACTTCAGGTACCAAGTCCTTTTCTGGGGTTACTTCCCTTTTTTGTTTTTTAATGCCACTAGGACCAGCTTGAGAGTCACTGGACCCCTGTCGCTCAAAAAAGTGTTCCAGAGAGGTCTGTATCTGGCATTTCTTTAATAGTTCCCTAAAATGGGACACAACATTGTCATTGTACATGTTCCCAACATGGCCTGCAACAGCTTTGTCAAGGTGATGTTCATCCATAAATGTTTGCACCTCACTCCACTTTACACGATTGTCCTTCATCTTTAAAGAAGGCACCTTCTTCCTCCTCTGAAGCAATTTCCTGAGCTGTGGTCTGTTGCTGTTGCAGATGAAGGTCTTGCAGCTCTTCAGTGGTTAGCTCTTCATTGTGGTCCTCCACCAACTCTTCCACATCCTCGCCACTCACATCCAACCCCATGGAAGTCCCCAATGCCAAAATACTTAACACAATTGCCATAAGCTTGTCAGGGTCACCCCCAAACTCTTCAAAATCCCTCTCTTGGACACATTTTGGCCACAATTTTCTCCAAGCAGAGTTTAAAGTTCTGGAAGTCACTCTCTCCCAAGCCTTACCTATAAGTTTATGCAGTGGAGGATATTGAAGTGCTCTTTCCGAAACTTTCTTAGGGTCAAGTGAGTGTCTGAGGTCACATCAAAGTGCCTTTGAAACATTGCTTTTGGTGTACAGTTTTTTGAAGTTTGAAATGATCTCCTGGTCCATGGGCTGGATGAGAGGAGTGGTATTAGGGGGCAAGAACTTCACTATGATAAAATGAAACTCCTTCACCATTTGCTCTTCCAAGTCTAGAGGATGAGCAGGTACATTGTCCATTACCAGGAGGCATTTGAGTTCCAATTTATTTTCCAGGAGGTATTTCTTCACACTGGGGCCAAACATGCTGTATAGCCCTTGTGGCTTAGCGCTTCTTTTTGATTATAATAATAATGGGGCCAAACACTTCATTGAACCAATCAAGGAAGATGTCCCTCATGACCCATGCCTTACTGTTTGCCTTCCACATAACACACAGTTTACTCTTGGTGACACTGTTTTTCTTGAACACTCTGGGAGTTTCAGAGTGATACACCAGTAAAGGCTTCACTTTAAAATCCCCACTAGCATTACTACAGAACATGAAAGTTAGTCTGTCTTTCATAGGCGTGTCCTGGGAGTGCCTTTTCCTCCTGCGTGATGTAGGACCTCTTTGGCATTTTCTTCCAAAACAGGCCTGTTTCGTCACAATTGAACACTTGTTGGGGTTTGAATTGTTCAGCCTCTATGTACCCCTTGAATTCCTGAACATATTTTTCAGCTGCAATTTGTCAGAACTTGCAGCATCGCCATACTTTACCACACTGTGTATGCCACTGCTCTTCTTAAATCTCTCAAACCAGCCTTTGCTGGCCTTATATTTGCTAACATCAGTACTAGTTCCAGGCATTTTCTTTACAAGATCCACATGCATAACATTATCTTCTGATAATTGTTTCTCATTGATCCACACTAATAACAAAGTCTCCACATCCAGATCTTACAGATCTCTGTTTTATAAGCATATTTGCACCTTTTGCAACAGCAGCTTCCTTGATTTCCTTTTTCTTGGCCACGATAGAGGCGATGGTTGTATGGGGTTTGTTATACAACCTGGCAAGCTCTGCCACACGTATTCCACTTTCATATTTTGCAATGATGTCTTTCTTGAATTCTATAGTGTTCCTCATCTTTACCAAAGGGCTGGTACTAGAAGCTTCCTTTGGGCCCATGGTGGCATATTTAGCAGTTAGAAGCATTAGAAAGACTGGAATAATATGAATGTATCGTATAAACACGTGGGGTGATGGTCACTGGCTGATAAACAATGGCACACTGGCTGTAAATAGCGTGTCGGGCGGCTTGGGCCGCACGGACACGTTCGGGACGAATGACTGTTTTCCGAATATACTATTATGAAATCTGATGACTATGAAATTGGGGGTCCACTGTATACATGTATATATTACTAAATTTAAATGGAGAAACTTTCATTTTTCCTTTTGGGCCGCCCTGCCTCGGTGGGATACGGCTGGTTTGTTGTAAGAAGAAGAAAAGATTAAATTGATCCCTGTTGTTGTGCTTGTAAGTGCTATACTGATGTGTGTAATTTGGGGAATTTGTAAGTTGGACAACCTCTTGTATATGTTGATCATTAGAAGAATGGCCACACAAGTTACTAAAGGCAACTCCCAGAGCATGCTTTAAATTTGGTATCCTTTTCTCCTCATTATCTTACCTCTGAATGTGTTTTCAGGTAAATTTGCCCTTGACCATGATAGTTGTACTGGTGGATCTGTTGATGGGGAACTAGCATGGGATGCACGGGAAGATGCCTCCAGGACTCTAACCTTCTCATCTCTTCTCCATTTGCCAAGAGATGGAAGGGCTCTTGAAATACGGTAGGAAAATTGCTATGGCCATGGCACATTGTTCAATTTCATGGTTTTTAATTTTGAAGGCAATGAGAATTTTATTGCTGTTATACATTTTTTTTTTAAATCTGGTTGACATTTTTCATGTATGTTTGTACACCAGACATCAGCCTCACCCCCCACTTCCAGAGTGCAGGTACAGTGATATACTTCCCAACTTCTAAAACTATAGTTCAAGAAGCCACTTTTCCTAAGTCCCCTAATTTCTTTTAATTGTAATTGCTTAAAGGTATTATCCTACCATGGCTCAATCAAAATTTCTGTATTTGTGGAATTTTACATATGTTTCATACTATATACTTCTATTTGCACAGTTTTTTTTTTTTTTTTTTCAACAAGTCGGCTGTCTCCCACCGAGGCAGGGCAACCCAAAAAGAAAGAAAATCCCCAAAAAGAAAATACTTTCATCATCATTCAACACTTTCACCTCACTCACACATATTCAGTGTTTTTGCAGAGGTGCTCAGAACACAACAGTTTAGAAGCATATATGTATAAAGATACACAACATATCCCTCCAAACTGCTAATATCCCGAAACCCCTCCTTTAGAGTGCAGGCATTGTACTTCCCATTTCCAGGACTCAAGTCGGCTATATAAAAATAACCGGTTTCCCTGAATCCCTTCACTAAATATTACCCTGCTCACACTCCAACAGATCGTCAGGTCCCAAATACCATTCGTCTCCATTCACTCCTATCGAACATGCTCATGCACACCTGCTGGAAGTCTAAGCCCCTCGCCCACAAAACCTCCTTTACCCCTTCCTTCCAACCTTTTCGAGGACGACCCCTACCCCGCCTTCCTTCTCCTACAGATTTAATGCTCTCCATGTCATTCTACTTTGATCCATTCTCTCTAAATGACCAAACCACCTCAACAACCCCTCTTCAGCCCTCTGACTAATACTTTTATTAACTCCACATCTCTTAATTTCCACATTCCGAATTTTCTGCATAATATTTACACCACACATTGCCCTTAGACAGGACATCTCCACTGCCTCTAACCGCCTCCTCGCTGCTGCATTCACAACCCAAGCTTCACACCCATATAAGAGTGTTGGTACTACTATACTTTCATACATTCTCTTCTTTGCCTCCATAGATAACGTTTTTTGTCTCCGCATATACCTCAACGCACCACTCACCTTTTTTCCTTCATCAATTCTGTGATTAACCTCATCCTTCATAAATCCATCCGCCGACACGTCAACTCCCAAGTATCTGAAAACATTCACTTCTTCCATACTCCTCCTCCCCAATTTGATATCCAATTTTTCTTTATCTAAATCATTTGATACCCTCATCACCTTACTCTTTTCTATGTTCACTTTCAACTTTCTACCTTTACACATACTCCCAAACTCATCCACTAACCTTTGCAATTTTTCTTTAGAATCTCCCATAAGCACAGTATCATCAGCAAAAAGTAACTGTGTCAATTCCCATTTTGTATTTGATTCCCCATAATTTAATCCCACCCCTCTCCTGAACACCCTAGCATTTACTTCTTTTACAATCCCATCTTTAAATTTATTAAACAACCATGGTGACATTACACATCCCTGTCTAAGACCTACTTTTACCGGGAAGTAGTTTTGCTTTAGTATATTTCTTCTTTAATAACTCCAGATATTTTATACAACCAGCTGTGTTTGAACCACACAGTTAAAAGAAAATTGGCTGTTTTGAGGGATCGGTAAATGTTTGACAAGTCCCAGATATTCAGTTTTCCTCAACCTGATTCCTTAATATTACAGTAAACCCTTGATTAACATGAAATCAAATTGTGCATTTTTGTATTAATGCTATTGAAAAAAATTCAACCAAAAATTCATTGTGTGCTAAAAAGCTTGTTATTACACTCTGTAAGACAGGAAAATCAGCAGAAACTCAAGTTATGCCCACTCTTGGTCTGAGAGAGTCAATTATTCATAATTTAGAGACAATCAGAAGAAAATTAAAGCTTGTGCAATGAGTAATGTAGATTGTGACTGCCTTACAAAGAATGACAAAGAAGGTAATATGACTAAATAGGACAGGATAGCTTCTGAATATTGGGAAAGAAAGGGGCCACACTTAGTTCTCTGGTAATATGGCACAAGCCCTTTCCTACTGTAGGATAAAAAAATAGTTATTCTTAATACTAGTCTTAAGTTTGCCTGAAATGCTGTGCATCATGTAGGCTTTCTAATTCTTGCATATTTTGTATAATGATTTTAAATAAATAATTTGAATTTGAATAAAACTGTGAGAGATGGGAGGTGAACCTTCACAGTGGTATACACTTAGTGCTGAATGGTTTGAAAGGTTTAAAAAGGGCAGTTGTCTTCATAATAATGTTTAGTGCTAGATCAGTTACATTGTGATGGATATAGGGACCACTGGCCACTAACAACAACAGTCTGGTTGACCAAGCAAACACCAGAAAAACCTGGCCACAGGCTGAGTTGCAGGAGTAGGAAAACTCAAAACTGGTCACAGGTATAGGCTTGACTGAAGTACAGTTGATTGTGGGGATTTCAAGTACCACCTCATCTCTACTGGATTGAGCCCTGCCTATTTTCTATGGAAGGAATGCTCTGCCCATTTTCTGTAGGAAGAATACATACTAAACTGAGTCCACAGTGGCCTCTCCCATTCCTTAGTGGTAGGTAAAGATGTTGGTACATGATACTGCCTGTCATATGTTTGTACAGGTAGTGTATAGGGATTATTTGCTCTCTCCTCATATTTCTAGATGAACAAGCAATGACAGCTACACTGTAAGGTATCAAAAATTATTTACCTTTTTTTAGTGATGTCAGGAATGCATCCCTATTTTTTTTTACAACATGCTGGCCATCTCCCACTGAGGCAGGGTGACCCCAAAAAAAAAGTAACACTTTCACTGTCACTCAACACTTTCACCATCCCTATTTGTCCTCTTTAACCCTTTGAGGGTCTGTCCCGTAGTTCTATGGCTTTGAAGCCAGGGTCCAAGCCATAGTACTACGTCATGAGCTCAGCTCACTCTGATAAGTTGTGAGCAGTAAATTTGGGCCTAGATGAGAGAATGCATCTATGTGGTAAGTGTGCACCATATAAAACAAATCCTGTAGTATGCAATACATAATGAGAAAAAAATGTGACCATGATTTTGGACTAAAACAGTGACTTTGCGGTGTAATTTTGTACAATTTTTACGGTTGTATTCGTGGCTTCTTGGTCTCCTTTGATAGAATGGAGGATATATTACAGAAATAGAGATTATTTTGATTGGTTTTTGTCCTAAAAATAGCTTGAAATTGAGCTCAAAGTAGCAGAAATGTTTGATTTTTGCTGATGTTCATGAGTGAACAGATGACATCACACGTTCAATACACATTAACTGGTGGGTCTGATGTGCATTCACGAATGTGCTGATATTATTTATACAATTATTACAATATTGCATGACAGTAAAATCTTCTATTTTTTTGGTGTGAATAAAAATTCTTTGTCAATAAAAAATCAAAATGGAATTCATCTGTAAAGCCTGGAAACATATCTAATAAACAGAGGAGATGTTATTTTAGTACCAGGAATGCCTATATTGTTTATTCTGGTGCAGGCATTGTACGTACTTCCCATTTCCAGTACTCGAGTCCGGCTATATAAAAATAACCGGTTTCCCTGAATTTTTTTTTTTTTTTTTTTTTTTCAACAAGTCGGCCGTCTCCCACCGAGGCAGGGTGACCCAAAAAAGAAAGAAAATCCCCAAAAAGAAAATACTTTCATCATCATTCAACACTTTCACCACACTCGCACATTATCACTGTTTTTGCAGAGGTGCTCAGAATACAACAGTCTAGAAGCATAAACATATAAAGATACACAACATATCCCTCCAAACTGCCAATATCCCAAACCCCTCCTTTAAAGTGCAGGCATTGTACTTCCCATTTCCAGGACTCAAGTCCGATTATATGAAAATAACCGGTTTCCCTGAATCCCTTCACTAAATATTACCCTGCTCACACTCCAACAGATCGTCAGGTCCCAAGTACCATTCGTCTCCATTCACTCCTATCTAACACGCTCACGCACGCTTGCTGGAAGTCCAAGCCCCTTCACTAAATTTTACCCTGCTCACACTCCAGCAGTTCGTCAGGTCTCAAATACCATTCATCTCCATTCACTCCTATCTAACATTTGTCTCCATTCACTCCTATCTATCCTGCGACCATGTTTTCGGATTAAAACAGCGACTTTGTGGTGTATTTTTGTATGGTTTTTACTGTTGTATTCGTGGCTTCTTGGTCTCGTTTGATAGAATGGAGGATATAATACAGAAACAGAGATGATTTTGATTGGTTTTAGTCCTAAAAATAGCTCGAAATTGAGCTCAAAGTAGCAGAAATGTTTGATTTTTGCCGATGTTCATGAGTAAATAAATGACATCACGCGTTCAATACACATCAGCTGGTGGGTCTGATGTGCATTCACGAATATGCTGATATTATTTATACAATTATTACAATATTGCATGACAGTAAATGTTCTATTTTTTTGGTGTGAATAAAAATTCTTTATGTGAATAAAAAATCAAAATGGAATTCATCTGTAAAGCCTGGAAATATAACTAATAAACAGAGGAGATGTTATTTTAGTGCCAGGAATGCCTATATTGTTTATTCTGGACCCTATTTTGAAATTGGAATATTTTGAACTTTTGTGAAATTGGTCAAATTACCAATTTCCAATCACTTTATTGGGTAGTTGAAATAAGTGATTGGGTGATTTCTTGTGCTCAAAGATAAAATGGAAAACATACTAGCAAAATAGCTAAGAATTTGGTCTAATTGGCCGAAAATAGGACTCAAAGTGGGGTAAATCGCTGATGCATAAATATCGTTGACACAGCAAAACTTGCGAGAGTGTAATTTCGTCAGTTTTTTATCAAATTTCGTATTTTTTGTTTTATTACTTTCAGAAAAAGATTCTCTACCATTTCATAAGAAAAACTAATTTTTTTTTTTTTTTTTTTAAATTCTTGGACTCTGTGAGGAATTTTCAGATGAGGGGTCTGGACCCTCAAAGATTAAATATACTGATTTTACATGGGCCAGTTTCAGGAATTTAACATGTGTGATATGAGAGTCTTCTGTATATCCTTCATCCACTCTAAAAAACTTTTCTCCATTGGATTACATTAACTCAACCATATCAACCTACTAGATATCATACTTGATGGCTTCAAAGCTTACATCATTTGTGAGAGAAGGAAGAAAGATTGAGGGGAAGGGAGGGTGTTCAAGGGTAACTGGTATTAAGCAGTATACATGGGGTTTCATGTGTTATTCATGTAAAAATATACAAAGTATAATATTTTAACCCGTAAACGGTCCAAACGTATATATACGTTTTTTCAACATTTGAAAGTATGTAAAAAAAGTAGATCTTTTTGTTTTTTTAATTTGAAAATGTGTAAAAAAACTTTGATCTACTTTTTTTTTGTTATATTTGAAAATATGTAAAAAAACGTAGATCTACTTTTGTAGCACTACACATGTGAACGTAGATCTGCTTGGACCGTTTACGGGTTAATAAGTATTAAGGTTACTTATCTTTCATTATTTTTAGTGAATAACATATTCACTTCTTTAACCCTTTCAGGGTCCGTCCCGTAGATCTACGGCTTTACGTTCAGGGTCCAAACCGTAGATCTACGTCATGAGCTCAGGTCACTCTGATAAACTGTGAGTGGTACATTTGGGCCTAGATATGAGAGAATACATCTATGTGGTATGTGTGCACCACATAAAACAGATCCTGCAGCACACTGTGTATAATGAGAGAAAAAAAATTGAAATCATGATTTTTCGATTAAAACAGCGACTTTGCAGTGTTTTCTCGTATGTTTTTTATAGTTGTATTTGCGATTTTTTGGTCTCATTTGATAGAATGGAAGACATATTACAGAAATAGAGATGATTTTGATTGGTTTTAGCACTGGAAATGGCTTGAAACTGAGCTCAAAGTAGAGGAAATGTTAAATTTTTGCCGATATTCAAGAATAAACAAACGACCTCACACATCTAATACACACCAGCTGGTGGGTCTAATATACATTCACAAATATGGTGATGATATTTATACAATTATTACAGTATTGCATAACAGTAAATCTTCTATTTTTTGGTGTGAATAAAAATTCATTATGTGAATAAAAAATCAAAATGGAATTTATTTGTAAAGCCTCAAAACATAATTAATGAACAGAGGAAAGTTAGTTTAGTTCCAGGAATACCTACATTGTTTATTCTGGACCCCATTTTGAAATTGGAATATTTTGAAATTGTGTTAAATTGGCCAAATTAACAATTTCCGATCACTTTATTTTGTAGTTGAAACAGTTGACTTGGCGATTTCTTGTGCTCAATCGATAGAATAGAAGTAATACTAATGAAATAGCTAAGAATTTGGTTGACTGGAATAATATAATTGGCCTAAACTGGGAGCCAAAGTCGGCAAAATTGCCGATTCGTAAATATCACTGACACATCAAAATTCGCGAGAGCATAATTTCGTCAATTTTCCATCAAATTTCGTACTTTTTGTTTTATTACCTTCACAAAAAGATTCTCTACCATTTCATAAGAAAAAATAATAAATTTTTTTTTTTTAAATTCTTAGACACTGGGGCACCACTTCAGATTTGGGCCTTGGACAATGAAGGGGTTAATAAAAATAGAGAGAATTGGGGGGGTAAGAAGGAATTGAGGGAATGAGGACTTGCTGGTAGTACACAGTGAGTGTCATGTTAATTTCTTTGCTACAAAGAGAGTAAGAAAGAGAAGGATGTTGTACATGTTCACAGAATTACCTGAACCACCTAATGTGTCAAACAGCCAGCATGAACTCTCATGTTCAGTGGCATCTGGAGTGCACTGCAAGAAACTGCTGTATGGCTATCTGGTGTTAAAAGCTACCTTCTGCTTGCTTAGAAGAGATGAAGCTTATGCTCCAGTAGGGTTGATGGTCAGGGACATGCCAGCCCTGAGAATTACCATAGATCTAAAGGAGATGAAAGTGAACCTACAAATGTCAGGTGAGCAGAAAAAAGGCACCATGAAGTACCAGACTATGTTTACTGAAGAAGACACTTTACTTGAAGCACATTGGAACGATAAACAGCCAATTGAAATTAAGACCATTAAATGGGATCAAAGAGGAGGTAGTAAGTAATAGCCATGTAAATGTTAAACAATTACATGTTTTGTTTTTTTCTCTCAACTAGTTGGCCCTCTCCCACCGAGGCAGGGTGACCCAAAAAGAAAATCCCCTAAAAGAAAATATTTTCATCTCACTCATACATAATCACTGTTTTTACAGAGGTGCCCAGAACACAACAGTTTAGAAGCATATATGTATAAAGATATACAGTGGACCCCCCGAGTTTCGTGATTAATCCATTCCAGAGAGCCTGCCGAAAGTCGAAATTCACGAAACTCGAAACCATTTTCCCCTTAAGAAATAATGGAAATAAAATTAATCCGTTCCAGACACCCAAAAATATTAAAATATTTTTTTTTTTTTCAAATTAAATAAAGATTTACATACTGAAAACAATCAGAAATCAAGTACATGCATATAAAAATTAATAACAACATTACACTTATCTTGACTGAAGACTTCTGGGTGGATGGAAGACGGGAGGAGGGGATAGGAGGAAGGTGTACACTATTGTTTGGAAGGAGAATCTCCTTTCATTAGGACTTCAGGTAGTCCTTTTCTGGGGTTACTTCCCTTCTTCTTCTAATGCCACTGGGAACAACTTGAGAGTCACTGGACCCCTGTCGCACAAAATATCTGTCCAGAGAGGTCTGTTTCTGGCATTTCTTTATGATTTCCCTGAAGTGGGACAAGGTTTTGTCACTGAACATGTTGCAGATATGGCTTGTTTCAGCTTGGTCAGGGTGATACTTTTCAACAAAACTTTGCAACTCATTCCACTTTGAACACATGTCCTTAATCACCGAAGAAGGCACCTCCTTCACTCTCTTTTCCTCCTCCTCTGAAGCAAGTTCCTCAGCTGTGGTCTGATGCTGTTCCAGTTGAAGCTCTTGCAGTTTGTCAGTGGTTAGCTCTTCCCTGTGGTCCTCCACCAACTCTTCCACATCCCCGTCACTCACCTCCAACCCCATGGACTTGCCCAATGCCACAACAGGCAGAGGGTCAGCAGGGTCAGGGTCTGCCTCAAACCCTTCAAAATCCCTCCGGATCGTGTTCTTCGCTTTCTTTACCAAAGGGCTTGCACTAGCTTTCCTTGGGCCCATGGTGACTTACTTAGCAGTTGCAATCACAAAAAACAATGGATTATTACGTATGAACCCGCGGGGTGATGGTCACGTGTTGGTAAACAATGGCACACTGAGCGTGAATGGCGTGGGAGACTGGCTTTGTGTGCGCGATGACAGGCGGACGGGTACCGGATGATCGCCAAATCATGAGTCTAATCACGAAACTCGAGGCCAAATTTTGCCCAAAAAAACTTGCCAAAAGTCGAATTTCATGAAAGTCAATGCTGCCGAAACTTGGGAGTCCACTGTACAACATATCCCTCTAAACTGCCAATATCCCAACCCCTCCTTTAAAGTGCAGGCATTGTACTTCCCATTTCCAGTACTCAAGTCCGACTATATAAAAATAACCGGTTTCCCTGAATCCCTTCACTAAATATTACCCTGCTCACACTCCAACAGCTCGTCAGGTCCCAAATACCATTCGTCTCCATTCACTCCTATCTAACATGCTCACGCATACTTGCTGGAAGTCCAAGCCCCTCACTCACAAAACCTCCTTTACCCCCTCCCTCCAACCTTTTCAAGGATGACCCCTACCCCTCCTTCCTTCCCCTACAGATTTATACGCTCTCCATGTCATTCTACTTTGATCCATTCTCTCTAAATGACCAAACCACCTCAACAACCCCTCTTCAGCCCTCTGACTAATACTTTTATTAACTCCACACCTTCTCGTAATTTCCACACTCCGAATTCTCTGTATAATGTTTACACCACACATTGCCCTTAGACAGGACATGTCCACCTCCACCAACCACCTCCTCGCTACAGCATTTACAACCCAATACAATTACGTGTATTTTGGCAAATTAATTAAAAAATGAAAGCTGATATTTTGCAGTTGCTCAGTGTCTGGGCAAGCTATCGCACTCACACTCAGTTCACACACTGAGATCCGGAGTTCGAATCTCCTCTGGTACAGCTGGAAAACATTAGGGACATGTTTCCATCAGATACCTGCTGTCCATGTTCACCCATCATTATAAAATGGGTACCTGGGTGTTAGTTGATTGGTGTGGGTCGCATCCTGGAACAAAACTGACCTAATTTGCCCGAAATGCTCTGCATAACAAGCAGCTTTCTATATAGTAGTAGTATGTCGTTGATGTCAGCTAGGCCTGTATACCTTCTACATGTATTTGTAGAAATAAAGATGTATTATTATTATTATTATTATTATTATTATTATTACCTCATTCTTATCATATTATAAATTGCTGATATATTTATACAAAAAGGAGTGAGTGGCACCATTGACTCTTTTCAGGTTATTATTATCTGTATTGACATGGACATGGGAGTCTGAGCTGAAAGTTGTACTTGGAAGGAAGGTAGGAGATGTCCATTGGATCTCCTATATCTTGCTGCTCCCTGACAACTCTAAGTAAGTAGAGATATAAATATATTTTAGCTGTTCCTTTAATTAGCTCTAATGTCTGAGGGTTTTTCCTTTCAATTCCATGCAGAAAAATGAATTAGAATAATTGCCACTTAGCTATGTATGCCCAGGCAATCAGTGTGCCAAGAGTAAGGGGGACTGGTTATGCCTCTCATGCATAAAACAGGGTTATTTGAAAGTGCATGTAATACACATGTTAGGAAAGGAATATTTGTTGGGGTTAGGAATGAAAGCTGAATATCTTAGAAATGAAAGAAGGTGAATAAATGTTTTCCTTAGAGAATTGTGTGGTAGAAAGAAAGTGGTAGAGCTGTGACGTTGGTATTAGTGTTTATTTACCTAAATGTGCAATGAGTGTAAAGGACAAAGATTTTTTTCAGTAGTGGAGGTGTTAAGGCAATTTTTTTGTACACTCTGTAGCTGAGTCAGTACAGATCTAGACTTGCAGGAGGCTGGAAGCAGTGGAAATGTCATGGTTGAGGGCAATGTATAGTGTGAATATTATGCAGAGAATTTGCAGCCTGGAGATTAGGAGAAGGTATGAGGTTACCAAAAGTATTATTTTAGGGGTGAAAGAATGTTTGTTGAGAAAATTTGGACATAAAGAAAGGGAGTAAAATAGAATGGCTAGGAGGGTATCTAAATCTGCAGTAGAGGTGAGGAGGGTTAGGGGGTCATTGAGGAAGAGATGGAGGGATGGGGTAAGGAAAGTTTTGAGTGCTAGTGGTTTGGACATCCAATGGGCTTGTGAGAGCATATTAGTTAGAAATGAGTGAAGGCAAGTGGTTTTTATGATTTGATATGCTGTTGAGGTGTGATCAAGGCAATATTTATGAAGAGATTCAGGGAAACTGGTTTGCCTGACCTGAGTCTTGGAGGTGGGAAGTACAGTGCTTACACTAATGAAGGGATGGGGATTCTTCAGCTGAGAGAGTTATCTGAGCTGTGATATTGGCATACTTCTGGCAGGACTGTGATTGAATGAATGACATGAACCTATTTCTTTTTTTTGAGTCACCCTACTTTGGTGGGAAATGGTTGTGTTAAAAAAGAATTGTATTAGCCACAAATCCCAGACTCATAAGACCTCTAGGAATGTTACTCTCATGAACTGGGGGTTTCAGCTGTACTGCAGGAATTTTGCTTATTCTTTTGCAGATTTGAGATTGGATCACAGCTTGGCTTTTCAGTTGAGGAAAATAATTTTGATCTTCTAACGGGCTTTGAGATTCACTTGCCTTCTGGAGAAACACACAATGTGAGTGTTATGATGTGTATGAGTGACTTGTTCATGGCTATATTTGCAGTATTATAAAGTTTTAAGACATATCCCCACAATCCTCTTCCCACTGCTACTGCCATCACCAACATTCTAATAATTTTAATCTTATCACTGTTTCTGTCAGTAAACAGTTCTATAGATAGTTTGCAGTCACATGACTTGATCAGCTCTGCCACCATGTTTCAGGTCTCCCATGCTCTTTCTTTAAATGTTTATTTTACTTATTTATTTCTTGGGAGGAGCACTGAGCCCATAGGGATAAGATGGTAAAAAGCCTTGGGAAATGGGATTCAATCAGATCCAATCCCTTGGATCAAGAGCCTATATTGGCATCAAGGCACCATCCTTCTTTTTTTCCTTCAATAGCCACTGGGTGTGCTGTATGTAATTTAAATCATTATTATTATGTAGCCCAGAGCATAGCTGTAACTAATTCCTCAAGGGAGGTGAAGGGCTCTTGATCCAAGGAATTGAATCTATTCTCCAGTTTCTCAGATCATACCTTATTAGTGCTTCCCTGATAATGTACTAATAACAATAATAGTAATAATAATAATAACAGTCATAATTAAGCATACACATGTAAAGATAGAAAGTTAAAAGTGAACATAGATAAGAGTAAGGTGATGAGGGTATCAAACGATTCAGATAAAGAAAATTTGGATATCACATTGGAAAGAGGGAGTATGGAAGAAGTGAATGTGTTCAGATATTTGGGACTTGACTTGTCAACAGTTGGGTTTATGAAAGATCTAATCAAGTTTATTCTCTATGAAGATTACAATGTGGGGTTTACATATTATAGGATATTGTGTGGTTTACATATTATATAAAACTAATTACAGAGAGGGCCACTATCACACCTAGCATAACTAGGCATTTCGGGCAGACTAAGATTAATTCAAAACTCCATATTCGTACAGATTAAGGAGCATATTGGTATTAAGGCTAAGTAACTGCATTACAGTTCATAAATTTAGTAATGTGAATGGTTTTGTTTTGGTACAATACATAGTTTCCATTGAAGCTCTTACGTTGGAGTATCACAGGCAAACTTATGACTAGTTAAGATTCGTTAGGTAATAGTTGTATTACATATTTCTATGTTTATAGTCAACTGGGTGAGTGCAGGTGCAAATTGTGGGGAATCACAGATATCGAGAGGAGGTCTAGGTTGTTTTTTATGTGTGTATGATACAAGAGAATAGGCAGTTTTCATGTAGTTAGCTGATGGTGGGGTGTGTCAGGGAGATAAGATGTTTTCTAATGCTAGTTTTGAAAGTGATGAATGTGTCTGCAGTTCTAGAGTTTTCAGGTAGGGTATTACAGATTTTAGGCCCTTTTATGTAGTACATTGAATTTTTGTATAGGTTTAGCCGGACACGGGGAATGTCATAGAGATGTTTATGTCTGGTGTTATGCCTATGGGTCCTGTCACAACTATCAAGAAAGTGTTTTAGGTCATGGTTAATGTTAGAATTTAAAGTTCTGTATGTGTAGGTTCCACAGTAGTAAGGGTGGATGTTCTGAACAGTGAGTAAGTTTAGATCTATGAAGAGTAGGGGAAAGGGTGTGTTGCCTGGGATTGGATTGCGTGATTATTCTTACTGCGGCTTTTTGTTGGGTTATTATTGGCTTTAGAAGTGTTGCTTCAGTTGATCCCCATAGAATTGATGAAGGAAAAAAGGGGAGTGGTGCGTTGAGGTATCTGTGGAGACAAAAAAAAAACGTTATCCATGGAGGCAAAGAAGGGAATGTATGAGAGTATAGTGGTACCAACACTCTTATATGGGTGTGAAGCTGCTGCTTCTTTCAACAAACTGGCCATATCCCACCGAAGTGGGATGGCCCAAAAAGAAAAACAAAAGTTTCTCTTTTTAATTTTAGTAACTTATACAGGAGAAGGGTGTACTAGCCCCTTGCTCCCGGCATTTTATTTGCTTCTTATGACACACATGGCTTACAGACGAAGAATTCTGCTCCACTTCCCCATGGAAAATGGGTGTGAAGCATGGGTTGTAAATGCTGTAGCAAGGAGGAGGTCAGAAGCAGTGGATATGTCGTGTCCATGGGAAGTGTGTGGTGTAAATATTATGCAGAGAATTCGTTGTGTGGATATTAGGAGGTGTGGAGTTACTAAAAGTATTAGTCAGAGGGCTGAAGAGTATTTATTGAGGTGGTTTGGCCATTTAGAGAGGATGGAACAAAGTACAATGACTTGGAGAGCATAAATATCTGTAGGGAAAGGAAGGCTGAGTAGGGGTTGACCTATGAAAGGTTAGAGGAAGAGGGTACAGGAGGTTTTGTGGGCAAAGGGCTAGGACTTCCAGCAAGAATGCGTGTGTGTGTTAGATAGGAGTGAATGGCGCCGAATACTTTTTATGACCTGATGAGCTGTTGCAGTGTGAGCGGGGTAACATTTTGTGAAGGGTTTCAGGAAAACCAGTTAACAAGACTTGAGTCCTGGAAATGGGAAGTATGATGCCTGCACTTTAAAGAAGGGGTTTGGGATATTGGCTGTTTGAAGTGATATCTAAACTGTTGTATCTGAGCACCTCTGCAAAGACAGTGATTATGTATAAATGATGGTGAAAGTATTGAATGATGATGAAAGTTTTTTTCTTTCTTTTTGGGTTTTTCTTTCTTTTTAGGTGACCTTACCTCAGTGGGAAACAGCCAGTGTGTTAAAAAAAAGGACCTACAAACAGTTTAGTTCTCAGTAACTGTCTGTCTGTTTTTTTTTTTTTAACATGTTGGCAGTTTCCCACCTAGGCAGGGGGACCCAAAAAGAAAGAAAACCCCAAAAAAGAAAGAAAAACCCAAAAAGAAAGAAAAAACTTTAATCAGTATTCCATACTTTAACCATCACTCATACGTAATCACTGTCTTCACAGAGGCGCTCAGATACGACAGTTTAGACTTCCCTCCAAACTGCCAGTATCCTAAACCCCTCTTTTAAATTGCAGGCATTGTACTTCCCATTTCCAGTGCCCAAGTCCGGCTAACCGGTTTCCCTGAATCCCTTCACAAAATATTACCCTGCTCACACTCCAACAGCTTGTCCCAGAAACCATTTATTTCCATTCATTCCTATCTAACACGCTCACACACTCTTACCTGGAGAGTTTACCTGGAGAGAGTTCCGGGGGTCAATGCCCCCATGGCCCAGTGTGTGACCAGGCCTCATGGGGGATCACAGCCTGATCAACCAGGCTGCTACTGCTGGCTGCACGCAATCCAACGTACGAACCACAGCCAGGCTGGTCAGATACCGACTTTAGGTGCTTGTCCAGTTCCTGCTTGAAGACAGCCAGGTGTCTATTGGTAATCCACCCTTATGTATGCTGGGAGGCAGTTGAACAGTCTTGGGCCCCTGACACTTATTGTATTGTCTCTTAATGTGCTAGTGACACCCCTGCTTTTCATTGGGGGGATGTTGCATTGTCTGCCGAGTCTTTTGCTTTCGTTGTGAGTGATTTTCATATGCAAGTTCGGTACTAGTCCCTCTAGGATTTTCCAGGTGTATATAATCATGTATCTCTCCTGCCTGCGTTCCAGGGAGTACAGGTTCAGGAACTTCAAGCGCTCTCAGTAATTGAGGTGTTTTATCTCCGTTATGCGTGCTGTGAAGGATCTCTGTACATTTTCTAGGTCAGCAATTTCACCTGCCTTGAAAGGTGCTGTTAGTGTGCAGCAATATTCCAGCCTAGATAGAACAAGCGACTTGAAGAGTGTCATCATGGGCTTGGCATCCCTAATTTTGAAGGTTCTCATTATCCATCCTGTCATTTTTCTAGCAGATGCGATTGATACAATGTTATGGTCCTTGAAGGCGAGATCCTCTGACATGATCACTCCCAGGTCTTTGACGTTGGTTTATCGCTCTATGTGGCCGGAATTTTTTTTGTACCCTGATGAAGTTTTAATTTCCTCATGTTTACCATATCGGGGTAATTGAAATTTCTTATCGTTGAACTTCACATTGTTTTCTGCAGCCCATTGAAAGATTTGGTTGATGTCTGCCTGGAGCCTTGCAGTGTCTGGAAGTCCAAGCCCCTTGCCCACAAAACCTCCTTTACCCCCTCCCTCCAACCTTTTCGAGGACGACTCCTACCCCGCCTTCCTTTCCCTACAGATTTTTTTTGCTCTCCAAGTCATTCTACTTTGTTCCATTCTCTCTAAATGACCAAATCACCTTAACAGCCCCTCTTCAGCTTCTGACTAATATTTTTACTAACGGCACACCTCCTCCTAATTTCCACACTATGAATTCTCTGCATAATATTTACACCACACATTGCCCTTAGATCACGACATCTCCACTGCCTTAAGCTGCCTCCTCGCTGCAGCATTTACAATCCAAGCTTCACACCCATATAAGAGTGTTGGTACCACTATACTCTCGTACATTCCCTTCTTTGCCTCCATGGATAACGTTCTTTGTCTCCACCTTTTTTCCTTCATCATCCTTCATAAACCCATCCGCTGACAAGTCAACTCTCAGATATCTGAAAACAATCACTTCTATACTCCCTCCCTCCAATATGATATCCAATTTTTCTTTATCTAAATAGTTTGATATCCTCATCACCTTACCCTTATCTATATTCACTTTCAACTTTCTACGTTTACACACCCTCCCAAACTCATTCACTAACCTTTGCAACTTTTTTTTAGAATCCTCCAAAAGCACAGTATCATCTGCAAAAGTAACTGCATCAACTCCCAGTTTGTATTTGATTCCCCATAATTTAACCCCTCCCCTCTCCCCAACAATCTAGCATTTACTTCTTTTACAACCCCATCTGTAAATATGTTAACCCCTAAAATGTCCAAACGTATATATACGTTCTCTCGCCCAGTGCCCCGAATATTTTGAAAAATAAAAAAAATAATTTCTTTTTCATTCAAATACAGAGAAAATTTTTCCAAGTATAATAGGATTAAAATAAAAAAATTAGGGTCAGTACTTACTGAGATATGAGGCCGCAAAGTTGGCACTTAACCCTTTCAGGGTCCAGAGGCCAAATTTCAAAGTGCACACCAGTGTCCAAGAATTTTCAAAAAATAATTTTGTTATTTTTCATATGAAATGGTAGAGAATCTTTTTCTGAAGGTAATAAAACAAAAAGTACGAAATTTGATGGAAAATTGACGAATTATGCTCGCAAATTTTGATGTGTCAGGGATATTTACGCATCAGCGATTTTGCCGACTTTGACTTCCATTTTAAGCCTATTACCTAATTCTAGTCGATCAAATTCTTAGCTATTTCACTAGTATTACTTCTGTTCTATCGATTGAGCACAAGAAATCGCCAACTCACCTGTTTCAACTACAAAATAAAGTGACTGGAAATTGGTAATTTGGCGAATTTAGTGCAAAGTTCAAAATATTCCAGTTTCAAAATAGGGTCCAGCATAAACAATGCAGCCATTCCTGGCACTAAACTAACATTTCTTCTGTTCATTAGTTACATTTTCAGGCTTTACAAATGAATTCCATTTTGATTTTTAATTCACCTAATGAATTTTTATTCAAACCAAAAAATAAAAGATTTACTGTCATGCAATATTGTAATAATTGTATAAATAATATCAGCACATTTGTGAATGTATATTAGACCCACCAGCTGGCATTTAGATGTGTGAGGTCATTTGTTTACTCTTGAACTGGCAAAAATTTAACATTTCCGCTAATTTGAGCTCAATTTCAAGCCATTTTCAATACTAAAACCAATCAAAATTATCTCTATTTCTGTAATATACCTTCCATTCTGTCAAATGAGATGAAGAAATTGCAAATCAAATATAAAAAACATACGAAAAAACACTGCAAAGTTGCTGTTTTAATCGAAAATTACTGTCTCAGTTTTTTCTCTCGTGCACTGTGTGCTGCAGGATTTGTTTTATGTGGTGCACACATACCACATAGACGTATTCTCTCATATCTAGGCCCAAATTTACCGCTCACAGGTTATCAGAGTGAGCTGAGCTCATGGCGTATGTCTACGGTTTGGACCCTCAATGTAAAGCCGTAGATCTATGGCACGGACCCTGAAAGGGTTAATGTTCTCCAGAAAGCAACATCAAGTCCTACCACTTGACGAAGTGTTGCCAATATACCATTTTTTCTCATTTTTATATTTTATATAATTTTTATATTCTGATAATTACAATTTATTGTATTTCTTGGCATTTCATAACCAGTCTTTGTTCTGACACTAATATTAGGTACTGAAATTGTACTCAGATTGTCATAAACACATTGACAGATGGACATTTACACCTGCCTTGGTCATTTACTATTGTCTAGGAATATACACAAAGTATTTATAGGTCCCAGCAATGTTTTGGATACACGGGAGTATAGAAGAAGAAGAAGGAAGGAGGAGGAAGAAGGAAGAAGAAGCTCCCTTGAAGCAGTGTGACAAGCATCCGGGAGGGCAGTGATGAGATATGGAATGACATTTGATGGGCGCCAGTGAGGGTGCAGAGATAAGATGAGATAAGCTATGACATTTGATGGGTGCCAGCGAGGGTGTAGAGATAAGGGATGACATTTGATGAGCTTCTATCTCTGTCTCTGATTATGTCTCTCTCTCTGCTTGTCTCTTTCCATCTCTCTGCTTGTCTGTCTGTCTCAGAGAGAGCCACTGTGAACCAACAGGTATTCATATGCTTTTTGTCTACAAGCACAGTATAGCACTTTGGATTTTTTAGGTTATCCTAGGTAATTTATACTATGTATAATTGTATTTGTGTGTACCTTTGAGACAGATAAAGAGATAGAGAGACAGACAGAAACAGATAGACAGAGACAGATAGAAACAGACAGAAACAGATAGACAGAGACAAATAGACAGAGACAGAGAAAGACAGACAGAGATAGACAGACCCTAAACTTGGGGTTAGCATCACTTTCCTCTTAAAAGGGGAGTGTTAATATGACATTACATCAGTGAATCCTTGATGTTTGCCACACTGTTTGCTTAAGTTGGCACTCAGTTTAACTGGTGCTCCCACAAGGCACTAAGTGGTCCCAGTTTTTTTTGATATGGTGCACACCGAATGTTAAGACCCATTCTATGCTGACTAGGCATCTAAGGCCAGTCATGCCAAATTTGGAGGCAGGAAAAATAAAACATATACTATATACGTTTGAGGCGCTAGCGGTAAGAACATATATATACGTTTGGACCATTTAGGGGTTAAACAACCATGGTGACATTATACATCCCTATCTAAGACCTACTTTTACCGGGAAGTAATCTTCCTCTCTCCTACACATCCTTACCTGAGCCTCACTATCCTCATAAAACCTCTTTACTGCATTTAATAACTGATTACCTATTCTATACACTTGCAGCATCTACCACATTGCTTCCCTATACACTCTATCATATGCCTTTTGTAAATCCATAAATGCAATGAAAACTTCCCTACCTTTATCTGAATACTGTTCACATATATGCTTCAATGTAAACACCTGATTGACACATCCCCTACTGATTCTAAAGCCTCCTTTGTACATCTGCAATCCTACTCTCTGTCTTACCTCTGATTCTTTCAATAATAACCCTACCATACACTTTACTTGGCATACACAGTAATTCCCCTATAAATTTTACAATCCTTTTGGTCCCTTCCCATACAAGTATAGAGGAATTATAAGCTCCTGCTAACCCTGGGTACCTCCCCTCTTTCATACATTATTAAACAAAAATACCACCAGCACCGCGTCGCTTGGAAGCGACCGCGTGCAGGCTTGTAACACTGGCACCCAAGGAACAGTGAGCGGGCTCAGGCTGCACGTGACTGTCTCGACAAAACCGCGTTGAGCGAGTTTTTTAGCGCTAGCCAAGCAAAATTATTTGTTAAAATTATCCTAGCATTTAACATTATGCGATGCTTCGTTACGAGTTCCACTGTACTTATTTGTAGAGTCAGTGCAAGAGCCCAGGCAGGTAGCCAGTGTAGGTAGCCCGTTCCCTTCTCAACTTAATACAGTGACCCCTGCATAGCGAACTTAATCCGTGCAAGAGGTGGTCGTTATGCGAAATGTTCGCTATGCGAATTAATTTCCCATAAGAAATAATGGAAATAAAATTAAATCCGTGCAAGACACCAAAGTATGAAAAAATTTTTTTTACACAAAAAAATGTTAATTTAGTACACACAACTAAAAGCATGCACAATTATGACACTTACTTTTATTGAAGACTGTGATGATTGATGGATGGGGAGGAGAGAGAGATGTTGTGTTTAGAAGGGGAATCCCTTCCATTAGGACTAGGTAGCAATCCTTTCTGGTTACTTCCCTTCTTCTTTATGCCACAGACCAGCTTAGAGTCACGGATTCTTTCGACAATATCTGTCCATAGTGGCCTGTACCTCTCGTCCTTTATGATTTGTCTAAAGTGGTTCACACAGTCATTGTACAGTCACCAGCACGCTTGCAAAGCTGTGTGAGGGTGATTTTCATCAAAAAAAGGTTGCACTTCAAGCCAATTTGCACACATTTCCTTAATCTTTGAAGTAGGCAATCTTCAATTTCTCCTCCCTCTTGAACCTTCCCAGTCTGCCCTGCTTGAAGTTGATCATCAGCTCATCAGTGGTTAGTTCTTCATTGTCCTCCTCCACCAACTTTCCACACCTCCCCACAACTCCAACCCCAAGACTTCCCAATTCCACATTGATTTCCTCAACTGTTATACTTTCCTCCAGTTAGCCTCAAACCCTTCAAAATCCCTTTTGTCTACACATTCTGGCCATTTTTCCAAGCAGAGTTCAGGTTCTCTAGTCACTCCCTCCCAAGCCTTACTATAAGGTTTACACAATTGAGGATATTAAAGTGATCTTCCAAAACTCTTTTAAGTCAATCGATACTGTGGTCACTTCAAAGCACTTTAAACAGAGCTTAGTTACTTTCGAGTTGAAATGGGCCCCCTTGGGTGCAGAAATGTTAAAGGGAGTGAAAAAATTCACCAATGAACTGATGTCCCATAAAGTTCGCTCTGCCACTTGGCATAGTACCGGGCATTGTCAAACACCAGGGGCTAGTTCTAATTATTTTCAGTTAGGTAACTTTCAATTGGGGCAAATGCATGGTAACCAGTTATAAAAATCCTAGTGACCATGCCTTACTGTATGACCATCCACACACACACGAATTTTCTGAGGACATTCTATGCTTGAACGCTCTGGGAGTTTCAGAGGATACATAATAAAGGCTTAACTTTGCAACCACTTACGGCAGACACCATCAACCAAAGTAAGCTTGTCTTCAATCTTACCCTTTATGCTTTCCCTAGTAATTAGTCCTGCGCATTTACCTTTCCAACGCCTTTCATAATTTAACTTGTTCAGGTTCAGTCCTTCAGTTTCTAGTACTCCTGAATTCATGCACATTTTCACCGCTTTGTGTCCAATGCCCTCACCGCGACACACTATGGACCACTACGCTCTTAATCTCTCAACCAACCTTTGCTGGCCTTAAATCATCAATGAAATTCCCACTTTCTGATCTGTTAATAAATCTTCATGTCAACCTAGCACATCCCCTAACGTTCAAACGCACTCCTTGTTTTACATCTGCAATCCTACTCGTCCTTAACCTCGATTCTTTCAATAATACCCTCCTACATTTTACTTGATACACAGTAAATTATTCCTTTTATTGTACAACGTCTTATTGCCCCTTCCCCATATACATGTATAGAGGATTATATTGTCACACCTGCTAATCCTGGTACCCCCTCTTTCATACATTATTAAAAAATCCAGCCTCTGTCTTGGAGCGACCGGGTAGCAGCCTATGTAAACCTGGCACCCCAAGAACAAGTACTTGGGCTCAGGTCATGTACTTCCAAAAAACCTTGAGCGAGGTTTTTTAAGCGTACAAGCAAAATTTTTGCGTTAAATGTTCGCTAGGCTATTAAACAATGCGATGCGTTTTAGTGCGAGGTTCCACTTACCTTTTGAGGAAGTCAGTGCAAGTAGCAGGTTAGGTACCAGGTGTAGTAGCCCATGGCCTGTTCCATGTACTTTATAAGGTATTTAAAACATCCCAGAGAGGTAAATACACATGCAGTACACTCATTATTTACCTTAAAATATGTGTAGTTTTAATATAGGAAGAGAGGTGAGTAGTATTTATTTGTAGGAAGTCAGTGTAGGCAGCCGGTAGGTGTAGCCCGCCTGGCCTACACCTACTGGCTACCTACACTGTCGCCCAGAGCCATATTATTAACATCGACATACCTTGTTCACTGAATTTAATTATTTCTAACAATTACCTTTAGATGCCATAGATTCATACACGTTTTCTCTGATGGCTGAGCAGAGAAAACGTAATGTTGTCCCTCCACCCGGCTACCACACAGGTCCACAAGTGTTATTATCAGAGCACACATAAAATGTGCAATAAATGCCAGACAACAAGTTTACACTAACTTATATTAAGTTAGCAATAGAAATAGGCATTAAAAACACAATAAAAGGTAAGATACACACAGAATACACTTATTAGTTACCTTAAAATATTAATACAGTGGACCCCCGCATAGCGACTTTAATCCGTGCAAGAGGGCTGATTGTTATGCGAAATGTTCGGTATGCGAATGAATTTTCCCCATAAGAAATAATGGAAATCAAATTAATCCGTGCAAGACACCCAAAAGTATGAAAAAAAAAATTTTACCACATGAAATATACATTTTCCTACACACAAAGAGAAGGATACATGCACAATAGTAGAGTAGTACATGCACAATATATATTGTGCATGTACTACTCTACTAAATGAAGAATAAATGACACTTACCTTTATTGAAGATGCAGCAATGACTGATAGACACTGTTCCTGGGAGTGTTTTCCTCCTAGTACTGTAGGTCCTGTTTGGCATTTTCTTCCAGAACAGGCCTTATCACACTGTGTATGCCACTACATTCTTAAATCTCTCAAACCCAACCTTTGCTGGCTTTAAAATTCCCAAAGAGCACTATTCCGGGCTTTTTTCCCTTTTCACCGGGGGTTTTAGTCGACGGGTTTGGGGGTTTGGGCATCCGGGAGACAAATTAAGGCCCCCAAATGGAAAATTTTAACATCTTCGATGCCTGATTTTTTTGGGGGTTATCCTGGGTGGAAAAATCCCGGGGTTAATTGTTTCTTGGTATTTCAAAAACCCACCCAAAAAAAGGGGGCTACGCAGCAGCAGCACTGACGGTGGTACAGCAGCAACAACGATGCTACAGCACAACAGACGAGCACAGCAGCAGCAGACGATCTACGCAGCAACAACGATGCACGCGCACAGACGATGCAACCAGCAGCAGACATGCACGCAGCAGCAGAATTACAGCAAAAACAACAAAGCACGCAGCAGCGAATGCTACAGCAGCCAGCAGCTGACAGGGGAAACAACACGCATCAGCGACGGGGCACAGCAGTACAGTGCAGCAGCACTGACGGTGGTACAGCGCAATAAAACCACCAATAGTACGTGGTTGTTGGGGTTTTTATACAACCCGGGCCAGCTGGGAGACACCACTCCACTTTCATACTTACAATGATTTTTTTTCTTCATCTCTATGTAATTCTCCCCCTTTATGCGTAGGGTTGGCACTGAAGTTTTTTGGGGCCCATGGTCATTTATTTTCCCAAAAAAATACCAAAAAACGTAATATACGAAAAGTTCCATTGTATGCTTGGATTTCCGCGGGGGTGGCTGGGGGGGGAACTGTGAGGTGGTCAGGCCCCCACATTGGGCCGCTGCGAAGGGGGGTGAGCGGGTTTTGGGCAGTATGCGAGGCAAAATTTTTGCGAAAAAAACGGCGGTTTTGGGATTGTAGGGGCGATGCTGGGTATGCGGGGGGCCACTGTATTAATGGTGAGGGGAGTGGCAGGGTGGGGTTTTTTGAATAAAAACGAATGGGACACCATCATCCTCTAACTTGCACTTTAAAACAAAAGGGTTAACTCCTCTTTTTATCACACTAACCTTAGACTCTTGCAATGAGAGCCAACTGGGAACGAAAAGTAAACAGAGAGAAATGAGAAAAACAAGTTGAGACAATTAAGAATAAACTGAACAGGGATGGGGGGATCACTTGGTCAAGCGAAATAAATGCGTATTAATTGTGTCACTTTTAGTTTATTCATGACGTTTTTTAAGTTTTTTAAAAAATTTCCTAAAAATTTTTTTTATTTTAATAATAATTTCCTCCAATACAAATACTCTTACATTTTGTACAAGTTGACAAATTATTCCCCCAAAAAACAAACAGCAACACACCATTTTTAGAGTGAATAAAAATATTATTTTTATTATTTTTATTATTATTATTATTATTATTATTATTATAAAAAGCACTAAACCCACAAAGGTCATGAACGCTATATATAGAGTAAGGCATATGAAAAAGAATTTTTTTTTACAGTTATCCCCCAGTTTGACTAGAGAAAACGTAATTCTTTCCAACACTACCCTACACAGCTGCTTGGAAAACAATATCATATTTACGTCAATTTTTATTCTGTGAGTGTATGTATCATGTTTTTTATGCAAATGTAAGGGGTTTCATATATAATTTTAAGGAAAATATCATAGATGGATTAATGAAATGCCTATATTAAGTTAAAATAAGACATTTAGTGTGCCCAAGAGTGATTATTATTACGTAGTATTGGCGTCATGAGTAGAGAGAGACATGGTGATTTTAATGTGTACCTGCACACCAGCACAGTGTGTAAGTATATTTAGGTACAGGTACACATAAGTATAATTATCAGAGTACATATAAAATACGCAGTAACTTTAAAACACTTGAAATTTTGGAAAGTTTCCTGACATAACAGATGCAGTCGCGGAGAATGTAAACAAACCGGGTGGGGCACGCCGTATTTGAAAGACCACTTGCCATATAGCAAATTTTAGTCATAATTTGACATTGCCGTGTTAGCGGAATGCCGTAAGGGGAAACGCCGTAAAGCGGGGCCTTACTGTTATAATAATAATGCATAATATGTGCGTAATAATAATTCAGATTGCTTCTGCTAGTTGGCACATCTGGTAAGCAGTAAACATGTTTACATCCCTGTGGGGGGCAGTTCTCTCGTGCTTGTTTGCTTTTTTTACAGTCATTTGGCCAAATTTTTTTTTTTCAAACCATGGGTCCTAGGATCTACTGCAGTTAGCCTCAAAAAAAAACTCCTTTTCTTTTACCAAGAACATGGGAAGATACTATGGTAAAATTTGGACGAAAGGCTGACGCTTCTGCTGCGCTGCCCCCTGCCCCCATACTATGACCTTTTTTATTCATTCTAAGTTTTATGGTTTCTGTGCTAATTATATTGTTTTTATGACATTTAGATGAATTGTGATAGAAAAATAAACCGAACAGTTGATAAAGCATCAATTCAAGTAGGGTGACCCCCGGGTTTATATATTTTTTCTTTCCCAGAATAGTTCAGGTGCCAGTACGCCCGAATTTGTTCCATAAAGCATGGCCCCAAAAACTGGGGGGTAAATTACCCCCTGGGGGAAATTTTTAACCATTTTTTGGGGGGTAATGGAGGGGTGACAAAAAAAAAGTTATAAAATTCTGAAAATCGGGAAAAACAAGCGGTACCCGGTAGGGGTTTTTATTGAAAAATTTGTCTTAGTATATAAATTTGTAAAGAAACCCTATTTAAGTAATAATAAATTTAAAACCAAAAAAAAAATAAACATCAAAAACAATTACAGTTTTAGAAAAAAAGAAATATATAGCTAAGTGGGGAAACCCAAAAAAATTTTTTAAAAAGTAGGTTTTCGGGAAAAAAAGTCACTCAGTACCCAATGACCCTGCCCGTACGGTCACTACTTTCTGGGGTTTTGCCTCATTTCCACTGCAGTTTATTTTACATCAGCCGAGGTGGAATAACGGGGTTTTATGTGTACTGCCCTGTGCAGTTAATTTAGTATTTACCCCTTTTACGGGAAATTTTTGTAGCTATTTTAAATTTTTATAAATTTAAAAGGGTGGGTTCTTACGTTTTAAATGGTTTTGCTAGGTTCGAGTATGCGGGGCGTATATTCCTGTGTCCGCGCTACACGGTGCTCTTGTGCTGAAAAGCATGAAACTTGCAGCCGACAATTTTGAAGTATGGTGTGGCTTTGCACAGTGAGACTCGGTTTGGCGTTGAAAAGGATGATCCCCCATTTTCCCCACCCGCCCATTTTGTTGGGGAAAAATATCATGATATGGATCATTTCTACAACCATCAACAAAGAAATGAGGACCATTTGAAAGGGGTTGAAACAACACATCACTACTTTTCCCGAGAGGGGCCAAAAAACACCACTCTTCATGGATCATCATCCCTTCTCTGAAACCCGATATGCCATTCATGGTGATTTCCCTGCAAGGAGGATGGATCCAATGCAGCCAATGAAGCCTGAAAATCGAATTCCAAAAAACCAAAAAGCAGATTCCTTTTTGGTTCAACAAATATTTCCCCCTCTTCCAAAGAAGCCGGGTTTGGTAAAACTCAAAAGACTTAGAAAGGGCTTCCAAAAATTCTTTAAACAAAAAAGGCTACCCGAATGGGAAAACACATGGCCTTTCAACCCAAGGCCAAAAAATCCTAAAAAACTCAAGATCCAAATAATATTCCCCCTATGTTCGGGGCATCTTTGGATTTTGTCAAGAGATCACAATTTCAAAACAAAAAATAAAAGAAAAACCAAGTTTTTAATTAAGCCAAATTTTTTCAAAAAACAACATTTGTGAAAGGGGTAACTCTTTTTGGGCATTTAAAAAGGGTTTAAAACGAAAAAATTTTGGGAACCACTGCCATAAGGAATATTGTGAAGTAGACTAGTCCATTTCAGACCCCCAAACATACACGTACAAACGCACTTACATAAATACACTTACATAATTGGTCGCACTGGGAGGTGATCATTAAGTGGGGGTCCACTGTATTTTTTCTCGTCTCTCCAGAGTGCCGGAATGAATTAATGGTTTTTCAATTAATTTAAATGGGGAAAATTAATTTGATATACGAGTAAATTGAGTTACGAGCTAGCTCCTGGAACGGATTAAACTTGTAAGTCAAGGTTCCACTGTATTTGCAGTGCCAAAACAAAAGCATTCACATTGCTAAACTCACAAACTAGTACGTATTTAGTCTTCTTCTTCTTTCAACGTACCAGCCGTATCCCACTGAGGTGGGGTGGCCCAAAAGAAAAAACTCCTTTTAAATTTAGTAATATATACAGGAGAAGGGGTTACTAGCCCCTTGCTCCTGGCATTTTAGTCGCCTCTTACGACACGCATGGCTTACAGAGGAAGAATTCTGTTCCACTTCCCCATGGAGATAAGAGGAAATAAACAAGAACAAGAATTAGAAAGAAAATAGAAGAAAACCCAGAGGGGTGTGTATATATATGCTTGTACATGTATGTGTAGTGTGACCTAAGTGTAAGTAGAAGTAGCAAGACTTACCTGTAATCTTGCATATTTATGAGACAGACAAAAGACACCAGCAATCCTACCATCATGTAAAACAATTACAGGCTTTCGATTTTACACTCACTTGGCAGGACGGTAGTACCTCCCTGGGCGGTTGCTGTCTACCAACCTACTACCTACACGTATTTAGTCACTTAGCCATAATACCAACTTACCTCATAATTTGTAATATGTATTTTAAATTTAAGAATTAATCTAAGTCTGCCCGAAATGCCTAGCCATGCTAGGTGTTCTAGTGGCACCCTCTGTGATTAGTATTTTACTACATGTAAACCACACAATAACCAAATTATGTAAACTAAGCATTGTAACCCTTATAGAGGGAAGGTGGGGTAGGGGTTGTCCTAGGAAAGGTTGGAGGGAGGGGGTAAAGGAGGTTTTGTGTGAGAGGAGCTAGATAATTTTCTTATAAAGTGTATTGCATTGTATTGTTTTGTAATTTCATAAGCTAGTACCACTCAGCCTTCTTCAACTAGTCAATTACATTTTTTTAATTTTTAATGAATAATCTTGCAATTTGTGTCTTAGTTTTTTTTTTTTATCGTCCTGTTAACCCCTTAACTGTGGCATACTCAGAAATTAGAATTCTTGTGTGTGGGGCAAGATTTTGAAAAATTAGTAGAAATTCTACCCCACTCCTTGCAGATTGAAAGAGTGCATTTTTATGAATCGTTTAAGACTAAACTTAATGGACTCTGGTAAAAACTTATGATTTTATAGTTGCTTGAAGTTGGCTAAAAAAATTATCACTCATCAGCATCAATGGCATAAATGCACCAGTGATATTTATGTTTTACATTTATTGATGCAAATTATGATTCTTTTTCAGCTTTTTATTGTTTTTAATGTTTAACACTGTGCACACTACTTTCTTAACCCTTACTAATAAAATAGCTAGGAATTTGGTTGAATGGAACAATGGAATTGGCTTCAAATAGGACTTAAAGTGAGCTAAATCATTGATGCATAAATTGCACTCATACTGCTAACTTTGTGTCTGCATAATTCCATAAGTTTTACATCAGATTTCATACTTTTGGTGTCATTACCTTCGGAAAATATTCACTTCTATTTCAGAAGAAAGAAAGAATTTTTTTTTTTTTGAAGTGGACACTGAAAACAATATTTACCCTTTCAGGGTCCAAGGCCAAAATCTGAAGTGGTGCCCCAGTGTCCAAGAATTTTCAAAAAAAAAAAAATTTTTTATTTTTCTTATGAAATGGTAGAGAATCTTTTTGTGAAGGTAATAAAACAAAAAGTAAGAAATTTGATGGAAAATTGACGAAATTATGCTCTCGTGAATTTTGATGTGTCAGCGATATTTACGAATCGGCGATTTTGCCGACTTTGACTCCCATTTTAGGCCAATTACATTATTCCAGTCGACCAAATTCTTAGCTATTTCACTAGTATTACTTCTATTCTATCGATTGAGCACAAGAAATCGCCAAGTCAACCATTTCAACTACAAAATAAAGTGACCGGAAATTGGTAATTTGGCCAATTTAACACAAAGTTCAAAATATTCCAATTTCAAAATAGGGTCCAGAATAAACAATGTAGGTATTCCTGGCACTAAACTAACATTTCCTCTGTTCATTAGTTATATTTTGAGGCTTTACAATAAATTCCATTTTAATTTTTATTCACATAATGAATTTTTATTCACACCAAAAAATAGAAGATTTACTGTTATGCAATATTGTAATAATTGTATAAATATCATCACCACATTTGTGAATGTATATTAGACCCACCAGCTGGCGTGTATAAGACGTGTGAGGTCGTTTGTTTACTCTTGAACATCGGCAAAAATTTAACATTTCCGCCACTTTGAGCTCAGTTTCAAGCCATTTCCAGTGCTAACACCAATCAAATTTATCTCTATTTCTGTGATATGTCCTCCATTCTATCAAATGAGACCAAGAAATCACAAATACAACTATAAAAAACATACAAAAAACACTGCAAAGTCGCTGATTTAATCGAAAATCACGGTCTCAGTTTTTTTCTCTCATTATACACAGTGTGCTGCAGGATTTGTTTTATGTGGTGCACACATACCACATAGATGTATTCTCTCATATCTAGGCCCAAATTTACCACTCACAGTTTATCAGAGTGAGCTGAGCTCATGACGTAGATCTACGGTTTGGACCCTGAACGTAAAGCCGTAGATCTACGGGACGGACCCTGAAAGGGTTAATTTCAGGGATCTTGACGGTGAAAGGGTAAAGATACAGTGGACCCCCGGTTAATGATATTTTTTCACTCCAGAAGTATGTTCAGGTGCCAGTACTGACCGAATTTGTTCCCATAAGGAATATTGTGAAGTAGATTAGTCCATTTCAGACCCCCAAACATACACGTACAAACACACTTACATAAATACACTTACATAATTGGTCGCATTCAGAGGTGATCGTTATGCGGGGTCCACTGTATTAACCCTTTCAGGTCCGTCCCGTAGATCTACGGCTTTATGTTCAGGGTCCAAACCATAGATCTACGCCAAAATTCTAGCGCCGTCAAATTTAGCACGAGAAGGCTGGTAGGCCTACATCTAAGAGAATGGGTCTGGGTGGTCAGTGTGCACACCATAGAAAAAATCTGGACACCCACATGGCATTGTGGGAACGCCGGCAAAGTAGCTTTGTTCATTGTGCCTGGCAGCAAGGAAGCTCTCACTCCCCACTCACTCTCCGGGCGAATTCTGACTCTCCTCTTCACAACTTACAGTTCTAAGACTGATGGAAGTGGAGCTGAGGACGAATTCTATGGTTTTGAACCATATGGTACCATTGTGCCATAAGGTACAATGGTACCATATGGTACAATGGTGCCATGTCATACAATGGTATCATATGGTACAATGGTACCATATGGTACAATGGTACCATACAGTACATTGTACCATATAGTACATTGTGCCATATAGTACATTGTACCATATAGTACATTGTACCATATGGTACAGGGTACAGGGACCCTAATGGAAATGAATCTGTCTGACTTTTTTGGGTTATCCTAGATTCTCCAAACATATGCTGCTAAGTATGATATTCTTTATTTATTTATTTATTTATTTATTTAGAAATTTTAGCATACATACAGAGGTACAAAAAAAATACAGGTAAGAGCAGCATGCCAAAGCCACTTACATGCATAGCATTATGGGCTGGCTTAAAATTAACTTAAGATTAACTAAGCAATGATGAAATCAGTGATAAGACATTATTGTAAACAGATAACTATAAAGCACAAATGAGTATTACAAAGACAGGTCATATGGTTGCATGCATTGCTGTTCATTCAGTAAAATGGAGTATTCTGTTAGGTAGTGTATTTAAAAAAATAACAAAGTTAGATTGGGTCCTAGGTTTAACATTTATGTGATATAATTGTGAGTAACAATTTTGGATATACAATTTATAGGTTCATTATTCAGTATTTATTGGTTTTGAGTGAGTAAGTGAAAACTTTGAAGACGAGAATTTATAAACAGTAGTGTTTCTTTTATATTTACAGGTAATGAATTCCAGATTTTAAAGGCCTTTTATGTGCATTGAGTTTTTGCATAGCGTGAGATGGACACGAGGAACATCAAAGATTTATCTGTGCCTTGTGTTATGGTCATGTGTTCTGTTGAGGTTGGCAAGGAGATGTTTGAGGGAGGTTAATATTCAGAGTTAAGTGTTCTATGTATGTAATAGGTGCAAAATAAGTATGGATGTTTTGTATGGTGAGTAGGTTGAGTGTTTGAATATGGTGAGTGTGTGCCTGTAGTGAAATTTTGTTATCATTCTAACTGCAGCCTTTTGTTGGGTAATTAGTGGTCTGAGATGGTTAATTGTTGTTGAGCCCATGCACAAATTCCATAGGTGAGATAGGGTAAATAAAAGAGTGATAAAGGGCCAGGAGGGCTGACTGTGGAACATAGTACCGTATCTTCGATAGTATGCCTACAGTCTTGAAATTTTCTTAGAAATTTGTTGTATATGTGTATGAAATTTGAGTCTATTATCGAGGTGGATTCCTAAGAATTTTCCTTTGTTAGCTTTGTGATAGGTGATCCGTTTATCGTTATGTTAAGAGGTACATCTGTAGCTCTGTTACCAACTGAATGAAGTAGGTTTTGTCAATGTTTAGTGTAAGTTTGTTAGTCCTCATCCAGGTAGATATTTTCTGTAATTCGGTGTTTACAGTATTGGCTAGCGTGACTGGGCTTGGTGAGAGAAGACGTATGTAGTGTCATCTGCAAAAAGTGTGGGTTTGAGTAATTGCGAAGCATTTGGTAGGTCATTTATGTATAGGAGAAAGAGAAGAGGGCCAAGATCACTTCCTGTGGGACTCCAACTGTAATTGGTTGTGCGGAAGAGCTTGCCCCATTTGCGTACACATATTGGCTTCTGTTGCTGAGGTAAGACTTGAGGTAGTTGAGGGAGTGCCCTCTAATACCATAGTGTGACAATTTACGTGGAGCAAGTCATGGTCAACTGTATCAAAAAGCTTTCATAAGTCAATGAAGATCCCACAGTGGGACTTCTTTTTTCTATTACAGTGTATATGTTCTAGCATGTGTATAATAGCGTCATTAGTATTTTTATTAGGCCTGAATCCAAATTGGCAGGGTTGAGGTATGTTTTGGTGAGATGAGGTAGGAGTAGATTCGTTTATGAATTACATTTTCGAAGATTTTGAGAGAGGTGTAAATTGGATATTGGCCTTAGTTTTCAACTCTGTTTGGTCTCCTCCTTTATGGATCGGGTGACCCTTGCAATTTTGAGAACTGTAGGGAAGGTGTGAGGATTCAATGGATTTGTTTAAAGAGTGTGCAATGATGGTGATAGTACTTGTGACGCTTTTTTGTATATAAAGGGTGGTAAGGTATTTAATCTCCTGCCTTGTTTTCAGTGCGTTGATAATAGGGAGACTTCGTATGGGTTAGTCGGGCTAGGAACAGTTGTGTTCGGGTAGTTGCCAGTGAGGTAGTCATTTGGTGGGGTATCTGAGCTTGGATTTTATTGGCAAGGTTTTGACCTATAGTGGAGAAGAAATCATTGAGTCTGTTTGCTGTTTCTGTTGGAGTTGGGGTTCATCTGATTTTGGCTAATTTATTCGCTATGTCGTGATATCTTTTTTGTTCCCAGAATTCTGATAGGGTCTTCCAGGTCTTTTTTTATATCACCTCGTAAGTTGGATAATCTGTTCTCATATACAATTTTTTTGCCCTTCTTTATCAGCTGTTAGGATCGACGAGTAACGTTTTTGTTTGGTCTCTGGTTATGTGACCCATTCTGTACTGTTTTTCATATCGGTGTTTTGCATTTATGGATTGAGAATGCTGGGTGTTAGCCAGGTGACTGTTCAGTCTCTTAGCTGTCATCTGTTTGTTTTTTTTAGGGCAGTGCTTGTTATAAAGGTATTGGGTCTTTTTTAGAAAATTATTAAAACATTCGTCAATATCTGTATAGATTTCTAGCTCAGTGTGCCAGTCAATGTTTGTTACTGCTGTTGTGAAGTTATTAATGGCTGCCTCATTGTGAAGTCTGAAGGTGACTTTAGTAGTGTCTTGGGGTATTTTACCAAGAGTTGTTATGAGGAAAGTAGGGTAGTGGTCTGTGGTATTATCTGTAATTATGCCTGATTTTAAAGGGGATATGGTGTTGGTCCAGATGTGGTCAAGTAGGGAAACACTAGTCTCTGTAACTCTTGTAGGTTTTGTTACTTTATTTGTGTATAACTAAATAAACTTACTTATGATGCCACATGCACTTGAGTAAGTTTATTCAGGTGTACAGAAATACAATTACATAGATTATCATGCATAGCAGCATATGTATAAAATCCTAGGATAACCCAAAAAAGTCAGGGTGACTTATTTCTGTAGTTATCCCTGTATCTGTACCATATGGTGTCCTGTACTGTATGGTACCCTGTACTGTATGGTACCCTGTACCATATGGTACCCTGTACCATATGGTACCCTGTACCATATGGTACCCTGTACCATATGGTGCCCTGCACCATATATTATCCTGTACTGCATGGTACCCTTTACCACATAGTACAATGTACCATATGGTACCCTGTAACATATGATACCATGTACCATATGGTCAATAGGTGTTAGTGGCATGAGACACCAGCCAAGACTGAGTGAATGGCGACGCAAGACTCTGCACAGTTTCCGCGACAAAGTGCTTTGTCATCCACCTCAAGGAACACGTAAAGTTCCGGTACACTTGTAAATATATAATAGAACATTACTAATATACATTTTTGCATATTTTTGTTGTAAACAACTATTGTAAACAAAATAATAATGAAAATATTACTGTTTGTGTTGAATACAACAGTACCATATGGTACAATGAACCATATGGTATCATTGTACTGTATGGTACAATGTACCATATGGTACCATTGCATCATATGGTACCATATGGTACCATTACACCATGTTGTACCATAAGGTACCATTGCACCATATGGTACCATTGTATCATATGGTACCATTGTACCAAATGGTGCCATTCTACCATATGGTACCATTGTATCATATGGTACCATTGTATCATGTGCCATTTTGCCATATTGTACCATATGGTACCATTGTATCATATGATGCCAGTGTGCCATATGGTACCATTGCACCCTATGGTACCATTGCACCCTTTGGCACCATTGTACCATATGGTACCATTGTATCATGTGCCATTGTACCATATTGTACCATATGGTACCATTGTATCATATGGTGCCATTGTACCATATGGTACCATTGCACCATATGGTACCATTGCACCCTATGGCACCATTGTACCATATGATACTATATGGTACCGTTGTATTCAACACAATAACCGCACTAATATTTTCATCATTTTGTTTACAATAAACTTGTAAACAAGTTTTGTAAGCAATATAATGATAAACAAATTAGTGCAGTTATTGTGTTCAATACAATGAGTGTACACTAATACAATATACATTATACTGGTCTCACAGGCCACAAATGTTATTAGAAAACGAAAAAAATTAGAAAAAAAAGAAAAAAGTATAAAAAACATAAAATAAAAAAAATGGGATTTTGCGGAAGTCACTGATGTTGCCGCCACCCGGTCATTTTGGGTCAACTTCCCACCGCTGTATCTCGGTAAGTACTGATCAGAAAAAACTTTTTTTTGTCTTATTACCTTCACAAAAATATACTCTTTAATTCTGTAAGAAAAAATAATTTTTTTTTTTTTTTTTCAAAATTTCTTGGACGCTGGAGCACCACTTCAGATTTTGGACTTGAACCCTGAAGGGGTTAAATGTGTTTCAAGGTGTTTTAGTACTTCAAACAAGGGGAAATGCATAGGCCAGTATTGCTCCACATAGAATGTATGATATAAATTAGAGTAAATTATAATTTATTTTCCAATTTTTTACTGCTTGAATCTTCTAGCATTATGTACACATAATAACTATGATTTTACAGTTGTTTCAAGGTATAATACTTTTCAAATCATGAAATATGTCACTTCGTTCAAATGTGTTGAGTTATCCTTGATTAATTGTTTGTGAAGGAGGGTTGGGGATACAGTTTGGAGAAGCATGCCTCTGGCAAGACAGTGATAAAAGTGTTTCCTCTTCTTTTTTGTCATATAGTGTTACTATTTATTCCTATTCACCCTATGTATTGTCAACAGGTATCTGTGGTAGCAGGTGGGTATCTCATAGGAAACAATCTGGCCAATGCCAATCTCACCTTAACTGTTGAATCACCTATTACTGAAGACATACACTTCCATCTCCACTTCAAAAATGAAAGAAGTGATGGCCACAGTGATGTTGGAATGATGGTAAGCTTATACTTATTTTGAGAATGAAGGATAATGCCTGTTCTTCTGTTCAATATATGCTTGTGATAGTTATTGCTTTTTAATAATGATTCTGATGCTTCCTTGGGCTTCTTTATCATTCATTATTTTATTCCTTCCATTCTTTCTTGTTAGGGTTTTACCAATACTGTGTTGAGTGACCTAAGGAAGAGAGAGAGTCCTTGTGACTAGAAGAAGACGAAGGAGGGAAGAAAGAGACTAAAGAAGAGAGCATTAGACTTTGTGACTAGAGGTAGGAAAGGCAGGAGGGTGACTTATGGATGAAGGAGAAACTTAGACTTTATGCATAGAGGGCAGAAAGGCAGGAGAGAGACCAAAAAAAAAAAAAAAACAAGAGATAGACCTTGTGACTAGAAAAAGGGAACTCAGGAGAGTAACCCATGGAAAAGAGAATTAGACCATGCAGGGAAAGGGAGAGAGAGAGACAGACAGACAGACAGAGGAGAGAGAGGGACAGAGAGAGAGATAGATAGATAGAGGATAGAGAGAGAAATAGAGGAGAGAGAGAGAGGGTGAGTGAGTGAGTGAGTGAGAAAGTATGGCACCAGGGACTCTTGGCAAAACTGCAAGCACTAGGAGTTGCTGGCTTTGCACTGTGCCTCCTCAGTGATTACCTTCAAGGTAGATCTCTAAGTATAGTTCTCAGTGGGACAGAGTCAACAAGACACTCAATTGGTGCAAGTGTTCCACAGGACAATGTGCTTGGGCCATTGTTATGGAATGTCTATTTCAGTGACCTTCTTCAACTTATCCCAGAATCCCATGCATATGCAGATGACTGTGCTCTGACATTTACTTATCCAAGAGAGGAAGTGCCAGCTGCTCTAAGTTACATTAGTCACCAGCTTACAGCTATATCAGCCTGGGGGAAATAATGGCAGGTCACATTTACTCCTGAGAAAACAAATGATGATGGTCTCCAAGCACCATGATATAAATGCTGAAATAGTGGTAAGAATGAATTGGAGAGTGTTGGTACCTAGAGTTGAAGTTGATATCCTTGGGGTGAAATTTGACATCAAACTCACTACGAAGATCCACGTTGTAAATCTTGCAAACAAAGTGGCCAGGAAGCTTACAGCACTTGGACATATCTCGCATCTGCTCAACAGTAGAAGTTGCAAGAGTTTGTATGAGGCACAAGTACACTCACCCCTTGAGTATGCTCTACTTTCTTTGATTGCTTGCTTCCAGTCTCATCTGCAGCTTCTTGACAGAATAGAGAACAGAGCAAGACATCTCATCTCTTTCTTGGACCCAGCCTGGATAGATCTGTCATTTCGGCAGAGCCTTCAACACCAGAGGGATGTAGGTGGCCTTACTGTTGTGTACAAGAGCAATATTGTCTAAGTACCACACTTGGCTCCACTCTGAGGACAGTAAGAAGTGAGCTTCTACTCAACAAGATGGGCAGCAAACAGTAATTATGCTCTGACTGTATCCTTCTCGAGAACATCACTTCATCTGAAGTAATTTATTCCTGTATAACATGTTTATTCAGCATTATGACACCAACGAAGTAAAGTCAGTTCAAATGAAATCGCTGGCTCATAGATGACTCCAACTTTATCTTGTTCCCTATTTGTATGTTGCATAACATAAAGATCTTTAAAATGAGCTGATGTAGGTAATAGCTCTTAGCTTTTGAATAAAGTTAGGAACTCTTAACCTATCCTTGTAAAACCCTGTGTAAAAGAAATGAGAGAAAGTGAGAGAGGGAAAGAGAATGAGAGGGAAGGGGAATGAAAGAGAGAGGGAAGGGGAATGAAAGAGAGAGGGAAAGGGAATGAAAGAGAGAGGGAAAGGGAATGGAAGAGAGAGGGAAAGAGCATGAGAGAGAGAGGGAAAGAGAAAGAGAGAGGGAAAGAGAATGAGAGAGAGAGGGAAAGAGAATAAGAGAGAGAAGGAAAGAGAATGAGAGAGAGAGGGAAGGAGATGAAAGAGAGGGAAAGAGAATGAGGGAGGGGGAAAGAGGATGAGGGAGAGAGAGAGAGGATAAGAGAAAGAGTGAGTGAGTGAGTTAAGAGGCACGTAAATTCCCCCATCTTCTGATAGCATGTTCATTTTCCAATATAATCTACCTTGTCCATAATTACTATCGCATTTGCTTTGTCTGTTTTGTAAGGTGAAGTCTAGGATCTTTCCGTAGTTCATGGTATAACTTAACAAATCTTTGAGGACAAACCATACCCCCGGCCGGGATTGAACCCGCGGTCATAGAGTCTCAAAACTCCAGCCCGTCGCGTTAGCCACTAGACCAGCTAGCCACAGTTGTGTAGTAGAGGTCTGAGCTCAGACCTCTACAACACAGTTGTCCTCAAAGATTTGTTAAGTTATACCATGAATTAAGGAATGATCCTAACCTTCACCTTATGAAACAGTTAGACAAAGCAAATGTGATAGTAATTATGGACAAGGTAGATTATAGTGGGATAATGAACATGTTATTAGAAGATGGGGGAACTTATATGTCCCTTAAGCCTTGTGACTGGAGGAAGGGGAGGCAAGAGTAAAAAGGGATGGAATGAAAGCATTGTGAGATGACTAGGAGGGCAGGGAGAAGGGGCTGCACTGCATTGTGAGGTAACTAGGAGGACAGGAAGAAGGGGCAGCATTACACCATTGACTACAGACCTGAAGACAATTTGGATGTAGGGTAGGACTGTAGGACCACTGCAAGTGATAATTTATTTATTTATTTATTTATTTATTTATTAATTTGAACATGATACAGAGAAGTACAAGGAATACAATTTTTAAAGTGCAGCATGTCAAAGCCCCTTGTATGCAGAGCATTATGGGCAGGCTTAAAATTAACTTAAGATTAACTAAGCAATGATATATTCAGTGGTACAAAAATTATTGTAAAACAGATAACAATTTAGTACAAATGAGTATTACAAAGACAGGTCTAATGGTCATTTACTGTGTTGCTGTGTAATCAGTAGAATGGAGTATTCTGTTAGGTAATGAAGTTAAATAGTAACAAAGTTTGATTGGGTCACAGGTTGACATTTATGAGTTACAATTATTCAGTATTTATTTAGTTGTGGGTGAGTAAGTGATTTTTGAGAAGAGACTTGAATTTATAAACAGACGGTGTTTCTTTTATATTCACAGGTAATGAATTCCAGATTTTAGAGCGTTTTATGTGCATTGAGTTTTTGCATAGCGTGCGATGGACACGAGGAACATCAAAGAGTGATCTGTGCCTTGTGTTATGGTCATATGTTCTGTTGAGGTTGGTAAGGAGATGTTTGAGGGGAGGGTTTATGTCAGAGTTAAGTGTTCTATGTATGTAGTAGGTGCAGTAATAAGTATGGATGTTTTGTATTGTGAGTAGGTTTAGAGTTTTGAATATTGGTGGAGTGTGCTGTCTGTAGTGGGAATTTTTTATCATTCTGACTGCAGCCTTTTGTTGGGTGATTAGTGGTCTGAGATGGTTTATTGTTGTTGAGCCCCATGCACAAATTCCATAGGTGAGATAGGGGTAAATAAGTGAGTGATATAGGGCCAGGAGGGCTGACTGTGGAACATAGTACCGTATCTTCGATAGTATGCCTATGGTCTTGGAAATTTTTTTGGAAATTGGTTGTATATGTGTTTGAAATTTGAGTCTATTATCAAGGTGGATTCCTAGGAATTTTCCCTCTGTGAGTTTTGTGATAGGTGATCCGTTTATCATTATGTTAAGAGACACATCTGCAGCTCTGTTACCAAACTGAATGTAGTAGGTTTTGTCAATGTTTATTAGTGGGATGGATTGTGAAGGAACTGCCTAGTATGGGCCAACAGGCCTGCTGCAGTGTTCCTCCTGTCTTATGTTCTTTTGTAAGGCAAACTGAAGAACTTATGGAAAAAATTGGGTTATGTTCCTGGCAGCCCCCTTATAAGCCAAACAACTTTTTTTTAAAATTCCAGATCTTACAAAAATAAAAGGAATATGTAATTGTAGTTCATTGTCATGATGTATTATTTTTTTTTACTACTTAAGACTACAAATGCAACAGAAATAATAGTATTTCTTAAAATCAGTCAATCAAGTCAGTAAGTCAGTCAGGGAGTTATTCAGTCAAGTCAATAAATCAGTCAAGTCAGTCAGTCAGTCAGTCAGTCAAATCAGTAAGTTATTCAGTCAAGTCAGTCAGTAAATCAGTCAGTCATCACACAAACTCATATTTACCTCATTCTTTTTGCATACAAAATGACGCTTCATTCCGGCTGCAGGCTATCTCTTGTCTAATATCTCTATTTTCTTCGTTAATTCTAAGGCTTAAACACTTAAATCTTTTCTTGCAACTTCCAGCAACACTTGTATGCCTACTGGGTGCCATGATTGCTTGGCAGATTTAACCCTTTGGCTGTCGCAACCCCAAATCCTGAAGTGTCTCCTGGTGAAAAATATTCGAAAAAAAAAAAGTATTTTTTTTTTTTATTAAAATGTTAAGATTAATTTTCTGATTGTTTTAAGCCCTCACCCCCCATCCCAAAGAAAAAAATTGCAATCAGTACTTACCGGGATATAGAGGAGTAAAGTTGGCAGAGAATTAGCTGTGTAAGGCAACAGCAGTGAATGCCACTCACCTGGTAAACTTTGGTTTACCTCCATTCAAAGGTTTCTTGGTTTTTTCACTATTTTATTTTTTTCACATAATTTATGTGGCCTGTGAGACCAAAGTAAGGTGCAATGTACGTATATACACTCATTGTATGTAACAGTAATCGCACAAACATTAGTACAGTGGAACCTCTACTTGCAAGCGTGTCCACGTGCGAGTTTTTCCAAATACAAGCAGTCGATGGGTCAATTTTTTGCTTCTATACGCGAGCAAAATTTCCACAAGCGAGCAGACCTCAAGGCAAGTTCCTTGACACTGGTGAGGGGCTCTTGCTCTTGATCTCGGGAATTGTATCTCATTTGTTTGTTGGACTATCTTATTGAAACTTGGGCAATGTATGATGGAAAGATGCTTCTTAATGTACACCAAAAATGAAAGAAATCTAAGCATAAATAATGAAGTTCACTTCTCAGCAATTAGCCACCCCTTAGTGGTAATTTTGAATGGTTTTTATGGTTGTATTCTCGTTTTTTTGGTCTCATTTGATAGAATGGAAGATAAATTACAGAAATAGATATGATTTTGATTGCTTTTATGACGAAAAGTACCTTGAAATAGAGCTCAACCTAGGAGAAATGGTCCATTGCTTGGCAGTTTCAGTGTAAACAAATGACGTCACAGTAAATCTTATATTTTTTGTGTGAATAAAAATTACAAATTATTTATATAATAATAATAAATAATAATAATAAATAATAATAATTAATAATAATAATAATAATGAAAGAAATCTAAGCATAAATAATGGAGCTCACTTCTCGGCAATTAGCCACCCCTTAGTGGTATTTTCGTATGGTTTTTATGGTTGTACAGTGGACCCCCGGTTAACGATATTTTTTCATTCCAGAAGTATGTTCAGGTGCCAGTACTGACCGAATTTGTTCCCATAAGGAATATTGTGAAGTAGATTAGTCCATTTCACACCCCCAAACATACACGTACAAACGCACTTACATAAATACACTTACATAATTGGTCGCATTGGGAGGTGATCGTTAAGCGGGGGTCCACTGTATTCTCATTTTTTTGGTCTCATTTGATAGAATGGAAGATATATTACAGAAATAGATATGATTTTGATTGCTTTCATGACGAAAAGCGCCTTGAAATTGAGCTCAACCTAGGAGAAATGGTCCATTGCTTGGCTGTTTCAGTGTAAATAAATGTGACGTTACTGTCTATTCCAATATGCAGTCGTGAATGGGTTGACATATTTATACAATTATTGCAATAAGGAATAACAGTAAATCTTATATTTTTGTGTGAATAAAAATTACAAATAATTTATATAATAATAAAATAATAATAATAATTTTTTTTTTTTTTTCAACAAGTCGGCCGTCTCCCACCGAGGCAGGGTGACCCAAAAAAGAAAGAAAATCCCCAAAAAGAAAATACTTTCATCATCATTCAAAACTTTCACCACACTCACACATTATCACTGTTTTTGCAGAGGTGCTCAGAATACAACAGTTTAGAAGCATATACGTATAAAGATACACAACATATCCCTCCAAACTGCCAATAATAATAATAATATGTATAATAATATGAATAATAACAATATGTATAGTAATAATAATAATAATAATAGTTTTTTTTTTTTTTTTTTTTCAACAAGTCTGCCGTTTCCCACCGAGGCAGGGTGACCCAAAAAAAAAAGAAAGAAAATCCCCAAAAAGAAAATACTTTCATCATCATTCAACACTCTCACCACACTCGCACATTATCACTGTTTTTGCAGAGGTGCTCAGAATACAACAGTCCAGAAGCATACACATATAAAGACACACAACATATCCCTCCAAACTGCCAATATCCCAAACCCCTCCTTTAAAGTGCAGGCATTGTACTTCCCATTTCCAGGACTCAAGTCCGACTATATGAAAATAACTGGTTTCCCTGAATCCCTTCACTAAATATTACCCTGCTCACACTCCAACAGATCGTCAGGTCCCAAGTACCATTCGTCTCCATTCACTCCTATCTAACACGCTCACGCACGCTTGCTGGAAGTCCAAGCCCCTTGCCCACAAAACCTCCTTTACGTAGAATAATAATACATATATAATAATAATGTACTACATATAATAATTATAATAATAGACGGCTTCAAAAGGCCGTCACTAGATGGCAGTGTTTACCACAACAAAAAGGGAGCGGTTGTGGCTGCCTCCACCTGTTACGTAATGACATATTTTATTCATTCTAGAGTATATATCATATTTCTATGTTATTTATATTGTCTGTTATGTCATATTAGATGAACTGTGATATATAAATAAGCCGTATAGATGATATCAGCGAAATTATTCATGAAGAATTTTGCCCGGTGTCCAGACAAACTCTCGTCCACCGCCGACACCGCCCATACTACTACATGAATGACATATTTTATTCATTCTAGAGTATATATCACGTTTCTATGTTATTTATATTGTTTATTATGTCATATTAGATGAAGTGAGATAGATAAATAAGCCGTAGAGTTGATATTAGTGAAATTATTGAAGTACAGAATTCCACTGGAACGGATTAATTGCATTTCAATTAATTTAAATGAGGGAAATTGATTCTGTAAACGAGCAAATCCAGTTGCGAGCAAGGTCATGGAATGGATTAAACTCGCAAGTAGAGGTTCCACTGTATCATTATATTGTTTACAAAACTTGTTTACACAAATGAACAATGTAAAAAAGTTTTTTATTACTATAGTTCTATAATATATATACAAATGTACAATAATTGGACACTTTCCTAGAACTGCTGCAGCTTGTGGAATTCTGTGAAACATGGGTGTATGTACAATGGTATTTTACACTCCTCATACATAAAACAAGTGTCCGTGTTTTTGTGGGTTTTTTTTTTTTGTATGTCCACGGACAAAACACCTCGTCTGAGCAGTGTTTTTCAAAGTATCAGCAGGCAGTTGTGTTAGGTAGTTTTTTTTTTTTTTTTTTTTTTTTTCAACAAGTCGGCCGTCTCCCACCGAGGCAGGGTGACCCAAAAAAGAAAGAAAATCCCCAAAAAGAAAATACTTTCATCATCATTCAACACTTTCACCACACTCGCACATTATCACTGTTTTTGCAGAGGTGCTCAGAATACAACAGTCTAGAAGCATACACATATAAAGATACACAACATATCCCTCCAAACTGCCAATATCCCAAACCCCTCCTTTAAAGTGCAGGCATTGTACTTCCCATTTCCAGGACTCAAGTCCGACTATATGAAAATAACCGGTTTCCCTGAATCCCTTCACTAAATATTACCCTGCTCACACTCCAACAGATCGTCAGGTCCCAAGTACCATTCGTCTCCATTCACTCCTATCTAACACGCTCACGCACGCTTGCTGGAAGTCCAAGCCCCTTACCCACAAAACCTCCTTTACCCCCTCTCTCCAACCCTTTCGAGGACGACCCCTACCCCGCCTTCCTTCCCCTATAGATTTATATGCTTTCCATGTCATTCTACTTTGATCCATTCTCTCTAAATGACCAAACCACCTCAACAACCCCTCTTCTGCCCTCTGACTAATACTTTTATTAACTCCACACCTTCTCCTAATTTCCACACTCCGAATTTTCTGCATAATATTTACACCACACATTGCCCTTAAACAGGACATCTCCACTGCCTCCAACCGTCTCCTCGCTGCTGCATTTACCACCCAAGCTTCACACCCATATAAGAGTGTTGGTACTACTATACTTTCATACATTCCCTTCTTTGCCTCCATAGATAACGTTTTTTGACTCCACATATACCTCAACGCACCACTCACCTTTTTTCCCTCATCAGTTCTATGATTAACCTCATCCTTCATAAATCCATCCGCCGACACGTCAACTCCCAAGTACAGTGGACCCCGCTTAACGATCACCTCCAAATGCGACCAATTATGTAAGTGTATTTATGTAAGTGCGTTTGTACGTGTATGTTTGGGGGTCTGAAATGGACTAATCTACTTTACAATATTCCTTATGGGAAAAAATTCGGTCAGTACTGGCACCTGAACATACTACTGGAATGAAAAAAGTTCGTTAACCGGGGGTCCACTGTATCTGAAAACATTCACTTCTTCCATACTCCTCCTCCCCAATTTAATATCCAATTTTTCTTTATCTAGGTAGTTATCCTAGATAAATGGTCATGTGTCATCATTCCTACCTACCTACCTCTCTTTCTTTCTTCATTCTTTCTTTCTTCATTCATTTTTGCATTCTTTTTTTCTTTATTCCTTCTTTCTCCATTCTTTCCTCCCTTCCTCCTGGTTTCTGTAATATATATACACATATATAGTTACTGAACACTTATATAGAACTGCTATTATTATATTCTGGAAGCTTTTGTGTATGTGTAAGGGGGGGGGACTCCTAAATGTGCTGAGTCAGGGTCTGGCAGCTGTCAAAATGGCATATTACTTCCTGTCAACACCCATGGGGTCCCATGCCTTCCTGCCTACCTCTTTTGTAACTACCTATCATTCTTTCTTTCTTTCTTCCATTTTTTTTCTTTTTCTTTCTTTCTTTATCTTTCTCTTTTCTTCTTTCTCTTTTTCTTTCTTTCTCTTTCCTTCTTTCTCTTTCTATTTCTTTCTTTCTCTTTCTTTTTCTTTCTCTTTCCTTCTTTTTCTTTCTTTTTCTTTCTTTCTTCTGGTATCCTGGGCATTGCTTTCAGTCACAAACTCCTCAAAAACATGAAATTCCTCTTCACTGTCACTTTCTTCTGTGCTAGAGCGATCACTTGGGAAGAGAAGAGTCCCAGATTTGCTGGGGAGTCGCATGTTTCTTACTGCTGGGCATGCTGAACAAGGATTACTGAAATGGCATTCCCACAATGCACTACTGGCTCCCCAATTTTTTTTTTTTTATGTAGTGTGCACACTGACCATGGAGACCCATTCTTTCACATGTGGGCCTACCAGCTGTCTCCTGCTGCATTTGAAGCTGCTAGAATTTTGGCGTATTAATATGTCAGACACATTGGCTCGTAAGATGTATACATACAACTGAAACGATCAGAGGGTTAAGATATGGCAGTTAATATGTATGTAAACAAACACAGCAAGCTACTGGCGCAGGTTCGTCCAACACACGTATGAACCAAGCTGAAGGCTGGGAGGGTGGTGGGGGTGGCTGATGCTGGTGGGGGATGGTAGTAGTCCATCCCACCCCACGGGTGACCACATGCTCATAATGTTTTCCCTCCCACAACCATGTTAAATTAATTTTACAACGTGAAATTGCCGCAATTCTTCAGTCGTGCTATAACCAAAACGTGCAAGACAAAACCGTGTTAAACGACGGTCTACTGTACTTCATCATCTCCATCATCACATCTGTATGATGTGATTCTTTTTTGACTACATTTCACCCACACACTGGGTTTTTTCAAGTCACAAACAGATATGTTTGTGCCCGCTGTGTGGGCAAAGCGTAATCAATAAAGGATCCCATTATACTGCATTCGTGTCTTATTTTTCCATCTCCATGCAAGTGCCTCTCACCCATTGGAAGTTGAGAATTGGTCATTGATGATTTATCACAGCAAATCTCAGCTGTACCTAAACTTTTATTTTGTCCAAAATCCTGCAAACCATGATGAAATGTCAAAATATGCAATAAAATGTAGTTTTCTCACTTTTTTGGTATAAATGCTTTTTTTTTTTTTTTAACTGGCCACCACCAGTTTAGGGTGCCTCCCCCTCAAAAAAAATTATTCACCATCATTCATTTAATTGCTGTCTTGCCAGAAGTGCATTGACATCACAGATCAGATGGTGCTTTGTTACATTTATTTTTACAGAAAAAATGGAAAGTTTAAATAATAATAACAGTAACCATATTTCACTGAGTGGCTATGAAAGTAGCATGTCTTACAATTATCATATAATTATCTTAAAATAATCTTGCAATTAGTGGATGGCTGAGACAAGTTTAGTGCTTCACATAAAAAAAAAAAGAATAAATGATCTACTACTTTTTTATGGAAGTTTTTGTTGCTCTAAGGATGTCCCCTCATGAGAGGCCTTTTGATGAAAGGAATTGGATCTGTTTGCCCTTTCCTTGGATTGAATCTGATTGCATGCTACTCTGTTTCACAGATACTATACGACCCCATGGATATAATATTTCCTCTTAAATATGTATACAGTGGTCCCTCAATTATCGTCCATAATCCGTTCCCGGAAGTGGGACTATTATCGAAATAGATGATTTTCGAATCAATTTTCCCCATAAGAAATAATGTAAATACAATTAATCCGTTCCTGACACCCAGAAGTATTAAAACAAAAAAATTTTTACATGAAATATAGATGTAGTACATAAACAATACAATGGGACATGATGAATGAAACATTAACAGCATAACACTTACCGTTATTGGCGATTCTTCTTAGTGTATGGAAGACTGGAGGAGGAGAGACATTGAATTACTGTTTGGAAAGGGAATCCCCTTCCATCAACACCTCAGGTACCAAGTGCTTTTCTGGGGTTACTTCTCTTCTCTGTTTCTTAATGCCACCAGGACCAGCTTGAGAGTCACTGGAGTCCTGTCTCACAAAAAAACTGCCCAGAGAGCTCTGTTTCTGGCGTTTCTTTAAAACTTCCCGAAAATGGGCCAAGACTGTGTTACTGTACAAGTTGCCGATATGGCTTGCAACATCCTTCTCAGGGTGATGTTTCTCCATAAATCTTTCCATCCTACCCCACATTTCAAAAATCTCCTTAATTTCTGAAGAAGGCACCTTCTTCCATCTCTCTTCCTCCTTCTCTGCAGCAAGATTCTGAGCTGCGATCTGTTGCTCCTCCTGCTGAAGCTCTTGCAGCTCCTCAGTAGTTAGCTCTTCGTTATGGTCCTCCACCAACTCTTCCACATCCTCCAAACTCACATCCAACCCCATGGAACTCCCCAGTGCCACAATAGAGTTCACAACTGACATAGGCTCATCAGGGGCTGCCTCAAACCCTGCAAAATCCCTCTTGTGGACACAATCTGGCCACAATTTTCTCCAAGCAGAGTTCAAAGTCCTGGTAGTCACTCCTTCCCAAGCCTTACCTATAAGGCTTATGCAATGGAGAATACTGAAGTGTTCTTTCCAAAAATCTCGTAGGGTCAAGTGAGTGTCTGAGGTCACATTAAAGCACCTTTCAAATGTTGCTTTGGTGTAGTTTTTTAAACTTTGAAATGACCTGCTGGTCCATGGGCTGGAGGAGAGGAGTAGTATTCGGGAGCAAGAACTTTACTATGATGAACCCAAACTCCTTCAGAATTAGGTCATCCAAGTTTGGAGGATGAGCAGGTGCATTGTCCATTACTAGGAGGCACTTGAGATCCAATTTCTTTTCCAGGAGGTAATTCTTCACACTAGGGCCAAACACTTCATTGAACCACCCGACGAAAATGTCCCTCGTGACCCATGCCTTATTATTAGATTTCCAAAACACACAATTTACTCTCCATAACATTGTTTTTCTTGAACACTCTGGGATTTTCAGAATGGTACACTAGTAACGGCTTCACTTTGAAATCCCCACAAGCATTAGCACAGAACATGAGCATCAGCCTGTCTTTCATAGGCTTGTCTCCTGGCAGTGCCTTTTCTTCCTGAGTAATGTAGGTTCTCTTTGGCATTTTCTTCCAAAAGAGGCCTGTTTCATCACAATTGAACACTTGTTCAGGTTTCAATCCTTCAGCCTTTATGTACTCCTTGAATTCCTGCACATATTTTTCAGCCGCTTTTTGGTCCAAACTGGCTGCCTCACCATGCCTTATCACACTGTGTATACCAGTATGCGTCTTAAATCTCTCAAACCAGCCTTTGCTGCCTTAAATTCACTCACACCCCTAGTTCAGGCAATTCTTTACCAAATCGCAGCAACTGCCTAGCCTTTTCACAAATAACACGTCATAAACTAACCCTGCTAATTTTTTTCTCGTTTACCCACACCAAAATAACTTTTCAACACTTCGAGTACTGGATCCCATTTTGTCAGCATATTTACCCCCTTTGCAAAAACAGCTTCCTTGTTTTCCCTTTTTTCCTTGGCTATGAGGGAAAGATATGGTTGTAGGGGTTTGTTAACACCCGGGCCATTTCGCCCACACTATCCACTTTAAATTTTGTTCAATGAGTTTTTTTTAAAAATTCAATCGATTTCTCATTTTTTACCAAAGGTTTGGGCACTAGGAGCTTTCTTTGGACCATGGCCCCTTATTTAGCATTGAAGCATAAAAAATGGAATACAGGGGCCCCCCCCCGGTTTTTAACTTTTAATTTCCGGCAAGGGGGGTAATTTTTATGCGAAAAATCTTATGTGAATGAATTTTCCCCAAAGAAATAATGGAAATAAAATTAATCCGTGCAAGACACCCAAAAAGTATAAAAAAAAATTTTTTTTTTAACCACAGAAATTTAATTTTAAAACACAAACTGAAAAAGGCATGCACACTTACATGACATTCTTTTATTGAAGATCTGGTGATGATTGATGGGGGGGAGGGGGGGAGAGCATATCTCTTACTGTTTAAAAGGGGGAATCCCCCCTTTTGGACTTGAGGAGCAAGTCCTTTTCGGGGGTTACTTCCCTTCTCTTTTAATCCCACTGGGGCCAGCTTCAGGTCCTGACCTTTCCACAAGATATCTGTCCATAGTGGCCTGTACCCTCTTTCCTTTTATCATTTCCCAAAGTTTTTCACAACATTGTCAGGAAAAGGTGCCAACACGGCTTGCAATAGCTGGGGAGGGTGTTTTTCATCCATGAAGGTTTGCACTTCAAGCCACTTTGCACAATTCCTTTATCTTTGTAGTAGCAACTTCTTAAATTTTTTCCTCCCCTCCTCTGAACATTTCCCCAGGTCTCCCTCTTCTCTTAAATTTTTATCTATCACTCATCATGGTTTTTTTCTTCATTGCCCCTCCACCAACTCTTCCACACCCTCCCCACTAACCCCCAAACCCCCAAAGGGACTTTCCCAATGCCACAATGGTTTCCCCTCACGGGCATAATCCCCAGGGTTAGCCTCAAACCCTTCAAAACCCCTTTTTGTCCACATTCGGCCCAGTTTTTTCCAAGCAGAGTTAAAGGGTCCTCTTAGTCACTTCCTCCCAACCCTTTACCTAAAAGGGTTTTACACAATTGAGATATTAAAGTGATCTCTCCAAAATCCCCCTTTAGAGTCATTGGTTTCAGGTCATTACAAAGCATTTTTCAAACAGAGTTTTTTGTGACATTTTTCTGAAGTTGGAAATAACCTCTGGTCCCCTGGGCTGCAGGAGAGGAGTGGTATTAGGAGGCAAAAACTTCACCTTAATAAGCTCAGTCCCCCTAAAGCGCTCCTGCCCCACGTCTGTAGGATGACCAGGGGGATTGTCTAACACCAGGAGGCACTTTAAATTCTAATTTCTTTTTTAGTTAGGGAATCTTTTACATTTGGGGGAAATGATGGTGTAACCAGTTATAGAAAAATTTCCCTAGTACCCCCTTACTTTTGCCCTCCCAGCACACACAAATTATCCTTTAGGGCATTCTTTTTGCCTGAACGCCGGGAGTTTCAGAGTGATACACTATAAAAAAGGGTTCACTTTTCAAACACCAGTAGCATTGGCACACATGAGAAGAGAAGCCGTCTTTCAAGGCTTATGTCCCCGGGAGTGCCTTTTCCTCCTGAGTAAGTAGGCCGCTTTGCATTTTTCCCCCAGAAAAGGGCCCTTTTCCCCCACAAAAAAACACTTGTTAGTTAGTCCTTCAGTTTCTTTGTCCCTTTAATCCTCACAAAATTTTCAGCCGCTTTTGGTCCGAACGGGAGCCCACCATGCCTTATCACACTATGGATCCACTAAAAGCTCTTAAAATCTCTCAAACCAACCTTTGCTGGCCCCCAAATTCACCACATCATCACTAGTTTTCAGGCATTTTTTTAATTAAATCGTCATGCAACTTCCTACCTTTTTACATATGATCGCTTGAGAGACCATCTCCGCTAGCTTTTTTCATTTATCCACACCAATAAGGTCCTAACACTCCATCACTTTCGATCTTTTTTTCAAAACACGTTAAACCTTTGGGAAGAAAGCTTTCCCTTTATTTCTTTTTGGTGCCCACAATAGTACGATGGTTTTATTGGGTTCTTGAAACTTGACTAGGGGCGATACGCCTCCCTTTTTAACTTATCAATGACCTTTTTTTCATTTCAATGGGAATTCTTACCCTTATTTTTGTACGGTTGGCACTAGAAGCTTTCTGGGGCCCATGGTCACTTATTTTCCCAGAAACAGCACGAAAACACTGTAATAATACGAAATATTCCGAGTGTATGCTTGGATGTTACCGCGGAGGCTGGCTGGTAAACAATGGCATGGGCGGCACATGTGAGGCTGGCTGAGGGCGCACATTGGACGCGTCTCGGACGAAAATCGGTGAGCGTGTTTTTAATCAGTATGCGCGGCAAAAATTTTGCGATTAAAGTAAGCGGTATGCGAAATAATCGCTATGTGATGCCATCGTTATGCGGGGGTCCACTGTATTATGAAATATTTCGTATGAACACGTGAGGGGACTGTTGCTCACTGGTAAACAATGGCACACTAGCTGGGAAAGGGGGATGACACAGCTCAGAGCCGTGAGTACGCGTCCAGGACGAAAGACGATTAGCGAGTTAACGGACCATTTGCGAGCCAATGTTTAGACGAAATAACGGGACTATTTCCAAAATGGACGACTTTCAGGCCAGACGATTATTGAGGGACCACTGTATATGGTTATGACGCATCAAAGTGTAGTGGACACTTGATGATGAATTGAGGAACCCACACACAGAAACACTGTATAAAATGAGACCTTATATTTCAATCTTTGAGAGTTTTGGTGTATAGGAGAGTCTAAGTCTGGGTTTATATATGGACAAATCTAATGATTACATGGATCTTAGAGCTGGGAGTGTGGCCACTAAATTTTATCAGAGGAGTAGAGTAACTGGATGCCAGATAGTGTAACATGAGAACAAAGGTATTTGACTACTTTACTGCCTAGATAACTTTTATTGTCCCTTTTCCCTTCCTGCCAACATACATGTAATCCATAGACTTGCCCTTTTATAACCAAGATTCTTTCACTCTCCTGTACTGCTGAAACTCTCAGATGGAGATTGCAATGCATAGTCTCTTTCTGAACTGTGTTTTTTTCTCTATATAAGTTTCATCAGTTCATCTGTGATTATGTTTTATAACTACTGTACTATTTTTTCCTTACTACACACTTGTTTCAGCTTAAGGCCTATTCTGAAGCCAACTATTGGGATGCTCTTGATGTGAAGACAACAGGATCCTGGGATGGTACAACCATGAATGTTGAAGTAGAAGGAAGCTTGGCCAATATTACCCTTAACCTTGATGGTACAGGATCCTACTGGTTGGTGCAAGATGAACATCGGTTGACAGGCTCTGTTGAGCTGAGGATTCCTTCATCAATGTCTTGGAAGCATCTGAAGTCATCAATAAATGGCACATTTAGTGTATCTCACAGCCCTGGTAGACTTAAGGTTAGTTTCATTAACTTACCTGTTGTGTGTTTTATGGATGACAAAATGGATCTGTTGTGTGTTTTATGGATGACAAAATGGATCTGTTGTGTGTTTTATGGATGACAAAATGGCACTGTCTTATGAGTAGGTGACAAAGGCCTCAGACTAAAATGTTGGTCTAATGAAAGAAATCTGTGAATCACAAATGTTTTTGATAAGGCATACACAAGTGTATATAAAGTATCTTATAAATGCTTAAAAAAAAGTCCGGCCTAATATTTTTTTTTTTTTTTAACACAGCCATTTCCCACTGAGGCAGGGTGACCCAAAAAGAAAGAAAACCCGTAAAAGAAAGAAAAAAGCTTTCGTCATTCAACACTTTCACAATCATTCATACATAATCACTATTTTTGCAGAGGCACTCAGATACGACAGTTTAGATGTCAATTCAAACAGCCAATATTCCAAACCCCTCCTTTAACGTTAACCTTTGAGGGTCGACAGGCCCTCTCAGAGACTTGTTCTCAGGGTCGGCCAAATTTCAAAAAAAAAAAAAAAAAAAAATTTCTTATGAAAAAATAGTTTTTTTTTTTCTAAACATAATAGGATAAACAAAAAAATTTTACCATCAATACTTACGGAGATATGGAGGCGTAAAGTTTGCAGAAAATGAGCCCCGTATGGCAACAGCGGCGACTGCCGCTCACCGGTAAACTTTGGTTTATTTGTATTTGAAGGTTTGTTGTTTTTTCACTATTTTATTTTTTCATATAACTTATGTGGCCTGTGAGACCAAAGTAAGGTGCAATGTACATATATACACTCTTTGTATACAACACAATAAGCACACAAACATAATTATCAATATATTGTTTACAAAACTTGTTTACAAAAACAAACAATACAAAACATTGTTTATTACTATTGTTCTATAATATATATATATATACCAATATATAGTCACTGAACATATTCCTAGAAGTTCTGCAGCTTGTGGAACTCTTTGAAACATGGTGTCATACACAATGGTGTTTTATCTTTCTCCCTCATTCTATCTCTTTCAATCTGTCTCTCTCTTTCTATCTGTCTGTCTATCTCTGTCTCACAGGTACGGAAATATAAACACAAATGCAGTATAATGTGATTCTTTATTGACAACGTTTCACCCACACAGTGGGCTTTTTCAAGTCACACACGGATCTACCTGGGGTTGGAAGGTACGAGAGTATTTATAGTCATGTCAGAATGTTGAGGTCAGGTGGAGAATGCTGCATCTGATGATCTACCGGGTGGGGTTATAGAGTCTTGGGTAGCTTGGCAGGGGTATTGGACAAGTTGTAGACCTTCTGCAGTGTTCTATGTTCTTATGTGGGATAGCGATGAAGAAGTTTCTTGGCGAGTGGTTCAGCTATGTTATAGAAGCCATTGTTCTGGTTGAAATTGTTGGTTATAGAGATAAGCGATGATTCCAGGATTCTTCTGTATTGAGTGTTGTCTTCGTTGGCTATAAGTCTTGAGTTTCTGTAGTTAATTAAATGGTTGTGTGAATTGCAATGTTGTACACAGGCATGTATCGTCAGTCCTGCTTGCATATTGGTGTTCTGAAATGCGTGTTTGGAGGTCTCTTGATGTTTCGCCCACATATAATTTGTTGCAGTCATTACAAGGAATTATGTATACCCCTGCAGAGGGGTATACATCTGCAGGGGTATACATAATTCCTTGTAATGACTGCAACAAATTATATGTGGGCGAAACATCAAGAGACCTCCAAACACGCATTTCAGAACACCAATATGCAAGCAGGACTGACGATACATGCCTGTGTACAACATTGCAATTCACACAACCATTTAATTAACTACAGAAACTCAAGACTTATAGCCAACGAAGACAATACTCAATACAGAAGAATCCTGGAATCATCGCTTATCTCTATAACCAACAATTTCAACCAGAACAATGGCTTCTATAACATAGCTGAACCACTCGCCAAGAAACTTCTTCATCGCTATCCCACATAAGAACATAGAACACTGCAGAAGGTCTACAACTTGTCCAATACCCCTGCCAAGCTACCCAAGACTCTATAACCCCACCCGGTAGATCATCAGATGCAGCATTCTCCACCTGACCTCAACATTCTGACATGACTATAAATACTCTCGTACCTTCCAGCCCCAGGTAGATCCGTGTGTGACTTGAAAAAGCCCACTGTGTGGGTGAAACGTTGTCAATAAAGGATCACATTATACTGCATTTGTGTTTATATTTCCATTGTGTCGGTATTTTATACCATTTATTTCCATCGTCTCACAGGTACACATAAATACAAGTATACATAGTATAAATTACCTAGGATAACCCAAGAAATCCAGACAAAGTGCTATACTCTGCTTGAAGATGTGAGTAAAAGTGATGACGCAGTCTTGTGGCTCTCTGAGACAAAGAGCTAGACGGATAGACAGATAGACAGGGAGCTTGACAGACAGACAAATAGACAGACAGAAATGTTAGTGTACCAGCAAAAACAAAGGGAAGGCGATGTTCATCTAATCTTTTTTTATCAGCTCCACCCTCGTTTAAGCTCATCAAAAGTCATCTCTTATCAGATGTTATCTCCCCTTATCTTGTCACTGTCATGGGGTGGACTTTTTTTTTTCTTGATTCAAGGGAAAAATATTATTACATCATCATCTTCCTCTTCCTCCTCCTCTTCCTCATCCTTCTCCTCTTCCCCTACTCTTCCTCCTCTCCCCCCCTCCTCCTCCCCCCCCCCTCCCCCCTCCTCCCATCCTCCTCCCTCCTCCTCCTCTCCTCCTCCCTCCTCCCCTCCTCCCCCTCCTCCCCTCCTCCCCCTCCTCCCTCCTCCTCCTCCTCCCCTCCTCCCCCCTCCCTCCTCCTCCTCTTCCCCCTACTCTTCCTCTTCCTCCTCTTCCCCCTACTCTTCCTCTTCCTCCTCTTCCCCCTACTCTTCCTCTTCCTCCTCTTCCCCTACTCTTCCTCTTCCTCCTCTTCCCCCTACTCTTCCTCTTCCTCCTCTTCCCCTACGCTTCCTCTTCCTCCTCTTCCCCCTACTCTTCCTCTTCCTCTTCCTCCTCTTCTTCCTCCTACTATTCCTCTTCCTCCTCCTCTTACTCTTCTTCCTCTTCCTCCTACTCTTCTCTTCCTCTCTCCTCTTCTTCCTCTTCCTCCTCTCTTCCTCCTACTCTTCCTCCTCTTCCTCCTCCTCTTCTTCCTCTTCCTCATCTTCCCCCTACTCTTCTCCTACTCTTCCTCTTCCTCCTCTTCCTCCTCCTCCTCCTCCTCCTCTTCTTCCTCTTCCTCCTACTCTTCCTCTCTTCCTCCTCCTCTTCCTCCTCTTCCTCCTCCTCTTCCTCCTCCTCTTCCTCCTCCTCTTCTTCCTCTTCCTCATCTTCCCCCTACTCTTCCTCCTACTCTTCCTCATCCTCCCCCTCCTCCTCCTCCTCCCCCTTCTCCTCCTCCTCCATAGTGTAAATTACCAGGAGTCTGCAGCTGTCAAAATGACATATTGTCTCATTACTCACTCCCCCTCCCGCCTGTCAAAACAATGGGGTCGGATGCTGCTTCCCCTCTATTCTATCTAATTATCTTTCTCCCTCATTCTATCTCTTTCTATCTGTCTGTCTATCTCTGTCTCACAGGTACACATAAATACAAGTATACATAGTATAAATCCCTTCACAAAATATTACCTGGCTAACACTCCAACAGCTCATCAGGTCCCAGAAATCATTCGTTTCCATTCACTCCTATCTAACACGCTCATGCACGCTTGCTAGAAGTCTGAGCCCCTCACCCACAAAACCTCCTTTACCCCCTCCCTCCAATCTTTCCTGGGATGACCCCTACCCTGCTTCCTTCCACTACAGATTTATACACTCTTCAAGTCATTCAACTTTGTTCCATTCTCTCTAAATGACCAAACCACCTCAACAACCCCTCTTCAGACCCCTGACTAACACTTTTAGTAACTCCATGCCTCCTCCTAATTTCAACACTACAAATTTTCTACATAATATTTACACCACACATTGCCCTTAGACACATCTGCACTGCCTCCAGCCTTCTCCTTGCTGCAGCATTTACAACCCATGCTTCACACCCATATTAGAGTGTTGGTACCACTACACTCTCGTATATTCCCTTCCTTGCCTCCATGGATAAGGTTTTTCGTCACCACAGATACCTCAACGCACCACTCACCTTTTTTTCTTCATCATTTCTATGGTTAACTTCATCCTTCGTAAATCCATCTGCTCTCAAGTTAGCTCCCAAATATCTGAACACATTCACTTCTTCCATACTCCCTCCCTCTTTATCTGAACCGTTTGATACCCTCATCACCTTACTCTTATCTATGTTCACTTTCAACTTTCTTCCTTTACACACCCTCCCAAACTCGTCCACTAACTTTGGCAACTTTTCTTTAGGATCTCCCAAAAGCACAGTATCATCAGCAGAAATTAACTATGTCAGCTTCCATTTTGTATTTCATTCCCCATAATTTAACCCTTAAACTGTCCACACGTAGATATACATTCGTGTGCGGTGGGCTCCGAACGTAGATCAATGTTTTATTTTTGATTCCTTCATATTTGGTGCGATAGACCTGAGTCACCTAGACATGAAAGAATGGGTCTGTGCACTCAGTGTGCGCACTATGAAAAAATCGGGAACCACTTAGTACCTTGTGGGAGCACCAGATCAACTGAGCACCAGCTAGAGCAAATAGCGTGGCATACACTAGTGATTCACTGATGTCATGTCATATTAACACTCACATTTTTAAGAGGAAAGTAAAAACAGGTTAGAAAAATGCATGAGTGGGTGTGGGTGGGTGTGATTTGGACCTGACTAGCTTGTGCTACTGGGTCAGATGTCATGCTCCTTCATTCAGGGGAAGTGACCTGACTAGGTGGGTCATTGGTCTATGCCAGGGATTGACATGGACCTGCTTTGCATGGACCAGTAGGCCTGCTGCAGTGTTCCTGCTTTCCTGTGCGCTTCTGTATTCGGCTGGCTGGCTTTGGCTATCTCTGTCTGTATCTGTCTATATCTCTGTCTATCTGTCTATATCACTGTCTATATGTATCTCTGTCTATATCTCTGTCTCTCATGTGTACTCATATGTACAGTTATTATACATAATGTAAATTACTTAGGATAACCCAAAAATTCCAGGCCAAGTGCTATACATTGTTTGTAGATATAAGACATTAATAAACATAATGCAAATAATAGCAGTGTTACTTACTCAGCAATCAGGGAGCGGCACATACACCACAAACCAACAGGTTTACTAGCCGCTCCCTGAGACAGACACCCAGGCAGACAGAAAGACAGATAAGCATAGCTAGACAGATAAATAAGCAGAGGTAGGCAGACAGACAGATAGATGTGCAGATAGGACAGACAGACAGACTGACAGAGGCATGTTTGTGTGCAAGAGTAAAAACATATAAAGGCAAGGTTCCCCTTCCAGCAGTGCACATTCATCAAATGTCACTTGTTATCTGACACTGTCATAACACCATTATTCAAGGAGTTCATATTATACTCCAGGCACACACAAAAGACAGAAAGACAGATGAGCTGAACTGGATAGACAGATAAGCAGAGCTAGGCAGACAGATAGATGTACAGATAGACAGACAGACAGGCAAACAGATAGTCAGGCAGACTGACAGACAGACATACAGAGACATTTGTGTGCAAGAGTATAAACATATAAAGGCAAGGTTCCCCCCTCCAGCAGGGCACATTCATCAAATGTCACTTGTTATCTGACACTGTCATAACACCATGCTTTAAACAACCTAATATATGTTTGTGGAAAAAAACAAAAACATGAAATCATATGAATGTAAAATTTTAAAACCAAATCTACTGGTGAGGTACATATGAAAGGATTGCAAACCTGAAAGACATTTCAGCATGCATGCCTCATGTCTCAGGCATTAGGTTATGTTATCTCTCTCCAGTGCTCCACAATAGGCAGGAGAGGATAGTCATTTCTATTGTGTGTGTATGCATAGCACATTTAGCAACTCGTTCAATCATGCATTAGATGCAAAGCTTTCATTCAATCTCCCATTCACTCATACAAATAGTTTACTGTCATGCAAAAAAAAAAATTATAAATTTGCTGGTGCATCTTTTCCCATGCACCTTCCTTTTCTTCAAAATCAAAAAATCAAAATCAAAATACAGTAGACAGCTACTCCCTTTAGTGCAAGTTATGCTTCAGAAAAATGGAGATACGTGTGAAAATGTGAGGGGTGGAGTGAACTGCTTATGGGTAAAATTGGGTTTTGTTCCATTGTACCCCGTAAAAAGCCAAAGAAGTTTGGTTTTGCATTCTTAAACCATCAATATTAACCCTTTGACTGTTTTCGACGTATAAATACGTCTTACGAGCCAATGTTTCTGACGTATATATACTCAATAATTCTAGCGGCTTCAAATCAAGTGGGAGAAAGCTGGTAGGCCCACATGTGAGAGAATGGGTCTGTGTGGTCAGTGTGCACCACATAAAAAAAATCCTGCAGCACACATTGCGTAATGAGAAAAAAAAAACTCTGATCGTTTTTTTGGAATAAAACGCCGACTTTGAGGTGTATTTTCGTATAGTATTTATCGTTGTATTCGCGTTTTCATGGTCTTAGGTGATAAAATGGGAAACATATTACAGAAATAGAGATGATTTTCATTACTTTTACGATGAAAACGACCTTGAAACTGAGCTCAAAGTAGCGGAAATGTTCGATTTTTACCAATGTTCAAGAGTAAATAAATCACACCACACGTCCAATACACGTCAACTGGGGAGTCTAATATTCTTTCACTAGTGCACTGATATTATATTTATACCATTTTTACAATAATGCAGTCGTCTGCATAACAGTAAATTTTGTATTTTTTTGTATGAATAAAAAATCAAAATAGAAAGCAATAATAATATAAGAGGGGCCTAGAGATGTGACTAATGAACAGAGCGTATGTTATTTTAGTGCCACGAATGTCTACCTTGTTTATTCTGGACCCTATTTTGAAATTGGCATCTTTTTTATTTTGCGTGAAATTGGCCAAATTGCCAATTTCTGACCACCATATTGGGTAGTCCAAATTAGTAAATGGGAGGTTTCTTGTAATCAGCTGATAGATAAAATGGAGTTCTAAAGAAGTAGCTATGAGTTTGGTCAACTGGAACAATGGAATTGGCTGAAAATTGGGCTCAAAGTCGGCGAAATCGCCGACACGCATATGTCGCCGAGACCGCTAACTTCGCGGGAGCATAATTCCACGAGTTTTCGACCAAATTTCGAACTTTTGGTGTCATTACCATCGGGAAAAGATTCTCTATCATTTCATAAGAAAAAATAATTTTTTTTTTTTCAAAAATTGAGCGACATAGAATGACAGTTTCAGAGAGGGGCCTGAAACAGTCAAAGGGTTAATAAAGTTTTTTAGAGTTTGCATTGTAGATGTTGTTTGTTGTTGACCTAAATGTGTGTGGAGAGGGTTCATGTTATCCTTCTGTTCCTACTTGGATGTAATGAAGTTTGGTCCCTCAAACATGTTTACAGTGTTTGACTCATATGGGTTATCCAATGTTAAATTTTCATAATGTATTTTTTATGTGTCCGCAACATATGTGTGCCATCAAGATCAATGTAAAAATATTGTATGCATGTCCAAAACCTAAATGGAAAACTTTCTTATGAAATAAATGTACTTAAGTACATTTCACACAAAGTAGATGCCAATGGCTTTTACCCATGAAGTGAAAAATGATTGGAGTGATTTTGGCAGTTACAGTGGAGAGGAATATATGTACAAGGAGAAGAGTGCTGATTTATGAGATAGTGACTTTGGTGTGCCCAGACTGGGAAGAAACATGGCTTGTAAACAAGGTCTGCCCAGTTTTTGAAGCATCTGTGGCTGAGTAGTCTAGAACATCACGTGGAGAACCTTGCCAGCCTCCCCTGACATGATTTCGAATCCTGCTGACTGTTATTTTTCTCCACATATACCCATTTCTTTCTGTGTGGTGCCTCACCTTGAGAAAACCCTATGTACACATTATTATTTTGTTAATATAGTATATAGCATTGCACCTAGTTATGTTTATTATTATTTTTTTTTTCTCAACACGTTGGTCATCTCTCACCAAGGCAGGGTGACCCAAAAAGAAAGAAAATCCCCAAAAAGAAAATTTTTCATCATCATTCAACACTTTTACCTCACTCATACATGATCACTGTCTTTACAGAGGCACTCAGATACAACAGTTTAAAAGTCAACCTACAAACTGTCAATATCCCAAACCCCTCCGTTAAAGTGCAGGCATTGTACTTCCCATTTAAAGAACTCAAGTCTGGCTATTGTTTATGGGTTTGTAAATCAGTGAAACATATAAGTGAACAGTATTTAGATAAGGCTAAAGAGGTTTTTGTGGCATTTATGGATTTGGAAAAGGCGTATGACAGGGTGGATAGGGGGGCAATGTGGCAGATGTTGCAGATGTATGGTATAGGAGGTAGGTTACTGAAAGCAGGGAAGAGTTTTTACAAGGATAGTGAGGCTCAAGTTAGAGTGTGTAGGAAAGAGGGAGATTATTTCCCAGTAAAAGTAGGCCTTAGACAAGGGTGTGTGATGTCACCGTGGTTCAATATATTTATAGATGGGGTTGTAAGAGAAGTAAATGCAAGGGTCTTGGCAAGAGGTGTGGAGTTAAAAGATAAAGAATCACACATAAAGTGGGAGTTGTCACAGTTGCTCTTTGCTGATGACACTGTGTTCTTGGGAGATTCTGAAGAGAAGTTGCAGAGGTTGGTGGATGAATTTGGTATGGGATGTAAAAGAAGAAAATTGAAAGTGAATACAGGAAAGAGTAAGGTTATGAGGATAACAAAAAGATTAGATGATGAAAGATTGGATATCAGATTGGAGGGAGAGAGTATGGAGGAGGTGAATGTATTCAGATATTTGGGAGTGGACGTGTCAGTGGATGGGTCTATGAAAGATGAGGTGAATCACAGAATTGATGAGGGAAAAAGGATGAGCAGTGCACTTAGGAGTCTGTGGAGACAAAGAACTTTGTCCTTGGAAGCAAAGAGGGGAATGTATGAGAGTATAGTTTTACCAACGCTCTTATATGGGTGTGAAGCATGGGTGATGAATGTTGCAGCGAGGAGAAGGCTGGAGGCAGTGGAGACATCATGTCTGAGCTCAATGTGTGGTGTGAATATAATGCAGAGAATTCATAGTTTGGAAGTTAGGAGGAGGTGTGGGATTGCCAAAACTGTTGTCCAGAGGGCTGAGGAAGGGTTGTTGAGGTGGTTTGGACATGTAGAAAGAATGGAGCGAAACAGAATGACTTCAAGAGTGTATCAGTCTGTAGTGGAAGGAAGGCGGGGTAGGGGTCGGCCTAGGAAGGGTTGGAGGGAGGGGGTAAAGGAGGTTTTGTGTGCGAGGGGCTTGGACTTCCAGCGGGCATGCGTGAGCGTGTTTGATAGGAGTGAATGGAGACAAATGGTTTTTAATACTTGACGTGCTGTTGGAGTGTGAGCAAAGTAACATTTATGAAGGGATTCAGGGAAACCGGCAGGCCGGACTTGAGTCCTGGAGATGGGAAGTACAGTGCCTGCACTCTGAAGGAGGGGTGTTAATGTTGCAGTTTAAAAACTGTAGTGTAAAGCACCCTTCTGGCAAGACAGTGATGGAGTGAATGATGGTGAAAGTTTTTCTTTTTCGGGCCACCCTGCCTTGGTGGGAATCAGCCAGTGTGTTAATAAAAATAAAAAAAAAAATCCCCAATTATGTTACTCTGCACCCTGTGCCACATCACTCACATCCCATGGCTATTTTCTTTACAGGTTTCTCATGTGATGATTGTAGAAAAAGATAAGCAAGTTATCTTTAGCTGCAATGGAAAAGTTTTGGTTGATGCTCAAAAAGTGGAGGGTCGTCTAAGATTGGATCATGCAGGCCCCGTTGGTAGCAGCCAGGTTTATACCTTAGATGTGAGTATGTGGTATAAAATATTACAAAACATAGGCTTGTATATTAAAAATGGGAAGAAATATGGTAAAACCAATGAATATACATTCAATACAGGAATGAAAAGCATGACAGGAAAAAACTAATTACAAAATGAACCTTAATAAAAGCCAGTTTAAAGACTAGAGAATGGGAAACAAAGAAATTTCCTGTGTATAATCAATACTAGTATTATGGAAGTAAATGTTGGTGGATAAATACATTGATTTGTACAAGAAAAAAATTTCTACCATTTTTATCATTATTTTTGCATCACACAAATTCATCCATCAATATTGTCTTTTTAATACTGTACTAGTTTTCAATGTGATCTCCCTATAACTTTCCTTTAATCATAAGACACAGGAGTTTTTTTTATCATATGTTAGTAATATCTTAAGTTATGTTTGTTGCGAGTAAGGGATTTAGAGGAATTTTTTATTCCTTGGAAGTTTATAAAGAACTTCAGAATTTGGCCTGTTACAAAATTTCTTTTCTCAGGCAAAAAGGTAACGAATTAAAGCTAGTTTATTTTAGAATCTAGGGGTAATTTCAACTAGGAAAACTCAATACAATAATATAAAAATCTTATTATGCTTAATTTTAAAATACTTGAATACAATACTTCTCTTTGGCTGATTTCATAGGAGCTTGGCTGATTTCATAGGACTGAAAAATTACTTAGGTGGGCTGAACTGGAATGACCTGACTAAGGGTCAGGTAGGTGGTGATGGTTGCCGATATGACGCTTTCCAGGGCATAGTTCTAGCTGCTCAGTCAAATTATGTTCCAAATAGGGAAATCAGATCAAACAAAAATGATCCTAAATGGATGAACAATAGATTAAAATATCTGATTGGTCAAAAGAGAGGCATATATAGGCAAATCAAAAGAGGAGAGGGGCAATTAAGAAATCAATATATTCAGTTAAAGAGAGAAATAAAAAAGGGAATTAGAAAAGCAAAAAGAGATTATGAGGTTAAAGTTGCAAGAGAATCGAAGACTAACCCAAAAGGATTCTTTCAGGTATACAGAAGTAAGATCAGGGACAAGATAGGCCCACTCAAAAGTTTCTCGGGTCAGCTCACTGACTTTGATAAGGAAATGTGTAGAATTTTTAACACATACTTCCTCTCAGTTTTTACACAGGAGGATACCAGCGATATTCCAGAAATGATAAATTATGTAGAACAGGACGATAATAAACTGTGCACGATTAGGGTCACAAGTGACATGGTCCTTAGGCAAATAGATAAATTAAAACCTAACAAATCCCCAGGCCCTGATGAACTGTATGCAAGGGTTCTAAAGGAATGTAAAGAGGAGCTTAGCAAACCTTTGGCTAATCTTTTCAACATATCACTACAAACTGGCATGGTGCCAGATAAGTGGAAAATAGCAAATGTGATACCTATTTTCAAAGCAGGTGACAGGTCCTTAGCTTCGAACTATAGACCAATAAGCCTAACCTCCATAGTGGGAAAATTTATGAGTCAATAATTGCCGAGGCAGTTTGTAGCCACCTTGAAAAGCATAAATTAATCAACGAATCTCAGCATGGTTTTACAAAGGGGCGTTCCTGCCTTACGAATTTATTAACTTTTTTCACTAAGGTATTTGAGGAGGTAGATCATGGTAATGAATATGATATTATGTATATGGACTTCAGTAAGGCTTTTGACAGGGTCCCACATCAGAGACTATTGAGGAAAATTAAGGCACATGGAATAGGAGGAGAAATTTTTTCCTGGATAGAGGCATGGTGACAAATAGGCAGCAGAGAGTTTGCATAAATGGGGAGAAATCAGAGTGGGGAAGCGTCACGAGCGGTGTTCCACAGGGGTCAGTGTTGGGCCCCCTGCTGTTCACAATCTACATAAACGACATAGATGAGGGCATAAAGAGCGACATCAGCAAGTTTGCCGATGACTCCAAAATAGGCCGTCGAATTCATTCTGACGAGGACATTAGAGCACTCCAGGAAGATTTGAATAGACTGATGCAGTGGTTGGAGAAGTGGCAGATGCAGCTTAATATAGACAAATGCAAAGTTCTAAATGTTGGACAGGACAATAACCATGCCACATATAAACTAAATAATGTAGACTTAATATTACGGATTGCGAAAAAGATTTAGGAGTTCTGGTTAGCAGTAATCTGAAACCAAGACAACAGTGCATAAGTGTTCACAATAAAGCTAATAGAATCCTTGGCTTCATATCAAGAAGCATAAATAATAGGAGTCCTCAGGTTGTTCTTCAACTCTATACATCCTTGGTTAGGCCTCATTTAGATTATGCTGCACAGTTTTGGTCACCGTATTTCAGAATGGATATAAATGCTCTGGAAAGTGTACAAAGGAGGATGACAAAGTTGATCCCATGTATCAGAAACCTTCCCTATTTATTTATTTATTTATTTATTTATTTATTTATTTATTTACAATTTGAGCACACATACAGAGGTACAAAAAAAATACAGATAAGAGCAGCATGCCAAAGCCACTTATACTATGCATAGCATTACGGGCTGGCTTAAAATTAACTTAAGATTAACTAAGCAATGATGAAATCAGTGATAAAACATTAATGTAAACAGATTACTATAAAGCACAAGTGAGTATTACAAAGACAGGTCATATGGTTGCATGCATTGTTGTACATTCAGTAGAATGGAGTATTCTGTTAGGTAGTGTATTTAAAAAATAATAAAGTTAGATTGGGTTTTAGGTTTAACTTTTATGTGATATAATTGTGAGAAACATTTAAGATATACAATTTATAAGGTTCAGTTATTCAGTATTTATTTGGTTTTGGGTGAGTAAGTGTCTTTTAGAAGAGACTTGAATTTATAAACAGGTAGTGTTTCTTTTATATTTACAGGGAATGAATTCCAGATTTTAGGGCCTTTTATGTGCATTGAGGTTTTTGCATAGTGTGAGATGGACACGAGGAACATCAAAGAGTGATCTGTGCCTTGTGTTTGGTCATGTGTTCCCGTTGAGGTTGGCAAGGGGATGTTTGAGGGGAGGGTTAATATCAAGTTAAGTGTTTTATGTATGTAATAGGTGCAATAATAAGTATGTATGTTTTGTATGGTGAGTAGGTTGAGTGTATTGAATATTGGTGGAGTGTGCTGCCTGTAGTGAGAATTTGTTATCATTCTAACTGCAGCCTTTTGTTGGGGAATTAGTGGTCTGAGATGGTTACTTGTTGTTGAGCCCCATGCACAAATTCCATAGGTGAGATAGGGGTAAATAAGAGAGTGATATAGGGCCAGGAGGGCTGACTGTGGAGCATAGTACCGTATCTTCGATAGTATGCCTACAGTCTTGGAAATTTTCTTAGAAATTTGTTGTATATGTGTATGAAATTTGAGTCTATTATCAAGGTGGATTCCTAAGAATTTTCCCTCTGTTAGCTTTGTGATAGGTGATCCGTTTATCATTATGTTAAGAGGGACATCTGTAGCTCTGTTACCAAACTGAATGAAGTAGGTTTTGTCAATGTTTAGTGTAAGTTTGTTAGTCCTCATCCAGGTAGATATTTTCTGTAATTCGGTATTTACAGTATTGGCTAAGGGCCCTGAATCTGCACTCTCTAGAAAGACGTAGAATTAGGGGGGATATGATTGAGGTGTATAAATGGAAGACAGGAATAAATAAAGGGGATGTAAATAGTGTGCTGAAAATATCTAGCCTAGACAGGACTCGCAGCAATGGTTTTAAGTTGGAAAAATTCAGATTCAGGAAGGATATAGGAAAGTACTGGTTTGGTAATAGAGTTGTGGATGAGTGGAACAAACTCCCAAGTACAGTGATAGAGGCCAGAACGTTGTGTAGCTTTAAAAATAGGATGGATAAATACATGAGTGGATGTGGGTGGGTGTGAGTTGGACCTGATAGCTTGTGCTACCAGGTCGGTTGCCGTGTTCCTCCCTTAAGTCAATGTGACCTGACCTGACTGGGTTGGGTGCATTAGCTTAAGCCGGTAGGAGACTTGGACCTGCCTCGCATGGGCCAGTAGGCCGGCTGCAGTGTTCCGTCGCTCTTATGTTCTTTTTTTTTTTTTTTCAACAAGTCGGCCGTCTCCCACCGAGGCAGGGTGACCCAAAAAAGAAAGAAAATCCCCAAAAAGAAAATACTTTCATCATCATTCAACACTTTCACCACACTCACACATTATCACTGCTTTTGCAGAGGTGCTCAGAATACAACAGTTTAGAAGCATATACGTATAAAGATCACAACATATCCCTCCAAACTGCCAATATCCCAAACCCCTCCTTTAAAGTGCAGGCATTGTACTTCCCATTTCCAGGACTCAAGTCTGACTATATGAAAATAACCAGTTTCCCTGAATTCCTTCACTAAATATTACCCTGCTCACACTCCAACAGATCGTCAGGTACCAAGTATCATTCATCTCCATTCACTCCTATCTAACACGCTCATGCACGATTGCTGGAAGTCCAAGCCCCTTGCCCACAAAACCTCCTTTACCCCCTCTTTCCAACCCTTTCCAGGATGACCCCTACCCCTCCTTCCTTCCCCTATAGATTTATATGCTTTCCATGTCATTCTACTTTGATCCATTATATCTAAATGACCAAACCACCTCAACAACCCCTCTTCTGCCCTCTGACTAATGCTTTTATTAACTCCACACCTTCTCCTAATTTCCACACTCTGAATTTTCTGCATAATATTTACACCACACATTGCCCTTAGACAGGACATCTCCACTGCCTCCAACCGTCTCCTGCTGCTGCTTTTTACCCCCCAAGCTTCACATCCATATAAGAGTGTTGGTACTACTATACTTTCATACATTCCCTTCTTTGCCTCCATAGATAACGTTTTTTGACTCCACATATACCTCAACGCACCACTCACCTTTTTCCCTCATCAATTCTATGATTAACCTCATCCTTCATAAACCCATCCGCCGACATGTGAACTCCCAAGTATCTGAAAACATTCACTTCTTCCATACTCCTCCTCCCCAATTTCATATCCAATTTTTCTTTATCTAAATCATTTGATACCCTCATCACCTTACTCTTTTCTATGTTCACTTTCAACTTACTACCTTTACACACATTCTCAAACTCTTCCACTAACCTTTGCAATTTTTCTTTAGAATCTCCCATAAGCACAGTATCATCTGCAAAAAGTAACCGTGTCAGTTCCCATTTTGAATTTGATTCCCCATAATTTAATCCCACCCCTCTTCCGAACACCTAGCATTTACTTCTTTTACAACCCCATCTATAAATATATTAAACAACCATGGTGACATTACACATCCCTGTCTAAGACCTACTTTTACCGGGAGTTTCTCCCTCTTTCTACATCCCTAACCGAGCCTCACTATCCCATAAAAAACTCTTTACAGCATTTAGTAACTTACCCCTATTCCATTACTTGCAAAAACTGCCCATTGCTCCTCTATCCCTCTATCATATGCCTTTTTAAATCCAAAATGCAATAAAATTTCCCTACCTTTTTAAATACATTAATATATGCTTAATGTATACCTGATTACACACCCCCTACCCCTCTGAAGCCCCCCTGCTCATCCGCAATCCTGCATTCGTCTTGCCTTAATTTTTAAATTTATAACCCACCTTTATATTTTTCCCGGGTATATCAGTAACTTATTCCTTTTAAAAATTTTTACAATCTCTTTTGCCCCTTTTCCCCTTTATAAAAAGGGACTAAAATGCTCCCGCAATCCTGGTACCTTCCCCTCTTTCATACATTTATTAAAAAAAAAGTCCCAAACCCACTCCAACACTAACCCCCCCCTGTTTTAAACATTTCTGCATGACCCCCACAGTTCCATCTCCCAAATCCTCCCCCCCCCATCTCTAACTCCCCTCCCTTGTTTTTAACTGACAAACCCCATACTTTCCTAGGCTTTTTTAAAACTTGATTAACTCCCCCCAAAAATTTTTTTTTTTTTCATTAAAATTTTTTGACAGGCCTTCCCCTCTTTCATCTGTTTCCCCCTTTTTGCACACTTCACCACTCTCTTCACCTTTTTTTTACCTCCCATATATTGCTTTCTTAAACACTTCGTTTTGTAAAAACCCTCTCGTAAGCCCCTTTTTTCTCTTTTATGACCCCCTTTACTTCATCACCCCCATTCACCTCTTTCCCCTCCCCCCACCCTCCAATAACCACAAACTTCTCCCCCATTCTAAATGCTTTTTTAAAAAATTCCAACCCTCTAAACCCCCCACTACTCACTTTGCACTAGCCCCCTTTCTCCCAAATAGTCGCTTTATCTCCCCGAACTTCCTCCCCTTAGTTTAACACTTTTACCTCCCCTTACTTTTGTTGCCCCTTCCTCTTTTCCCTCTCCCCTCTAATCAAAACTGTAGCTACAACAAATAAAATCGATATATCAGTTCCCCCTCTATAAAATGTACATTGGAGCCTCCCACAACCTTTTATCCCCCAAATACTTAATCTAACAAACTATTTCATTAGTGCCCCACATACTTGTATATTTATTATCCTCTTTTTATAAATATGTATTACTTATTCCCAATTTTCTTTTCACAAATAGCCAATTAAAGGTCCCCTTTTTCTTTCCCCTGGCCCCCCAAATTTACCTACACCCCCCAAAACATTTTTTACCCCCTTTAGATTGAAATCCCCAACCCCCATTACTCTCACACTTGATTCAAAACCCCCACGCTTAAATCGCTTTTCCAGATTCTCTCTCTCTCTCCTCTACCTTCTCTTCTCCAGGTGATAACACTTACTAAAACCCCACTTTTCACATCCAATTTTTATTTTACTCCCATAATCCTTAAATTTTTATACATTTGTGTCCTCTTTTTTTTGCCATAGCTTACCCTTCAACTTATTGTACCCCTTTTTAGCTCAATTATTTGAAACCCCTGACCTAATCCCATTTTTCCTCCCCATTGAAACTCTCCCCCCCCAAGTTTTGGGTTTTTCACTTAAGCCAGGACACCAGTTTCTTCTCATTATAACATACAATCATCTCTTTCTTATATTTGCACAACACCCCACACCATCAACTTCCCACTTTGAAAATTTTCTTCTTCTTTTTCTTTTTAGAATCTTTACAGAAAAGGGGTACTAGCCATTTTTCCCCGGCATTTAGTTGACTTTTAAACACGCAGGGCTTACGGGGGAAAAGATTCTTATTCCACTTCCCCATGGTTTAAAAAGAAAAGAAATAAGACCAAGAACTTTTAAAGAAAAAATCAAAAAAAAATAGAAGTGTGTAAAAAAAAAGGTGTACATGTATGGGTTAGTGTGACCTAGTGTAAGTAAAGTAGCAAACATGCCTGTAACTTGCATATTTAGAGGGCAGACAAAAGACACAGGAATCCCACCACATTAAAACAATTGGCTTTGTTTTTTCACCACTTGGCGGACGGTAGCCTCCCGGGTGGTTGCTGTCTACAACCTATACCCTTTTTATGTTTTTTTTAATATTATATTTTAAAACTGATTAAAAATGTTTTATTTTTTACTGAAATATAATATAAAGTTCAAACACATGAAAAAATCACATTAACAAAGAACACTAATCTTTAAATCTTTAAATTTAAGTCTTCACAAAAAAATCTTTTTTTTTGCCCAACAAGACTGGTTAACCCAATTAAATCTAATTCTCAAAAAAATTCAACCTGAGTGAATCTGAAGGGAACCAAAAATATGATCAGTGTCAGGGGTAATCAGGGAGCGGACTGACTCACTGCCAGTCTGGTGACCCGCATCAGGTTGGATACGTGGGCCCAAAAGTCAGTAAACCGGGCCCTTAAACAAAGTGAACAATTTACCCCGATGGTTTCCCGACTTTTTGTATTTTTACACGCATGTAGAAATCTATAAAATAAAAAACAAAAATCACGATATCGATAATAAAATAGTAATACTAAAAAAAATGATAATCCATGGGATATTGGCAGTTTGGAGGGGTATGTTTGTTCTTTATATTTATGCTTTTAAACGTTGTATTTGACACCTCTGCAAAAACAGGGGTAATGTGGGGTGGGTGAAAGGTTTAATGATGATGAAAGATTTTCTTTTTTGGGATTTTTTTTCTTTTTTGGGTCACCCCGCCCCGGTGGGAGACGGCCGACTTGTTGAAAAAAAAAAAAATTATTATTTGACAGATAATATTTTTTTTTATTTCCATGGCCGATTCCCCCCAAGGAGGGTGGGCCCCAAAAGAAAAACTTTTACATCTTCACTCCCTCACTGTTTGCCCGAAGGGTGCTTTACCACAGTTTTTTTAAAATGCAAAAATTTAAAACCCCCCTTCAAGTGCAGGCACTGTATTCCCTCTCCAGGGCTAAGTCCCGGCCCCGCCCGGTTTCCTGATCCCTTCATAAAAGTTTCTTTGCTCACACTCCCCCACACGTCAAGTATTAAAAACCCCTTTGTCTCCATTCACTTATCAAACACGCTCAGCTGCCTGCGTAAATGGCCCCCCGCACACAAAACCCTTTACGCCTCCCCCAAAATTTCCTAGGCCCACCCCCACCCGCCTTTCCCTTTTACTACAATATAACGTGAAAATCCTATTTTTTATAAAGGAGACTTTCGCACTATAATATTTAAATGATAATCAAATTTTTCAACAACATTAAATTTACAGGATGACCTATCTCCAAGGTACAACAATGTTTCTAAGCCTTTAGTCTTTCTTAATTACATTATAACACAAATGCATATATTGCTGATCATCACAAAAGAAACTCACCCTTGCTGCTTTTAGTTACTAAGGGTAATTTTGATTTTTTTTTTTCAACAAATTGGCAGTCTCCCACTGAGGCAGGGTGATGCAAAAACAAAGAAAATGCACAAAAAGAAAATACTTTCATCATCATTCAACACTTTCACCTCACTCATACATAATCACTGTCTTTGCAGAGGCACTCAGATACGACAGTTTAGAAGTCCCTCCAAACTGTCAATATCCCATGCACCTCCTTTAAAGTGCAGGCATTGTACTTCCCATTTCCAGGACTCAAGTCCGGCTAAATCTATAATAACTGGTTTCCCTGAATCCCTTCACTGCATATTTCCCTGCTCACACTCCAACAGCTCATCAAGTCGCAAAAACCATTCATCTTCATTTATTCCTATCTAACATGCTCACACACACTGGAAGTCCAAGCCTCTCACCAACAAAACCTCCTGTACCCCGCTCCCTCCAACCTTTTCGAGGACGACAACTATCCCTCCTTCCTTCCCCTACAGATTTATATGCTCTCCAAGTCATTCTACTTTGATCCATCTCAGCAACCCCTCTTCAGCCTACTGACTAATACTTTTAGTAACTCCACACCTCCTCCTAATTTTCACACTCTGAATTTTCTGCATAATATTTACACCAAACATTGCCCTTAGACACGACATCTCCACTGCCTCCAGCCTCCTCTTCGCTGCAGCATTTACAACCCAAGCTGCACACCCATATAAGAGTGTTGGTACCACTATACTTTCATACATTCCCTTCTTTGCCTCCATAGATAATGTTTTTTATCTCCACAGATACTTCAATGCACCAACCACCTTTTTTCCTTCATCAGTTCTATGATTAACCTCATCCTTCATAAACCCATCCACTGACAAGTCAACTCTCAAATATCTGAAAACATTCACTTCTTCCATACTCCCTCTCTCCAATGTGATATCCAATTTTTCTTTATCTAAATCGTTTGATACCCTCAACACCTTACTCTTATCTATGTTCACTTTCAACTTGCTACCTTTACGCACCCTCCCAAACTCGTCTTTTCTTTAGAATCTCCCATAAGCACAGTATCACCAGCAAAAAGTAACTGTATCAGCTCCCATTTTGTACTTGATTCCCCATAATTTAATCCCACTCCTCTCCCCAACACCCTAGCATTTACTTCTTTTACAACTGCATACCTTTGATATAGTATATACCTTTGACGAGTTTTGAGAGCTTCTCTACTCTCTGAGCCCGGCCATGGGCCAGGCTTATCTAGTGCTTGCCTGGTCAACCAGGCTGTTGCTACTGGAGGTCCGCTGCCCCACATATCCATCACAGCCTGATTGATCTGGCACCTGGTGAAGATACTTGTCCAGTTTCCTCTTGAAGACTTCTACACTTGCTCCAGCCGTGTTTCTGATATCTTCTGGTGAGATGTTGCATTGTCCGGGACCCCGGATATTGATACAGTGTTCCCTTATTGTCCCCACTGCACCCCTGCTCCTCACTGGGTTTATTTTACATTTCCTCCTATATCTCTTACTCCAGTATGTTGTACGGCAGTGTGCAGATTAAAACCTACGTTTACCGGGAAGTAATCTCCCTCTCTCCTACAAACCCTAACCTGAGCCTCACTATCCTCATAAAAACTCTTAACAACATTTAGTAACTTACCACGTATTCCATTTACTTGCAACATCTGCCACATTGCTCCCTTATCCACTCTATCATATCTTTCTTTCTTTCAATGTACCAGCCATATCCCACCGAGGTGGGGTGGCCCAAAAGGAGAAATGAAAGTTTCTCCTTTTACATTTAGTAATATATACAGGAGAAGGGGTTACTAGCCCCTTGCTCCCGGCATCTCAGTCACCTCTTACAACACGCATGGCTTACGGAGGAAGAATTCTGTTCCACTTCCCCATGGAGATATGAGGAAATAAACAAGAACAAGAACTAGAAAGAAAATAGCAGAAAACCCAGAGGGGTGTGTATATATATGCTTGTACATGTATGCGTAGTGTGACCTAAGTGTAAGTAGAAGTAGCACGACATACCTGAAATCTTGCATGTTTATGAGACAGACAAAAGACACCAGCAATCCTACCATCATGTAAAACAATTACAGGCTTTCATTTTACACTCACTTGGCAGGACGGTAGTACCTCCCTGGGCGGTTGCTGTCTACCAACCTACTACCTAGGACTCTATCATATGCCTTTTCTAAATTCATAAATGCAATGAAAACTTCCCTACCTTTATCCAAATACTTTTCACATATATGCTTCAATGTAAACACTTGATCTACACATAGCCTACCCACTCTAAAGCCTCCTTGCTCATCAGCAATCCTACACACTATCTTACCTCTAATTCTTTCAATAATAACCCTACCGTACACTTTTCCTGGTATACTTGGTAAATTTATTCCCCTCTAGTTTTTACAATCTCTTTTGTCCATCTACCCTTTATATAAAGGAACTATACATGCTCCCTGCCAATCCCTAGGTACCTTCCAACCACTCCAACACAGTGTCTTTGCTTGCTTTTAACATTTCTGCCATGATCCCATCAATTCCTGCTGCTTTACCCCCTTTCATTCTACAAAATGCCTCACACACCTCTTCTACACTCACATCCTGCTCTTCTTCACTCCTAAAAGATGTTATACCTCCCTGACCAGTGCATGAAATTACTGCCTCCCTTTCATCATTGACATTCAAAGTTCCTCAAAATATTCCTGCCATCTACCCAATACCTCCAGCTTCCCATCTACTAACTCCCCTACTCTGTTTTTAACTGACAAATCCATTCGTTCCCTAGACTTTCTTAGCTTGTTTATCTCACTCCAAAATTTTCTCTTATTTTCAGCAAAATTTCTTGCCAATGCCTCTCCCACTCTTTCATCTGGTCTTCTTTTGTGCTCTCTCACCACTCTCTTCACCTTTCTTTTACTCTTCATATACTCTACTCTTCTTACAACACTTCTGCTTTGTGAAAACCTCTCATAAACTACCTTTTTCTCTTTTATCACACCCTTTACTTCATCATTCCACCAATCACTCCTCTTTCCTCCTGCACCCACCCTTCTGTAGCCACAAACTTCTGCCCCACATTCAAATACAGTAGGGCCCCACTTATATGGTGGGTTAGGTTCCAGGCTGTCGCCGGAAAGCAGACATCGCTGGAAGGCAAAACTCTATTTTTTTCCATTTATAAATGCATGTAAATGCCAGACAACAAGTTTACACTAAATTATATTAAGTTAGTAATAGAACTAGGCATTAAAAGCACACAAAGTAAAATACAGTCAAAGTAAATTCATTAATTATCTTAAAGTATTTGTAATCTTAATGTAGGGAGAGAGGTGAGTAGTACTTATTTGTAAGAAGTCAGGTGCAGGTATCCCAGGTGTAGGTAGCACTGGCTCCCCGTCTCATACTTAATATATAGGTTGGTAGACAGCAACCACCCAGGGAAGTACTACCGTCCTGCCAGATGACTGTGAAACAGAAACCTGTAACTGTTTTGCATGATGGTAGGATTGCTGGTTTCTTTTTCTGTCTCATAAACACGCTAGATAACAGGGATATCTTGCTACTCCTACTTACACTTTGGTCACACTTCACAGACACGCACATGTATATATATACATACATCTAGGTTTTTCTCCTTTTTCTAAATAGCTCTTGTTCTTCTTTATTTCTTCTATTGTCCATGGGGAAGTGGAAAAGAATCTTTCCTCCGTAAGCCATGCATGTCGTATGAGGCGACTAAAATGCCGGGAGCAATGTGTTAGTAACCCCTTCTCCTGTAGACAATTACTAAAAAAGAGAAGAAGAAAAACTTTATAAAACTGGGATGCTTAAATGTGCGTGGATGTAGTGCGGATGACAAGAAACAGATGATTGCTGATGTTATGAATGAAAAGAAGTTGGATGTCCTGGCCCTAAGCGAAACAAAGCTGAAGGGGGTAGGGGAGTTTCAGTGGGGGGAAATAAATGGGATTAAATCTGGAGTATCTGAGAGAGTTAGAGCAAAGGAAGGGGTAGCAGTAATGTTGAATGATCAGTTATGGAAGGAGAAAAGAGAATATGAATGTGTAAATTCAAGAATTATGTGGATTAAAGTAAAGGTTGGATGCGAGAAGTGGGTTATAATAAGCGTGTATGCACCTGGAGAAGAGAGGAATGCAGAGGAGAGAGAGAGATTTTGGGAGATGTTAAGTGAATGTATAGGAGCCTTTGAACCAAATGAGAGAGTAATTGTGGTAGGGGACATGAATGCTAAAGTAGGAGAAACTTTTAGAGAGGGTGTGGTAGGTAAGTTTGGGGTGCCAGGTGTAAATGATAATGGGAGCCCTTTGATTGAACTTTGTATAGAAAGGGGTTTAGTTATAGGTAATACATATTTTAAGAAAAAGAGGATAAATAAGTATACAAGATATTTATTTATTTATTTATTTATTTATTTATTTATTTATTTAAAAATTTGAGCACACATACAGAGGTACAACAAATACAGGTAAGAGCAGTATGCCAAAGCCACTTATACTATGCATAGCATTACGGGCTGGCTTAAAATTAACTTAAGATTAACTAAGCAATGATGAAATCAGTGATAAAACATTAATGTAAACAGGTTACTATAAAGCACAAGTGAGTATTACAAAGACAGGTCATATGGTTGTATGCATTGTTGTACATTCAGTAGAATGGAGTATTCTGTTAGGTAGTGTATTTAAAAAATAATAAAGTTAGTTTGGGGTTTTTAGGTTTAACATTTATGTGATATAATTGTGAGAAACATTTAAGATATACAATTTATAAGGTTCAGTTATTCAGTATTTATTTGGTTTTGGGTGAGTAAGTGATCTTTGAGAAGAGACTTGAATTTATAAACAGGTAGTTTTTTCTTTTATATTTACAGGTAATGAATTCCAGATTTTAGGGCCTTTTATGTGCATTGAGTTTTTACATAGTGTGAGATGGACACGAGGAACATCAAAGAGTGATCTGTGCCTTGTGTTATGGTCATGTGTTCTGTTGAGGTTGGCAAGGAGATGTTTGAGGGGAGGGTTAATATCAGTGTTAAGTGTTCTATGTATGTAATAGGTGCAGTAGTAAGTATGGATGTTTTGTATGGTGAGGAGGTTTAGTGTATTGAATATTGGTGGAGTGTGCTGCCTATAGTGAGAATTTGTTATCATTCTAACTGCAGCCTTTTGTTGGGTAGGGCGAAATGACAGTAGTTTGTTGGATTATGTATTGGTAGATAAAAGACTGTTGAGTAGACTTCAGGATGTACATGTTTATAGAGGGGCCACAGATATATCAGATCACTTTCTAGTTGTAGCTACACTGAGAGTAAAAGGTAGATGGGATACAAGGAGAATAGAAGCATCAGGGAAGAGAGAGGTGAAGGTTTATAAACTAAAAGAGGAGGCAGTTAGGGTAAGATATAAACAGCTATTGGAGGATAGATGGGCTAATGAGAGCATAGGCAATGGGGTCGAAGAGGTAGGGGGTAGGTTTAAAAATGTAGTGTTAGAGTGTTCAGCAGAAGTTTGTGGTTACAGGAAAGTGGGTGCGGGAGGGAAGAGGAGCGATTGGTGGAATGATGATGTAAAGAGAGTAGTAAGGGAGAAAAAGTTGGCATATGAGAAGTTTTTTACAAAGTAGAAGTGATGCAAGGAGGGAAGAGTATATGGAGAAAAAGAGAGAGGTTAAGAGAGTGGTGAAGCAATGTAAAAGAGGAGCAAATGAGAGAGTGGGTGAGATGTTATCAACAAATTTTGTTGAAAATAAGAAAAGTTTTGGAGTGAGATTAACAAGTTAAGAAAGCCTAGAGAACAATGGATTTGCCAGTTAAAATAGGAGAGGAGAGCTATTAAATGGAGAGTTAGAGGTATTGGGAAGATGGAGGGAATATTTTGAGGAATTGTTAAATGTTGATGAAGATAGGGAAGCTGTGATTTCGTGTATAGGACAAGGAGGAATAACATCTTGTAGGAGTGAGGAAGAGCCAGTTGTGAGTATGGGGGAAGTTCGTGAGGCAGTAGGTAAAATGAAAGGGGGTAAGGCAGCCGGGATTGATGGGATAAAGATAGAAATTTTAAAAGCAGTGGGGATATAGTTTTGGAGTGGTTGGTGCAATTATTTAATAAATGTATGGAAGAGGGTAAGGGACCTAGGGATTGGCAGAGAGCATGCATAGTTCCTTTGTATAAAGGCAAAGGGGATAAAAGAGAGTGCAAAAATTATAGGGGGATAAGTCTGCTGAGTATACCTGGTAAAGTGTATGGTAGAGTTATTATTGAAAGAATTAAGAGTAAGACGGAGAATAGGATAGCAGATGAACAAGGAGGCTTTAGGAAAGGTAGGGGGTGTGTGGACCAGGTGTTTACAGTGAAACATACATGTGAACAGTATTTAGATAAGGCTAAAGAGGTCTTTGTGGCATTTATGGATTTGGAAAAGGCGTATGACAGGGTGGATAGGGGGGCAATGTGGCAGATGTTGCAAGTGTATGGTGTAGGAGGTAGGTTACTGAAAGCAGTGAAGAGTTTTTACGAGGATAGTGAGGCTCAAGTTAGAGTATGTAGGAAAGAGGGAAATTATTTCCCAGTAAAAGTAGGCCTTAGACAAGGATGTGGTGATGTCACCGTGGTTTGTTTAATATATTTATAGATGGGGTTGTAAGAGAAGTAAATGCGAGGGTCTTGGCAAGAGGCGTGGAGTTAAAAGATAAAGAATCACACACAAAGTGGGAGTTGTCACAGCTGCTCTTTGCTGATGACACTGTGCTCTTGGGAGATTCTGAAGAGAAGTTGCAGAGATTGGTGGATGAATTTGGTAGGGTGTGCAAAAGAAGAAAATTAAAGGTGAATACAGGAAAGAGTAAGGTTATGAGGATAACAAAAAGATTAGATGAAGAAAGATTGAATATCAGATTGGAGGGAGAGAGTATGGAGGAGGTAAATGTATTCAGATATTTGGGAGTGGACGTGTCAGCGGATGGGTCTATGAAAGATGAGGTGAATCATAGAATTGATGAGGGGAAAAGGGTGAGTGGTGCACTTAGGGTCTGTGGAGACAAAGAACTTTGTCCTTGGAGGCAAAGAGGGGAATGTATGAGAGTATAGTTTTACCAACGCTCTTATATGGGTGTGAAGCATGGGTGATGAATGTTGCAGCAAGGAGAAGGCTGGAGGCAGTGGAGATGTCATGTCTGAGAGCAATGTGTGGTGTGAATATAATGCAGAGAATTCGTAGTTTGGAAGTTAGGAGGAGGTGCGGGATTACCAAAACTGTTGTCAGAGGGCTGAGGAAGGGTTGTTGTGGTGGTTCGGACATGTAGAGAGAATGGAGCGAAACAGAATGACTTCAAGAGTGTATCAGTCTGTAGTGGAAGGAAGGCGGGGTAGGGGTCAGCTAGGAAAGGTTGGAGAGAGGGGGTAAAGGAGGTTTTGTGTGCGAGGGGCTTGGACTTCCAACAGGCATGCATGAGCGTGTTTGATAGGAGTGAATGGAGACAAATTGTTTTTAATACTTGACGTGCTGTTGGAGTGTGAGCAAAGTAACATTTATGAAGGGGTTCAGGGAAACCGGCAGGCCGGACTTGAGTCCTGGAGATGGGAAGTACAGTGCCTGCACTCTGAAGGAGGGGTGTTAATGTTGCAGTTTAAAAACTGTAGTGTAAAGCACCCTTCTGGCAAGACAGTGATGGAGTGAATGATGGTGAAAGTTTTTCTTTTTCGGGCCACCCTGCCATGGTGGGAATCAGCCAGTGTGATAATAATAATAAAAAAAATTTAAAACATCCCAGAGAGGTAAAATGCACACACAATACACTCATTATTTACCTTAAAATATGTGTAGTCTTAATATAGTAAGAGAGGTGAGTAGTATTTATTTGTATAAAGTCAGTGTAGGTAGGTAGGTGTAGCCCGCCTGGGCTACACCTACCGGCTACCTACACTGTGGCCCAGAGCCATATTATTAACATCGACATGCCTTGTTCACTGAATTTAATCATTTCTAACAACTACCTTTAGATGCCATCATAAACGAAGGTAGAAGTAATGAATAATTCATGCCGAAAACTGTAAACAAAAGCGGAGTGAGGGAGTGGCTGGGCCAAACGCAGATTCATACACGTTTTCTCTGATGGCTGAGCAGAGAAAACGTAATGTTGTCCCTCCACCCGGCTCCACAAGTATTATTATCAGAGCATATAAAATATGCAATAAATGCCAGACAACAAGTTTGCACTAACTTATATTAAGTTAGCAATAGAAATAGGCATTAAAAACACAATAAAAGGTAAGATACACACAGAGTACACTTATTACTTACCTTAAAATATTAATATTAATGTGTGAGAGGTGAGTGGCAGGGTGTTTATTGAATAACATCAAAATGGCACACCATCATCATCTAACTTGGCACTTAAAGCAAAAAGCTTACGACTTCTCTTTTTATTACAGCTAACCTTAGACGCCATCGTCAATGAGAGCCAACTAGTTAACGAAAAAGTAAGCGAGAAGAGAACGAGATACAGAGTTCAGACAATGTAAGAACACAAACTGAACAGGTAGTGGACGATCACTTGGTCAGGCGAAATAAATGCATATTAATATGTGTCTACTTTTAGTTCATTCACGTCTATTTGTAAGAGTTTGTAAAACATTTACCTCAATATTTTTTGTATTATAGTAATAATTACCTCACAATACAAATACTCTTACATTGTGTACAAGTTGTACAAGTTAGCTCAGAATAAACAAACAGCAACACACCATTTTTAGAGTGAATGAAGATAATAATATTAATAATAATAATAATATTATTATTAATATTATTATTAATATAAATAATAATAATAATAATAATAATAATAATAATAATTATTATTATTTTTATTGTTATTATTTATTATAAAAAGCACTAAACCCATAAGGGTCGTGAATTGCTATACATAGAGTAAAGGCATACGAAAAGAATATTTTTCTACAGTTACCCCCCAGTGTTTGACTAGAGAAAATTAATTCTTCCGACCCTATCTACACAGCTGCTTTGTAAACAAATCTCATATTTACGT
>NC_069405.1:75333694-75358944 GCF_026875155.1 Cherax quadricarinatus
TCTTCACAGCGCACCATTCTTTTGCTGCTTGAACGTTTTCCGCTGCCTCCGCATGTGGACTTTTCTAACCCCTCTAGTCTGTAGGAACCCTTACCTGGGATTTCAGGTATCTTTATCATTGCCAATCATGGCCTATTTACAGTGGAATATACGCGGCCTCAGGGGTAACCGGGGTGAGCTTCAGATGTTACTCTCCCAGTTTTCCCCTGTTGGTGTTTGCTTACAGGAACCAAAATTACACTCTGTGTTATCTATCCCGTTTCAGGCTATAATTTATTGCATTCTTCAGATCCTTTTCCTGATGGGACCTTTAATGAACGTGCCCTTCTTCTACGCACTGATATTCCGTACCATCAGCTATTTGTTCGTACTTCGCTGAACTACACAGCAGCCCGTATCCACTTGCATAGGTGGTATACGCTCTGTTCTTTATATCTCTCTCCTTCTCGGGCATTATCTATTCCGGATATTGCCTTTCTTGTTTCGTCACTACCGCCACCGCTTCTGTTACTTGGCGATTTTAATGCCCATCATTTCCTCTAGGGGGGTCTCACTGTGATTCCCGTGGCATTCAGTTAGAGGCTTTTCTTGCTACCCACCCCCTCCATGTTTTAAATACAAGTACTCACACCCATTTTGATCCTCGGACTCACACTCTCTCTTGCATCGATCTCTCAGTCTGCTCTTCCGCCGCCGCATTAGACTTCACCTGGTTTGTTCTCCCGGATTTACATGACAGCGATCATTTCCCAATCATTCTTACTTCCCCTTCATATTCACCACCTCTTCGTATCCCATGCTGGCAATTTGATCAGGCAAACTGGAACCTTTACTCACAACTAACTGTTTTTAGTGAGGTTCCTTCTACGTCCTCCGTTGTTGAGCTTTTACACCTCTTCTCGTCCTCCATTTTAACCGCAGCTTCTCATTCTATACCCCAAACTTCGGGCAGGCATTCTCAAAATGCGTGCCTTGTGGTCTCCTGCTTGTGCTCGTGCAGTACGTTTGAAACGCGCTGCATGGGGCAGGTACCAGTACAATAGAACCACGGAGAGACTTCTTCATTTTAAGCAGAAGCGTGTAATTGCTCGCCGTGTCATCCATAATGCTAAGCGCACTTGCTGGCGAGATTATGTCTCCACCATCACCTCTGCTTCCTCTATGAGTGCAGTCTGGAAAAAAGTATGAAAACTGAGCGGTAAATATTCTCCTGACCCGGCTCCTGTTCTGCAGGTTGCCAGTGTTGATATAGCAAACCCACTAGATGTTGCCAATGAAATTGGCAATCATCGTGGTCCGTATTTCTCAGGGCTCCATCTATGCCCTCGTTTCTTTCCTCAAAGTCTGCCAGAGACTTAGCAACCTTGGACTTTTCTTCTCTCAGAGAAGAACAGTATAATGTGCCTTTTACACTTCAAGAACTGGAGACAACACTCTCAGCTTGCTGATCATCGGCACCTGGGCCCGATGACATTCATATTCGTATGCTACAACATTTACATCAGTCAGCCCTTGCAGTCCTATTATGCCATTTTTCAATCTTATTTGGTCACAAGGAGTTCTTCCACAGCTGTGGAAATCTGCCATTGTTCTCCCTTTCCGCAAACCAGGTACTAGGGACATGAAGCCTCCCACTATCGTCCCATGCTCTTACCAGTGCAGTTTGCAAAGTGATGGAACGCCTGGTAAATAGACATTTAGTATGGTATTTAGAGACACACAACAGTCTCTCCATTCATCAATATGGCTTTTGTAAGGGACGTTCTACCATAGACCCTTTACTATGCTTGATACTTATGTTCGTATGCCTTTGCGAATAACCACTCAGTTATTGCCATATTTTTTGACCTTGAGAAGGCATATGACACAACTTGGAGGTATAATATTTTGGCCCAAGCCCACTTCTTAGGCCTCCGAGGCAATCTACCATCCTTCCTTAAGAACGTTTAACTGACAGGCATTTCCGTGTTCGGTTAATAATGTGCTCTCCCGGACTTTATCCAAGCTGAAGGTGTCCCCCAGGGATGTGTTCTGAGCACAACACTTTTTCTCCTTGCTATAAATGATTTGGCCTCTAGTCTTCCATCAAATATTTGGTCATCACTCTATGTTGATGACTTTGCTATTGCCTGTGCAGGCGCTGACTGTCACCTGATTACAGTTTCTCTCCAGCATGCGGTCGACCGTGTTTCCAATTGGGCCACCACACATGGGTTTAAATTTTCCAGCACCAAAACTCACTAAATTACTTTCACTAGACGCTCTGTCATCTCCGATCATCCTTTGTACCTCTATGGCTCCCGCATCCTGAACGTGATACAGTCAGGTTTCTGAGCCTCCTCTTTGACCGTAGGTTATCCTGGAAACCTCACATTACCTCTCTGAAGGCAACCTGTCACAGCCGGCTGAACCTTCTTAAAGCCCTTGCTCAAATTTCATGGGGAGCTGATCGTCGAACTCTCCTTCGCCTACATTCCACCCTCATTTTATCGAAACTTGATTATGCTGACCAGATCTATTCAGCGGCCTCTCCTGCTACTCTCTCTAGCCTTAACCCCATTCATCACCAAGGATTACGTTTATGCCTTGGTGCTTTTCGCTCTTCCCCTGTTGAGAGCCTCTATGCAGAAGCGAACGTTCCATCCTTATCCGATCGCCGTGATGTCCCATTGCCTTCGTACTAATGTACGCTCTCATGATCTCCGCAATCCTTCCATTTATGAATGGTCACTGATATTAGTAGACCTTCTTTATTCGTTCGCCGCCCCTGTTTACTCCGTCCCTTCTCTCTTCCCCTTTCATTCGCTCTTGTCTTCTCTTCAATTACCACCTTTCTATGTTCATGTAGCATCTCACTTTTCCTACCCCCCTGGGAATTTCCAGCTGTTCGAGTCTGTTCTTTTCTCTTCCCCTTGCTTGAAAGCCCAACTGTCTAGGTGCTTCGCGCTCTCTTTTTTCTTGACCACTTCCATTCTCATTCCATGCCATTGCTGTGTACACAGATGGCTCTAAGTCTTCTGACGGTGTAGGATTCGCAGCAGTGTTTCCGGACAGCGTCGTACGAGGGCATTTACTATCTTCGGTTTGTATTTTTAACTGCTGAATTGTATGCCATCCTTGCAGCACTTTTTCCGTATTGCATCTATGCCTGTGTCATCATTTTTTGGTTGTCTCAGACTCCCTTAGTGCTTTACAGGCTATACAGAAATTTGATACACCTCCCCCTTAGTCCTCCGTATCCAGCTTTGGCTATGCCGCATCTTTACCAAGCATAAAGATATTGTTTTTTGTTGGGTCCCTGGTCATGTTGATGTACAGGCAATGAACAGGCAGACACTGCTGCGCGTCAGCAGTACATGACCACCAGTTTCATATAGAGGTATTCCATTTACGGACTATTTTGCTGCATTATCTTCCCACCTTCACACCCTTGGCAACAACGTTTTCTACAATGCTCGGGAACAAACTTCAATCTATTAAACCGGTATAGTTATTGGCCATCTTCTTATCACCAGTGTGAGGTTGGGAGACTACTCTCTCCCTCTTTGCATTGGCCATACTCGTCTTATTCATGGATATCTCATGGAGAGGCGCCCTGCTCTTCTCTGTGAGAATTGCCAGGCTTGCTTATCAGTCAGCCCTTTCTGTTGGACTGCCCACTTTATAAACGAGCACGCAGAGTTTACCTCATCGTGGGCCCTTTCCCTCCGTTTGCTCTCTCTTTACCTTCCCTTCTTCGCTGATGGACCCACCTTTCATCCAGACTCTCTCATTGACTTTTGACAACAACTGACTTGCTTCCACAAACTCTGATGATACCTTCAGCCCTTTCTACCTCAATCTCTTTTTTACCCTCTACCCCTGCACTATCCCCTGCCCCGCTGTTTTCTGTAACCTACTGATCATCCCTCCTCCCTTCTGCCACCCAATACCCTCGCTTCCTTCCCTACCCTGCACCGCTGTATAGCCCTTGTGGCTTAGCGCTTCTTTGTTGATTATAATAATAATAATATAAATGATTAACACATTATTCAGGGTTTCATGGTGTAAATTCCCTCATGGCTTGTGGATGGCACCAAAAATGTAGAGTGGGCTGTTATCCTTTCCATAATAGTGTATATCTCTCCCTATCTCAGCCCAGAGGTTCTCAATGGGGTTTTAAATGTCTAGGAAGTTTCCTGGCCAGCATCAAAGAAGGGTGCTTCACAGTCATGAACCCACAGTACAAGAGATTTTGTGATGTGGAAAGGGAGAACTGTTGCCATAATAACCTTGGGCATCACAATGAATGAAAAATTCAGGGAAATGATAACAGACCAGTTCTGGGTACACTGATGCCAAGAATTGGTCTAACTTCCCTGAATGTGCTTTTTGGTTTTTGGACAGTTATTAATACTGTCCTGAAGGAACTGATGTAACCAGGCCTCAGTGGACACTCACACACATCACTGACTTCTATTCCTTCATTTTGATGCTCTTTACAATCGCTTCATGTCAGTGACTTACTCCTGCCTGTATTAATTCTGCAATAGACAAAAATGTCCAACATGCTCAGCCGTCAATACCACAAGGTGCAGGGGGATACAGACAAAATTGCCAACTACACAACCCCAGAAGGCACTTAGGATGCAGCCAGCAGCCACAGGGAATCATGAGACATTTCGCTTCGAGCTAGCGGGCCAGTATAACTTTCGTCTTATAAAGAAATGTACCAAAGAAAGATATTTCTTTAGATTGTTAAATCTACATTGGGTATCTTCCATTCAACATGCTTAACCCTTTCAGGCGAGAGGCCCTCTCCAAAACTTGTTCTCAGGGTCGAAAATTTTTCGGAAGAAAAAAAAAAATTTCTTAGATAAGAGAATTTTTTTCCCCCCCCCCAATCATAATGACACCAAAATTATGAAATCTGACGGAAAACTTACGGAATTATGCTTTCGGGAAGTTAGCGGTCTCGACGATGTTTACACATTGGCAATTTCGCCCCCACTTTGAGCCCTATTTTCGGGCAATTCCAGTGTACTAGTTGACAAAAATCATAACTTTTTCAATAGAACTCCACTTTTTCTATCGAATGAGTACAAGAAACCACCCATTAACCGATTTCAACTATCCAATAAAGTGGTCAGAAATTAAGAAATTTTGCCAATTTTGCAAAAATTTTCAAAAGATGCCAGTTTTCCCAAATAGGGTCCAGAATAAACAAAAACAGACATTCCTGGCACTAAAATAGCATTCCTCTGTTCATCAGTCATGTCCCCAGGCCCCTTTTGCATTCTTTGCTTTCCCCCTTTGAATTTTTATTCTCACAAAACATTAAGATTTACTGTTATGCAGACTATTGCATTAGTGTAGAAATGGTATAAATAATACCCAGCACACTTGTGAAAGAATATTAGACTCACCAGTTGAATGCGTGGCATGATTTTTTTTACTTTTGAACTTTTGCTACTTTGACTAAATTTCAAGGTACTTTCATTGTGAAACCAATAAAAAATCACTCAATTTCTGAATATGTCTTCCATTCTATAACACAGACCAGGAAAGCTAAAATACAACCATAAAAACCAAAAACGAAAATACAGTGCAAAGTCGCCGTTTTAAACCAAAACACGGTCAAAGTTTTTTTTTCTAAATTACCACTGTGTGCTGCAGGATTTTTTTTAATACTGTGCACACTGACCAAACAGACCCATTCTTTCCATATGTAGGCCTACCCTTTCTCTCGCTAGATTTGAAGGCGCTAGAATTTATGCATACTAGTACATCAATAACCCTGTGCGTAAGACGAAACTAGTACTCAAAAACCCTGGAAGAGTTATATGACAATTACTGTAAATAACAAACAAAAAGACCGGCCAAGGTATAAAAATTTTTAAAACAAGCCCATTTTACACTCCATTTTACATTCGTGTGTCTCCAAATCTATATTGTACATGCAGTAGTCAGTGAAAAATAATTTGGCAAAAAGTGTAGTGTTTCAGGATTCTATTTCCAACCAGTGAACCACCTACTTTTTCCCTAAAGCCATAAAAGTAAGGGAGTTCTGCACCATTAGGTCTTCAGAGCCATGCCAAAACAGAGAGTTGAGGGCTTTGAGCAGCCAAGGAGTAGGTCCTGGTAGAGGGGAGTAGTCTGAGCATGAGTATGGGCATCAAAAACAAACACATTCATCGATGGTGGTGCAGACAGAAAAGATGAGTGCTCGTGTTTGAGGCTCCCCTGACACCCACACCAATGACTGGAGTGTCTCCAACAGTCATATTACTCTTGATCTGGCCAAGGGAAAAATTTAACTTCTTTTTATTTCATAAAACTGATACTAAATAATAATGATTATATAATTTAAAAATACTTTTTTGGCCAATTAAAAAAGATACATGATACTCTGAATATTTCTATTAAAATTGCTCAACAAATTGAGATGATGCAGAAATTACATTAGAACATTACTCTGAGAATTTAGCTTGGATCATGAAGAACCCATGTAGTGTTGCCAAATTTGTTTAATTAATTAATATATTGCCCTCATCAGATTTATACTGTAATTTAAGTAACTTGCTCTAATTTCACTATCTCAAATCAAACAATGCCAACAATTGAAGATCAAGAACCTGTTTAATTACTATGCAATGTTTTGTAATTGACCACTGTATGTAGTGCATTTTTTTTTTTTGTAAATATGATTGAAAAAATACACCCCAAAATTAAAGAGCACATAGAAAGGCCTTCATAGAAGGTACTACTCAATTTGGATGCACCCCAATCACATTTACAAAAAAAATCCACTATACAGAAGAGCTTGTAATAGAGCTTACAGTACATAAGCTCTCTTTGTTAGTATATTTACAATATAGCTCAAACAGCTTCTTCCTCTGAAAGGGCCATGCGTGTCGTAAGAAGTGACTAAAATGCGGGGAGAAAGGGGGGCAGTAACCCCTTTTTCCTGTAATATATTACTAAAATTAAAAGGGAGAAATTTTCGTTTTCCCCTTTTGGGTCACACTGCCTTGGTGGGATACAGCTGGTGTGTTGAAAGAAAGAACTCTAACAGCAGAGTACAGGGTTTTAATTTTGAAGAATTGGGGACACTTGTGCAACACATGGGAACTTTAAGAAGAAACGTTTGCCACACAGTGGCTTCATCAGCCCCAATAAAAAGTAGAAATAGGTAAGGAGAGGAGGAGTTGAGGTAATCAGTCCCTCAACCTGGAATCGATGTGTTCGGGTCCATCACCCCTTCCTACAAGAGTGATGGACTGAACACATCAATTCCGGGGTTGAGGACTGATTACCTCGAACTCCTACCTCCTTACCTATTTCTACTTTGTATTGGACTGATGAAGCCACGTGTGGCGAAACGTTTCTTCAATAAAGATTCCCATGTGTTGAAACAAGTGTCTCAATTCTTCAACTTGTCGGTTTTCAAAAACCATTCACCACAGGGTTTTAAGTACCAGACACTAATAACGTAAGTATCCTAGTATCTGGCCCAGAGAGGAGACTCACTTCCCAAGCCCCCACTTCCATCTCTACCCGGTACCCCAACTTTTGCACAGTAGCTACAGTACACAAATAATAACTGAAACTAAAAAAGGATAGCACAGCTGTACAAATAGTGATACTAAGATTTAAAGGGAGGAGTAGTAGAAAAAGATATGAAACAATATTCAGAATTTTTAACACTGTTTAGTGAAGACACTTAGGTAATACACTCTTCCCTCCATGCCGTTAGTGGGAAGTATTATAGCATGAAAAATAATGAGTCATTGTATGGTTGAGCACTGACAATAACATTGCTTGCACTTGCCCGCCACACTTTCTCTTCTACTGTGCATATTTGTAGAATGCCAGCCTGAAGGAGAATAAATATAACAATCAATATATAATCTTACACTGCATAGCTTCATTACTTTTAATCTTAAGAAGAAATCAATGTCATTTGCACTTGTCTGAATAACTGTATCTTGTTACAGTTACTTTAAACTGTTCCATAAATTTATTTTAGACTTCTATATTTAAACTCAATTTATTTTTCTGACCGACTAAAATTTTTTTCACTCATGTACATAAAAATACAATGAGGTAGGAATTATGAGCCTCAACCTGTCAGAAGAGTAAGTAGGGAGGCATGCAACTGACCATGTAATACCAAGAGTGAGAGAATCATAAGAAGTCTTAATGTTATAGTCCATTATCTCCTGGATTCTAATGGACAATTTTAAAAAAAAATCTGGGCCCACTTGGGACCTTGGGGGGAGGACCATCCAAAGTGTGCCAGCTAGAGCAAACAGCGCAGCAAACACCAAGGATTCACTGATGTTATGTGTATTAACACTCCCCTTTTAAGAGGAAAGTGATGTTGACCCTAAGTTTAGTGGCTTTGAGGATGTGGCCACAAGTGGTCGAGGAAATACAGAAACCTCGATAATAACCCATGTGCAACACCCTTTCAATTTTGGTACCACGGGTAGTGTCATCCTGCCAGAATGTCCTATAACCTATGCCCTTAGTAAAAAGAAACAATTCTGGAACATGTAATACGTGTTCGGCAGGTAAGCAGGCAGGCTGGCTGGCTGGCTGGCTGGCGGGCTGCTGGCCAGCGGGCTGTCGTATCTATCTCTGTCTATCTCTTCTCTGATCCCCTGTCTCTATCTGTTTCCTAACAACCACGTAAGTAAATAAGAACATAAGAAAGAAGGAACACTGCAACCGGCCTACTGACCCATGCGGAGCAGGCCCATGTCCCCCCCCCAGATTAGTCCAATGACCCAAAAACCAACCCGGTCACCCCCAAACCCCAAGGGAAGGAGCACAGCCCAACCCAGCAGCAACAAGCTAGTCAGGCCCAACTCACACCCAACCACCCACTCATGTATTTATCTAACCTATTTTTAAAACTACACAACGTTTCAGCCTAAATTTACTGTATTCGGGAGTTTGTTCCATCATCACAACTTATTACCAACCATGCTTTCCTATATCCTTCCTGAATCTGAAATTTTCCAACTTGAAACCATTGCTGCGAGCCCCGTCTTGGCTGGAAATTTTAGCACCTATTTACATCCCCTTTTTTTATTCCTGTTTTCCATTTATACACCTCGATCATATCCCCCCTAATTCTACGCCTTTCAAGAGTGCAGATTCAGGGCCCTCAGTCTATCCTCATAGGGAAATTTCTGATACATGGGATCATCTTTGTCACCTCCTCCGTACTTTTCCAGAGCATTTAAACCCATTCTGTAATACGGTGACCAGAACTGAGCAGCATAGTCTAAATGAGGCCTAACCAAGGTTTATATATAGTTGAAGAACAACCTGGGGGACTTCTATTATTTATACTTCTAGAGATGAAGCCAAGAATTCTGTAGTTTTATTGCGAACACTAATGCACTGTTGTCTTGGGTTTTAGATTACTGCTAACCAAACTCCTAAATCCTTTTCGTAATCAATAGTATTAAGATCTACATTATTTAGTTCATATGTGGCATGGTTGTTTACCTGTCCAACATTTAGAACTTTGCATTTGTCAATATTAAACTGCTCGGGCCACTTCTCCAACCATTAAATCAGTCTATTCAAAATCATCCGGGAGTGCTCTAGTGTCCTCATTAGAATGAATTGGACGACCTATTTTGGTGTCATCAGCAAATTTGCTTTATGTCGCTATTTATTCCCTCATCTATGTCGTTTAATGTAAACTGTGAAAAACAACGGGCCAACACTGACCCCTGAGGAACACCGCTTGTGATGTGCCCCCATTCTGATTTCTCCCCTTTTTATGCAAACTCTCTGCTGCCCATTTGTCAGCCAGGGCCTCTACCCAGGAAAAAATTTCTCCTCCTATTCCGTGTGCCTTAAGTTTCCTCAATAGCCTCGGGTGGTGGAACTCTATCGAAAGCCTTACTGAAGTCCATATACACAATATCATATTCTTACCATGACTACCTCCTCAAACACCTTAGTGAAAAAGTTAGTAAATTCGTAAGACAGGAACGCCCCTTTGTAAAACCATGTTGAGAGTCATTAATCAATCTGTGCCTATAAAGATGGTTTACAAAATTGGCTTTGGCAATTATTCTTCCATAAATTTTCCCACTATGGGGGTAAAGGCTTATTGGTCTACAGTTTGAACCCAAGGACCTGTCACCTGCCTTGTAAATAGGAATACATTTGCCATTTTCCACTTATCAGGCACTATGCCAGTTTGTAGTGATAAGTTAAAAAGATAAGCCAAAAGGTATGCTAAGTTCCCCCTTTACATTCCTTAACACCCTTGCAAACAGTTCATCAGGACCTGGGGATTGTTAGGTTTTATTTTTCTCTATTTGTTTTGAGGACCATGTCACTAGTTACTGCAATCATGCATAGTTTATTATCATCCTGTTCTACAAATCTATTATTTCAGGAATATTACTAGTATTTTCCTGGGTGAAACCTGAGAGGAAGGAGGCATTGAGAATTTCACACACATCCTTATCACTGTCAGTGATCTGACCAGAGTTACTCTTAAGGGGGGCCAATCTTGTCCCTAATCTTCCCTTCGTATACCTGAAAAAACCCTTTGGGTTAGTCTTTGAATCCCTTGCAACCTTAGCCTCATAATCCTTTATACATAGTGTAAATTACCTTGGATAACCCAAAAAATCCAGACAAAATGCTATACTGTGCTGTAGATATAATGCATAATAAACGTGACTGAACTGTCAAGTAATACGCATTTTCACTTGTTCAGAAGCAGATGTGGTCGGTTGTAATACCAGTTGGTTCATGAGCAACTCTCTGAGACAAGAGAGACATGCAGACAGAAGACAGACACACGGACAAAAAGAGATGGACAAAGAGCTAGACAGACAGACAGATATACAGAGAGTTAGACAGACAGGTTTATTTGTAACAGTGAAAACAAATAAAGCGAAGGAAGTGTACGCTCATCAAATGTCACCATTAGCTGCACGTCAGCAGTAGAGTGACACACATCTTACATCATCCCTGCAAAGGAACTAATTATTATTATTATTATATACTCCTGCATATCCAGAACATTGCGGGGACCTATAAATACTATATACATGTATATATTTCTAGGCAATAGTATGTGACTAAGGTAGGTAAAATGTTCACCTGCCACTGTGTTTTGTGACTATTTGAGTACTATTTCATACCTAATATTAGTATCAGAACAAGATTAACTATGAAATCACAAGACTACTTCAAATTGTAATTATCAGAAACATAAAAATTATACAAATTAAACAAAAATGAGGAAAAAAGGTATATCAGCAACATTCTGCAAGTGGCAGCACTTCGTGTTGCCACAAGTGGCAACAAGTACTGACCCTAGATTTTTTTTCCCATTACTTTATGTACAAAAAAAGTATCCTCTTCATTTAAAAAGAATTTTTTTTTTTCAAAAACACCTACCAGCGTACCAGCGGTCGCAATATACACAACGAGAAGCAATTATTACTACAGAAAAAGTGTCCTTCCTCCAAAATTTCCACCATCAACTAAGTGATAATATGGGCATTTATGTGGTGGGAGACAAAAAAAAAACTAAAAAAGCTAGATACAGCGATTGATAAACAAGGGTTGAGGCTCGACCGTTCATCATTGTAGGAGCTGCCAGAAATCACCGGCTCTTCAACACGCAAGTTATACTTTTGTATCAATCAAATCACATATTACTCGGGTAGATAATTTCAAGTAGATCCTTCATGTGTTAGCCCAAATCACCGACTAGTATGTTTTAAATAAGTGACCCACTGATCAGATCAGATCGACTGGTCCGAACCCTCGACTGGTCCGAACCCTTGATGGTCCGAACCCTTGACTGGTTTCAAATGGATTCTTTGGGACAATAAGCAGACTGTAAATGGTGGGTTGTAAACGCCCTTATCAAACACAAACAATAAATATAAATCAGGAACGTACACGGTAAGCTGCCCAATATACAGTACAGTTAGAAATGAAATACAAATAGCTAGAGCTTCATTTAAGGAGGTTATTAATAGAGTATTCAAGAGGTTGCTATAGAATTACAGTAAATCAACCATTCAAAATCATTATGAAGCTCTGTATAGTCTGCAGTCAAAACAAACAAACGGGCTTTCCCCATGGATAAATTGTAATTTTTGTGGAAATTGGTTTTCACGCCCCTTGTGCAGATATCCAAGAACTAGCTACAAGCAGTATTAAAACAGGGAAGTGTTTTTGGGTATGCCCAAATGAGGAAAATCTGTGGACTAAAATCATAAGGTATTAAAAGAGGATAACATCAAGCGCTTTCATAGCTTTCTACAACAGATGGGAACATAAAAAGTCTGGGCTGAATGGTACTGCCCTTGATACTGGCCATGTAGTCAGAAACGTAAGGCTGGAGGGATGTCCTGGTAGTCAGTAAAGTGGGGCTGATAGTGCTGTCCTGGGGGACAGTAATGGGAAGCTGGAGGTGCTGTCCTGGAGACAGTAATGGTGAAGCTGGAGGTGCTGTCCGGGAGACAGTAATGGTGAAGCTGGAGGTGCTGTCCTGGGAGACAGTAATGGTGAAGCTGGAGGTGCTGTCCTGGGAGACAGTAATGGTGAAGCTGGAGGTGCTGTCCTGGAGACAGTAAAAGGTGAAGTGGAGGTGCGTTCCAGGTAGTCGGGGAAATTTTACGCAGGAAGGAATAAAATATAAATGACCCCATAGGGGACAGGAGCCATAGTGGGGAAACAAGTGTAGTCAAAGATAAGAAAAAAACCAATATTGCAAACTAGAAATACCACAGGAAACAGCAAACAAGAGGACTCCACTAGCAATAGTGAGGATATATTACCAAAAACAACTGGGGGGAGCTCCATTGTTGGTGCTAGGGGGGATAGGAATAAGACAGGGAAAAAATGCACGAACAGGGAATACAGTCACAGAAACCCAAGGCAAATGGAAACCAAGCCGTGCACATACTATGCACTTGGTACTGCAGACATGGGAAATCTGGAAAAACAGACAGGACGTGCAACTATGACCACCCAGAAAATGCCATGCCCATATGACAACAGGAAAATGCAAAACTCCCTTCCTGTAAGCTTTTTCACCCTGAAATGTGTACCTCTTCAGTACAGGAAAGACTGTGCTATAACTTAAATTGCCAGGCACACCATCTAAAGGGTACAAAAAGATACAAAACATCCAGGCCATGGAAAACCTGGGTAGCCACAGCCACTCAAGAGGGAGAGGTTTTTTAGTGCCAGGAAGGAAAAAAAACTGGCAGGAAATGGCAGAAAACATACACCAAATCCAGTCATTCCTGGAGTGGAACCACAGTCGATGGCCTCCACTCCAAACCAACAGATACAGATACGTACTAATGCCAGAAAAAAAATCCCCCCCCAGTACCAACAATACCACCAGTCCAATAACATTCTTCTTTGCAAATATATAGGTATAAAGCCAGCAACAAACAACAAAATACCTTTCATCCGTGGACTGCTTTCAGAGGCAAAGGCAATGTTCGCGGCTTTCACTGAGACCCACATAAAGGATCACTTGGACAATGAAAAAATGGATCCCAGGTTTACAACCTATACAGAGTGTCAGAGTGAATAGGCAGAAGGGGGGGGGGGTAGGCCTGTACATTTCAGAGTCACTTTTTTGCACAGAACTGCTAAATGCCTCAAATGATGCAGTGGATGTTTTAGCAGTAAAGGTCGAGAACCAAAATCTAGTCATTGTGGTAGTCTAACAAGCCTCCGATGCAACATCCCAGCAATTCCAGGAACAGCTGTTAAAAATTGACCACTGTCTGGAAAATCTTCCAGCCCTGCACCCAACATCTTGCTCCTGGGGATTTCAACTTAAGGCAACCTAAAATGGGGGGAATATAGCAAATAATATTGTTGCAGTAATAACACCAGGAGGCAGCTCTGATGAAAACTCAACTCACACGAGCTTTTAAATCTCTGCACAAAATTCAATTTAAACCAGCAAATAATAGAGCCCACTAGACTGGGGGAATACACTAGACCTCATCTTCACTAACAAATGATGACTGATAAGAAATGTCACCATATCAAAAACAATATACTCAGATCACAACATAATTGAGGTTCAGACATGTATGCGTGGAGCCCCAGACCGACATAATGAGACTAGTCACGAGGGAGCATTCACCAAATTCAACTTCAATAACAAAAACATAAAGTGGGACCAAGTAAACCAAGTCCTAACCGATATAAGCTGGGAAGTAAAACTAAGCAACACAGACCCCAACTTATGCCTAGAACAGATTAACTTGGTGGCACTTGATGTATGCACAAGGCTTATTCCCCTAAGAAAAAAAGGGGGAGTAGATGTAAATAGAAAGAGACAGGCGCTCCCTTTACAGGTGATGGAAAAGAATAACAGAGCGGGTAAAAAAGTCAATATATCTGAAATGCGTAGGGAGACACTGGTCAGAGAAACAGCAAGCCCTCGAACTTAAGCTAAAGGAATCTTATAGGAGTCAGGAATCACAGGAAGAACTAAAAGCCATAAATGAAATCGAAAGAAACCCAAAGTATTTTTTCTCCTATGCCAAATCAAAGTCAAGAACAACGCCAGTATTGGGCCCCTACTTAAACAAAATGGGTCCTACACAGATGACAGCAAGGAAATGAGTGAGCTACTCAAGTCCCAAAATGACCAGTTTTTAGCAAGCCGCAACAAGACTGAGAGTCGAAGATCAAAATGAATTTTTTATGAGAGAGCCACAAAATTTGGTTAACACAAGCCTATCCAATGTTATCCTGATCCAAATGACTTCGAACAGGCGATAAATGACATGCCCATGCACTCTGCCCCCGGGCCAGACTCATGGACTCCGTGTTCACCAAGAATGCAAAAAGCCCCTATCACAGCTTTTCTATCCTATGGAGAGGAGCAAAGGACACGGGGGGCGTCCCCCCGTTACTAAAAACAACAGGGCATAGCCCCACTCCACAAAGGGGGCAGTAAAGCAACAGCAAAGAACTACAGACCAAAAGCACTAACATCCCATATCATAAAAATCTTTGAAAGGGTCCTAAGAAGCAAGATCACCACCCATCTAGAAACCCATCAGTTACACACCCAGGGGAACATGGGTTTAGAACAGTCGCTTTCCCGTCTGTCTCAATATTGGATCACTACGACAAGGTCCTAAATGCACTAGAAGATAAAAAGAATGCAGATGTAATATATACAGACTTTGCAAAAGCCTTCGACAAGTGGGACCATGGCGTAAAAGCGCACAAAATGCGTGCTAAAGGAATAACAGGAAAAGCGGTCGATGGATCTATAAATTTTTCCTCACTAACAAACACAGAGAGTAGTCGTCAAACAGAGTAAAGTCCGAGGCAGCTAAAGGTGAAAAGCTCTGTTCCACAAGGCCCCGTACTCGCTCCATCTTGTTCCTCATCCTCATATCCGACATAGACAAGGATGTCAGCCACAGCCCGTGTCTTCCTTTGCAGATGAACCCGAATCTGCATGACAGGTCTTCCATTGCAGACACTGCAAGGCTCCAGGCGGACATCAACCGAATCTTTCAGTGGGCTGGGAGAAAACAATATGAAGTTCAACGATGAGAAATTTCAATTACTCAGATATGGTAAACATGAGGAAATTAAATCTTCATCAAGTACAAAACCAAATCGGCCCCCAAAAAAGCGAAACACCAACGCAAAGAACGGGAGTGATCATGTCGGAGGATCTCCCTTCAGGACCATACATTTGTATCAATCGCATCTGCTAAAAAAAATGCAGGTGGATAATAAACCTCAAATAGGGAGGCCAAGCCATGATGACCTTCAGGTCCTTGTTCTATTAGGGTGGGAAAATTGCGCACACTAACACACCTTTCAAGGGAGGTGAAATTTCTGACTAGAAAATGTACAGAGAACCATCATGGCGCGATTGAGATAAAACACCTTTAATTAAATGGAGCGCTGAGGTTCCTAAAACTGTGTTCCCTGTTTTCAGGGGGGAAAATACATTGAATTATAACACCTGGAAAATCCTAGAGGGACAAATACCAACTTGCACACGAAAATCACTCACTAACGAAGGCCAAAAGACTTGGCAGACGATGCAACATCCCCCAATGAAAACAGGGGTTCACTGCACGTTTAAGAGACCATACAAAGTGTCAGGGGCCCGAGACTGTTCAACTGCCTCCCAGCATACATAAGGGGGATTACCAACAGACCCCTGGCAGTCTTCAAGCTGGCACTGGACAAGCACCTAAAGTCGGTTCCTGACCAGCCGGGCTGTGGTTCGTATGTTGGTTTGTGTGCAGCCAGCAGCAACAGCCTGGGTGATCAGGCTCTGATCCACCAGGAGGCCTGGTCACAGCCTGGGCCGCTGGGGCGTTGACCCCCGGAACTCTCTCCAGGTACCATCCGACTTACGACCGTTTCGGTTCCAAGAAACCGGTCGTAAGTAGAAATGGTCGTAAGTCGAACTTTACTACTGAATAGTGACAAAACGTTTTTGTAATGACTTTATTTTATTGTTTTATTTTGGTATTTCATGTTTTACTTTACTTTTTATGCTGTTAGTACGTAATTTTATACTGTAAGGTTTGGGTAAAACACGGTAACAACAAAAATAGTTTTTTTATTTCAGAATTTGGAAAAAAAAACACGTCGTAAGTCGTATGTAGGTGTATAGTGAACCCTTGGTTATGCCATTCCTATAGTCAAACTTGGTGTCGGCTGGTTTCGGCTTCCGGTAATTGGCCATTATTCGGTGATCGGCCCCTTATGTGTCCATCGGTGGTGAGGTGGCTTGTGCTCAGTTTGGCTGTGTGTCCAGTGCGTGAGGAAGCTTCTGCTCATATAGCCCAAAAATTTCCTTGTTTTTCTTTATGGTATATTTTTTGCAGTGCAACTGCGAAATAAGTAACCATGGCTCCAAAAAATTCCTAGTAAAATTCCGGGGGTAAAAATTTAAACACCATGGAATTAAGCATAAGTGACTGAAAAATATAAGAGGTTTTGGGATGCGGGTGCTGGAAATGCCAGGATATACAGAAAAAGAAACAACAATTACATCCATTCTGGGCAAACTTTTCTAACAAAAAAAGGTCACCAATAATGGAAGAGATGGAAAGTTGTTGTTACGGTGATTAAAGAAAAAGAATTAGTGGTGACAGTGTCTGAAGAATAAGAAGTGTAGTGGCTACACAGTTTGTAAGGCATGGAGAGGCTGCCAGTTCTGACAATGTGCACTGCAAAGTGTGGTATAAGTTCAAGGACTGTAAGGCTGAAGGATTTAAACCGCAAAAGTGATTTTTTTTTTACATTATTTATGTAAAAAAAAATGTCCTCTTCATTTAAAAAAAAAAAAAAAAATACAGATGGACCTTGTCCGGGTTGCAAAATTCTGTACGAGGCACAAGTACACTCACACCTTGAGTATTTCTCACTTTCTTTGGGTTTGCCTGCCCCCCCACCCCCTCCCCTCATCTGCACTGCTTGACAAGTAAAGAACAGAGCAAGTGTCTCATCTCCACCTGGACCAATTGGATAGATCTGTAATTTCAGCAGAGCCTTAACACAGAAGGGATTTGGTCCTTACTGTTATGTACAGGCAACATTGTCACAGTTACCCCACTTGAATTTACTTCGGGGACAGTGTGAAGCAAGCTTTATATCACAAGAGGCAGAAAGCACAACTTCACTCGGCTGTACCCTTCTCCAGAACATCTTCATCTAAGAAACATATATCCCCAGGGGACTCGATCTGGAACACATTCTAACAGTATTATGAGTCAAGATTAGTCCCGTTGATCAATGAAAATCGTGACATTAAAATGCTTTCAATGAGCTGATGCAGGTTAATCTCTTAGATTGTCAAAAAGTTAGGGGTCCTAAAACCCGTAAATAGCTTTTCAATAAAGCTAGGTATCCTTAACCTAACCCTGTCAAACCCTGTAAAAAAAAATAAAAAAAAAGTCTTCAATTGTGAATGAAACAGGCCCGTTTGGATGAAAATGCAACAGGACTACATCACCACAGGAGAAAAGGCACTGGGCAGGGACACAAGCCTATGAAAGACAGGTTACTCTTCTTTGTCTTCTAATGCTAGTGGGGATTTTAAAGTGAAAAGTCTTTACTGTGTATCACTTTAGAAAATCCCGAGTGTTCCCAAGAAAAGCATGTTTTTTCAAGAACAAATGTGGCGATGTGGAAAGCTAATCGTAAGGCATGGTTTACAGGCAAATTTTCAAAGAGTGGGGTTATGATGTTTTGGCCCAGTGTGAAAAAATACCTCCAGGGAAAGTAATTGCCACTAAGTGCCTCTGGACTGGACAAGGCCTGCAATCCTCCCGACTTGGAAGACCCAAATGTTTAGGGACTTCAGTTCATCACAGGAAAATTCTGCCTCCCATGCCACCCTCCCCCAGCCCATGGACCAGCGTGTTTCAAAAGACTTTGAAGTGACCTCGGACACTCAGTTTGACCCTATGAGAGTTCTGGAGGAATCACTTCACATCTTCATTGCATAAGCCTTATAGGTTAAGGCTTGGGAGGGGTGACTTCCAGGACTTGAACTCTGCTTGAGAAAATTTTGGCCAGTTGGTTTTCCAAAAGAGGGATTTGAAGGGTTTGAGGTTGACCTAACCTGTCGACCCGTGGACTCTAAGTGGCACTGGGGAAGTCCTGGGTTGGAGGGACTAGCAGGAGGAGTGGAAGAGTTTTGGTGGAAAGGGCCACAGGAAGAGCTAATATGAAGAGCTGCAAGAGCTTCAACTCGAACAGCAACAGACTGCAGTTTAGGAACTTCCTTTAAAGGAGAGGAAGGGAGTGAAGGAAATGCCTTCTTCAGAGATTAAAAGATGTGTGCAATGTGAACAGGTGCAACTTTTGTGAGAAAATACCACCCGACCAAGCAGAAACAAGCCAAACTGCAAACATGTTCAGTGACAAAACCCCGTCCCACTTTAGGGAAATCTTCGAGAGACACCCGAAACACTTAGGACAGATATGTTGTGTGACGGGTCCAGTGACTCTCGAGCTGTACTAGTGGGATTAAAGGGCAAAGAAGGGTTTTTAAACCCCAGAGAGGGCCTTTGATACCTGAAATTCTTATGGAAGGGATTCCCTTCCAAACACTAATTCCTCCCTTCTTTCCTCTTCCCTATCTTCCAGAAGCCAGCATTAGTCCCCTTTATAAAAGGTATGTAAACTATTTTTTTTTTTCAACAAGTTGGCCCATCTCCCACTTAGGCAGGGTACCCAAAAGAAAGAAACTCTCCAAAAAAAATACTTTTATCGTCATTAACACTTTCACCTCACTCATACATAACACTGTTTTTTGCAGAGGTTTCCCAGATGCAACAGTTAAAGCATATATGAAGATACAATTAAAAGTGACCGAAATAAATTAATATATGTAATACTTAATAATTGTTAATTTTTTTGTGTTGTGAATTAAATTTTTGTCTGGAATGGATTAATTGTATTCCATTAATTTTATGGAAATATTATTTCGGGTTTCGGCCATTTTGGTCTTAGGCCAACCTTCTGGAATGGATTACGACCGATAACTGAGGGTCCACAGTATTCGGAGCGCTGGGCGAGTGAATGTAGGTCTACGTTTGGACAGTTAAGGAGTTAATAAAAGAAAAACAAAACAAGACCTGGTAACTACAGGTTATATGAATTTCACTGTATACGTCTGGTATTTCAAGAAAGAGAAAAAACTAATGAAAGTCACTCCACTCCACTAAGTACCATTATATTACTGGTTAGTTGCTACTATAACACTGTATTCTCCTATTCACTGTTATCACTAGATTATATGCGAGGTAGCTAGGAAGATTATTTAAAACAGCTGACCTGTGTGGAAAGTTTCTGGCAACTTCTAGCACCTGCCTCTTTAGGCTTATCACTTCAGTTTGAATTACACCTGTTTTACATGACACTTTAGCATTTATTATCTATGTACTAGGGTGCCACTGTAGTATACACTATAACATTATGTATACACAATATTATCAGGGAGACTCTTTCCTCTAAGTTCTATTATTGTTATTTTGCACATGGCACACTAAGCCTATGATTCCCCTCTGGCAGTAATCTCTGCTATGTATTGCACACTAATCCTCCTTTTTTGACTTGGTATATACTATTTTCTGCCCAAGATTGGTTCCAAGTGCTAGAGGGATGTATCGTATAAGATTGATGGTACAAATTAAAGTTCTAGCACGTAAGAGCGACCGTGAAAACACGAGAAAACACGGAGCACAACGAGGCACGCTGCCAATAGTCACCCCACACACTCACTTGAATATAAAAGAAACACTGTCTGTTTAAAAATTCAAGTCTCTTTTTAACCCTTTCAGGGTCCGTCCCGTAGATCTACGGCTGGTCGGTGAGTGTCCAAACCGTAGATCTATGCCAAAATTCTAGCGCCGTCAAATTTAGCGCGAAAGCGCTCATAGGCCTACATATGAGAGAATGGGTCTGCGCCGTGGGTGTGCGCCATAAACAAAAAATCTAGGCGCCTGCATAGCATTGTGGGAACGCCGGCTCAGTCACCCTTGTTCACCATGCCTCGTCGCAAGTCAGCTCTCACTCCCCGGAAAATTGGGACTCTCCTCTTCCTGTCTGATAGTTCTGACACTGATGGAAGTGGAAATGAAGATGAATTCTACGGCTTTGATAAGTTAGTGACCGAAAATAATGACCAGGATATCGATAATAGTGCAGAAAACCCCGACGATCCTCGACCTTCTACCTCTGGTGTGGGCACTCGTGACTCACAGTCGGGTGTTCCTAAACGTAAGAGAAAACTAATATTTTCCCGTGGCCTGGCCTCTGACTTAGTAATGACGATGATTCTGACGTGGATTGTGATTTTATTGCGCTCGACAATCATTCGAGTAGTGATAGTGAGGAAACATATTCACCAGTAAAGCGTCGTATGTTCGCCGCCGCATGCGCTCAGGGAGTGTACCCTATGCTGTGCCAGGGGACGGAGTACATCCTGAGTACATCCCGTGGCCTACACCCGTTTTAGGTAGTGATAGTGAGGATGATGTGGCTACACTTGGCATGGATGGGCCACAGACATCAGTGGATGGTGTTAGTGGGGCTGGTGGTGGTAGTGGCACCGCCATGCGTGACTCGCTGTGGCCAGCGGGGACCCACGCTGCTGACTCGTCAGTTCAAGGACAAAGCGGAGCGTCACCCACCAGCCCGCCACAACCACCGTACAACCAGCCATGATGTCCAGTATCCACCAGCAAACCGTATCTGGGATTGGCAGCAAATCCCAATTTTCGTTCCCAGCCCTCACCACTTTGATGACTCTCAAAAGTGGAATTCTACCTACCTGTCCCCTTGGAACCACGGCCAATGAACTGGAATTCTTTGAATTATTCTTTGACCAGCCATTGATGGAAATTATTTCAGGGAAAGTAATAAGTATTTTCGTACACCATGGCAAATACGATCTTATCACCACAGTCAAGACTACACAGGTGGAAAGAGACGACTGTTGCAGAAATGTATTTGCTTTTTGCAACAATAATGCTTATGCCTCACGTCTATAAGCATAATATAAAAGCATACTGGTCCACAGATCGGCTAATTTGTACCCATCCTTCAGTGAAATAATACCAGTGAACAGGTTTATCTTACTGTTATGTATGGTGCACTTCTCTGACAAAACCAGGCCTGACAGAAGTGACAGGTTATACAAGATTAGAAATGTTTTTCATGTATCGCAAACAAAAGTTCAGGATATACTTTTATCCATTCAAGAATCTTGTAATTGATGAGTCTTTGATTTTTGTTCAAAGGTAGACTGTCATTCAAGCAGTATATACCGAGCAAGAGGAACCGCTTTGGTATAAAATTGTTTGTACTCTGTGATTGTGACAGTGCCTGGTGTTGGATATTGTTGTATACACGGGTAGTAAAAACATTGAAAGATACCAAATGTTATTGGGTATATCAGGTGACGTAGTGAGAAACATGATGGCACCTTATCTTGGTAAGGGCCATACATTATATACCGATAACTGGTACACAAGCCCATTACTCAGTGATTTCATGCGAGTGAACAAGACAGATGTGTGTGGCACAGTGCGTTCTAATCGTAAACATATGCCCAGGCTCAATGCAGGTGTTCGTGGTGATGACATGCAGGTGTTTACTGCCAATGACAATCATGGCATTACGGTGGCATGACAAACGAGATGTCACATTGTTGACAACCATTCACCGTAATGAAATGCAAGACAGTGGCAAAGTTGATCGAGTGACTAATGAACGTATTCGAAACCAGTGACAGTGATTGATTATACACAAAACATGCGCTTGGTTGACAAGTGTGACATGCAGATTGGTTTTGTTGACTGTGTTCGTAAGAGTTACAAGTGGTACATGAAACTTTTCTTCCATCTCATGGACATTTCAATGCTGAATGCATATAATATGTACCAAATAAAGACTGGTAACAGACCACCGTATGGTGAATTTTGTTTGTCTGTTGTCAGACAACTCATAATGAGTACCAGGTAACAACACCTGCAATACAACATGGTCCTCGAATTCATCACAATATACCCAAGCGTTTGAGGAGAGAAGGTGATCATTTCATAATACAGCTTCCTTCAACTCAAAAGAAATTTGCTCAGAAGAGATGCATTGTCTGTGCACAAAAAAACGACGGCAACAAAGACGCAAAGACACTCGGTTTATGTGTGAGGAATGTAAGGTGCCTCTGTGCATGGTGCCTTGTTTCAAGGAGTTCCACAAGCTCCAGCAGTTCTAAAACCATGTCCAGTGATTGTAAATATGTAAATATATGATAGAACATTAGTATTATACAATATTTGTGCATGTTTATTGTAATAAACAACAGTGGTAAACAATAATATGATAACTTTAGTGCGGTTATTGTGTTCAATACAGTGAGTATATATATATCAATTATATACAGTATTGGTCTCTCAGGCCCCAAATGTTAGTAGGAATAGAAAAAAATTGGAAAAGAAAAGAAAAAACAACTAAAACAACAAAATAATATAATACGCGTATGTGGAATTCGTCGATGTTGCCGCCACCACATCATTTTCTACAAACTTCTTCGCACTGTATCTCGGTAAGTACTGATCAGATTCTAATTTTTTTTTGTTTTATTACCTTCACAAAAATATGCTCTTTAATTCTGTAAGAAAAAATAATTTTTTTTTTTTCAAAATTTCTTGGACACTGGTGCTGTGACTTCAGATTTTGGCCTTGGACCCTGAAAGGGTTAAAAGTCACTTACTCACCCACAATTAAATAAATACTGAATAACTGTATCTCGTAAAAAGTTTAACCTGTGACCCTATCAAACTTTGTTTTTTTAATTACATTACCTAACAGAATACTCCATTCTTATTGATGCACAGCAACTCAGCAAATGACCATATGACCTGTCTTTGAAATACTCATTTGTGCTTAATTGTTATTTGTTTACTATAAGTATTACCACTGAATATATCATTGCTTAGTTAATCTTAAGTTAATTTTAAGCCTACCCATAATGCTCTACATACAAGGGGCTTTTGGCATGTTACACTTAACCACTGTATTTCTTCGTACATCTATGTATCATGTCCAAATTAATAATAAATAAAATAAAAATAAATGAAGAGGTATAAGCACTTAAGTCTTAGAATTAACAAATATATTAAACAAGAGATAACCTGTAGCCGTAACTGAAGTGTTACTTCGTACACAGAAAAAGAGGTTAACGTGAGTTTGTGGACTGACTTACTGAATGACTGACTGAACTGACTAACTTATGAGTGACTTTCTGAGTGATTTGAACTGAGTGAATGACTTACTGAGTGACTTGACTGACTTACTGAATGACTTGACTGACTTAACTGAGTGACTTGACTGACTGACTTACTGAATGACTTGACTGACTTAATAAATTGACTTGACTGACTTATTGAGTGACTTGACTGTAATAATATTATTTATTATTATTGCTGAGAAGAATAAGAGAATGATTTCCATGGAAATAAAGCATGAAATCATAGATAAACATGAGAGGTGTCCAGGTTTTGATTGAGGGGGAAGAGGGAGGGGGGGAGCTGGCTCGTAACTCAGAGCAAAAAATTCGACCCAGGGACGGCTCATATTTTAAAAAACTCGTAGGTTGGGACACTCGTAAGTCAAGGTCTACCAGTGGAACCTTTTACTTGCAAGTTTAATCCATTCCATGACCTTGCTCGCAAATGGATTTGCTCACTTGTAGAGTCAAATTTTTCTCATTTAAATTAACTGAAATGCAATTAATCCGTTTCAGTGGAATTCGGTACTTCAATAATTCGCTAATATCAAATCTACAGTTTTTTTATCTATCACAGTTCATCTAATATGACATAACAAACAATATAAATAACTAGAAACCTGATAATACTCCAAATGCATAAAAATATGTCATTACGTAACAGGTGGAGGTGGCCACAACTTCTCCCTCTTTGTTTGGTAAACACTGCCATTAGTGATGGCCTTTTGAAGTTGCCTATTATTATAAATTATTATGTAGTACATTATTAAATATATGTATTATTATTATAGTCTTCTCGCTTATGGAAATTCTGCTCGAATATGGAAGCAAAAAACTGACCCATCGAGTGTCCGTATTTGGAAAAACTTGCAATGGACACCCTCACAAGTAGGGTTCCACTGTATAAAAAATTTGGAATTTTTATTCACACAAAAAATAGAAGACTTACTGTTATGCAGACTACTGCATCATTGGAATAATTGCATAAATAATGGGCAATCCATTCATGACTGCATATTGGGATGGAGGTGACTCATTTGTTTACTCTTGAACATTGGCCCAAAAAATAGAACATTTCAGAACTCTGAGCTCATTTCAAGGTACTTTTCGTCATGAAAACCCTTCAAAATCATATTTATTTCTGTAATATATCTTGCATTCTATCAAAAGAGACTAAAAAAACCAGGATACAACCATAAAACGATATGAAAATACCACTAAAGGGGGAGCTAATTGCTAAGAAGTGAACTCCATTATTTATGGTCCGATTTCTTTCATTTTTTTGGGGTACGTTAAGAAGCATCTTTCCATCATAAACTGCCCAAGTTTCAATAAGATAGTCCAAAAAACAAATGAGATCCATTCCCCCGATCAAGACAAGAGCCCCCCACCACGTCAAAGGGGCCCCCTTGAGCCCCCTTGCTTATGGAAAAATTTTGCTGCGTATAGA
>NC_069405.1:75359444-75393440 GCF_026875155.1 Cherax quadricarinatus
ATGTGGGTTATTACAAAATGTTTCATATGACCTGTCAGGATATGTTCACTCACTGAGAAACAACGCTACACTGGCTGAGAATGCGTGTTGGAGGCAGCTTTGTCTGTGCGGTGGGCACTTGACAAGTCCCATATGATCGACGAAAATGAGGTAATTGACGAAAAACAGAACCAAAAAATCAACAAAAAATGTCAGCCAAACCCGAAATCAGTGATAATGGAGATCAACGAAAACACGGTCCATTGTACAGTGGAACCTCGGTTTTCATATTCCTTGGTATATATTACCCCACATGTTCATCCGAAACATTTCGTGATAATCCATTGCTTTTTTGCTTGTTTATTCATTGCGACTGCTAAATAAGCCACCCTGGGGCCAGAGAAAGTTCCGGGTGCCAGCCCTTTGATGAAGAAGGCGAGAAACACGATAGAATTCAAGAAAGAACTCGTAGCAAAGTAAGAAAGCGCGTAAAGTGGCGTACGTGTGTCTGCCAATCTTGCTAGGATGTACAGGAAGTCCACATCAATGTTCGGTAACAATGCTTTGTCCCATTATAGGCAAATCTTAAAGAGACGCCAGAAACAGACCTCTTTGGACAGATTTTTTTGTGCAACAGGGGTACAGTGGCTCTAGCTGGTTCTAGTGCCAGTAAAAGACAAAAGAAGAGAAGTAACCCCGGATAGGGCCTTGATACCTGAAGTCTTTATGGAGGGGGATTCCCCTTCCAAACAATAACCTCTCCTCCTCCCTCTTTCCTCCTCGCTGTCTTCTATATGCCAACAAGAGTCTTCAATAAAGGTGAAAATGATGTTAAAAGTTCATTTTATCCATTTCATTAGTCATTTATATTTATTTCTCATTGTTTTTCTGTATGTGAAACTATAGTTATTCTCTATAAAATGCATTTTTTGTTAATATTTTTGGGTGTGGAACAGATTAATTGGATTTTTAGTAGACTGTCATTTAACACAGAAGTTACGTTCCTGAAAACACAGTGTTAGGAAAAAAAACTGTGCAAGAAGAACATGAAGAACTTATGGGAAAAATAGAGTTACGTTCTTGAGAGCCCCAAAAAAGCCAAACAACTTGTTTTTTAGGCCTCCACATCTTACAAAAATAAAAGTGAATATTTAATTGTAGTTCATTGTTGTGATGTATTATGTGGTTTTTACTGCTTACAACTACGAATCTAACAGAAATAATAGTATTTCTTACCTTAAATTGTGGGTGCTGGTGTTTGTGGATGATTGTGAAGAGAGTGGAGAGTTATGTTGTGGTCCTACTGGGCTGAGGTGGATGGTAGAGGTTCTGGTACTGAAGTGATGGTTGTACTGGAGTGTCTTACTTTAAGTCATTCAGTTGGTCAAGTCATTCAGTAAGTTTCAAGTCATTCAGTAAGTCAGTCAGGTGATTCAATAAGTCAGTAAAGTCATTCAGTGAGCCAGTAAATTCATTCAGTAAGTCAAGTTATTCAGTAAGCCAGTCAACTTGTTCAGTAAGTCAGTCATATCATTCAGTAAGTCAAGTCATTCAGTAAGTCAGTCAAGTCATTCAGTAAGGCAGTCAAGTCATTCAGTAAGTCAGTAAGTGATTCAGTAAGTCAGTCAAGTGATTCAGTAAGCCAGTCAAGTGATTCATTAAGTCAGTCAGTCATTCAGTAAGTCATATCAAATCATTCAGTAAGTCAGTCAAGTGATTCAGTACGTCAGTCAAGTGATTCAGTAAGTCAGTCAAGTGATTCAGTAAGTCAGTCAAGTGATTCAGTAAGTCAGTCAAATGATTCAGTAAGTCAGTCAAGTGATTCAGTAAGTCAGTCAAGTGATTCAGTAAGTCAGTCAAGTCATTCAGTAAGTCAGTCAAGTGATTCAGTAAGTCAATCAAGTTGTTCAGTAAGTCAGTCATATTCAGTAAGTCAGTCAAGTGATTCAGTAAGTCAGTCAAGTCATTCAGTAAGTCAATCAAATCATTCAGTAAGTCAGTCAAGTGATTCAGTAAGTCAGTCAAGTGATTCAGTAAGTCAGTCAAGTGATTCAGTAAGTCAGTCAAATCATTCAGTAAGTCAGTGAAGTCATTTAGTAAGTCAGTCAAGTCATTCAGTAAGTCAGTCAAATGATTCAGTAAGTCAGTCAAATCATTCAGTAAGTCAGTCAAGTCATTCAGTAAGTCAGTCAAGTCATCAGTAAGTCAGTCAAATCATTCAGTAAGTCAATCAAGTTGTTCAGTAAGTCAGTCATATTCAGTAAGTCAGTCAAGTCATTCAGTAAGTCAGTCAAATCATTCAGTAAGTCAGTCAAATCATTCAGTAAGTCAGTCAAGTCATTAAGTCAGTCAAGTCATTCAGTAAATTAATCAAGTTCAGTAAGTCAGTCATATCATTCAGTAAGTCAGGCACGTCATTCAGTAAGTCAGTCAAGTCATTCAGTAAGTCAGTCAACTCATTCAATAAGTCAGTCAAATCATTCAGTAAGTCAGTCAAGTCATTCAGTATGTCACTCATTCAATCATTCAGTCAGTCATTCACTAAGTCAGTCAAGTTCAGTAAGTCAGTCAAGTCATTCAGTAAGTCAGTCAAATCATTCAGTAAGTTAATCAAGTCTTCAGTAAGTCAGTTAGTCAGTCAGTCAGTAAGTCAGTCAAGTCACACAAACTTTATGTTTGCCTCTTTTTTATATGTACAAAGTAACACTTCATTATGGCCACAGGATGTCTTGTCTAATATCATTGTTTCCTTCGTTAAGTCTAAGACTTAAATGCTTACACCTTTTCTTGCCACTTTGAGCATCACTGGTATGCCTACTGGGTGTCATGATTGCTTTGCTGATACAAGATATAGCAATTAAAAGATCAAAACACAATTCACAGTTACAAGCTTGTAGCAGAGAAGTTGGACTGGGCATATATGAAATAATATGCTGGGATGGTGGGGTGGTGTCGAGAGGTGGCTGGGGACGGCAGGAGGTCTTCCCGCTGATTCACAACAAAACTGCCGCTTGAGGAAATGGGAAGTGTTTTTTTCTTCCTGCAAACTGAACCGTGTTAGATTCATCTTACGATGTGTTACATGAAATTGTGCTGCAATTCTTCAGTCGTGCTACACCCAAATCATGCCAGATAAACTCATGCTAAATGACAGTCTACTGTACATTATTTCTTATAGGAAAAATTGCTTCAGTTTTCATACAGTTCGGTTTTTTGTCACTTTCTGGAACGAATTAATCACAAAAACCGAGGTTCACTATACTTAATACCTTTAACAGATAATCAGAGGAATTTAAGTAGATCAAAATAAGAAAGTGAACATAGAGCATTGTGATGAGAATAAGAAGTTTTCTAGACAATGAAAGAATGGATGTCAGACTGGAGGGCAGTAGTATGGAGAAGTGAACATATTTAGATATTTGGGATTACATTTATCTTTGAGTGGGTATATAAAATATGAGATAAATCATAGGATTCATGAGGTTAAGAAGGTAAGTGGATTGTTGAAAAGACTGTAGTAAGAGAGAAGTTCATCAGTCTACTAAAAAAAAAAGTCAAATGTGCATTGCCAGAATATAGCAGTGTCAACACTTTTGTATGGGTTTGAGGCAGGATCTTTATAGCAATGAGTAACAGCTGAAGGCAGTGAAGGTGTAATGTTTAAGATCAGTATGTCAATATTTAGTTTAAAGATCATTTAGAGTATAAGAATCAAATAAATTTGAAATCAATATCTTCAAATTTATTTGTTAAATTTAAAAAAATTAGTAATATGAAAATATGTTTCAAGTGGGAAGGGGGTTTTTGGATGATTTTTCATTTATAAAGATGGAGCAAAGATTGCCCAAAGGGGTGGCAAAAATCTGGGTAGAAAACAGGGCGGGGGAGGGGCCCAAAAGGTTGGAGGGACAGTGGGGAAAGTTGCTGGTGTAGGATTGGTATCCAGCAGACGGGGGAGTGTGTTGTAGAAGGAGTGGAAAAATGTGGTTTTAGGATTTGGAGTGCTGTTGGAAGTCAGAAAGGGCCTTTCTTGCGGGAATCCAGGGAAAATTGGTTTGCTGAATTTTAGTTCTTGAAATGAGATGAACGTGCCTGGCTTAAGGAGTTTTAGGTAGCATTTGGTAAATTGTTTCATATGATGTCCTTATATTTCTAGAAAGAGAGTTTAAGGAATAAGTGGTAGTAAATGTTTCCTTCTTTGGGGGGGAACGGCGAACTTTAAAAAAATTAAGCAGAAAAAAAGTTTGTTTTTTTGCTTTGCCTGTAATTCATATTTATGCTTTTTTTTGATTTCTACCACACACATTTTTATAATTTCTTTTTTACAGATATACTCATATTTTTAAATTTATTAGTAGGATTTAGCTAATCTTTTTGTAAGTGATATACAACTATCAGTATTATTTTAAAACTAATTTAAAATTTGTTTCCTATAGTGAAATCCTTTTTTTTTGCAAACCTGACAACCAACCGTACTAAAAGGGCTCTCAACCACGGGGCAGGGAGTTGCCCCACGGGGGGGAGAGAATCTTTCCCTACCACATAAATAAGCACCCCCGTTTCACTGACGGTTTGAAAGGTTAGATCAAAAGCCCTTTCTTGTCTGCAGGATGTAAAAACTGAGGGGGGACTGTTGTGAAGGGGAAAAGGACAACAGGGATGCAAATCATTTCCAGGAGGACTAAATCTTCATAAGGGCCGGTAAAACTCTTACCTGTTTTGGGGCTTGGGCTGTGGGGGGGCATTAGATCCAGAAGGGTGTGGGGAGGTTGGGGGGAATGAAGTGTGGTTGAGGAAATGGTAAAAGTTTTAGGATGTTTGGGGTGGGTGGCAGGGGAAATATGGGGAAGGGAAGTGAGGGGGCATGGGTTAGGGCAAACACCAAAGAGGAGTTGGTGTGGCTACGGTTTGTTTATTAGGGTAAAAGTGTAGGGGGAGAGTCCCTGGCGAAAAAGTGGTTGGGACAAGGGTAGGGGATGCAAGCAGTAGGGGGGAAATCAAATAATGTAAGGAGCGTGCTGCGAGAAAGGAGGGGGAGCGAAGGGCTGAAGAAAGGGGTTTAAAAGTGGGCCCCTGGGTGCATGCGTGTTGCTGTACTGATTCCCTTTTCTGTTGTACACATCACTGTGGCCTGGAGGATGGTCAATTGGGGTGGGGGATGGGGTAAGGGATGGGGGGACGATGGAGGATTGGGATGAGGGCAAAGTGTTGGGAAAGGGTGGGGACAAAAAATGAGTGGGGGGAAAGTCCCTGAAAGTGGGGGTGGGTAAGTATACATAAAGGGGTCCTGTGGAGACAGGGAAGGTAGGCAAGGTGGGGGTTGGGGGTGGGGGGTCATGGGGCCTGGTGAAATGGGGGTGGGGGAAAGGGGAAGGCCTGAATTTGGGAAAAGGGGCAGTAAGTCCATTACCCCTCCCTCCAGTGATGGACTAAAGACCAGAAGTTGAGGGGAGTGGGTGAGGGGGATAGGGGGGGTAAGTGGTGAAAAGGGTGGGGGCAAGGGGTAGATTTTATGGGGAGAGGGGGGTGAAAAATGGGTGTTGGCATGGGGTATGGAGAGTGAGGGTGGGTTGTAGTGGGTGAAGGCTAGGAAGTGAAGGAAGGAAGTGAAGGAAATGAAGCAACGGGTTTGAGTCCATTGTTTTATGGGGAGGCCTGCTTAAATGGAAACAGTCTCCCCACAACAGTGCTTTCTTCATACATGTCCAATACCATACCTCAGTCACACACCTCCTCCATACTGCTTGCCTTCACCCATTCCCTGCCACACATCCAGCTTTTTCCCTTTCTTCCCAGTAGCCACATGCCCTTGCTGCACACCCAGCAACCTCACCCATACTGCAAAACATCCCCCACCCATATTCACCTGCCCCTATAATTCCCCCACTGTCACTCACCTTCACCCAACCCTCTGCAACCGTCAGTCTCCACCCCACACAACTCCTCCACATCCACATGCCCTCACCCACACCATCCCAGCCCGCAACCTCCACCCCCATAACCCATCCATTTCAATTCCTGCCATGGCCACATACCTAGACCCCCTCACCATTTCCCCATGGGGCCCCATTCCCCCACTACTGCAAGATCACATCTTGCCCTCACACCCACACCTTACTTGACCTTTCACCTTAACATGCCATCCACACATCTAATCACTTAGTACCCACCATCCTCATTACTGCTCCCACCACCAATACTACATTCATCACCCCCTGCCACCACACTACACCTTCACCCACACCACTCCCACCCGCTTCAAGCCCATTTTTATCTCAGCCCACAATATTTTCCCAGAGATTCAAGCCCACACAGCCCCACACTCACATCTTACCCATGGTTTTATATCCCCACCCACCTTAACATACTGTCGAACACATCTAGTCATGTAGCTACCTACTTCCATCATTACCACCCACATCACCAACTGGATACTTACCAACCCCGTCACCCATCATCCACACCAAACCCCTACCACCAAAACCAGGCCACTGACACTCACACAATCACCATCACACCTTGTTAATTCCCCTTTTCCAACCTCATACACTTCCATTGGCCTGGCATCTTTCCCACCCATTCACCACACAGTCTCCACTTCCCATGAAGCTGTCCCCCATTACCCCTTCTTCCTGATCTCCCACCCCCACACCATATCCCCTCACCCCAAATGCTTTTAGCTCCTCTAGTGTATACACCAACCCCAAAACCCCCACCTCTCTAACCCCCTCCTTTATAACCACCATACAGATGCAGTGAGTGGAATAACCAAACAATAAGGCATCTCCAACTGCTAGCAGAAATGTGGTTTGTGGGATCTTTAACAAACCCCTTTACAGTTACATTATCATTATTTTTTACAACTTTGAGACCCAAAAAATTTTGAGTTGCGTTTTTTTTTGGTGGTGTAAGGAACATAACCCTTTGTTCCCCCTATGTTCTTAAGTTCGCTTACACAAATTTTTTATCGCATTTCTTTTCCAGGAATGTAACTACTATGTTAACCAACAGTTGACTGTATATCACGTCAGGTGACTAGTGCTGACAAATGTATGAAAACACACATGTGCAATGCATGGGAACTTTTTTTTTTTAAAGCACTGGCCGTATCCCATTGAGGCAATTTATACAGGAAAAGGGGTTACTAGTTTCTTGTCCCAGCAATGGGAACTTTTTTTAGGAGATATTTTACCCAGCAAGTGTGCATGAGCATGTTGGATAGGAGTAAATGGAGACGAATGGTTTTTGTGAACTGATGAGCTGTTGGAGTATGAGCAGGGTAATATTTAGTGAAGGGACTCAGGGAAACTGGTTATTTTTATATAGCCAGATTTGAGTATGTACTGGAAATAGGATGTACAGTGCCTGCCCTTTAACCCTTAAACTGTCCAAACGTAGATCTACGTTTTTTTCAACATTTGAAAGTATGTAAACAAAAGTAGATCTTTTTTTTTTATACAGTGGACCCCAGGTTTACAATATTATTTCATTCCAGAAGTTTGTTCAGGTGCCAGTACTGACCGAATTTGTTCCCATAAGGAATATTGTGAATTAGATTAGTCCATTTCAGACCCCCAAACATACACATACAAACGCACTTACATAAATACACTTACATAATTAGTCGCATTGGGAGCTGATCGTAAACCGGGGGTCCACTGTATTTGAAAACGTGTAAAAACACTTTGATCTACTTTTTTTTTCGTTATATTTGAAAATATGTAAAAAAACGTAGATCTACTTTTGGAGCACTACGCATGTGAACATAGATCTGCTTGGACAGTTTAAGGGTTAAAGGAGGGGTTTGGGATATTGGCAGTTTGGAGGGATATGTAATATATCTTTATACAGTGGAACCTCCACTTGCGAGCGCATCCACGTGCGAGTTTTTCTATATACAAGCAGTCGATCGGTCAGTTTTTTGCTTCTATACGCTAGCGAAATTTCCATAAGCAAGCGGGGCTCAGAGGAGGCTCCTTGACGCTGGTGAGGGGCTCTTGCTCTTGATCTAGGGAACTGGATCTCATTTGTTTTTTGGACTATCTTATTGAAACTTGGGCAGTTTATGATGGAAAGATGCTTCTTAACGTACACCAAAAATGAAAGAAATCGGACCATAAATAATGGAGTTCACTTCTTAGCAATTAGCTGCCCCTTAGTGGTATTTTCATATCGTTTTTATGGTTGTATCCTGGTTTTTTTAGTCTCATTTGATAGAATGCAAGATATATTACAGAAATAAATATGATTTTGAATGGTTTCATGACGAGAAAGTACCTTGAAAATGAGCTCAGAGTAGCTGAAATGTTCTATTTTTGCCAATGTTCAAGAGTAAACAAATGATGTCACCTCCATCCCAATATGCAGTCATGAATGGATTGACATTATTTATGCAATTATTACAATGATGCAGTAGTCTGCATAACAGTAAGTCTTCTATTTTTTGTGTGAATAAAAATTCCAAATTTTTTATACAGTGGAACCCTACTTGTGAGGGTGTCCATGTGCAAGTTTTTCCAAATACGAGCACTCGATGGGTCAGTTTTTTGCTTCCATATGCGAGCAGAATTTCCATAAGCGAGAAGACGTATAATAATAATACATATATATTAATAATGTACTACATAAATAATTATAATAATAGGCAACTTCAAAAGGCCATCACTAGATGGCAGTGTTTACCACAACAAAGAGGGAGCAGTTGTGGCCACCTCCACCTGTTACGTAATGACATATTTTATGCATTCTGGAGTATATATCAGGTTTCTATGTTATTTATATTGTTTGTTATGTCATATTAGATGAACTGTGATAGATAAATAAACTGTAGAGTTGATATTAGCGAAATTATTGAAGTACAGAATTCCACTGAAACGGATTAATTGCATTTCAGTTAATTTAAATGAGTAAAATTGACTCTACAAGTGAGCAAATCCAGTTGCGAGCAAGGTCATGGAATGGATTAAACTTGCAAGTAGAGGTTCCACTGGTAGAACCTTGACTTACGAGTGTCCCAACCTACGAGTTTTTTAAAATATGAGCCGTCCCTGGGTCGATTTTTGCTCTGAGTTACGAGCCAGCTCCCCCCTCCCTCTTCCCCCTCAATCAAAACCTGGACACCTCTCATGTTTATCTATGATTTCATGCTTTATTTCCATGGAAATCATTCTCTTATTCTTCTCAGCAATAATAATAATATAATATTATTACAGTCAAGTCACTCAATAAGTCAGTCAAGTCATTCATTAAGTCAGTCAAGTCATTCAGTAAGTCAGTCAGTCAAGTCACTCAGTAAGTCAGTCAAGTCATTCAGTAAGTCAGTCAAGTCACTCAGTAAGTCATTCACTCAGTCAAGTCACTCAGAAAGTCACTCAGTAAGTTAGTCAGTTCAGTCAGTCATTCAGTAAGTCAGTCACACAAACTCACGTTAACCTCTTTTTCTGTGTACGAAGTAACACTTCAGTTACGGCTACAGGTTATCTCTTGTTTAATATATTTGTTAATTCTAAGACTTAAGTGCTTATACCTCTTCATTTATTTTTATTTTATTTATTATTAATTTGGACATGATACATAGATGTACGAAGAAATACAGTGGTTAAGTGTAACATGCCAAAAGCCCCTTGTATGTAGAGCATTATGGGTAGGCTTAAAATTAACTTAAGATTAACTAAGCAATGATATATTCAGTGGTAATACTTATAGTAAACAAATAACAATTAAGCACAAATGAGTATTTCAAAGACAGGTCATATGGTCATTTGCTGAGTTGCTGTGCATTCAATAGAATGGAGTATTCTGTTAGGTAATGTAATTAAAAAAAACAAAGTTTGATAGGGTCACAGGTTAAACGTTTACGAGATACAGTTATTCAGTATTTATTTAATTGTGGGTGAGTAAGTGACTTTTAACCCTTTCAGGGTCCAAGGCCAAAATCTGAAGTCACACACCAGTGTCCAAGAAATTTTGAAAAAAAAAAAAATTATTTTTTCTTACAGAATTAAAGAGCATATTTTTGTGAAGGTAATAAAACAAAAAAATTAGAATCTGATCAGTACTTACCGAGATACAGTGCGAAGAAGTTTGTAGAAAATGATGTGGTGGCGGCAACATCGACGAATTCCACATACGCGTATTATATTATTTTGTTGTTTTAGTTGTTTTTTCTTTTCTTTTCCAATTTTTTTCTATTCCTACTAACATTTGGGGCCTGAGAGACCAATACTGTAATATAATTGATATATATTATACTCACTGTATTTGAACACAATAACCGCACTAAAGTTATTATCATATTATTGTTTACCACTGTTGTTTATTACAATAAACATGCACAAATATTGTATAATACTAATGTTCTATCATATATTTACATATTTACAATCACTGGACATGGTTTTAGAACTGCTGGAGCTTGTGGAACTCCTTGAAACAAGGCACCATGCACAGAGGCACCTTACATTCCTCACACATAAACCGAGTGTCTTTGCGTCTTTGTTGCCGTCGTTTTGTTTGTGCACAGACAATGCATCTCTTCTGAGCAAATTTCTTTTGAGTTGAAGGAAGCTGTATTATGAAATGATCACCTTCTCTCCTCAAACGCTTGGGTATATTGTGATGAATTCGAGGACCATGTTGTATTGCAGGTGTTGTTACCTGGTACTTCATTATGAGTTGTCTGACAACAGACAAACAAAATTCACCATACGGTGGTCTGTTACCAGTCTTTATTTGGTACATATTATATGCATTCAGCATTGAAATGTCCATGAGATGGAAGAAAAGTTTCATGTACCACTTGTAACTCTTACGAACACTGTCAACAAAACCAATCTGCATGTCACACTTGTCAACCAAGCGCATGTTTTGTGTATAATCAATCACTGTCATGGTTTTCGAATACGTTCATTAGTCACTCGATCAACTTGCCACTGTCTTGCATTTCATTACGGTGAATGGTTGTCAACAATGTGACATCTCGTTTGTCATGCCACCGTAATGCCATGATGTCATTGGCAGTAAACACCTGCATGTCATCACCACGAACACCTGCATTGAGCCTGGGCATATGTTTACGATTAGAACGGCACTGTGCCACACACATCTGTCTTGTTCACTCGCATGAAATCACTGAGTAATGGGCTTGTGTACCAGTTATCGGTATATAATGTATGGCCCTTACCAAGATAAGGTGCCATCATGTTTCTCACTACGTCACCTGATATACCCAATAACATTTTGGTATCTTTCAATGTTTTACTACCCGTGTATACAACAATATCCAACACCAGGCCACTGTCACAATCACAGAGTACAAACATTTTATACCAAAGCGGTTTCCTCTTGCTCGGTATATACTGCTTGAATGACAGTCTACCTTTGAACAAAATCAAAGACTCATCAATTACAAGATTCTTGAATGGATAAAAGTATATCCTGAACTTTTGTTTGCGATACATGAAAACATTTCTAATCTTGTATAACCTGTCACTTCTGTCAGGCCTGGTTTTGTCAGAGAAGTGCAACATACATAACAGTAAGATAAACCTGTTCACTGGTATTATTTCACTGAAGGATGAGGTACAAATTAGCCGATCTGTGGACCAGTATGCTTTTATATTATGCTTATAGACGTGAGGCATAAGCATTATTGTTGCAAAAAGCAAATACATTTCTGCAACAGTCGTCTCTTTCCACCTGTGTAGTCTTGACTGTGGTGATAAGATCGTATTTGCCATGGTGTACCGAAAATACTTATTACTTTCCCTGAGAATAATTTCCATCAATGGCTGGTCAAAGAATAATTCAAAGAATTCCAGTTCATTGGCCGTGGTTCCAAGGGACAGGTAGGTAGAATTCCACTTTGAGAGTCATCAAAGTGGTGAGGGCTGGGAAGAAAATTGGGATTTTGCTGCCAATCCCAGATACGGTTTGCTGGTGGATACTGGACATCATAGGCTGGTTGTACGGGTGGTTGTGGCGGGCTGGTGGGTGACGCTCCGCTTTGTCCTTGAACTGACGAGTCAGCAGCGTGGGTCCCGCTTGCACAGCGAGTCACGCATGGCGGTGCCACACCACCACCAGCCCCACTAACACCATCCACTGATGTCTGTGGCCCATCCATGCCAAGTGTAGCCACATCATCCTCACTATCACTACCTAAAACGGGTGTAAGGCCACGGGATGTACTCCAGGATGTACTCCGTCCCCTGGGCACAGCATAGGGTACACTACCCGAGCGCATGCGGCGGCGAACATACCGACGCTTTACTGGTGAATATGTTTCCTCACTATCACTACTCGAATGATTGTCGAGCGCAATAAAATCACAATCCACGTCAGAATCATCGTCATTACTTAAGTCAGAGGCCAGGCCACGGGAAAATATTAGTTTTCTCTTACGTTTAGGAACACCCACTGTGAGTCACGAGTGCCCACACCAGAGGTAGAAGGTCGAGGATCGTCGGGGTTTTCTGCACTATTATCGATATCCGTCTTTTTTTCGGTCACTACTTATAAAAGCCTAAATTCATCTTCTTTCCATTCCCATCAGTGTCAAACTATCAACAGAAAGGGGAAGTCCCAATTTGGGGGGATTAAGCTGATTTTGCGACGGGGCAGGGTAACAAGGGGCTGACCGGCTTTCCCCACAAGCAATCGGGCGCCAAATTTTTTTGTTTTGGCGCACACCCCGGGCAGACCCTTTCTCTCATATGTACCTATGACCTTCGCGCAAAAATTTAGGGCCTAGAATTTGGCATAGATTACTTTGGGGACACTCACCACCACCTAGATCAGGGGACGGAAACCCGAAAGGGTTAAAAAGAGACTTGAATTTTAAACAGACATTTTCTTTATTTCAATGAGTGTGGGGGGTGACTATTTGGCAGCGTGCCTCGTTGTCCCGTTTTTTTCTCTGTTTTCACGGTCGCTCTTTACGTTCTAGAATTTTAATTTGTACCACAATCTTAACGATACTCCCCTAGCATTGAACCAATCTTGGGCAGAAAAAGTAAACCAATCAAAAAAGGAGGATTAGTGGCAATACAAGCAGAGATTATGCCAAGGGGGGATCATGGGCTTAGTGTGCCATGTCAAAATAACAATAAAAAATTAGGGAAAGAGTCCCCCTGATAATATTGTTATACTAATGTTATAGTGTAACTACAGGGGCACCCTAGTACATGATAATAAATGCAAAGTGTCTTAAACGGGTTAAATTAAAACTAAAAATGATAACCAAAAAGGGGCATGCAGAATTTGCCAGAAACTTTCCACACAGTCAGCTTTTTTAAATAATCTTCCTACTCCCCTCGCATAAAATCTATGAAACAGAATGGGAGAATACATGTTAAGTGCAACTAACCAGAAATATAAGGGTACTTAGGGGAGTGGAGTGACTTTCTTTATTTTTTTTCTCTTTCTTGAAAACCAACGTATACTGAAATTCATATAACCGATTTACCATCTTTTTTTTTTTCTTTTTTTTAACCCTTAACTGTCCAAAAGTAACCTATTTTCACTCGCCCAGGCTCCGAATACTGGGGACCCTCATTATGGGTCAAATCCATTCCAAAGGGTTTGGCCAAGCCCAAAATGGCCGAAACCCAAATTTTTTTTCCCCAAAAGAATTAATGGAAATACAATTAATCCTTTCCCCAACAAAATATTCACACACACAAAAAAAAAACAATTATTAAGTATTACTTTAAATTTTATTTTATTTCAGTCACTTTTATATTGTATCTTCATATATCTTCTAAACTGTTGCATCGGGCACCTCTGCAAAAAATGATTAGGGTAGATGAGGTAAAGTGTTAAAATGACAGAAAGTATTTCGTTTTGGAGAGTTTCTTTTTTTTGGTCACCCTGCCTAAGGGGGAAAGAGGGCCCAACTTGTTAAAAAAAAAAAAAATAGGTATTACATCCCTTTTTTGAAGAAATGCGGGCTTCTGGAAGTGGGGAAAGGAAAGAGGGAGGATTTTTTTTAAAGGGGGAAATCCCTCCCAAAAGAATTTCAGGTATCAAGCCCTCTCGGGGGTTTTTAAACCCTTCTTTGTCCTTTAATACCACTAGTACCATTTGAGATCACGGGAAACCCCTGTCACACAACATATCTGCCCTAGAGCTCTTTTTGGGGTGCCTCAAAGTTTTTCCCAAAAGTGGGACGGGGTTTTTTGTCACGAACATTCAGATATGGCTTTTTTTCGCTTGGCAGGTGGTATTTCCCACAAAAGCTTGCACCCTAGTTCACTTTGCCACACCCTTTTTTATCTTGAAGAAGGGCTTTCCCTTTCATCCCCTTCCTCCTCCTTTAAAGGGAAGTTCCTCAACTGCAGTCTGTTGCTTTTTCGAGTTGAACCTTTTGGCCTCTTCACTATTAGCTTTTCCCCTGTGGTCCCCCCACCAACTCTTCCCACCCGAGTCACCTCCCAACCCCGGACTTCCCCATGCCACATTTGAGTCCCAGGGGCACAGGGGTTTGGGTCAACCTCAAACCCTTTAAAAACCCTCTTTTTGGACACAACCGGCCAAAAATTTTTTTCCCAAACAAGGTTTTAAAGTCTGGGAAATCACCCCTCCCAACCTTACCCATAAGGCTAGCAATGAAGGGGTAGTGAATGATTCCCCCAAACTCTCAAGGTCAACTGGTGTCCGAGGCACTTTAAAGTACTTTTGAAACACGCTGGGCCCGGCTGGAGGAGAGGAGTGGCATTAGAGGCAAGAAATTCCTGTGATGAAACTGAAGTCCCCCAAAAACTTGGGCTTTTCCCAATCTGGGGGATCTGCAGGGGCATTTTCCGTACCAAGGGCCTTTAGTGGGAATTAATTTTCCCCAGGTATTTTTTTACACTTGGGGCCAAAAAACATCATTAACCCACTCTTTGAAATTTGCCTTGTGACCCATGCCTTAATTAGCTTTCCACATCGCACACAACTTTCTTGACAACATTGCTTTTTTGAACACTCTGGGGTTTTTTGAGTGATACACCATAAAGACTTTACTTTTAAAAACCCCACTAGCATTACAGACAAAAAGAAAGTAAGCCCGTCTTTCATAGCTTGTTCCTGACATGCCTTTTCCTCCTGTTGATGTAGTCCTGTTTTGGGATTTTCATCCAAAACAGGCCCGTTCATCACAATTTAAGACTTTTTTTTTTTTTTTTTTTATACAGGGGTTTTACAGGTTGGGTTAAAGGGCCTACTTTTTTGACAAGTATTTACAGGGTTAAGGGTCCCAACTTTATTTTACAAACTAAGAGCTTTTTCCTGCATCACTCATTTGAAAGCTTTTAATTGTCACATTTTCATCTGATCAACTGCTAATTTTGTTGACATATAAAACGTACAATGTGTTCCAGACTCGGTCATTCCCCGGGATAAAAGATCTTAATGAAGGATGTTTTGGAGAAGGTACAGCCAAGTGAAGTTGCGCTTTCCCCGCCCGTCTTTTGATATAGAAACTTGCTCACACGTCCTCGAATGGAACAAGTGTGGGACTGTGACAATGTTGGCCTTGTACATAACATAAGGCCCCCCACACCCCTTTTGTTTAAGGCTTGTGAAAATTTCGATCTATCCAGGATTGGTCCGGTGAAGATGAACATCTTCTCGTTCTCTCTCTGTCAAACAGTCGCAATGAGGGGGGGGGTGGGGGCAGGGAAACCCAAGAATGGAGAATATCAAGGGGTGAGTTACTTTTGCCTCGTACAGAATCTTGCAACCCCCCAAGGGGCCACGTATTTTTTTTTTTTTTTTTTAAAAGAAGAGGGCATTTTTTTTCATAAATAATGAAAAAAAAAACACTTTTTGCGGGTTTTAAACCTTTAGCCTTTTCATAGTCCTTTAACTCTATACCACACTTTTTAGCTGCACATTTGTCAAACTGGGGAGCCTCCCAGCCCTTTCAAAAAATGTGTTGCCCCACACTTCTTATATCCCAACACTGCACCCCAACTTTTTTTTAAACCACCGTAAAAACAACTTTTTTCCCTCTCTTCCATTTTTGGGGACCTTTGTTTTGTTAGAAAATTTGCCAGAAGGATGTAATTTTGATTTTCTTTTTCTGTAATCCTGCAATTCCAGCACCCCCAACCACTCTTTTTAATTTTTTTTTCACTTCATCTTAAATTCCATGGTGTTTCTCATTTCTTTACCACAGAATTTTACAGGAACTTTTTTTGGAGCCATGGGTTTCTTATTTTTGCATTTTTCACTCAAAAATATACCATAAAGAAAACAACAAATGTTTGGCTATATGACAGAAGCTTCCTCACGCACTGGGCACACACCAAAATGACGCACAAGCCACCCCAGCCAGCAGATGGACACAAATGGCCGATCAACCCAAATAAGGCCAATTTCCGGAACCCAAAAACCCGCCGATCACCAGTTAAACCGATAATAGGAATGGCCGATAACCCAAGGGGTTTACTATACACCTACCATCCGCTTACGACCGTGTTTTTTTACCAAATTTTTGGGAAAAAAACAACTATTTTGTTTTACACATTTTACCCAAACCTTACAGTATAAAATACAGTACTAACCATAAAAAATAAAATAAAACATAAAAAACCCAAAAAAAAACAAAAAAAAAAGTCATTACAAAAACGTTTTGTCACTATTCAGTAAAATTCGACTTACGACCATTTTTTACTTACGACCGTTTCTTGGAACCCAAACGGTCGAAGTCGGGTGGTACCTGGAGAGGTTTCCGGGGGGCAACGCCCCAGCGGCCCAGCTGTGACCAGGCCTCCTGGTGGATCAGAGCCCGACACCCAGGGTTGCTGCTGGCTGACAAAACCAACATACGAACCACAGCCCGCTGGTCGGGAAACCCCGACTTTAGGTGCTTGTCCAGTGCCAGCTTAAGACTGCCGGGGGTCGTTGGTAACCCCCTTTTATGCTGGAGGCATTGAACACTCGGCCCCTACACTTTTGTATGGTCTCTTAAAATGCTAGTACACCCCCGCTTTTCATTGGGGGGTGTTGGGATCGTTGCCAAGTTTTTTCTTTTGTAGTAGTGATTTTGTGTGCAAGTTCGGTCTACCCTCTAGGATTTTCCAGGTGTATATAATCTGTATCTCTCCCCCCTGCATTCCAGGGGGAAAACGTTTTAGGAACCTCAAACGTCCCAGTAATTGAGGGTTTTTTTTCCGTTAGCCGGGCCCTGATGGGTTTTCTGTACATTTTTTAGGGCGCAAATTTACCTGCCTTGAAATGGTGTTTTGTGGGAAATATTCCAGCCTAAAGAACAAAGGGCCTGAAGAGTGTCATCAGGGGTTGGCCTCCCTAGTTTTGAAGGTTCCATTATCCATCCCGTCATTTTTCTACAGATGCATTGATACAATGTTATGGTCCTTGAAGGTAGATCCTCCGCATATCACTCCCCGTTCTTTGACGTTGGTGTTTCGCTCATTTGGGCCCCAGAATTTTTTTTGTACTCTGAGGAAAAAATTTAATTTCCTCATTTTTTACAACTGAGTAATTAAAATTTTCCCATCTTAAAACTTCATATTGTTTTCTGCAGCCCACTAAAGATTCGGTTGATGTCCCCTGGACCCTTGCGTGTCTGCAAGGGAAGACACTGTCAGCAGTTTGGGTGTATCTGCAAAGGAAAGACACGGGTGTGTGGGAACCTTGTCTTGCGGATATGGGGTGGGGAACAAGGGGGAGCGAGAAAAGTGCCTTGGGGAACAGACTTTTCACCGTAGTCCTGGGACTTTACTCGTTAAAGACTACCTCTGTGTTCTTTTAGTGGGGAAATTTAGATCCATCCCCGATTTTTCCTGTTATTCCTTTAGAAACGCATTTTGTGCGCTTTTAGCCGGGGTCACTTGTCAAAGGGCTTTTGCAAAGTCTTATATATTACATCTGCATTCTTTTTTATCTTCTATGCATTTAAACCCTTGTGTGTGATCCCAAAAGTTGAGACAGACAGGAGCGACCTGTTCTAAACCCAGTTGCCCCGGGTTGTGTAACTGATGGGGTTTTAGATGGGTGGTGATTTGCTTCTTAGGACCCCTTTTAAAGATTTTTATGATAGGATGTTTTTGCTATGGGGCTGTAGTTCTTTGCTTTGCTTTTTTGCCCCCTTTGTGGAGTGGGGGTTGTCTGTTGTTTTTTTTAACTGGGGACGACCCCGTGTCCATGCTCCCTCTCCATAGAAGAAAAGCTCGGATGGGGGTCTTGCAGTTCTTGGGGAACCGGGGTTCCATGAGTCGGCCCTGGGGGAGGTGCATGGGGGATGTCATTTTCGCCTGTTCGAAGTCATTTGGGGTCAGGATAACTTGGGTGGCTTGTGTTAACCAAATTTTGTGGCTCTCTCTTTAAAAAAATTTTATTTTGATCCTTTGCCTCGTCTTTTTAGGGCTTGCTAAAAAAATGAGTCATATTGGACTTGATACTCATCATTTTCCTTGCTGTCATCTGTGTGGGCCCCATCTTTTTTTAAGTAGGGGCCCAATACTGGCTTGTTCTTGACTTTGATTTGGCATAGGAGAAGAAATACTTTGGGGTTTTTTGATTTATTTTTGGCTTTTAGTTCTTCCTGTGATTTCCCGACTCCTATAAATTCCTTTTGCTTAATTCGATGTTGCGTTTTTTTCTACCAGTTCTCCCTTTCGCATTCAGAATATTGACTTTTTTTAGCGCTCTGTTATTCTTTTCCTCACCTGTAAAGGGAGCGCCTGTCTCTTTCTATTTACTCTACCCCCTTTTCTTAGAGGAATAAGCCTTGGCTACATCAAATGCCACCAAGTTAATCTGTTTTAGGCTAATTGGGGGGCTGTGTTTCTTATTTTATCTTCCACTTATATCGGGTTGGGGCTTGGTTTACTTGGTCCCCACTTTATGTTGAACCTAAATTTATGTTGTATTGGTTTTTTTGTTTTTGATATGGTAAATTTTCTTATCAGATCATATTGTTAGTGAAATGAGGGCTTTGTTTCTCCATCTAGGGGTTATTATTTGTGGGTTTTAAAATTGAATTTTGTGCAGAGATTTAAAAGCCGTGTGAGTTGAGTTTCATCAGAGCTGCCCCTGGTTTATTACTGCAACAATATTATTTGCTTATTCCTCCATTTTTGGTGCCTTTTGTTTTTAAAAAACCCCAACAAGATGGGGGAGAGCTGGATTTTCCCCACAGTGGTCAATTTTTAACGCTGTTCGGGAAAGCTGGGATTTTGCACCGGGCGGGTTTTAAAAACCACAAAACAGATTTTGGTTCCCCGCCTTTACTGCTAAAACATCCACTGCATCCCTTGAGGCATTTACGTTCTTGGGAAACAATGACTCGCAAAGTACAGGCCCCCCCCCCCCCCCCCTTTGCCTTTCACTCTGCACATCTTATAGGTTGTAACCTGGGATCCATATTTCTTGCCAATGATCCTTTATGGGGCTCAGTGAAAACCCAACATTCCCTTTGCCTCTGCAAGCATCCACGATGAAGGTTTTTTTTTGTTTTTTGCTGGTTTTAAACCCCTATATTTTTGCAAAAAAGAATGTTTTTGGGCGGTGGTTTTGTTGGTACTGGGGGGGGATTTTTTTCTGGCTTTAGTACTATCTGATCTGTTGGTTTGGAGTGGAGGCCATCGACTGTGGTTCCACTCCGGGAATACTGGATTTGGTTTGTTTTCTCCCTTTTTCCGCCATTTTTTTTTTCCTTCCGGGACAAAAAAACCTCTCCCTCTTAGGGGCGTGGCTACCCGGGTTTTCCCAGGGCCTGGATGTTTTTATTTTTTGACCCTTTAGAGGTGTCCCCGGCAATTTAAGTTATACACAGTCTTTTCCCGTACTGAGGGGTAACATTTTAGGGGGAAAAAGCTTACAGGGAAGGGATTTGATTTTCCTGTTGTCATATGGGCTGGCATTTTCTAGGGTGGTCATTGTTGCACGTCCTGTCTTTTTTTTTTCCAGATTTCCCATGTCCTGCAGATACCAAGTGCATAGTATGTGCACAGGCTTGGTTTCCATTTGCCTTGGGTTTCTGTGACTGTATTCCCTGTTCGTGCATGTTTCCCTGCCCTTATTCCTATCCCCCCTAGCACCAACAATGGAGCTCCCACCAGTTGTTTTTGGTAATATATCCTCACTATTGCTAGTGGAGTCCTCTTGTTTGCTGTTTCCTGGGGTATTTTCTAGTTTGCAATATTGGTTTATCTTATCTTTGACTACACTTGTTTCCCCACTATGGCTCCTGTCCCCTATGAGGTCTTTTAAATATGTATTCCCTTTCCCTTTGCGTATAATTCCCGACTACCTGGACAGCACCTCCAGCTTCACCTTTAAACTGTCTCCCAGGACAGCACCTCCAGCTTCACCATTACGGGCCTCCCAGGACAGCACCTCCAGCTTCACCATTACTGTCTCCCAGGACAGCACCTCCAGCTTCACCATTACTGTCTCCCAGGACAGCACCTCCAGCTTCACCATTACTGTCTCCCAGGACAGCACCTCCAGCTTCACCATTACTGTCTCCCAGGACAGCACTATCAGCCCCACATTTACTGACTACCAGGACATCACCTCCAGCCTTACAGTTTCTGACTACATGGCCAGTATCAAGGGCAGTACCATTCAGCCCAGACTTTTTATGTTCCCATCTGTTGTAGAAAGCTATGAAAGCAGCTTTGATGTTATCCTCTTTTAATACCCTTATGATTTTAGTCCACAGATTTTCCTCATTTGGGCATACCCAAAACACTTCCCTGTTTTTAAATACTGCTTGTAGCTAGTTCTTGGATATCTGCACAAGGGGCGTGACACCAATTTCCACAAAAATTACAATTTATCCATGTGGAAGCCCGTTTGTTTGATTGACTGCAGACTATACAGAGCTTCATAATGATTGGAATGGTTGATTTACTGTAATTCTACTAGCAACCTCTTGAATACTCTATTAATAACCTCCTTAAATGAAGCTCAAAGCTATTTGTATTTCTATTTCTAACTGTACTTGTATATTGGACAGCTTACCGTGTACGTTCCTGATTTATTTTTATTGTTTGTGTTTGATAAGGGCGTTTACAACCCCATCCATTTACAGTCTGCTTTATTGTCCAACGAATCCATTTGAAACCAGTCAAGGGTTCGGACCATCAAGGTTCGGACCAGTCGAGGGTTCGGACCAGTCGATCTGATCTGATCAGTGGGTCACTTATTTAAAACATACTAGTCGGTGATTTGGGCTAACACATGAAGGATCTACTTGAAATTATCTACCCGAGTAATATGTGATTTGATTGATACAAAAGTATAACTTGCGTGTTGAAGAGCCGGTGATTTCTGGCAGCTCCTACAATGATGAACGGTCGAGCCTCAACCCTTGTTTATCAATCGCTGTATCTAGCTTTTCTAGTTTTTTTTTTGTCTCCACCACAATAAATGCTATATTATCACTATAGTTGACTGGTGGAAATTTTGGAGGAAGGACACTTTTTCTGTAGTAATAATTGCTTCTCGTTGTGTATATTGCGACCGCTGGTACGCTGGTAGGTGTATTTTGAAAAAAAAAAATTCTTTTTAAAATGAAGAGGATACTTTTTTTGTACATAAAGTAATGTAAAAAAAAATCTAGAGTCAGTACTTGTTGCTCACTTGATGGCAACACGAAGTGCTGCCACTTGCAGAAATGTTGCTGATATACCTTTTTTCCTCATTTTTGTTTAATTTGTATAATTTTTATGTTCTGATAATTACAATTTGAAGTAGTCTTGTGATTTCATAGTTAATCCTTGTTCTGATACTAATATTAGGTACTGAAATAGTACTCAAATAGTCACAAACACAGTGGCAGGTGAACATTTTTACCTACCTTAGTCACATACTATTGCCTAGAAATATATACATGTATATAGTATTTATAGGTCCCAGCAATGTTCTGGATATGCAGGAGTATATAATAATAATAATAATTAGTTCCTTTGCAGCATGATGTAAGATGTGTGTCACTCTACTGCTGACAGTGCAGCTAATGGTGACATTTGATGAGCGTACACTTCCTTCGCTTTATTTGTTTTCACTGTTACAAATAAACCTGTCTGTCTAACTCTCTGTATATCTGTCTGTCTGTCTAGCTCTTTGTCCATCTCTTTTTGTCCGTGTGTCTGTCTTTCTGTCTGCATGTCTCTCTTGTCTCAGAGAGTTGCTCATGAACCAACTGGTATTACACACGACCACATCTGCTTCCTGAACAAGTGAAAATGCGTATTACTTGACAGTTCCAGTCACGTTTATTATGCATTATATCTACAAGCACAGTATAGCATTTTGTCTGGATTTTTTGGGTTATCCAAGGTAATTTACACTATGTATAAAGGATTATGAGGCTAAGGTTGCAAGGGATTCAAAGACTAACCCAAAAGGGTTCTTTCAGGTATACAGAAGTAAGATTAGGGACAAGATTGGCCCACTTAAGAGTAACTCTGGTCAGATCACTGACAGTGATAAGGATGTGTGTGAAATTCTCAATGCCTCCTTCCTCTCAGGTTTTTACCCAGGAAAATACTAGTAATATTCCTGAAATAATAGATTATGTAGAACAGGATGATAATAAACTATGCATGATTGCAGTAACTAGTGACATGGTCCTCAGACAAATAGAGAAACTAAAACCTAACAAATCCCCAGGTCCTGATGAACTGTTTTGCAAGGGTGTTAAGGAATGTAAAGAGAACTTAGCATACCTTTGGCTTATCTTTTTAACTTATCACTACAACTGGGATAGTGCCTGATAAGTGGAAATGGCAAATGTAATTCCTATTTACAAGGCAGGTGACAGGTCCTTGGCTTCAAAACTGTAGACCAATAAGCCTTACCTCCATAGTGGGAAAATTTATGGAATGAATAATTGCCAAAGCAATTCGTAGCCATCTTGATAGGCACAGATTGATTAATGACTCTCAACATGGTTTTACAAAGGGGCGTTCCTGTCTTACGAATTTACTAACTTTTTCACTAAGGTGTTTGAGGAGGTAGATCATGGTAATGAATATGATATTGTGTATATGGACTTCAGTAAGGCTTTCGATAGAGTTCCACACCAGAGGCTATTGAGGGAAAATTAAGGCACACGGAATAGGAGGAGAAATTTTTTCCTGGGTAGAGGCATGGCTGACAAATGGGCAGCAGAGAGTTTGCATAAATGGGGAGAAATCAGAATGGGGGCACATCACAAGCGGTGTTCCTCAGGGGTCAGTGTTGGGCCCGTTGTTGTTCACAGTTTACATAAACGACATAGATGAGGGAATAAATAGCGACATAAGCAAATTTGCTGATGACACCAAAATAGGTCGTCCAATTCATTCTAATGAGGACACTAGAGCACTCCAGGATGATTTGAATAGACTGATTTAATGGTTGGAGAAGTGGCAGATGCAGTTTAATATTGACAAATGCAAAGTTCTAAATGTTGGACAGGTAAACAACCATGCCACATATGAACTAAATAATGTAGATCTTAATACTATTGATTACGAAAAGGATTTAGGAGTTCTGGTTAGCAGTAATCTAAAACCAAGACAACAGTGCATTAGTGTTCGCAATAAAGCTAACAGAATTCTTGGCTTCATCTCTAGAAGTATAAATAATAGAAGTCCTCAGGTTGTTCTTCAACTATATATATCCTTGGTTAGGCCTCATTTAGACTATGCTGCTCAGTTCTGGTCACCGTATTACAGAATGGGTATAAATGCTCTGGAAAACGTACGGAGGAGGATGACAAAGATGATCCATGTATCAGAAATCTTCCCTATGAGGATAGACTGAGGGCCCTGAATCTGCACTCTTGAAAGGCGTAGAATTAGGGGGATATGATCGAGGTGTATAAATGGAAAACAGGAATAAATAAAGGGGATGTAAATTAGCGTGCTAAAAATTTCCAGCCAAGACAAGGACTCGCAGCAATGGTTTCAAGTTGGAAAAATTCAGATTCAGGAAGGATATAGGAAAGCACTGGTTTGGTAATAGAGTTGTGGATGAGTGGAACAAACTCCCGAGTACAGTTATTCAGGCTGAAACGTTGTGTAGTTTTAAAAATAGGTTAGATAAATACATGAGTGGGTGTGGTTGGGTGTGAGTTGGACCTGACTAGCTTGTGCTGCTGGGTCTGGTGCTGTGCTCCTTCCTTGAGTGGAGGTGACCGGATTGGGTGGGTCATTGGACTAATCTGGGGGGGGGACATGGGCCTGCTCCGCATGGGTCAGTAGGCCTGTTGCAGTGTTCCTTCTTTCTTATGTTCTTATTTACTTACGTGGTTGTTAGAAACAGATAGAGACAGAGATACAGAGAAAGAGATAGACAGAGATAGATACAGACAGCCAGCTGGCCAGCCAGCTGCCAGCCAGCCAGCCAGCCAGCCTGCCTGCTTACCTGCCGAACACGTATTACATGTTCCAGAATTGTTTCTTTTTACTAAGGGCATAGGTTATAGGACATTCTGGCAGGATGACACTACCCGTGGTACCAAAATTGAAAGGGTGTTGCACATGGGTTATTATCGAGGTTTCTGATATTTCCTCGACCACTTGTGGCCACATCCTCAAAGCCACTAAACTTAGGGTCAACATCACTTTCCTCTTAAAAGGGGAGTGTTAATACAACATAACATCAGTGAATCCTTGGTGTTTGCTGCGCTGTTTGCTCTAGCTGGCACACTTTGGAACTGGTCCTCCCACAAGGTACTAAGTGGTCCCAGATTTTTTTAATATTGTCCATTAGAATCCAGGAGATAATGACTATAACATTAAAAGACTTACTTATGATTCTCTCACTCTTGGTATTACAATGGTCAGTTGCATGCCTCGTACTTACTCTTCTGACAGGTTGAGGCTCATAATTCCTACCTCATTGTATTTTTATGTACATGAGTGAATAAATTTTAGTCGGTCAGAAAAATAAATTGAGTTTAAATATAGAAGTCTAAAATATTGATGGAACAGTAAAGTAACTGTAACAAGATACAGTTATTCAGACAAGTGCAGTGACATTGATTTCTCTCTTAAGATTAAAAGTAATGAAAACTAATGCAGTGTAAGATTATATATTGATTGTTATATTATTCTCCTTCAGGCTGGCATTCTACAAATATGACACAGTAGAAGAGAAAGTGTGGCGGGCAAGTGCAAGCAATGTATTGTCAGTGCTCAACCATACAATGATCTCATTTTTTCTCATGCTATAATACTTCCCACTAACGGCATGGAGGTAAAGTGTATTACCTAAGTGTCTTCACTAAACAGTGTTAAAAATTCTGAATATTGTTTCATATCTATTCTACTACTCCTCTTAAGTCTTAGTATCACTATTTGTACAGCTGTGCTATCCTTTTTAGTTTCAGTTATTATTTGTATACTGTAGCTACTGTGCAAAAGTTGGGGTACAGGGTAGAGATGGAAGTGGGGGCTTGGGAAGTGAGTCTCCTCTCTGGGCCAGATACTAGGATACTTTCGTTATTAGTGTCTGGTACTTAAAACCCTGTGGTGAATGGTTTTTGAAACCGACAAGTTGAAGAATTGAGACACTTGTGCAACACATGGGAATCTTTATTGAAGAAACGTTTCGCCACACAGTGGCTTCATCAGTCCAATACAAAGTAGAAATAGGTAAGGAGAGTAGGAGTTCGAGGTAATCAGTCCCTCAACCTGGAATTGATGTGTTCAGTCCATCACTCTTGTAGGAAGAGTGATGGACTGAACACATCGATTCCAGGTTGAGGGACTGATTACCTCGAACTCCTCCTCTCCTTACCTATTTCTACTTTGTATTGGACTGATGAAGCCACTGTGTGGCAAAACGTTTCTTCAATAAAGATTCCCATGTGTTGCACAAGTGTCTCAATTCTTCAACTTAAAACCCTGTACTCTGCTGTTAGAGTTCTTTCTTTCAACACACCAGCTGTATCCCACCAAGGCAGTGTGACCCAAAAGGGAAAACGAAAATTTCTCCTTTTAAATTTAGTAATATATACAGGAAAAGGGGTTACTGCCCCCTTGCTCCCCGCATTTTAGTCACTTCTTACGACACGCATGGCTTACAGAGGAAGAAGCTGTTAGAGCTATATTGACTAAATATACTAACAAAGAGAGCTTATGTACTGTAAGCTCTATTACAAGCTCTTCTGTATAGTGGATTTTTTTGTAAATGTGATTGGGGTGCATCCAAAATTGAGTAGTACCTTCTATGAAGGCCTTTCTATGTGCTCTTTAAAATTTTGGATGTATTTTTTCAATCATATTTACAAAAAAAAAAAAATGCACTACATACAGTGGTCAATTACAAAACATTGACATAGTAATTAAACAGGTTCTATGATCTTCAATTGTATGGCATGTTTGAATAGAGATAGTGAAATTAGAGCAAGTTACTTAAATTACAGTATAAATCTGATGAGACAATATATTAATTAATTAAACAAATTTGGCAACACTACATGATTCTTCATGATCCAAGCTAAATTCTCAGAGTAAGTTCTAATGTAATTTCTGCATCATCTCAATTTGTTGAGCAATTTTAATAGAAATATTCAGTGTATCATGTATCTTTTTTAATATGGGCAAAAATAGATATTTTAAGTTATATAATCATTATTATTAGTATCAGTTTTATGAAATAAAGTGAAGTTAAATTTTTCCCTTGGCCAGATCAAGAGTAATATGACTGTTGGAGACACTCCAGTCATTGGTGTGGGTGTCAAGGTGACGCCTCAAACACGAGCACTCATCTTTTCTGTCTGCACCACCATCGATGAATGTGTTTGTCTTGATGCCCATACTCATGCTCAGACTACTCCATCTACCAGGACCTACTCCTTGGCTGCTCATGCCCTCAACTCTCTGTTTTGGCATGGCTCTGAAGACCTAATGGTGCAGAACTCCATTACTTTCATGGCTGAGGAAACAGTAGGTGGTTCACTGGTGGAAATAGAATCCTGAAAACACTACACTTTTTGCCAAATTATTTTTCACTGACTACTGCATGTACAATATAGATTTGGAGACACACGAATGTAAAATGGAGTGTAAAATGGAGGCTTGTTAAATATTTTATACCTTGGCCGGTCTTTTTGTTTGTCTATTTACAGTAATTGTCATATAACTCTTCCAGGGTTTCCGACGTACTAGTACGTCTTACGCACCAGGGTTATTGATGTACTAGTATGCATAAATTCTAGCGCCTTCAAATCTAGCGAGAGAAAGCTGGTAGGCCTACATATGAAAGAATGGGTCTGTTTGGTCAGTGTGCACAGTATTAAAAAAAATCCTGCAGCACACAGTGCGTAATGAGAAAAAAAAAAACTTTGACCGTGTTTTTGGTTTAAAACGGCGACTTTGCACTGTATTTTCGTATGGTATTTATGGTTGTATTCTAGCTTTCCTGGTCTCGTGTTATAGAATGGAAGACATATTACAGAATTTGAGATGATTTTGATTGGTTTCACAATGAAAAGTACCTTGAAATTGAGCTCAAAGTAGCAAAAGTTCAAAAGTAAACAATCATGCCACGCATTCAACTGGTGAGTCTAATATTCTTTCACAAGTGTGCTGATATTATTTATACCATTTCTACACTAATGCAATAGTCTGCATAACAGTAAATCTTATATGTTTTGTGAGAATAAAAATTCAAAGTGGAAAGCAAAAGAAATGCAAGAGGGGCCTGGGGACATGACTGATGAACAGAGGAAATGCTATTTTAGTGCCAGGAATGTCTGTCTTGTTTATTCTGGACCCTATTTGAAAACTGGCATCTTTTGAAATTTGTGCAAAATTGGCAAAATTGCTAATTTCTGACCACTTTATTGGATAGTTGAAATCGGTAAATGGGTGGTTTCTTGTACTCATTCGATAGAAAAAGTGGAGTTCTATTGAAATAGTTATGATTTTTGTCAACTAGTACACTGGAATTGCCCGAAAATAGGGCTCAAAGTGGGCGAAATTGCCAATGTGTAAACATCGTCGAGACCGCTAACTTCCGAAAGCATAATTCCGTAAGTTTTCCGTCAGATTTCATAATTTTGGTGTCATTATGATTGGGAAAAGATTCTCTTATCATAAGAAATTTTTTTTTTCTTCCGAAAAATTTTCGACCCTGAGAACAAGTTTAGGAGAGGGCCTCTCGACCCTGAAAGGGTTAAGCATGTTGAATGGAAGATACCCAATGTAGATTTAACATCTAAAGAAATATCTTTCTTTGGTACATTTCTTGATAAGACGAAAGTTATACTGGCCTGCTAGCTCGAAGCGAAATGTCTCATGATTCCCTGTGGCTGCTGGCTGCATCCTAAGTGCCTTCTGGGCTTGTGTAGTTGGCAATTTTGTCTGTAGTCCCCCTGCACCTTGTGGTATTGACGGCTGAGCATGTTGGACATTTTTGTCTATTGCAGAATTAATACAGGCAGGAGTAAGTCACTGACATGAAGCGATTGTAAAGAGCATCAAAATGAACGGAATAGAAGTCAGTGATGTGTGTGAGTGTCCACTGAGGACCTGGTTACATCAGTTCCTTCAGGACAGTATTAATAACATGTCCAAACCAAAAAGCACATTCAGGGAAGCTTAGACCAATTCTTGGCATCAGTGTACCCAGAACTGGTCTGTTATCATTTCCCTGAATTTTTCATTCATTGTGATGCAAGGTTATTATGTGCAACAGTTCTCCTTGCCACATCACAAAATCTCTTGTACTGTGGGTTCATGACTGTGAAGCACCCTTCTTTGATGGCTGGCCAGGAAACTTCCTAGACATAAACCCCATTGAGAACCTCTGGGCTGAGATAGGGAGAGATATACACTATTATGGAAAGGATAACAGCCCACTCTTACATTTTTAGGATGCCATCCACAAGCCATGAGGGAATTTACACCATGAAACCCTGAATAATGTGTTAATCATTTATATTATTATTATTATAATAAAAAAGAAGCGCTAAGCCACAAGGGCTATACAGCGGTGCAGGGTAGGGAAGGAAGCGAGGGTATTGGGTGGCAGAAGGGAGGAGGGATGATCAGTAGGTTACAGAAAACAGCGGGGCAGGGGATAGTGCGGGGGTAGAGGGTAGAAAGAGATTGAGGTAGAAAGGGCTGAAGGTATCATCAGAGTTTGTGAAGCAAGTCAGTTGTTGTCAAAAAGTCAATGAGAGAGTCTGGATGAAAGGTGGGTCCATCAGCGAGAAGGGAAGGTAAAGAGAGAGCAGCGGAGCGAAGACGACGATGGAGGTAAACTCTGCGTGCTCGTTGATAAAGTGGGCAGTCCAACAGAATGTGGCTGACTGATAAGCAAGCCTGGCACTTCTCACAGAGAAGAGCAGGGCGCCTCTCCATGAGATATCCATGAATAAGACGAGTATGGCCAATGCAAAGACGGGAGAGAGTAGTCTCCCAACCTCAACACTGGTGATAAGAAGATGGCCATTAACTATACCCCGGTTTAATAGATTGATAGTTTTTTTACCGAGCATAGTAGACCAACGTTGTTGCCAACGGGGGGTGAAGGTGGGAAGATAATGCAGCAAAATATCGTAAATGGAATACCTCATATGAAACTGGTAGGTCCATGTACTGCTGACCGCGCAGCAGTGTCTGCCTGTTCTTTGCCCTGTACATCAACATGACCAGGGACCCAACAAAAAACAATAATTTTTATGCTTGGTAAAGATGCGGCATAGCCAAAGCTGGATACGGAGGACAAAGGGGGTGAGGTGTATCAAATTTCTGTATAGCCTGTAAAGCACAAAGGGGATCTGAGACAACCATAAATGATGACACAGGCATAGATGCAATAGGGATAAGCTGCAAGGATGGCATAAAATTCAGCAGTAAAAATACAGCCGAAGATAGTAAATGCCCTCGTACGACGCTGTCCGAAACACTGCTGCGAATCCTACACCGTCAGAAGACTTTAGAGCCATCTGTGTACACAGCAATGGCATGAGAAGAGAATGGAAGTGGTAAAGAAAAAGAGAGAGCGAAGCTACCATAGACAGTTGGGCTTTAAACAAGGGAGAGAGAAAGAACAGACTCGAACAGCTGGAACTTCCCAGGGGGGTAGGGAAAAGTGAGATGCTACATGAACATAGAAAGGTGGTAATTGAAGAGAAGACAAGAGCGAATGTAGGCGAAGAGAGAAGGGACGGAGTAAACAGGGGCGGCGAACGAATAAAGAAGGTCTACTAATATCAGTGACCATTCTATAAATGGAAGGATTGCGGAGATCATGAGAGCGTACATAGTACGAAGGCAATGGGCATCACGGCGATCGGATAAGGATGGAACGTTCGCTTCTGCATAGAGGCTCTCAACAGGGGAAGAGCGAAAAGCACCAAGGCATAAACGTAATCCTTGGTGATGAATGGGGTTAAGGCTAGAGAGAGTAGCAGGAGAGGCCGCTGAATAGATCTGGTCAGCATAATCAAGTTTCGATAAAATGAGGGTGGAATGTAGGCGAAGGAGAGTTCGACGATCAGCTCCCCATGAAATTTGAGCAAGGGCTTTTAAGAAGGTTCAGCCGGCTGTGACAGGTTGCCTTCAGAGAGGTAATGTGAGGTTTCCAGGATAACCTACGGTCAAAGAGGAGGCTCAGAAACCTGACTGTATCACGTTCAGGGATGCGGGAGCCATAGAGGTACAAAGGATGATCGGAGATGACAGAGCGTCTAGTGAAAGTAATTTAGTGAGTTTTGGTGCTGGAAAATTTAAACCCATGTGTGGTGGCCCAATTGGAAACACGGTCGACCGCATGCTGGAGAGAAACTGTAATCAGGTGACAGTCAGCGCCTGCACAGGCAATAGCAAAGTCATCAACATAGAGTGATGACCAAATATTTGATGGAAGACTAGAGGCCAAATCATTTATAGCAAGGAGAAAAAGTGTTGTGGCTCAGAACACATCCCTGGGGACACCTTCAGCTTGGATAAAGTCCGGGAGAGCACATTATTAACCCGAACACGGAAATGCCTGTCAGTTAAAACGTTCTTAAGGAAGGATGGTAGATTGCCTCGGAGGCCTAAGAAGTGGGCTTGGGCCAAAATATTATACCTCCAAGTTGTGTCTATGCCTTCTCAAGGTCAAAAAATATGGCAATAACTGAGTGGTTATTCGCAAAGGCATTACGAACATAAGTATCCAAGCATAGTAAAGGGTCTATGGTAGAACGTCCCTTACAAAAGCCATATTGATGAATGGAGAGACTGTTGTGTGTCTCTAAATACCATACTAAATGTCTATTTACCAGGCGTTCCATCACTTTGCAAACTGCACTGGTAAGAGCAATGGGACGATAGTGGGAGGCTTCATGTCCCATAGTACCTGGTTTGCGGAAAGGGAGAACAATGGCAGATTTCCACAGCTGTGGAAGAACTCCTTGTGACCAAATAAGATTGAAAAGGCATAATAGGACTGCAAGGGCTGACTGATGTAAATGTTGTAGCATACGAATATGAATGTCATCGGGCCCAAGTGCCGATGATCAGCAAGCTGAGAGTGTTGTCTCCAGTTCTTGAAGTGTAAAAGGCACATTATACTGTTCTTCTCTGAGAGAAGAAAAGTCCAAGGTTGCTAAGTCTCTGGCAGACTTTGAGGAAAGAAACGAGGGGCATAGATGGAGCCCCTGAGAAATACGGACCAGATGATTGCCAATTTCATTGGCAACATCTAGTGGGTTTGCTATATCAACACTGGCAACCTGCAGAACAGGAGCCGGTCAGGAGATATTTACCGCTCAGTTTTCATACTTTTTTCCAGACTGCACTCATAGAGGAAGCAGAGGTGATGGTGGAGACATAATCTCGCCAGCAAGTGCGCTTAGCATTATGGATGACACGGCGAGCAATTACACGCTTCTGCTTAAAATGAAGAAGTCTCTCCGTGGTTCTATTGTACTGGTACCTGCCCCATGCAGCGCGTTTCAAACGTACTGCACGAGCACAAGCAGGAGACCACCAAGGCACGCATTTCTGAGAATGCCTGCCCGAAGTTTGGGGTATAGAATGAGAAGCTGCGGTTAAAATGGAGGACGAGAAGAGGTGTAAAAGCTCAACAACGGAGGACGTAGAAGGAACCTCACTAAAAACAGTTAGTTGTGAGTAAAGGTTCCAGTTTGCCTGATCAAATTGCCAGCATGGGATACGAAGAGGTGGTGAATATGAAGGGGAAGTAAGAATGATTGGGAAATGATCGCTGTCATGTAAATCCGGGAGAACAAACCAGGTGAAGTCTAATGCGGCGGCGGAAGAGCAGACTGAGAGATCGATGCAAGAGAGAGTGTGAGTCCGAGGATCAAAATGGGTGTGAGTACTTGTATTTAAAACATGGAGGGGGTGGGTAGCAAGAAAAGCCTCTAACTGAATGCCACGGGAATCACAGTGAGACCCCCCTAGAGGAAATGATGGGCATTAAAATCGCCAAGTAACAGAAGCGGTGGCGGTAGTGACGAAACAAGAAAGGCAATATCCGGAATAGATAATGCCCGAGAAGGAGAGAGATATAAAGAACAGAGCGTATACCACCTATGCAAGTGGATACGGCTGCTGTGTAGTTTCAGCGAAGTACGAACAAATAGCTGATGGTACGGAATATCAGTGCGTAGAAGAAGGCACGTTCATTAAAGGTCCCATCAGGAAAAGGATCTGAAGAATGCAATAAATTATAGCCTGAAACGGGATAGATAACAGCAGAGTGTAATTTTGGTTCCTGTAAGCAAACACCAACAGGGGAAAACTGGGAGAGTAACATCTGAAGCTCACCCCGGTTACCCCTGAGGCCGCGTATATTCCACTGTAAATAGGCCATGATTGGCAATGATAAAGATACCTGAAATCCACAGGTAAGGGTTCCTACAGACTAGAGGGGTTAGAAAAGTCCACATGCGGAGGCAGCGGAAAACGTTCAAGCAGCAAAAGAATGGTGCGCTGTGAAGAAAGGAGTTGCGCGGATGGAGGAGAGGAGAGAGAAGGAACAGAGGGTGGATCAGTGTCCATTGATGGTTTGCTTCAAGTGTTTCGGAATTCAGAGACATCGGATGGGAGACATTATTGGAGATGGTAGGGGGAGGATTAGTAAAGATTGGAACTGTAATGGACTGTACCAAGGTAGGGGGGGGGGCGAAAGGGTGGAGGGAACTGGAGAAGAAGCGTGGAAGGGGACAGAAGAGGCAGAAACCTGGGAGGTGGCAGAAGAGGAAGAAACTTGGGAAGGAACAGGGGAGGAAGGTACAGTACGAGGAGGAGGGTGAACCTCTACACTTGTAACAGAGCCAGTGAGAGGGGAAGAACCAGGTACAGAAACAGGGAAGGTAAAATGAGGAGGTGGAAGAAGGGAAGGTGGGTTAAAGGACGTTTTTTTGACTTCTGAAAAGTAGAGGGACGATTGGGAGGAGGTGTCGTACGAGATCTCGTCGATACTGAGGTTTGTGAGGAAGAACACGAAGAAGCGAGAACAGACTGAGGCATTGAAGTAGGGACGTCTCAGCCTAGGACAGCAAAAGAATTAGATACAGGAGTGACTATGGGAGAGGTAACCACAGAGGAGGTTGCAGAAGATGGGACCCCAGAAGTGGGGGGACGCTTTGAAACACGGGAATAAGAAACACGAGGTAGTCTCCCTTGCAGGCGGAGATGAGAAACTGCCATGGCATAAGGGAGACCTTCTGCCTCTTTGAGGTAACGGATTTCCTGCTCATTTAAGTAGACTTGGCATCGATGAGAGTACGAAGGGTGAGCCTCATGACAGTTAAGGCAAGAGGGAGGTCGATTGCAAGACGTATTAGAATGGTCATCGGCACCACAGACTGGGCATTCGGCTATAGATCTGCAATATTTCACTGGATGGCCAAATCGCCAGTAATTTCTACACTGTTGTGGTGTAGGTATCACCTTTTGAACTTGTAACCGATGTCCTGCTACATAAACTGAGGATGGGAGTTCACGGCTGTCAAAAGTTAAACGAGCCACATTGCTAGGGTAAAGTCTCCGCCCGCGGGCAGGAAAACATAAGTTCTCTTAGGATGGGAAAATCTTGGGT
>NC_069405.1:75393940-75550194 GCF_026875155.1 Cherax quadricarinatus
TCCAAAAATTTCTTGCCAATGCCTCTCCCACTCTTTCATCTGGTCTTCTTTGTGCTCTCTCACCACTCTCTTCACCTTTCTTTTACTCTTCATATACTCTACTCTTCTTACAACACTCTGCTTTGTGAAAACTCTCATAAACTACCTTTTTCTCTTTTATCACACCCTTTACTTCATCATTCCACCAATCACTCCTCTTTCCTCCTGCACCCACCCTTCTGTAGCCACAAACTCTGCCCCACATTCAATACAGAGGCCCCACTTATATGGTGGGTTAGGTTCCAGGCTGTCGCCGAAAGCAGACATCGCCGGAAGGCAAAACTCTATTTTTTTCCATTTATAAATGCATGTAAATGCCAGACAACAAGTTTACACTAAATTATATTAAGTTAGTAATAGAACTAGGCATTAAAAGCACACAAAGTAAAATACAGTCAAAGTAAATTCATTAATTATCTTAAAGTATTTGTAATCTTAATGTAGGGAGAGAGGTGAGTAGTACTTATTTGTAAGAAGTCAGGTGCAGGTATCCCAGGTGTAGGTAGCACTGCTCCCCGTCTCATACTTAATATATAGGTTGGTAGACAGCAACCACCCAGGGAAGTACTACCGTCCTGCCAGATGACTGTGAAACAGAAACCTGTAACTGTTTTGCATGATGGTAGGATTGCTGGTTTCTTTTTCTGTCTCATAAACACGCTAGATAACAGGGATATCTTGCTACTCCTACTTACACTTTGGTCACACTTCACAGACACGCACATGTATATATATACATACATCTAGGTTTTTCTCCTTTTTCTAAATAGCTCTTGTTCTTCTTTATTTCTTCTATTGTCCATGGGGAAGTGGAAAAGAATCTTTCCTCCGTAAGCCATGCATGTCGTATGAGGCGACTAAAATGCCGGGAGCAATGTGTTAGTAACCCCTTCTCCTGTAGACAATTACTAAAAAAGAGAAGAAGAAAAACTTTATAAAACTGGGATGCTTAAATGTGCGTGGATGTAGTGCGGATGACAAGAAACAGATGATGCTGAGTTATGAATGAAAAGAAGTTGGATGTCCTGGCCCTAAGCGAAACAAAGCTGAAGGGGGTAGGGGAGTTTCAGTGGGGGGAAATAAATGGGATTAAATCGGGAGTATCTGAGAGAGTTAGAGCAAAGGAAGGGGTAGCAGTAATGTTGAATGTTTCAGTTATGGAAGGAGAAAAGAGAATATGAATGTGTAAATTCAAGAATTATGTGGATTAAAGAAAAGGGTTTGGGATGCGAGAGTGGGTTATAATAAGCGTGTATGCACCTGGAGAAGAGAGGAATGCAGAGGAGAGAGAGAGATTTTGGGAGATGTTAAGTGAATTGTATGGGAGCCTTTGAACCAAATGAGAGAGTAATTGTGGTAGGGGACATGAAGCTAAAGTAGGAGAAACTTTTAGAGAGGGTGTGGTAGGTAAGTTTGGGGTGCCAGGTGTAAATGATAAGGGGAGCCCTTTGATTGAACTTTGTATAAAAAGGGGGTTTTAGTTATAGGTAATACATATTTTAAAAAAAAGAGGATAAATAAGTATACAAGATATTTATTTTTTTATTTATTTATTTATTTATTTATTTTAAAATTTGAGCACACATACAGAGGTAAAAACAAATACAGGTAAGAGCAGTATGCCAAAGCCACTTATACTATGCATACATTACGGGCTGGCTTAAAATTAACTTAAGATTAACTAAGCAATGATGAAATCAGTGATAAACATTAATGTAAAACGGTTACTATAAAGCACAAGTGAGTATTACAAAGACAGGTCATATGGTTGTATGCATTGTTGTACTTCAGTAGAATGGAGTATTCTGTTAGGTAGTGTATTTAAAAAATAATAAAGTTAGATTGGGTTTTGGGTTTTTAACATTTATGTGATATAATTGTGAGAAACATTTAAGATATACAATTTATAAGGTTCAGTTATTCATATTTATTTGGTTTTGGGTGAGTAAGTGATCTTTGAGAAGAACTTGAATTTATAAACAGGTAGTGTTTTCTTTTTTATTTAACAGGTAATGAATTCCCGATTTTAGGGCCTTTTATGTGCATTGAGTTTTTTCATAGTGTGAGATGGACACGAGGAACATCAAAGAGTGATCTGTGCCTTGTGTTATGGGCATGTGTTCTGTTGAGGTTGGCAAGGAGATGTTTGAGGGGAGGGTTAAAATCAGAGTTAAGTGTTCTATGTATGTAATAGGTGCAGTAGTAAGTATGGATGTTTTGTATGGTGAGGAGGGTTTAGTGTATTGAATATTGGTGGAGTGTGCTGCCTATAGTGAGAATTTGTTACATTCAAACGCACCTTTTGTTGGGGGGGGCGAAATGACAGTATTTGTTGGATTATTATTGGAGAAAAAAGACGTTGGTGACTTCGGATGTACAGATATATCAGACACTTTGTTGTAGCTACACTGAAGAAAAAGGGGTAATGGTTAAAGGAAATAGAAGCACAGGGAAGAGAGAGGTAAAGGGTTTTATAAACTAAAGGGAGGCAGTTGGAAGTATAAACACAGGGGAGGATAGGGGGCAATGAGAGCATAGGCAGGGGGTCAAGAGGAGGGGTAGTTTAAAAATGTAGTGTTAGAGTGTTCAGCGAAGTTTTTGGGGTTACAGAAATGGGTGGGGAGGGAAGAGGAGCGTTTTGGTGGAATGATGATGAAAGGGGTAGAAGGAGAAAAATTTTGGATTAAAGTTTTTAAAAAGTAAAGTGTGAAAGGGAGGGAAGAGTATAGGGAAAAAAAGAGAGGGTTAAGAGAGGGTAAAGCAATGTAAAAAGGAGAAAAAGAGAGAGTGGGTGAATTTTTACAACAAATTTTGTTGAAAAAAGAAAAAGTTTTGGAGTGAGATAACAAGTTAAGAAAGTAGGAACAAAGGGATTTGCCATTAAAAATAGGAGAAACATTAAATGGAAGTTAGGGGTATTGGAAGATGGAGGGAATATTTTGGGGAAATTTTAAAAATGTTAGGGAAGATAGGGAAGCTGTGATTTCATGTATAGGACAAGGGGAATAACATCTTTAGGAGTAGGGAGCCAGTTGGAGTAGGGGGGAAGTTCGGAGGCAGTATAAAATAAAAGGGGGAAGGGACCCGGGGTTTGATGGGATAAAGATAGAAATTTTAAAAAAGCAGGGGGGGATTAGTTTTGGTTTTGGGGGTGCAATTATTTAATAATTAGGAAAGGGGGAAAGGTCCTGGGATTGGCAAAAGAGCACATATTTCCCTTTTGTAAAAAGGGAAAGGGGGGTAAAAGGAGTAAAAAATTTATAGGGGGAAAGTCTGCTGAGTATCCCGGAAAAGTTAGGGTAAGTTTTTATTAAAGAATTAAGAAAGAGGAGAATAGGATAGCAGATGAAAAAGGGGGCTTTGGGAAAGGTGGGGGTGTTTTGGACCAGGTTTTACAGGGAAACATACATTTTTTTTTTTCCCCAAGTCGGCCGTCTCCCACCGAGGAGGGTGACCCAAAAAAGAAAGAAAATCCCCAAAAAAGAAAATACTTTCACATCATTCAAACTTCCCACACTCGCCATTACACTTTTTTGCAGAGGTGCCAGAATAAAACATCTAGAAGCATAAACATATAAAGATACACAACATATCCCCCCAAAAAAGCCAAAAACCCAAACCCCTCCTTTAAAGGCAGGCATTTATTCCCTTTTCCGGCTAAGTCCACAAAATTTAAAATCCCGGTTTCCCCCGAACCCTTTCAAAAAATTTTTCCCGCCCACCCAACAGATCGCAGCCCCAAGTACCTTCGCTCCATTCACTCCACTAACCGTCACGCACGCTTGCTGGAATCCAACCCCTTCCCCCACAAACCCCTTTTTACCCCCCTCCCAACCCTTTCGAGGCCCCCCCCTCCCCCGCCTTCCCCCCCAAAGTTTATATTTTTCCTGTCATTCTACGTGATCCATTCTCTCTAAATGCCCAAAACCACCTAAACAACCCCTCTTTGCCCTTGACTAATACTTTTATTAACCCACACCTTCTCCAAATTTCCACCTCCGAATTTTCTGCATAATTTTTTTTAAACCCCAAAACCCATTCCCCTTAAAACAGGACATCTCCGCTCCCTCCAACCGTCTCCTCGCTGCCATTTTACCCCCCAAGCTTCACCCCCTATAAAATTTTGGTACTACTATACTTTCATACTTTCCCTTCTTTGCCTCCATAATAACTTTTTTTTTGACTCCACATATCCTCAACCACCCTCCCCTTTTTTTCCCTCACAATTCTATGTTTAAACCCCTCCTTCATAAATCCACCCCCGACCTCAACCCCAATATCTGAAAACATTCACTTTTTTCCATACTCCCCTCCCCCAATTTGATACCCAAATTTTTTCTTTATCTAAATCTTTTGACACCCTCATCCCTTACTTTTTTTCAAATTTTAAATTTAAACTTTCTACTTTACCAACCCCAAAACTCTCCAAACCTTTGAAATTTTTCTTTGAATCCCCCATAAGCACATTTCCCCTCCAAAAAGTAACTTGCCAACCCATTTTGGGTTTGTTCCCCATAATTTAACCACCCCTCTCCAAAATAGATTTACTTCCCTTTACAACCCATCTATTAATATATTAAAAAATGGGGAGATAAATTTTTTGTAAGAATACTTTTACGGAAAAAATCTTTCTCTCCCAAAACCCTAACCTGAGCTTATATGGATAAAAAAATTTTAAGCATTTAAAAAAAATTAAACTATTCATATACTTGAAATTGCCACATTGCTCCTTATCATTATCATATGTTTTCTAAATATAAATGAAATAAAAATTTATTTTTATTAAATATTGTCACTATTGTTAATGTAAAACATATAATCATCAATAATTAAAATTTACCTTGGGGCTCAAAGAAATTAATTGTTTATTAAAAATTTTTCAATTATAACCAAGTAATTTTTGGTATATAGAAGTTTTTCTTATAATTTTTACAGTCCTTTTGTCCCTTTCCCTTTATATAAAGGGACTATAAATGCTCTTGCAATCCTAGTACTTCCCCTCTTTCATACATTTATAAAAAAGTACAACCAAAACTCCAACACTATATCCCCCCCTGTTTTTAAATTTTGTCAGGCTTTCATCAGTTCAGCTGCTTTTACCCCTTTTTCATTTTACGTAATGTCACGTACCTCCCCCACACTTACATTCGCTCTTCTTCACTCCAAAAGATGGTAACCTCCTGACCAGTGCATGAAATTACTGCCTCTGTTTCTTCCTTAACATTAAAGTTCCTAAAATATTCCGCCATCTACCAATACCCATCTCCCATTAATAACTCCCTACTCTGTTTTTAACTGACAAATCCATATTTCTAGCTTTCAAAACTTGTTAAAAACTCACTCCAAAATTTTTCTTTTTCATTAAAATTCTTGACAGTGCCTCTCCACTCTATAAATGCTCTCCTTTTGCACTCTCTCACCACTCTCTTAACCTTTTCTTTTACTCTCCATTACTTGCTCTTCTTATAACATTTCTGCTTTGTAAAAACCTGTGAACAGTATTTAGAAAAGGGCTAAAGGGGTCTTTGTGGCATTTATGGATTTGGAAAAGGCGTATGACAGGGTGGATAGGGGGGCAATGTGGCAGATGTTGCAAGTGTATGGTGTAGAGGTGGGTTTACTGAAAGCAGGGGAAGAGTTTTTACGAGGATATGAGGCTCAAGTTAAGTATGTAGGAAAGGGGAAATTAATTTCCCATAAAAGTAGGCCTTAGACAAGGATGTGTGATGTCACCATGGTTTTAATATATTTATAGATGGGGTTGTAAGAGAAGTAAATGCGGGGGTCTTGGCAAGAGGCGTGGAGTTAAAAGATAAAGAATCACACCAAAGTGGGAGTTGTTCACAGCTGCTCTTGCTGAGACACGTGCTCTTGGGAGATTCTGAAGAGAAGTTGCAGAGATTGTGGATGAATTTGGTAGGGTGTGCAAAAGAAAAAAATTTAAAAGGGTTTGAATACAGGAAAGAGTAAGGTTATGAGGATAACAAAAAGATTAGATGATGAAAGATTGAATATCAGATTGGAGGGAGAGAGTATGGAGGAGGTAAATTATTCAGATATTTGGGAGGGACGTGTCAGCGGATGGTCTATAAAGATGAGGTGAATCAAAGAATTTGTGAGGGGAAAAGGGGAGTGGGTGCCTTAGGAGTCTGGGGACAAAGAACTTTGCCCTTGGAGGCCAAAGAGGGAATGTATGAGAGTATAGTTTTTAACCAAGGCTCTTATATGGGTGTGAAGCATGGGAGGAATGTTGAAGCAAGGAGAAGGGCTGGAGGCAGTGGAGATGTCAGCCCTGAGAGCAATGGGTGGTGTAATATAATGAGAGAATTCGATTTGGAAGTTAGGAGGAGGTGCGGGTTACCAAAACTGTTGTCCAGAGGGCTGAGGAAGGGTTGTTGTGGGGGTTTTCGGACATGTAAAAGAATGGAGCAAAACAGAATGACTTCAAGAGTGATCATCTGTATTAAAGGGAAAAGGCGGGGTAGGGGTCAGCCAGGAAAGGTTGGGAAGGGGGTAAAGGAGGTTTTGTGGTGCGAGGGGCTTGGACTTCCAACGGGCATGCATGAGCGTGTTTGATAGGAGTGAATGGAGACAAATTGTTTTTAATACTTGACGTGCTTTTTGGAGTGTGAGCAAAGTACATTTATGAAGGGGTTCAGGAAACCGCAGGCCGGACTTGAGTCCTGGAGAGGGGAATACAGTGCCGCACTCTGAAGGAGGGTGTTAATGTTGCATTTTTAAACACTGTAGTGTAAAGCACCCTTCTGGCAAGACAGTGTGGAGTGAATGATGGTGAAAAGTTTTTCTTTTTCGGGCCACCCTGCCATGGTGGGAATCAGCCAGTGTGATAATAATAATAAAAAAATTTAAAACATCCCAGAGAGGTAAAATGCACACACAATACACTCATTATTTACTTAAAATATGTGTAGTCTTAATATAGTAAGAGAGGTGAGTAGTATTTATTTGTATAAAGCAGGTAGGTAGGTAGGTGTAGCCCCCCTGGCTACACCTACCGGCTACCTACACTGTGGCCCAGAGCCATATTATTAACATCGACATGCCTTGTTCACTGAATTTAATCATTTCTAACAACTACCTTTAGATCCATCATAAAAGAAGGTAGAAGTAATGAAAATTCATGCCGAAAACTGTAAACAAAGCGGAGTGAGGGAGTGGCTGGCCAAACGCAGATTCATACACGTTTTCCTCTGATGGCTGAGCAGAGAAAAACGTAATGTTGTCCCTCCACCCGGCTCCACAAGTATTATTATCAGAGCATATAAAATATCAATAAATGCCAGACAACAAGTTTGCACTAACTTATATAAGTTAGCAATAGAAATAGGCATTAAAAACACAATAAAAGGTAAGATACACACAGAGTACACTTTTTACTTACCTTAAAATATTAATATTAATGTGTAGAGGTGAGTGGCAGGGTGTTTATTGAATAACATCAAAATGGCACACCATCATCATCTACCTTGGCATTAAAGCAAAAAGCTTACGACTTCTCTTTTTATTACAGCTAACCTTAGACGCCATCGTCAATGAGAGCCAACTAGTTAAGAAAAAGTAAGCGAGAGAGAGAACGAGATACAGAGTTTAGACAATGTAAGAACACAAACTGAACGGTAGTGGACGTCACTTTGGGCAGCGAAATAAATGCATATTTTAAAATGTGTCTACTTTTAGTTCATTCACGTCTATTTGTAAGAGTTTTAAAACATTTACCTCAATATTTTTTTTATTATAGTAATAATTACCTCACAATACAAATACTCTTACATTGTGTACAAGTTGTACAAGTTAGCTCAGAAAAAACAAACAGCAACACAACCATTTTTAGAGTGAATGAAAATAATATATAATAAAATTAATAAAAATTATTATTAATATTATTAATTTTTAAAATAATAATAATAATAATAATAAATAATAATAATAATTAATATTATTTTTATTGTTATTATTTATTATAAAAAGCACTAAACCCATAAGGGGCGTGAATTGCTATACAAAGAGTAAAGGCATACGAAAAGAATTTTTTCTACAGTTACCCCCCAGTGTTTGACTAGAAAACTTAATTCTTCCGACCCTATCTACACAGCTGCTTTGTAAACAAATCTCATATTTACGTCAGTTTTTATTCTGAGTGTATGTATCATGTTTATATGCTATGTAATGGGTTTCATATATAATTTTGAGGAAAATATCATAGATGGATTAATGAAAATGCCTATATTGATGTAAAATAAGACATTTAGTGTGCCCAAGAGTGATTATTATTACGTAGTATTGGCGTCATGAGTAGAGAGAGACTAAGCGATTTTAATGTGTACCTGCACACCAGCACAGTGTGTAAGTATATTTAGGTACAGGTACACATAAGTATAATTATCAGAGTACATATAAAATATGTAGTAACTTTAAAACGCTTGAAATTTTGGAAAGTTTCCTGACATAATAGATGTGGTCACAGAAAATGTAAACAAACCGGGTGGGGGGCGCCGTATTTAAAAGAACGCTTGCCGTATAGCAAATTTTGGTCATAATCTGACATTGCTGTATTAGCGGAATGCCATAAGGCGAAACGCCATAGAGCAGGGCCTTACTGTACTGCGTTTTTAAAACTATTCTAACAATCTTCACCCCCCCCCCACTATTCATACTTGCATTAGCCCACCTTTCTACCAGTAGTTGCTTATATCTCGCTCTAACTTCCTCCTCCCTTAGTTTATACACTTTCACCTCTCTCTTACATATTGTTGACATTTTTCTTTTGTCCCGTCTACCTCTTACTCTAACTGTAGCTACAACTAAATAATGATCTGATATATCTGTTGCCCCTCTATAAATATGCCTTCCCATCAACCTTTTATCCACCAATACATAATCTAACAAACTACTTCATTACCTGCTCTCTCATACCTTGTATATTTATTTATACTCTTTTTCATAAAATATGCATTACTTATTACCAAACCTCTTTCTGTACATAGCTGAATTGAAGGCTCCCCATTTTCATTTACCCCTGACACCCCAAATTTATGTACTACTCCCTCCAGAACATTTTTATCCACTTTAACAAGTACTCTCTCACTTGGTTCAAACCTCCCCATGCACTCACTGAACATTTCCCAAAATCTCCCTCTATCCTTTACACTTGTCTCTTCTCCAAGTGCATAAATGCTTACTATAACCCACTTTTCACATCCAACCCTTATTTTACTCCACATAATCCTTGAATTAATACATTTATATTACCTCTTTTCCTGCCATAACTTAACCTTCAACATTATTGCTGCTCCTTTAGCTCTAACTCTATTTGAAACCCCTGACCTAATCCCATTTATTTCTCCCCTTTTAATATGCCTTAGGAAATGCAAATCATCTGCTTGAGGTAAACTTTCTTACATAAGTTCTGTTCTGTATACCTTTCATTTACATTTTTTTTATCTAGGGAATTTTTACTGGGAAAGAACTAAAGCTTCACGTGAAAGGAACAGTTGATTCTATACCTCTGAAGATCTTGCTCCACTATATAGATGGCCGACAAGTGACTGTTGATGCTATATACTGGGAGGATGGACACTTCAGTTTGTCCATCACAACTCAACTTAAAAATATCAGCATTGGTATAAGGAAGGTATGTTATACAGAATCTCTTAGTTGATGTTATGTCATAATAAATAACTGTGAACATTTATATTGTACAGTAAATGTTAATTGGAAGTATAGTACAGTACTGTACAGTTAACCCTTAAACTGTCTAAACGTAGATCTATGTTTTTTTCAACATTTGAAAGTATGTAAAAAAATATAGATCTTTTTTCTTTTTTTTACATTTGAAAACGTGTAAAAAACTTTGATCTACTTTTTTTTTTTTTTGATATATTTGAAAATATGTAAAAAATGTAGATCTACTTTTGGAGCACTACGCATGTGAACGTAGATCTGTTTGGGCAGTTTAAGGATTAAATATGTAGATATAATCTTTACACTGAATGGATCAGTGAAAGCAGGATATCATATTTCTGTGAGGAGTGTTATTTTTCTTCACAGATTGGAGATGACTCGAGATGATTTTATGGACTACCTTGTTGACACTGACAACACAAGTTACTGACCATTCCAATTTCAGTGAGCTGCTCATCTTCAAAAATTGCAGTATCTATCTCTTTAGCCTAATATTAATATCCAACACCTCTGACATGAATCTTAGCCCTAGATGTATTTGTGTAGATACTCGTCTTTCCCAGTACACTGTCAAATGCTTTAATCTTTAGAACACTTAGGGCTTTACATGACTTTGGCTGTTTTCTGCTTGATGTGACTTTTGGGCTTTTCTTGTCCTCTTCCTCACAACAAAATAGTGGTCATGGATAGACTAAAATGTTGTCTTGTTTCATCTTTGTGAATTAGTTGTGTATGGTTTTCATGTCTCCATTTCTCTTCCAATCAGCCAACATGGACATTTTCAGTTTTCTTTGTAACTTTTTATTTAAGATCTTTGAATCATTCTGAATAATGTGTCTGGGCCTTTTATATTTTATCTACACTAGGTTCCTGACTTATGATTGGGATACTTATAAAACAATTGTTTGCTTATGAATGCCATTCTGCAGATACAATCACTGCAAATATTCAGAGATATTTTTCAGTAAAATAAATTCTTGGCTATTGTTTCAGCAAATGCATTCATATTTTGCATGTGTTCATTTTGTGCATGTGTGGAGGTTTCATATTTATTTAACAGAGTGGTTAAAAACTAGAAATTTAGTAACTACAATTTTATTTAAGCTTTTTTCTGTTTGTTCGGTTTATCCCAGTGTGGTGGGCTCACATCTGCTTGTTAAAGATTGATTAACCCATTAACTGTCCAAACATCTCTGGAAGTGAGGGCAGTCTTTCATGTCAAGAAGTCTATTTGGCAAAAGAGATTTAGGGAGACAACTTTTTTGCTACTGCTTTTAGTAGTGTGTCAGAATCAGTGTGGGAGAGAAAAAGGGAGAGGGGGAGAGAGAGAAAGAGAAAGAGTGGGAGAGAGGGAGGCAGTCTTACTGCTGTTTCTTTGCAGTATTTTGTCAGATGTAATGTAAGGGAGAGTAGGAGAGTGGAAGGCAGTCTTGTTACTGCTACTTGTATAGAAGTGTGTGCCAGAAGTGATGTGAGAGACAGAGTAAGGAGAAAGGCAGTTTTGTTGCTGCTGCTGCTGCTTGTGCAGTTTTGTGCCAGAAGCATGTGAGAGAGAGAGAGTAAGGGAGGTAGTCTCATTGCTGATGTCAGTGCAGTGTTGTTCCAGATGTGATATTAGAGTTAGGGTAAGGGAATGCAAGAGTGAGATTAATGAAAGCAGTCTCATTATTGCTGCCCATGCAGTATTGCATCAGAAGCATGTGAGAGTGTGAGTAAGGGAGGCAGCCTCTTTGCTGTTGCCCATGCAGTGTTATGCTGGATGTCAGGTAAGAGAGGGTGGAAGGGATGTAGTGGAAGAAAGGCAGAGTGATTAGAGAATAGAAGGGGGAGAAGAGAGGAAAGCGAAGAGAAAGGGACTCCTCTGAGTTATGTATATTGATTTTAATTTTGCTTAGAATATTAAATGAAATATAAAATACTATATTATGATAGGAGAATGCATCTTGAATCATAATGTGGGTGTCTATGTGAAAATAGGTGATAGGTTCCAAACACCAGAGTAATAAGTGATTGTCAGGAATGCATTAGCGTCATAAGTAGGGGATCTATTGTGCATAGTTTTTAATGTAGAAACCAAGTGTTTACATTGAAACATTTAAGTGAATAATGCCCAGATGAAAGTAAAGAACTGTTTATTGCATTTGTGGATTTTTAAAAGGTATATGATAGGGTAACTAGGAAAGATGTTGTATATGTATGGAAGAGGTGGGTGGGGATAGTAAGGTTCAGGCTAAATTAAGATTTGTAGTAGAGGGGAGAACTATTTCCCAGTAAAAGTAGTCATTAGACAGGAATATGTGATGTCATCATGGTTGTTTTATAGATTTTTAGGTGGATAGTGAAAGAGGTGAATGTTAAGATTTTAGGGAGAGGTGTGATTCAAGGTAGGAATTGTTGCAGTTGCTAATTGCCAGTAACACAGTTCTTTTTAGGGAATCTGAAGAAAAGTTGCAAAGGTTGGTGGAGAAATTTGATAGGGTATGTAAAAGAAAGAAATTAAAAGTGAACATAGACAAGAGGAAAGTGATGAAAGCAACAAAAAAGTGTAGAAAATGAAAGACTGGGTAGCAGATTTGAGAGAGGCAGTATGAAGAAAGTGAATATATTCAGGTATTTTGGAGTGGCCACATCAGCAAATGGGCCAGTGAAAAATGAGGTGAGCCATAGAATAGACAAGAGAAAAGGGTAGGTGGTGTTTTGAAACTTGTGTGGAAAAAATATTTATCTATGGAGACAGTAAAGGGAAAATGTACTAGAGTATAATGATACAGATAAATTTTTTTTATGGTTGTGAGGCATGGACTTTAACCCTTTGACTGTTTTGGTCGTATATATACATCTTACAAGCCAGTGTTTCGGAATTATTAATACAGCAGGGCCCCACTTATATGGCAGGTTAGGTTCCAGGCTACCGCCGTAAAGCAGAAACCGCTGTAAAGTGGAACACCCTTTTTTTCCACTTATAAATGCATACAAACACTAGATAACAAGTTTACACTAACATATATTAAGTTAGCAATAGAACCAGGCATCAAAAAACAATAAAAAAGTACAATACACACATAGTGCACTCATTACTTACCTTAAAATATTTATAGTCTTAATCTAGGGTGAGACAAGCAGTATTTATTGTAAGAAATCAAGTGTGGTATGTATGGTAGTCAGCCAGGCTACTATACCAGGCCACCCCACCCACACATACTATTCTATGATATTTAGACATCCCAGAGCGATAAAATGTATATACAGTTCACTCATTACTTACCTTAAAATATAGGGTGAGATGAGTAGTATTTATTGTAAAAAATCAAGTGTGGTATGTATGGTAGTCAGCCGGGCTACCATACCAGGCCAACCCACCCACACATACTATTCTATGATATTTAAGCATCCCAGAGCGATAAAATGTATATACAGTTCACTCATTACTTACCTTAAAATATTTGTAGTCTTAATGTAGGGTCACGAGTAAGTAAATGAGATAAAACGAATAAATGAGAGAGAGAAAGAATGAGTGCATGAGAGAGTACAGGCGCAGAGTTATGTAAACAAACCAGGCGAAGGTAAGTTTTGTAAACGAAGTGTACACGTCTGGTTTGTGTACAAGTTACATTGTGTACAGGTTGTCTCTACATTGATACGGTAGAATAAATAAAGAAGAACACTCCCATTCTCATGTAACATCATTTTGAGAAGAAATGATGCTCTGAGTGAAGGCAATGGAAATAAGTCACTCTGACTTTTTTGGGTTATCCTAGGTTCTCTACACATATGTTGTTATGTATGATAATCTATGTAACTGTATTTGTGTATACCTGAATAAACTTACATACATACGAAAGGAATAATTTTCTACAGTTACCCACAGTAACACATTTTCTCTTATGTTAGATTAGAGTAAATGTTATTCTTGCCGTCACTTGTACAAGTTATCTGGCTACCACATCTCATATTTATGTTTATTTATTCTATTGTAGGGTGTATTTATCATCTTTTTATGTTATGTATCGTGTTTATTATATAATTTTGAAAAAAATATCATGGATGGATTAATGAAAATGTGTATATTAACGTAATATACGACATTTAATGAGACTCGGTGATTATTATTATTATTATCATCTCTAATATGGCGTCACTTGTGCAAGTCGTTTGCTACCACATCTCACATTTATGTTTATTTATTCTACTGTGGGGTGTATTTATCTTATTTATATGTTATGCATCGTGTTTATTATATAATTTTGAAAAAATATCATAGATGGATTAATGAAAATGTGTATATTAACGTAATATACGACATTTAAATGAGACTCGATGATTATTATCATCATTACTAATATGACGTCTGGAGACAAAAGACACTCTTACTGATTTTAATGCGTACCTGCATGCCAGCACAGTATGTAAGTTTATTTAAGTACAGGTATACATAAGTATAATTATCAGAGTATATATAAAATATTGGCAGTTTGGAGGGATATGTTGTGTATCTTTATATGTGTATGCTTCTAGACTGTTGTATTCTGAGCACCTCTGCAAAAACAGTGATAATGTGCGAGTGTGGTGAAAGTGTTGAATGATGATGAAAGTATTTTCTTTTTGGGGATTTTCTTTCTTTTTTGGGTCACCCTGCCTCGGTGGGAGACGACCAACTTGTTGAAAATAATATATATATATATATATATATATATATATATATATATATATATATATAATATATATATATATATATAATATATATATATATATATATAAATTATGGGAATCAAATTCAAAATGGGAATTGACACAGTTACTTTTTGCTGATGATACTGTGCTTATGGGAGATTCTAAAGAAAAATTGCAAAGGTTAGTGGATGAGTTTGGGAATGTGTGTAAAGGTAGAAAGTTGAAAGTGAACAGAGAAAAGAGTAAGGTGATGAGGGTGTCAAATGATTTAGATAAAGAAAAATTGGATATCAAATTGGGGAGGAGGAGTATGGAAGAAGTGAATGTTTTCAGATACTTGGGAGTTGACGTGTCGGCGGATGGATTTATGAAGGATGAGGTTAATCATAGAATTGATGAGGGAAAAAAGGTGAGTGGTGCGTTGAGGTATATGTGGAGTCAAAAATCGTTATCTCTGGAGGCAAAGAAGGGAATGTATGAAAGTATAGTAGTACCAACACTCTTATATGGGTGTGAAGCTTGGGTGGTAAATGCAGCAGCGAGGAGACGGTTGGAGGCAGTGGAGATGTCCTGTTTAAGGGCAATGTGTGGTGTAAATATTATGCAGAAAATTCGGAGTGTGGAAATTAGGAGAAGGTGTGGAGTTAATAAAAGTATTAGTCAGAGGGCAGAAGAGGGGTTGTTGAGGTGGTTTGGTCATTTAGAGAGAATGGATCAAAGTAGAATGACATGGAAAGCATATAAATCTATAGGGGAAGGAAGGCGGGGTAGGGGTCGTCCTCGAAAGGGTTGGAGAGAGGGGGTAAAGGAGGTTTTGTGGGTAAGGGGCTTGGACTTCCAGCAAGCGTGCGTGAGCGTGTTAGATAGGAGTGAATGGAGACGAATGGTACTTGGGACCTGACGATCTGTTGGAGTGTGAGCAGGGTAATATTTAGTGAAGGGATTCAGGAAACCGGTTATTTTCATATAGTCGGACTTGAGTCCTGGAAATGGGAAGTACAATGCCTGCACTTTAAAGGAGGGTTTTGGGATATTGGCAGTTTGGAGGGTATGTTGTGTATCTTTATATGTGTATGCTTCTAGACTGTTGTATTCTGAGCACCTCTGCAAAAACAGTGATAATGTCGAGTGTGGTGAAAGTGTTGAATGATGATGAAAGTATTTTCTTTTTGGGGATTTTCTTTCTTTTTTGGGTCACCCTGCCTCGTGGGAGACGGCCGACTTGTTGAAAAAAAAAAATATATATATATAAATATATATTATAATATATATATATATATATATATATATATATTTCTTTTTCGGGCCACCCTGCCTTGGTGGGAATCGGCCGGTGTGATAATAAAAAAAATAAAAATAAATATATATATATATATATATACAGTGGACCCCCGGTTAACGATATTTTTTCACTCCAGAAGTATGTTCAGGTGCCAGTACTTAGCGAATTTGTTCCCATAAGGAATATTGTGAAGTAAATTAGTCCATTTCATACCCCCAAACATACACGTGCAAACGCACTTACATAAATACACTTACATAATTGGTCGCATTCGGAGGTGATCGTTATGCGGGGGTCCACTGCATATATATATATATTTTTTTTTTTTTTTTTTATCATCACACTGGCCGATTCCCACCAAGGCAGGGTGGCCCGAAAAAGAAAAACTTTCACCATCATTCACTCCATCTCTGTCTTGCCAGAAGGGTGCTTTACACTACAGTTTTTAAACTGCAACATAAACACCCCTCCTTCAGAGTGCAGGCACTGTACTTCCCATCTCCAGGACTCAAGTCCGGCCTGCCGGTTTCCCTGAACCCCTTCATAAATGTTACTTTGCTCACACTCCAACAGCACGTCAAGTATTAAAAACCATTTGTCTCCATTCACTCCTATCAAACATGCATCAGCATGCCCTGGAAGTCCAAGCCCTTCGCACACAAAACCTCCTTTAAACCCCCCACCTCCAACCTTTCCTAGGCCGACCCCTACCCCGCCTTTTCCCTTTCCCCTACAGACTGATACACTCTTGAAGTTATTCTGTTTCGCTCCATTCTCTCCACATGCCCCCAACCACCTCAACAACCCTTTCTCAGCCCTCTGGACAACATTTTTTGGGAATCCCGCACCTCCTCCTAACTTCCAAACTACGAATTCTCTGCATTATGTTCACACCACACATTGCTCTCAGACAACCCTCTCCACTGCCTCCAGCCTTCTCCTCGCTGCAACATTCATCACCCATGCTTCACACCCATATAAGAGCATTGGTAAAATATAAATCTCATACATTCCCCTCTTTGCCTCCAAGGACAAAGTTCTTTGTCTCCTGAGACTCCTAAGTGCACCACTCACCCTTTTCCCCTCATCAATTCTATGATTCACCTCATCTTTCATAAACCCATCCGCTGACACGTCCACTCCCAAATATCTGAATACATTCACCTCCTCTATACTCTCTCCCTCCAATCTGATATCCAATCTTCATCACCTAATCTTTTGTTATCCTCATAACTTTACTCTTTCCTGTATTCACTTTCAAAATTTTTTTCTTTTGCACACCCTACCAAAATTTATCCACCAATCTCTGCAACTTTCTCTTTAGAATCTCCCAAGAGCACAGTGTCACAGCAAAGAGCAACTGTGACAACTCCCACTTTATGTGTGATTCTTATCTTTAACTCCATGCCTCTTGCCAAGACCCTCGCATTTACTTCTCTTACAACCCCATCTATAAATATATTAAACAACCACGGGGACATCACACATCATTGTCTAAGGCCTACTTTTTACTGGGAAATAATTTCCCTCTTTCCTACATACTCTAACTTGAGCCTCACTATCCTTGTAAAACTCTTCACTGCTTTTAGTAACCTACCTCCTACCCATACACCTGCAACATCTGCCCCATTGCCCCCCCATCCACCCTGTCATACGCCTTTTCCAATCCATAAATGCCACAAAGACCTCTTTAAGCCTTATTAAATACTGTTCACTTATATGTTTCACTGTAAACACCTGGTCCACACACCCCCTACCTTTCCTAAAGCCTCCTTGTTCATCTGCTACTTATTCTCCATCTTAAATCTTATTCTTTCAATAATAACTCTACCATACACTTTGCCAGGGATACTCAACAGACTTATCCCCCTTTAATTTTTGCACTCTCTTTTATCCCCTTTGCCTTTATACAAAGGAACTTTTGCATGCTCTCTGCCAATCCCAGGTAACCTTACCCTCTCCATACATTTATTAAATAATTGCACCAACCACTCCAAAAATATATCCCCACCTGCTTTTAACATTTCATCTTTTTCCCATCAATCCCAGCTGCCTTAAACCCCCTTCATTTTACCTACTGCCTCAAAGAACTTCCCCCCACTCACAAAATGGGGTCTTCCTCACTCCTACAAATGTGTTCTCCTTCCCGACACAAAAAAAAGCTTCCCCTACTTCATCAAATTTAACAATTCCCCCAAAATATTTTCCCCCCATCTTCCCAATACCTCTAAACCTCCTTTAATAACTCTCGTCTCCCTATTTTAACTGACAAACCCCCTTTTTGCTCTAGGCTTTTTTAATTTGGGAAAACCCTCACCCCAAAAACTTTTTCAAATTTTCAACAAAATTTTTTGATAACATCTCCCCCACCTCTCTTTTTGCCCTTTTTTACATTGCTTCAACCACCTTTTAAAACCCTCTCACTTTTTCCCATATACTTTTTCCCCCCTTTGCACCACTTCTACTTTGTAAAAATTTTCAAAAATTTTAAAAAACTTTTTCTCCCTTACAACTTCTTTGCATCACCCATTCCACCAGTCGCCCCCTCTTCCCTCCCGCCCCCCACTTTCCTGAAACCCAAACCACAACTCTCTAAAAACACTCTAACACAAACTTTTTTAAACCAACCCCATACCCCCTTCGACCCCTTTCCCCATGCCCTTTAAAGCCCATCTATCCCCCCCCAAAAGCTGTTTATATTTTACCCTAACTCCCCTCCTTTTATTTTTAAAAAAACCTTCCCCCTCCTTTTTCCTGAGCTTCTATTCTCCTTGTATCCCATAAACCCTTTTTACTCTCAGTGTAGCAAAAAACTAGAAAGTGATCTGATATATCGGGGCCCCTTTCATAAACATTTTAACATCCTGAAGTCTACTAAACAGTCTTTTATCAACCAATACAAAAACCAAAAAAACTACTGCCCTTTTTCGCCCACATCATACTTGAATATTTTATTTTTCCCTTTTTCTTAAAATATGAAATTTAACCTATAACGAAACCCCTTTTTATACAAAGTTCAATCAAAGGGCTCCCATTATCATTTACACCTGGTACCCCCCCAAATTTTACCTACCACACCCTTGAAAAATTTTTCTCCTACTTAGATTCAGCCCCCTAACCCCCCTTTAACTCTCTCGTTTGGGTTCAAAGGCTCCTAAAAAAATTCACTTAACATCTCCCAAAACCCTCTCTCCCCCTCTGCATTTCTTTTCTTCTCCAGGTCCTTACACCTTTTTAATAAACCCACTTCCCCGCATCCAACCTTTATTTTTAACCCCACAAAATTTCTTAAATTTTAAACACTTTCATATACTTTTTTCCCTTCCTTTCCAAAACCTACCCTTTCAACATTACGCTACCCCTTTTTTTGGGCTCTAATCTCCCCCAATACTCCAAAATTTAAATTTCCCCATTTATTTCCCCCCACCAAAACTCCCCCCTCCCCCCCTTCAGTTTTTGTTTCGCTTTAGGCCGGGACATCCAACTTTTTTTCCCAATTCTTAACATCAGCAATAAAAGTTTCTTGTCATCCGCACTACATCCACGCACTTTTAAGCATCCCATTTTTTATAAAGTTTTTCTTCTTCTTTTTTTTAGTAAATGTTACAGGAGAAGGGTTAAACCCATTGCTCCGGCTTTTTTTAAGTCGCCCCCAAACAAAACGCTTTGGTTTTACGAGGAAAAATTCTTTTCCCCCTTCCCCAGGACAATAAAAAAAATAAAGAGGAACAAGACTATTAGAAAAAGGGGGAAAAAACCTAAAGGGTAGGGAAAATATATATCATGTGCGTGCCCGTGAATTGTGCCCAAAAAGTTAAGTAGAGTAGCAAAATTTTCCCTGTTATCTACCCAAGTTTATGAACAAAAAAGAAACCAGCAATCCTCCCAACATGCAAAATAGTTTACGGGTTTCTTTTTCACACCCCATTTGGCAGGAACGGTAGAACTCCCTGGGGGGTTCTGTCTACCAACCTACTACGTACCTATAAATTTATATATAAAATTTTAATATAAAAAATAATATTTTATATATATATATATATTATATAATATATATATATAAAATATATAAATATATATAAATTATATAATAAAAAATATATGCATGCTGCATGCATGCAAAAAAAACCCCTCTAAAAGAATAGAGAAATTCCCCAACGCTTTCGTTACTACTTTACATTATCAAAGGGAAAAAATAGTTTCCCTTTAAAAATGTGAGTAGTCACGAAGCGCTTGGAATTTTTCCCCTATTCTTTAGAGTGGTTGTTTTTGCAAAAATTTTTTTTAAAATTTCCCCCGTTTACTGTGGAAACTTTTTTGCATAAAATATTTTAAAAATAACACACACACACACACACACCATGCACCCCGCACGCACACGCGCACGCACGCCACAAACACACACAAAAAACAACACACACACACACACACACACACACACCCACACACATCCCCACCAAAACACACAAAACACACACCACACACACACACACACACACAAAACAAATCTTTTTTCAAAAAACCTTTCCCGGAGTTTTTTTGACAAGGTAACAGAAGTAAGACACGAGAGAGAGGGGGGGTTTTGATTGCGTTTTCCTAGACGCAGGAAGGCCCTTTTACACCCGTTCCCCCCCAAAAATTAGGCAGAAGCTTGGGGGGATCCGGGGCAATTTTAAAAGGGAGGGCCCCTGCAAAGGATCAGGGAAAACCACAGGGGGGCAACAACCAGGATGGAAAAATGAAAAAGGAAACAAGTGGGGGCCTGTTTTGACGGGGGCCCACAGGGGGCAGTTTTTAGGGCCAGTTGGGCCCTTTTTTTTATATATATAAAACAGAATTTAGGAAAACTCTGAAAATGTCCCCTTTTCCCCAGATATGTGTAAATTGAAAAAAAAGGAAAAAAATCGGGCGAGGATGAGGCGGGGCTGCAAAAGACCTGGACAGGCTGGACAAAAAGGCCCGTAACGGGTTTCTCGAATTCAATCCAGCCAAAAAGCAAAAATCCCTGAAGGTTTTGGGGGGCAAAGAAGACCGCAACAGAGTATAGGCTAGGTGGAGAAAAAGACTACAGACCCACTCAAGGGGGAAAGACCTTTGGGGTGACCATAACACCCAAACACCTCACCGGAGGCAAAACATCAACCAAAAAAACGCTGGGAGCAAAAACGGGCGCCTGGCAAAACCCCGAGAATAACGTTCCGATACCTTTAAAAAGGAATCGTTCAAAACACTGTTTCACTGTGTAATTTTTGGCCCCTGCTGGAGTAATTTCAGCAAACCCGTCCCGGAAACCCCCACCTGGGCAAAGGAAAAGTCAAGGGAAATTAGAGAAAGTACAAAGGGTTTTCAAAAAGGCTATCCCCCAAATCAAAGGGGAAAAGTCATTAAAGAGGGGAAAAGGTTTAAGGGGGAAAACGGACCCGGAAGACACTGGGGGACAAAGGGTCAGGGGGGCATGAAAACCCACATACAAATTCGCGGGGAAAAGACAAGGGACAAATAGAATGTTCCAGAGAGGGACACAGGGGCAAAAGGGTCAAAAACTGGAAGCTGAAGAAATCAGACAGTCACAGGGACGTTAGGAAGTATTTCTTTAGTCATAATTTTTCAGGAAAGGAAAAATTCCCAAACAAGTGAAATATTGGGGGCCCGGAACCATACAAATTTTTTTAAAAAAAAAGGAAAGATAAGCTCCCCGGAAGCAAGAGAGAAAGGACCTAATACGATCATTTAAGGGGGCAGGGCCAAGGGGCTGAGCCCGGGCCCCTGCAACCACAATTAAAGGGGGTACAAAATTTGGGGAGTACACACAAGACACAACACACAAACCAAACCCACCAAACCGACTTACACCCAGTTCTGTTCCGAGAAACCCGGCTAAGTCCCAAATTGGGCGAAGTCGAACTTTAAATACTGAATATCATCAAAACATTTTTGTAATGATTTTAAATTTTTTTTTTTTTAATTTTGGGATTTTATGTTTTACTTTATTTTTTATGTTGTTTTGTACTGTATTTTTTTACTGAAAAGGGTTTTGGGAAAAAAAATGTGTACAACACAAATAGTTTTTTTATTTCCCCCAAAAATTTGGGAAAAAAAAAAAAACGGGCCCCAAAAATCCCAGGGTTTTTTTGTAAGTCGAGCATTTTGTAAGTTTGGATGGTAAAGGGGTGTATAAAACCCCCCCCCCCCCCACCCCGTTTTTAAAATTACTTTTATGGTCCCGTCGTTCCCCCCCCACCTCTCCACACTCACATCCGTCTTTTTCACTCCTAAAAGATGTTATACCTCCCTGGCCAGTTTCTTAAAAGACCAAAGTCTTTTTTTTTCGCAAAATTTAAAAAATTCTTCAAAATAAACCCGCCCTCTTTTCCCCCCACCTTTCCCTTCCCCCTCTACTAACTCCCCTATTCCCGTTTTTTAAATGGGCAAATCCATTTTGTTCCCTAGGGTTTCTTAAAATTGTTTTTTATCTCTCCCAAAAAATTTTTTCCCGTTTTTATTAAAAAATTTTTGACATTTCTTTCTTTCCCCTTCTAACATTTCTTTTCTTTTTAAACCCCTCACCACTCTCTTACCTTCCGTTACTCTCTGATACCTGCTCTTTTAAAAAACACTTCTGCTTTTTTAAAAACCTCTCATAAGCTTTCCTTTTTCTCTTTTATCACACTCTTTTCTTTTATCATTCTACCAATCACCTCCTTTCCCCTTGCACCCACCCCCCAAAAACCACAAACTTCTGCCCCACAATTTTAACACCGGGATTTTTAAAACTATTTCCAAACCCTTTTTCCCCCCCCCCCCCCCCCCCCCCTCCCCCCCTAGGCCCTAATTTTCACTACCCACCTTTCTGCCAATAGTTTTTCTTAAAATCTCCCCTAACTTTCTCCTTCCTTGCTTTTGCAGTTTCAAACCCCTCCCCTTTTTTTGTTGTTTTCCCCTTTTTCCTTTCGTCCCAAAACCCTAAATGTAGCTATAACTAAATAAAGACCATATAAAACCTTGGGCCCCTCTACCCATCAACCTTTTATCCACCCAAAACATAATCTGACAAACTACTTTCATTGCAAAGCTAAATCCAAAACCTTTTATACTTAATTTTCAAACTTTTTTAAAAAAATATGTATTACTTAAATTTGCAAACCCTTTCTACCCATAGGGTCAATTTTAAATTAAATTTTATTATTGAAACATAATATTTTGTTTTTGGGAGGGTTTTAAAGGGGAAAAAAAATATTACTTTATTAACAACTGAAGGGCAGGGCATGTTCAAGGCAGAGGAAAAAAGAAACACCACCAGTTTGCCCATCACTCCATCAAACCTCCTCAGTTCTGAGACCCCTCTCCATTTTCCCTTTGGGAATGTTTTTTATGGGACAAATAAAATCCAGTTTTTTGTGCAAACTTTTTTTAATTACAGGCGGCTATCACTAATCTGGCCCAAACAGTTTAAACTGGGTTTTCCCTCAGTAATCCCGCCAAATTTTGGCTAGCATAATTTTTTAAATTTCATCATTAAAACTGACCAAATTTTTTTCATTATTTTTAAACTCAAGTTTTGCAGATGGTTTTTAAAAATTTACAGCAGCTAGCCAGTGGGGGGAGACAGAGTGATGAAAAAGAGGAAGATGAAACAGAGCTCTCTAAAGATAGGGGTTTAAAAAAATGTATTCCAACCTAACCACTCTGTAATCTGGCAGACTCACTAATCCAGCACACTACAGGTCCCAGTGATGCCAGATTAGTGATGGCTGACTTGTACTAACAACCTGTACATATTGTAATAAAGTTGGTAGAATTACCGACAATATGTAAAGTAAAAGGACACAAGTGCAACTAATGTGACATTTATTGTGGCAACGTTTCGCTCTCCAGGAGCTTTATCAAGCCATTACAAACAATACATGGACACAGAGGGTATATAAAGGCTCAGAGTGAGGTGCAATACTAGTGAGGTAACATTTCGATGTTCACTAGTGGTAGTAGTAGTAGTAGTAGTAGTGACAAAAGTAATACAATATGATAGAGCAATTAATTCGTACAAGAGTAAAAGGATATAAAAGCTATTATTTGGGGTAACATAAAAATAGGTTGGACAAATATAGACTGGAAAGAGGCAGCTTGTTTCATTTGTTCACTCTCTGTAATGTGCTTTGTGTAGTATAACAGGAGAGACTATGTGATGGCAGGGTTTACTGTTTTCAGGAGGATTCTTGCTAAGACTTCGGAGATGGTGAAGCTGCCGTTGTTTTGTTTAATTTTATTCGAAACAGCGATCAGTGCTGATTCGAGGCACTTGCGTCTGCGGAAATTAGTTTCTTTGATCACTAATTGGGCGTCTCTGAATTTCATGAGATGATTGTGGAATTTTGGTGTTGTACACAGGCGTTGTTCAAGTTATCGTTCCTACATGCGTAAATGTGTTCATTGAGGCGGGTGTCGAGGTTTCTTGCTGTTTCACCTACGTAAATCTTGTCACAGCCTCCACAGGGTATAGTGTAAACTCCTGCATTGACTGGTTCGTGGTGCTTGGATTGTGTCCTGGTTAGATCCTTTATTGAAGTGCTAGAAGTGATGGCGACTCTGGTGTTAGCTTGTGAAAGTACTTTTGAGACGTTCAGTGCAACCTGGCTGTTGGGAAGAATTATAACTTTGTTTGGATGTGACTTCCCTCTTCACAAAAGTACCTACCAAAAAAGCCATCGAGGTTCTCCGACGCAAAGTCAATCAGGACCTTAATCTTCCTCTACCTTCTGGGAGATTTTGTTGACTTGATTGAACTCTGTGTTAATTTCAACTGTTTTTCTTTCAATAAAAAGCTCTACAAACAAACCTACGGCATGGGAATGGGGTCCCCCATAAGTGCCGTCCTAGCCAACTTATACATGGAACACCTAGAGTCTGAACACTTCGCCAACATCACCCCTTCAAGCGTCATTTTGGTTCCCGTTCGGGGACGATGTCCTCGAAATTTAACCTCCAAAACTTTTTGATTACGGGATTTTCCGGGAAAGGGCCAACACAGTTAAAAACCGGGCGATCCAGTTTACACTAGAAAAAGCCCCCCCAACGAAAACCAAAACCTTTTCCCCTCGACGTCCCCCCTTTCAAAAAAGTGAAAACCAAACCTAAGTTTTAAAATTTTATGGGAAACCACCCCAAAAAAAATGATCTCACACATTTTTTCTATTCCATTTAAAGAAAAAAAAAGACCAAAAGGGGCATCCCCATGGGGGTTTTTCCTAAGAGCATACCGAATTTGCATTCCGAGTTTTTTTTGACGAGGAATGTAAAAAATTATTCCCAAAACTTCACGAGTACTTTTCCCCTTTTTTTTTTCTTTAAAAGACTGCAAAAAAGAGCTCTTCGACATTAATTCCCCCAATGCATCAACACAACCCCCAACAAATTAAAAATTCTTCCCAACACCGGGGTTGCACTGAACGCTCAAAAGTACTTTCCCCAAGCTAAAAACCAAAGGGTTCGCCATCGTTTTCTTGGGCACTCAAAAAAGGGAAACAAAACCAGGATACAATCCAAGCCCTACAAACCATTTAAAGGCGGGATTTACACTAAAAACCCCCCCGTGGGGCTTGGAAAAGTTTTTAAGGGGTGAAACACAAGAAACCTCGACCCCCCGCCTAAAGAACACATTTACGCATGTGGGAACGATAACTTGAAAAAACCCCGCCGGTACAACCCCAAAAATTTCCCCCAATAAACTCAAAAATTCAGAGACCCAAATTTAGTGATCAAAAAAAATAATTTCCAACCCAAGTCCCCTCAAAAAAACACTGATCCTGTTTCGAATAAAATTTAAAAAAAAACAACGGCAGTTTCCCACCATCCCAAAAGTTTTTGCAAGAACCTCCTGAAAACATTTAAACCCTGCCATCACATAGCCCTCTCCTGTTAAAACACACAAAGCACATTACAAGAGTGAACACTGAAACAAGCGGGCCCTTCCCAGTCTTTTTTTTTTGGGGCCAACCTTTTTTAGGGTTACCCAAGTAATAGCTTTTATATCCTTTACTCTTGTACGAAAAAATTTGCTCAAATCATATTTTTAAACTACTACTCTGCTACTACGCTACTACTGCTACTAACTGCTACTCTGCTACAATTTCTACTACGCAACTACTGCTACTACGCTACAACGGCTACTATTTGCTACAACGTTTACTACGGCAACTACTGCTACAACACTACTCAACTACTACAAACTACTACTACTACTACTATAACAACTACAAACTACTATTACTCAATTACTACAACTACAACCCCACTACTACTAAAAATCCCCACCACCACCACCCCCACCCACCACCCCCCCACTAGTGAACCCGATTTTTACCCATTTGAATTGAAACCTCACCCCTTGAGCCTTTATTTTACCCCTCTGTGCCATGTATTTTTTTGTAATGGCTTGAAAAAGGGCCCTGGAGAGCGAAACGTTCCACAATAAATGTAAACTTTAAAGTTGCATTTGTGCCCTTTTTTATTTTTACAACCTATACATAAAAAATGTGCAAAAAAATTTTAGAGGATACAGTAAGCAAAAATTTTCACAAAATTTTTGTGTGTTTTGTGAATTTTTTGCAGGTGACAAACACCAAAAACTTGAAAATATGTTTGGGTTTTTAGGGGAATTTTTTAAAAACATAATACAGGGGAAACCCGGGTTTTTCATGTTAACCATTCCCGGGGCCATGGGCCAAAACAAAATTTGGGCCCAAACCCGAAACCTTTTTTCCCCAAAAAAAAAAATGTAAATTAAAATTAAATTTCCATTCCGACACCCAAAATATGAAAAAAAAAAAAAATTTTTTTCCCTTAACCCTTTCGGGGTCCAAGGCCCAAACCCTAATTGGGGGCCCCAGTGTCCAAGAAATTTCCAAAAAAAAATTTGTTATTTTTTTTTATGGAAGGGTAAGAATCTTTTGAAAAGGGTTTAAAAAAAAAAAGTACAAAATTTTTGATGGAAAATTTGGACAAAAATTTTTCCTTTCCCCGGGCGAATTTTGTTTGTTCACCGATATTCAGGGTTTTGGGCGTTTTTTGGGCCGATTTTGGGATTCCCTTTTTTGGCCAATTACATAATTCCATCTACCCAAATTCTTAGCTATTTTACTGAAATTATTTCTATTCTATCGATTGAGCACAAAAAATTTCGCCAATTTCCAATGTTAAAACTACAAAATAAAGTAAAACGGAAAATGGAAATTTTGGGCCAATTTAACACAAAGAAAAAAATTTCCCAAATTTTTCAAAATACACCCAGGGAAAAAACCCAAAGTAGGGGATTCCGGGACAAAAATAACATTTCCTCGGTTCATTAGTTAAATTTTTTAGGGTTTAAAAAATAAAAACCCATTTTTTTTTTTTTTATTTACATAATTAATTTTTTTTCACACCCAAAAAAAAAAGAATTTTTAAAAAAATGTTTTGCAATATTGTAATAAAATTTTAAAATACACACCCCCATTTTTTAAAAGTGTATAAACCACCCCTGGCGTGTATTAACCCTGTGAGGCTTGTTTACTCTTGAAACAAAGCCAAAAAATTTTAAAATTTTTCCCCCCCAAATTTGAGCCATTTTTAAGCCATTTCCGGTGCTAAAAACCAATCAAAAACATCTCTATTTCTGTAATATGTCTTTTCCCTATCAAATGAGACCAAAAATTGCAAAAAACAACTAAAAAAACAACAAAAAAAAACTGCAAAGTGCTGTTTAAAACGAAAACTTTGGTTTTTTGTTTTTTCTCTCCAAATTTACACAGTGTGCTGGGGGATTTGTTTTATGGGTGCACACATACCACATAGAAAGAAATTTTCTCATACAAGGGCCCCAATGTACCACTCACAGTTTATCAAGTGAAACGGCTCATGGGCGTTTAAACTACGGGTTGGGGCACGAACGCAAAGCCGTGATCTCCCGGGGCGGACCCTGAAAGGGTTTTAAAAAAAGATTTAAAATCACAAAAGAGAATGAAAATTTTTAAAAAGACACAAACCTTTAAGAAGGCTTTTTTTGCTGGAAGGAAAAACAGGAAAAAAGAAAAGAAAGGAAAAAAAGGGTTTTTCTTTGGAAGGGAAAACCCCCTCCATAAAAACTCTAGGTACCAAGCCTTATCCGGGGGCCCACTTCCCCTCCCCTTTTTTTTTTTAACCCCCCTAGGACCAGCGTGAGAACATTGAACCCCCGTTGCAAAAATATTTGTCCAGAGTGCTCTGTTTTTTTGGGGTCTCTTTTTGGGTTTTGCCCCAAAAAAGGGGCATGGCATTGTCTTTAAAAGTCGGGCCCGCCCCAAAGCAACCCGCCTTTTTCAGGGGGATGTTCCTCCACAAATGAATTCCCCCTTTTTGTCCCCTATTGCACAAATCTCCTTTAAACTTTGGGAAAAAGTGCCTACTTCCATCCTCTTCCTTTCCCCCTCCCCGAACAAAGGTTTTCCCCACGGGTCTGTTTTTTGTTTTTAGATGAAGCCCCTTTTCAACTCATCATGGGTTTGTTCTTCATTGTGGTCCTCCCCTAACTCTTCCCCCCATCGTCAAAACCCCTCACATCCAAACCCCCGGGAATTTCCCCCAAAGCCAAAATTTTGCACCAAAAGGTGTAGGGTCCGACCAGGGACAGCCTCAAACCCTTCAAAAAACCTTTCCCTTTTTGGGGGCACAATTTTGGCCACAATTTTCCCGTAGCAGAGTTCATCGCCGGAAGCACTTCCTGCCCAACCGTATCTTTAAAAGGGCCCATGCAGTGGGAAAAAGTGAAATGATTCTTCCAGCCCTCTTAGGGTCATTTTTCCCGAGTCCCCAAAGGGTTTGGCCCAAAACACTTTTTTAAAAAACTTTTTGAAGTTTTTCCAGTGATCGCTTTTCCATGGGCTTTGGGTGAGAGGGGTGGTGTTAGGAAGCAAGAACTTCAAAGTTTTCAAAACTGAATTCCAAAGACAATTGGTCCTTTGAAGTCTGGGGGGATGACAGGAGCAATTTTCCCCTTAACAGGAGGCACTGGAGTGGCAAATTTATTATCCAGAAGGGAATTTTTTTTACACTCGGCCAAAAAATTTCCCCTGGGAAACCCTTCCAAGAATTTTCCTAAAAACCCCTGCCGCCCCCAAAACCTTCCCCCTCACACACAATTTACCTTTACAACACTGTTTTTTCCCCGAACACACTGGGATTTCCCGATGGGAAAACCAGTAAAGGCTTCCCTTTGAATCCCCTTTTGCAAATTTCCAAAACAACAAGAGAGTTAGCCCTGTCTTTCATAGGCTTGTGTCCTGGGGGTGGGCCTTTTCCCCCTGCTTTTTTCCCCAATTGAAAACCCCTTTTTGGGGGTTTGGGAAATTTTTTAGCCTCTACATAACATTTGAATTCCCGCACAAATTTTTCGGCCCTTTTTTGTCTGAACTGGGACCCTCACAAAGCCTAACAAACTGTGTAACCCCCTTTGATTCCCTTTAATTTTTTTAAACCCGCCCCAGCTGGCCTTAAAAAACACCTACACACCCCTTGTTTTTGGGAGTTTTTTATGAGAACATCTTGCAGCTGCTTTGCCTTTTTAAAAAATTTTAGGCTGCACAACAGTATCTCCTTCTAACTCTTTTTTCCCTTTTATCCACACCAACAGCAATTTCTCTCACTTCTTTTAGTTTTTGGGGGTCCCCTGTTTTGGGTTTTTGCATTCCCCCTTTCGCAACATCAGCTTTTCCCGATTTCTTTTCTTTTTCACAGGGAGCTGATTTTTGATGGGGACTTCCCGACAACCTGCCAATTCAGCAATGCATTTTCCGTATTTTCTTTGGAAATTTTTTTAAAAGTTCTACTGTGCCCACTTTTTTTTACTGGGACTGAAGCTTTCTTTGGGGGCCCTGGGGGCCTTTTTTTAAACAGTTTCACACAATAAACAAGTGGCAAAAAAAAATTTGGGGGAAATTTCAAAAAGTTTCATATTACCCGTCCAAAGGGAAAAGTTTTACTCACGAGAAACAAAAGCTAAAAAAGGGTGGGGAATGCTGTTTTGGAGGCAGCTTTGTCTGTGCGGTGGGCACTTGACAAGTCCCATATGATCGACGAAAATGGAGGTAATTGACGAAAACAGAACCAAAAAATCAACAAAAAATGTCAGCCAAACCCGAAATCAGTGATAATGGAGATCAACGAAAACACGGTCCATTGTACAGTGGAACCTCGGTTTTCATATTCCTTGGTATATATTACCCCACATGTTCATCCGAAACATTTCGTGATAATCCATTGCTTTTTTGCTTGTTTATTCATTGCGACTGCTAAATAAGCCACCCTGGGGCCAGAGAAAGTTCCGGGTGCCAGCCCTTTGATGAAGAAGGCGAGAAACACGATAGAATTCAAGAAAGAACTCGTAGCAAAGTAAGAAAGCGGCGTAAAGTGGCGTACGTGTGTCTGCCAATCTTGCTAGGATGTACAGGAAGTCCACATCAATGTTCGGTAACAATGCTTTGTCCCATTATAGGCAAATCTTAAAGAGACGCCAGAAACAGACCTCTTTGGACAGATTTTTTGTGCAACAGGGGTACAGTGGCTCTAGCTGGTTCTAGTGCCAGTAAAAGACAAAAGAAGAGAAGTAACCCCGGATAGGGCCTTGATACCTGAAGTCTTTATGGAGGGGGATTCCCCTTCCAAACAATAACCTCTCCTCCTCCCTCTTTCCTCCTCGCTGTCTTCTATATGCCAACAAGAGTCTTCAATAAAGGTGAAAATGATGTTAAAAGTTCATTTATCCATTTCATTAGTCATTTATATTTATTTCTCATTGTTTTCTGTATGTGAAACTATAGTTATTCTCTATAAAATGCATTTTTTGTTAATATTTTTGGGTGTGTGGAACAGATTAATTGGATTTTTAGTAGACTGTCATTTAACACAGAAGTTACGTTCCTGAAAACACAGTGTTAGGTAAAAAACTGTGCAAGAAGAACTGAAGAACTTATGGGAAAAATAGAGTTACGTTCTTGAGAGCCCCAAAAAAGCCAAACAACTTGTTTTTTAGGCCTCCACATCTTACAAAAATAAAAGTGAATATTTAATTGTAGTTCATTGTTGTGATGTATTATGTGGTTTTTACTGCTTACAACTACGAATCTAACAGAAATAATAGTATTTCTTACCTTAAATTGTGGGTGCTGGTGTTTGTGGATGATTGTGAAGAGAGTGGAGAGTTATGTTGTGGTCCTACTGGGCTGAGGTGGATGGTAGAGGTTCTGGTACTGAAGTTGATGGTTGTACTGGAGTGTCTTACTTTAAGTCATTCAGTTGGTCAAGTCATTCAGTAAGTTTCAAGTCATTCAGTAAGTCAGTCAGGTGATTCAATAAGTCAGTAAAGTCATTCAGTGAGCCAGTAAATTCATTCAGTAAGTCAAGTTATTCAGTAAGCCAGTCAACTTGTTCAGTAAGTCAGTCATATCATTCAGTAAGTCAAGTCATTCAGTAAGTCAGTCAAGTCATTCAGTAAGGCAGTCAAGTCATTCAGTAAGTCAGTAAAGTGATTCAGTAAGTCAGTCAAGTGATTCAGTAAGCCAGTCAAGTGATTCATTAAGTCAGTCAAGTCATTCAGTAAGTCAATCAAATCATTCAGTAAGTCAGTCAAGTGATTCAGTACGTCAGTCAAGTGATTCAGTAAGTCAGTCAAGTGATTCAGTAAGTCAGTCAAGTGATTCAGTAAGTCAGTCAAATGATTCAGTAAGTCAGTCAAGTGATTCAGTAAGTCAGTCAAGTGATTCAGTAAGTCAGTCAAGTCATTCAGTAAGTCAGTCAAGTGATTCAGTAAGTCAATCAAGTTGTTCAGTAAGTCAGTCATATTCAGTAAGTCAGTCAAGTGATTCAGTAAGTCAGTCAAGTCTTTTCAGTAAGTCAATCAAATCATTCAGTAAGTCAGTCAAGTGATTCAGTAAGTCAGTCAAGTGATTCAGTAAGTCAGTCAAGTGATTCAGTAAGTCAGTCAAATCATTCAGTAAGTCAGTGAAGTCATTTAGTAAGTCAGTCAAGTCATTCAGTAAGTCAGTCAAATGATTCAGTAAGTCAGTCAAATCATTCAGTAAGTCAGTCAAGTCATTCAGTAAGTCAGTCAAGTCATTCAGTAAGTCAGTCAAATCATTCAGTAAGTCAATCAAGTTGTTCAGTAAGTCAGTCATATTCAGTAAGTCAGTCAAGTCATTCAGTAAGTCAGTCAAATCATTCAGTAAGTCAGTCAAATCATTCAGTAAGTCAGTCAAGTCATTAAGTCAGTCAAGTCATTCAGTAAATTAATCAAGTTCAGTAAGTCAGTCATATCATTCAGTAAGTCAGGCACGTCATTCAGTAAGTCAGTCAAGTCATTCAGTAAGTCAGTCAACTCATTCAATAAGTCAGTCAAATCATTCAGTAAGTCAGTCAAGTCATTCAGTATGTCACTCATTCAATCATTCAGTCAGTCATTCACTAAGTCAGTCAAGTTCAGTAAGTCAGTCAAGTCATTCAGTAAGTCAGTCAAATCATTCAGTAAGTTAATCAAGTCTTTCAGTAAGTCAGTTAGTCAGTCAGTCAGTAAGTCAGTCAAGTCACACAAACTTATGTTTGCCTCTTTTTTATATGTACAAAGTAACACTTCATTATGGCCACAGGATGTCTTGTCTAATATCATTGTTTCCTTCGTTAAGTCTAAGACTTAAATGCTTACACCTTTTCTTGCCACTTTGAGCATCACTGGTATGCCTACTGGGTGTCATGATTGCTTTGCTGATACAAGATATAGCAATTAAAAGATCAAAACACAATTCACAGTTACAAGCTTGTAGCAGAGAAGTTGGACTGGGCATATATGAAATAATATGCTGGGATGGTGGGGTGGTGTCGAGAGGTGGCTGGGGACGGCAGGAGGTCTTCCCCGCTGATTCACAACAAAACTGCCGCTTGAGGAAATGGGAAGTGTTTTTTCCTTCCTGCAAACTGAACCGTGTTAGATTCATCTTACGATGTGTTACATGAAATTGTGCTGCAATTCTTCAGTCGTGCTACACCCAAATCATGCCAGATAAACTCATGCTAAATGACAGTCTACTGTACATTATTTCTTATAGGAAAAATTGCTTCAGTTTTCATACAGTTCGGTTTTTGTCACTTTCTGGAACGAATTAATCACAAAAACCGAGGTTCCACTATACTTAATACCTTTAACAGATAATCAGAGGAATTTAAGTAGATCAAAATAAGAAAGTGAACATAGAGCATTGTGATGAGAATAAGAAGTTTTCTAGACAATGAAAGAATGGATGTCAGACTGGAGGGCAGTAGTATGGAGGAAGTGAACATATTTAGATATTTGGGATTACATTTATCTTTGAGTGGGTATATAAAATATGAGATAAATCATAGGATTCATGAGGTTAAGAAGGTAAGTGGATTGTTGAAAAGACTGTAGTAAGAGAGAAGTTCATCAGTCTACTAAAAAAAAAAGTCAAATGTGCATTGCCAGAATATAGCAGTGTCAACACTTTTGTATGGGTTTGAGGCAGGATCTTTATAGCAATGAGTAACAGCTGAAGGCAGTGAAGGTGTAATGTTTAAGATCAGTATGTCAATATTTAGTTTAAAGATCATTTAGAGTATAAGAATCAAATAAATTTGAAAATCAATATCTTCAAATTTATTTGTTAATATGAAAAGAATTAGATAATATGAAAAGTATGTTTCAAGTAGCAGAGGATGGGTTGTTGAGATGATTTTTCATTTAGTAAAGATGGAGCAAAAAGATTGACCAAGAGGTGGCATAAATCTGGGGTAGATGAAACAGGGCATAGGGGATGGCCCAGGAAGGGTTGGATGGACAGTGTGGAAGAGGTTGCTGGTGGTAAGGAGTTGAGTATCCAGCAGACATGTGGGAGTGTGTGTGATAGAAGTGAGTGGTAAAATGTGGTATTTAGGATTTGGAGTGCTGTTGGAATGTCAGCAAGGCACTTTCTATGCAGGAATCCAGGGGAAAATTGGTTAGCTGAACTTTAGTTCTTGAAATGAGATGAACAGTGCCTGTGCTATAAGGATGTGTTTAGGTAGCATGTTGGTAAATTGTTTCATTAGTGATGTCCTTATATTTCTAGAAAGAGAGTTAAGGAATAAGTGGTAGTAAATGTTTCCTTCTTTGGGTGGGAACTGGCTGATACTTTAAAAAAATTTAAGCAGAAAAAAAAGTTTGCTTTTTGCTTTGCTCTGTAATTCATATTTATGCTTTTTTCTTTGATTTCTACCACACACATTTTTATAATTGTCTTTTTACAGATATACTCAGTATTTTTAAATTTATTAGTAGAAGATTTAGCTAATACTTTTTGTAAGTGATATACGAACTACTCAGTATTATGTTAAAACTAAGTTTAAAATTGTTTCCTATAGTGAAATCTCATTTTTGCCAACAGCTGACAACCAACCGTACTAAAATGGCTCTCAACCACTGGGACACGGATGTTGTCCTCAACTGGGGGGAGAGAATCTTTACCTACCACGATGAGATAAGCATCCCCAGTTTCACTGACTGGTTTGTAAAGGTTGAGATCAATGCACCTTACTTGTACATGCAGGATGTAAAAACTGAGGTGGAGACTGTTGATGAAGGAAATGGACAACAGGCAGTGCAACTCATGTTCCAGGAGGACAGTATAATACTTCATAAGGCCAGGTAATACTCTGTACCTGTTTTGGAGCTTAGGTCTGTGGAGGGCATTAGATCCAGGAAGGGTGTGGGCATGGTGGCTGGGGGGAATGAATGTGTGGTTGAGGGAAATGGGTAAAAGTTTGAGGGTATGTTGTGGCTGTGTGGCAGGAAGTATGGGTGAAGGTAAGTGAGGGTGCATGGGTTAGGGCAAACACCAAAGATGGATGTTGGTGTGGCTACAGGTAGTTGATGTATGGGTAAAAGTGTATGGGTGAGAGTCCACTGGCGAGAGAATGTGGTTGAGGACATATGGGTGAGGGTATGCAAGCTAGTAGGTGGGAACATGCAAGATAATGAGTAAGGATGCAGTGCTGCGAGAAGGAGGGTGAGCGAAGGTCTGAATGAAGGGTTAAGAGTGGCCCATGGGTGCATGCTGCTGTTGCTGTACTGCATTCCCTTCATCTGTTGTACACATCACATGTGGCACTGGAGTGTATGGTCAGATTGGTGTGGGTGTATGGGCTAAGGGATGGGTGGAGACAGATGGTTGAGGATATGTGGATGAGGGCAAGAGTGTCTGGGGAAGGGATGGGCACAAGCATGAGTGGGGGGAAAGATCCCTGAAAGTGGGGGTGGATAAGTATACATAAAGGGGCTCCTGTGGGAGACAGGTGAAGGTAGGCAGAGGTGGGGTTGGGGATGGGTGTCAGTGGGGCCTGGTGAAAGTGGGGGCTAGGGAAGGTGAAGGCCTGATATTTGGTAAAGGTGTCAGTCCAAGTCCATCTACCCCTCCCTCCAGTGTATGGACATAAAGACCAGAAGTTGAGGGCATGTGGGTGAGGAGATAGGTGAGGGTAAGTGGGTGAAGAGATGGACAAGGGCTAGATTTTATGGGCAGAGGGGTGTGAAAAATGGGTGTTGGCATGGGGTATGGAGAGTGAGGGTGGGTGTAGTGGGTGAAGGCTAGGAAGTGAAGGAAGGAAGTGAAGGAAATGAAGCAACAGGTGAGTCCATTGTTTTATGGGGGAGGCCTGCTTAATGGAAACAGTCTCCCTCACAACAGTGCTTTCTTCATACATGTCCAATACCATACCTCAGTCACACACCTCCTCCATACTGCTTGCCTTCACCCATTCCCTGCCACACATCCAGCATATTTCCCTTTCTTCCCCAGTAGCCACATGCCCTTGCTGCACACCCAGCAACCTCACCCATACTGCAAAACATCCTCCACCCATATCACCTGCCCCTATAATTCCCCCACTGTCACTCACCTTCACCCATATCTCTGCAACCGTCAGTCTCCACCCCACACAACTCCTCCACATCCACATGCCCTCACCCACACCATCCCAGCCAGCAACCTCCACCCACATAACCCATCCATACAATTCCTGCCATGGCCACATACCTAGACCCCTCACCATTTCCCCATGGCCACATTCCCCCACTACTGCAAGATCACATCTTGCCCTCACACCCACACCTTACTTGACCTTTCACCTTAACATGCCATCCACACATCTAATCACTTAGTTACCCACCATCCTCATTACTGCTCACACCACCAATACTACATTCATTCACCCGCTGCCACCACACTACACCTTTCACCCACACCACTCCCACAGCTTCAAGCCCATTTGATCTCAGCCCACAATATTTTCCCAGAGATTCAAGCCCACACAGCCCCACACTCACATCTTACCCATGGTTTTATATCCCCACACACCTTAACATACTGTCGACACATCTAGTCATGTAGCTACCTACTTCCATCATTACCACCCACATCACCAACTGGATACTTACCAACCCAGTCACCCATCATCCACACCACCACTACCACCAACACCAGGCCACTGACACTCACACAATCACCATCACACCTTGTTAATTCCATTTTCCAACCTCATACACTTCCATTGCCTGGCATCTTCCCACCCATTCACCACACAGTCTCCACTTCCCATGAAGCTGTCCCCCATTACCCATTCTTCCTGATCTCCCACCCTCACACCATATCCCCTCACCCAACTGCTTTTAGCTCCTCTAGTGTATACACCAACCCCAAAACCCCCACCTCTCTAACCCCCTCCTTTATAACCACCATACAGATGCAGTGAGTGGAATAACCAAACAATAAGGCATCTCCAACTGCTAGCAGAAATGTGGATGTGGGATCTTTAACTAACCCTACAGTTACATTATCATTATTTTTTACAACTTTGAGACCCAAAAGAATTTTGAGTTGCGTTTTTTTGGTGGTGTAAAGAACATAACCCTTTGTTCCCCCTATGTTCTTAAGTTCGCTTTACACAAATTTTTTATCGCATTTCTTTTCCAGGAATGTAACTACTATGTTAACCAACAGTTGACTGTATATCACGTCAGGTGACTAGTGCTGACAAATGTATGAAAACACACATGTGCAATGCATGGGAACTTTTTTTTTTTAAAGCACTGGCCGTATCCCATTGAGGCAATTTATACAGGAAAAGGGGTTACTAGTTTCTTGCTCCCAGCAATGGGAACTTTTATGTAGGAGATATTTTACCCAGCAAGTGTGCATGAGCATGTTGGATAGGAGTAAATGGAGACGAATGGTTTTTGTGAACTGATGAGCTGTTGGAGTATGAGCAGGGTAATATTTAGTGAAGGGACTCAGGGAAACTGGTTATTTTTATATAGCCAGATTTGAGTATGTACTGGAAATAGGATGTACAGTGCCTGCCCTTTAACCCTTAAACTGTCCAAACGTAGATCTACGTTTTTTTCAACATTTGAAAGTATGTAAACAAAAGTACAGTGGACCCCCGGTTAACGATTTTAATCCGTGCAAGAGGGGTAATTGTTATGCGAAATAATCGCTATGTGAATGAATTTTCCCCATAAGAAATAATGGAAATCAAATTAATCCGTGCAAGACACCCAAAAGTATGAAAAAAAAAATTTTACCACATGAAATATACATTTTCCCACACACAAAAAGAAGGAAAACATGCACAATAGAAAAGTAGTACATGCCCCAGTAATATTGCATGTACTAGTCACTAAATGAAGAATAAATGACACTTACCTTTTTGAAGATGCAGCAATGACGATGAACACTGTGTCCTGGGAGTGCCTTTTTCCCCCTGAAATACTGTAGGTCCCGTTGGCATTTTTTTTTCCAAACAGGCCTTATCACACTGTGCATGCCACTACGATTCTTAAATCTCTCAAACCAACCTTTGCTGGCTTTAAATTCACCAATATGAGCACTAGTTCCAGGCATTTTTCCCTGTTCACCTGGGTGTTAGTCGACTTGTGTGGGTTGCATCCTGGGAGACAAGATTAAGGACCCCAATGGAAATAAGTTAGACAGTCTTCGATGACACTGACTTTTTTGGGTTATCCTGGGTGGCAAATCCTCTGGGGTTAATTGTTTCTTGGTATTCTCAATAAGCCACACCAACAACGGTGCTACAGCAGCAGCACGCAGCTGACAGTGCAGCAGCAGCAGCAGCTGACAGTGCAGCAGCAGCAGCAGCTGTACCACCAATAGTAGCGATGGTTGATTGGGGTTTATATACAACCTGGCCAGCTCGGGACATGCACTCCACTTTCATACTTATCAATGATCTTTTTCCTTCATCTCTATTGTAATTCTCACCCTTATTGCTGTAGGGTTGGCACTAGAAGCTTCTTGGGGCCCATGGTCACTTTTTTTCCAAAAAAAGCACCGAAAACACTGTAATAATACGAAATATTCCGATTGTATGCTTGGATGTTACCGCGGAGGCTGGCTGGTAAACAATGCCACCGGCGGAACATGTGAGCGTGGCTCAGGCCGCACATTGGACGCGTCTCGGACGAAAATCGGTAAGCGGGTTTTTAAGCGGTATGTGAGGCAAAATTTTTGCAATTAAAGTAAGCGGTATGCGAAATAATCGCTATGTGATGCCATCGTTATGCGGGGGTCCACTGTAGATCTTTTTTTTTTTATACAGTGGACCCCCGGTTTACAATATTATTTCATTCCAGAAGTTTGTTCAGGTGCCAGTACTGACCGAATTTGTTCCCATAAGGAATATTGTGAATTAGATTAGTCCATTTCAGACCCCCAAACATACACATACAAACGCACTTACATAAATACACTTACATAATTAGTCGCATTGGGAGCTGATCGTAAACCGGGGGTCCACTGTATTTGAAAACGTGTAAAAACACTTTGATCTACTTTTTTTTTTCGTTATATTTGAAAATATGTAAAAAAAACGTAGATCTACTTTTGGAGCACTACGCATGTGAACATAGATCTGCTTGGACAGTTTAAGGGTTAAAGGAGGGGTTTGGGATATTGGCAGTTTGGAGGGATATGTAATATATCTTTATACAGTGGAACCTCCACTTGCGAGCGCATCCACGTGCGAGTTTTTCTATATACAAGCAGTCGATCGGTCAGTTTTTTGCTTCTATACGCGAGCGAAATTTCCATAAGCAAGCGGGGCTCAGAGGAGGCTCCTTGACGCTGGTGAGGGGCTCTTGCTCTTGATCTAGGGAACGGATCTCATTTTTTTTGGACTATCTTATTAAAAATTGGGCAGTTTATGAGGGAAAGTTTGCTTCTTAACGTACCCCAAAATGAAAGAAATCGGACCATAAATAATGGAGTTCACTTTCTTAGCAATTAGCTGCCCTTAGTGGTATTTTCATATCGTTTTTATGGTTGTATCCTGGTTTTTTTTAGTCTCATTTGATAGAATGCAAAATATATTACAGAATAAATTGATTTTGAATGGTTTCCCTGACGGAAGTACCTTGAAAATGAGCTCAGAGTAGCTGAAATGTTCTATTTTGCCCAAAGTTCAAGAGTAAACAAATGATGTCAAACCCCCATCCCAATATGCAGTCATGAATGGATTGACTTTTTTTATGCAATTATTAAAATGATGCAATCGATAACTTTAAGTTTCTATTTTTGGGGAAATAAAAATTTCCCCAAATTTTTTATACAGGGAACCCTTACTTGTGAGGGTGTCCAAGTGCAAGTTTTTCCAAAAAAAGAGCACTCGAGGGTAAATTTTTTTTGTTTCCTATGCAGAGAATTTCCAAAAGGGGAGAAGACTAAAATAATAATACATATATTTAAAAAGTAACATAATAATTAAAAAAATAGGAAAACTTAAAAAGGCCATCACAGATGGCGTGTTTACCCAACAAAGGGGAGAAGTTGGGCCCCCTCCCCCGTTACGAATGACATATTTTATGCATTCTGGGTATTATCGGTTTCTATGTTATTTAATTTTGTTTGTTATGTCATATTAGAGAATGTGTTTGATAAATAAACTGTAGAGTTGATTTTAGCGAAATTTTAAATACAGAATTCCAGAAACGGGATTATTGCTTTTCATTTAATTTAAGAGTAAAATTGTCTAAAAGTGAGCAAATCATTGCGAGCAAGGTCAGGGAATGGATTAAATTTGCAAGTAGGGGTTCCACTGGTAAAACCCTTGATTAAGTGCCCCAAACCCTAGGGTTTTTTTTTAAAATTGACCCGTCCCGGGGTCAAAATTTTTGCTCTGGTTACGACCAGCTCCCCCCCTCCCTCTTCCCCCTCAATCCCAAAAACCCGGACACCTCTCATTTATCTATGATTTCATGCTTATTTCCAGGAATCATTCTCTTATTTTTTCAGCAATAATAATAATTAATATTATTACAGTCAATCCCTCAAAAAGTCAGTAAGTCATTCTTAAGTCAGTCAAGTCATTCAGTAAATCGTCAGTCAAGTCACCATAAGTCAGTAAGTATTCATAAGTCAGTCAAGTCATCAGTAATCTTCACCGTCAAATCCTCAAAAGCATCAGTAAGTTGTCATTCAGTCAGTCATTCGTAAATCGTCGCAAAACCACGTTAAACCTCTTTTTTGTGACTTAAAAAAATTCAGTTACGGGACAGGTTATCCTTGTTTAATATATTTGTTTAATTCAAGACTTAAATGCTTATACCTTTCATTTAATTTTATTTTATTTATTTTAATTTGGGGCATGATACAAATGTACGAAGAAATACAGTGGTTAAGTGTAAAAATGCCAAAAGCCCCCTTGTATGTAGAGCATTATGGGTGGGTTAAAAAATTAACTTAAGATTAACTAACAATGATATATTCAGTGGAAATACTTATGTAAACAAATAACAATTAACACAAATGAGTATTTCAAAGACAGGTCATATGGTCATTTGCTGAGTTGCGTGCATTCAATAGAATGGGTATTCGTTAGGAAGTAATTAAAAAAAAAAATTTTTGATAGGGAACAGGTTAAACTTTACGAGATACGTTATTCAGTATTTTTTAATTGTGGGTGAGTAAGTGTTTTTTAAAACCCTTTCAGGGCCCAAGGGCCAAAATCTGAAGTCACAAACCAGTGTCCAAGAAATTTAAAAAAAAAAAAAAATATTTTTTCTTACAAAATTTAAAAGAGATATTTTTGTAAAGGTTAAAAAAAAAAAAAATTAGAATCTGTCAGTACTTACCGGATACATGCGAAAATTTTAGAAAATGATGGGGTGGCGGAACATCGCGAATTCCACAACGCGTATTTATTATTTTGTTTTTTTAGTGTTTTTTTTTTTCTTTTTCCCCAATTTTTTTTTATTCCCACTAACATTTGGGGCCTGAGGACCAATACTGTATATAATTGTATATAATACCACTGTATTGACACTATAAACGCACTAAAGTTATTATATATTATTGTTTACACTGTTGTTTATTACATAAACATGCACAATATTGTAATAATCTAATGTTCTATCATTTATTTACATATTTACAATCTCTGGACATGGATTAGAAACTGCTGGAGATTGTGAACTCCTTGAAACAAGGCACCATGCACAGAGGCACCTTACATGCCTCAAACATAAACCGAGTGTCTTTGCGTTCTTTGTTCGCCGTCGTTTTGTTTGTGCACAGACAATGCATCTCTTCTGAGGCAAATTTCTTTTTGAGGTAGAAGGAAGTGGTTATTATGAAATGATCACCTTCTCTCCTCAAACGGGCCTGGGTATATTGTGATGAATTCGAGACCATGTTGTATTGAGGTGTTGTTAGTAGAGTGATCTTCATTATGAGTTGTCTGACAACTAGACAAACAAATTTCCTATACGGTGGTCTAGTTACAGTCTTTATTTGGTACATATTATATGCATTCAGCATTGAAATGTACCATGAGATGGAAGAAAGTTTACTTGTACACTTGTAAAATTATTACGAACACATTCAACAAAACCAATCTGCATGTCACCACTTGTAACCAAGCGCATGTTTTGTGTATAATCAATCACTGGCACTGGTTTTCGAAACGTTCATTAGTCACTCGATCAACTTTGCCACTGTCTTGCATGTCATTACGGTGAAGGTTGTCATAACAATGTGACAGCTGTTTGTCATGCCACCGTAATGCATGATGTCATTGGCAGCTAAACACCTCCACGTTCATCACACGAACACCTGCATTGAGCCTGGGCATTTGTTTAACGTGAGAACGGACTGTTGCCAAACCCATCTGTTTGATTCATCGTATGAAATCATGAAGTATGGCTTGTGTACAGTGATCGGATATATAATGTATGGCCCTTACCAAGATAAGGTGCAATCAGTGTTTCTCACTACGTCACCTGATATAACCCAATAACATCTTGGTATCTTTCAATGTTTACTACCGTATACAACCAATATCAAACCCAGGCCACTGTCACAATCACAGAGTACAACAATTTTTCTACCAAAGCGGTTCCTCTTGCTCGGTATATACTGCTTGAATGCAGTCTACCTTTGAACAAAATCAAAGGACTCATCATTACAAGATTCATTGAATGGATAAAAGTATATCCTGAAACTTTTGTTTTGAAGATACATGTAAACATTTCAATCTTGTATAACCTGTCACTTCTGTCAGGCCTGGTTTTGTCAGGAGAAGTGCAACATACGTTAACAGTAAGATAAACTTTCATGGTATTTTTTCACTGAAGGTTGGGGTACATATTAGCCGATCTGTGGAACCAGTGCTTTTATATTATTTGCTTATAGACGCGGAGGCATATGCTTTATTGTTGCAAAAAGCAAATACATTTCTGAAACAGTAGTCTCTTTCCACCAGTGTAGTCTTGACTGTGGTGATTAAGATCGTAATTGCCATGGTGTACTGAAAATACTTATACTTTCCCTGACAATAAATTTCACATCAATGGCTGGTCAAAGAATAATTCAAAGAATTCAGTTCATTGGCCGGGTTCCAAGGGTACAGGTCGGTAGATTCCACTTTGAGAGTCATCATGTGGTGAGGGCTGGAACAAAAATTGGGATTTTGCTGCCAATCCCAGATACGGTTTGCTGGTGGATATGGACATCTTACGGCTGTTGTACGGGTGGTTGTGCGGGGCTGATGGGTGACGCTCCGCTTTGTCTTGAAACTGACGAGTTCAGCAGGTGGGTCCCCGCTTGGCACAGCAGGTCACGCATGGCGGTGCACTACCACCACCAAGCCCTCTAACACAACATCCACTGATGTCTGTGCCATCCATGCCAAGTGTAGACACATCATCCTCAACTATCACTACTAAAACGGGTGTAGGGCACGGGATGTACTCCGGGATGTACTCCGTCCCTGGGACAGCATAGGGTAACTACCCGAGAGCATGCGGCGGCGAAACATACTGACGCTTTTTGGTGAATATGTATCCTCTCTATCAATAATCGAATGATCGTCAGAGCGCGATAATATCACAATCCACGTCAGGAATCATCGTTCATTACTGAGTCAGAGGACAGGCCACGGGGAAAATATTAGTTTTCTTTACGTTTTGGAACACCCGGACTGTGAGTCACGAGTGCCCCACCAGAGGGTAAGAAGGTGAGATAGTAGGGGTTTAAGCACTATTATCGATATCCTGGTCATTATTTTTCGCGTCACTAACTTATCAAAGCCGTAGAATTCATCTTCATTTCCATTCCATCGAGTCAGAATATCAGACAGGAAGAGGAGAGTCCACTCTCGCGCGCTCCGGGAGTGAGAGCGACTTGCGGACGAGGCATGGTGAACAAGGGTGAATGAGCCGAGTTCCAATATGCTATGCAGGCGCCTAGATTTTTTGTTTAAGGCGCACACCCACGGCGCAGACCAATTCTTCTTGTAGGCCTATGAGGCTTTCGCGCTAAATTTGACGGCGCTAGAATTTTGCATAGGATCTACGGTTTGGACACTCACCGACCAGCCGTAGATCTACGGACGGACCCTGAAAGGGTTAAAAAGAGACTTGAATTTTTAAACAGACAGTGTTTCTTTTATATTCAAGTGAGTGGTGGGGTGACTATTGGCAGCGTGCCTCGTTGTGCTCCGTGTTTTCCCTCGTGTTTTCACGGTCGCTCTTACGTGCTAGAACTTAATTTGTACCATCAATCTTATACGATACATCCCTCTAGCACTTGGAACCAATCTTGGGCAGAAAATAGTATATACCAAGTCAAAAAAGGAGGATTAGTGTGCAATACATAGCAGAGATTACTGCCAGAGGGGAATCATAGGCTTAGTGTGCCATGTGCAAAATAACAATAATAGAACTTAGAGGAAAGAGTCTCCCTGATAATATTGTGTATACATAGTGTTATAGTGTATACTACAGTGGCACCCTAGTACATAGATAATAAATGCTAAAGTGTCATGTAAAACAGGTGTAATTCAAACTGAAGTGATAAGCCTAAAGAGGCAGGTGCTAGAAGTTGCCAGAAACTTTCCACACAGGTCAGCTGTTTTAAATAATCTTCCTAGCTACCTCGCATATAATCTAGTGATAACATGAATGGAGAATACAGTGTTATAGTAGCAAATACCATTAATATATGGTATTAGTGGAGGGGAGTGACGTTATTAGTTTTTCTCTTCTTGAAATACCAGACGTAAAACGTGAAATTCATATTAACCTGTAGTTACCAGGTCTTGTTTTGTTTTTCTTTTATTAACTCCTTAACTGTCCAAACGTAGACCTACATTCACTCGCCCAGCGCTCCGAATACTGTGGACCCTCAGTTATCGGTCGTAATCCATTCCAGAAGGTTGGCCTAAGACCAAAATTGCCGAAACCCGAAATAATATTTCCCATAAGAATTAATGGAAATACAATTAATCCATTCCAGACAAAAATATTCACACACAAAAAAAAATTAACAATTATTAAGTATTACATTATATTATATTATTTCAGGTCACTTTTTATATTATTTTCATATATGCTTCTAAACTGTTGCATCTGGGCACCTCTGCAAAAACAGTGATTATGTATGAGTGAGGTGAAAGTGTTAAATGACGATGAAAGTATTTTCGTTTTGGAGAGTTTCTTTCTTTTTGGGTCACCCTGCCTAAGTGGGAGATGGCCAACTTGTTGAAAAAAAAAAAATAGGTATTACATACCTTTATTGAAGACTAATGCTGGCTTCTGGAAGATAGGGAAGAGGAAAGAGGGAGGAGTTAGTGTTTGGAAGGGGAATCCCTCTCCATAAGAATTTCAGGTATCAAAGCCCTCTCTGGGGTTAATACCCTTCTTTGTCCTTTAATACCACTAGTACCAGCTTGAGAGTCACTGGACCCCTGTCACACAACATATCTGTCCATAGAGCTCTGTTTCGGGTGTCTCTCGAAGATTTCCCTAAAGTGGGACAGGGTTTTGTCACTGAACATGTTGCAGATATGGCTTGTTTCTGCTTGGTCAGGGTGGTATTTCTCCACAAAAGCTTGCACCCTAGTTCACATTGCACACATCTCTTTAATCTCTGAAGAAGGCATTTCCTTCACTCCCGCTTCCTCCTCCTTTGAAGGAAGTTCCTCAACTGCAGTCTGTTGCTGTTCAAGTTGAAGCTCTTGCAGCTCTTCACTAGTTAGCTCTTCCCTGTGGTCCTCCACCAACTCTTCCACATCCTCGCTAGTCACCTCCAACCCCAGGGACTTTCCCAGTGCCACATTAGAGTCCACAGGGTCGACAGGGTTAGGGTCAACCTCAAACCCTTCAAAATCCCTCTTTTGGACACAACCTGGCCAAAATTTTCTCCAAGCAGAGTTCAAAGTCCTGGAAGTCACTCCCTCCCAAGCCTTACCTATAAGGCTTATGCAATGAAGGATAGTGAAGTGATTCCTCCAGAACTCTCATAGGGTCAACTGAGTGTCCGAGGTCACTTCAAAGTACTTTTGAAACACTGCTGGTCCATGGGCTGGAGGAGAGGAGTGGCATTAGGAGGCAAGAACTTCACTGTGATGAAACTGAAGTCCCTAAACACTTGGTCTTCCAAGTCTGGAGGATCTGCAGGAGCATTGTCCAGTACCAGGAGGCACTTTAGTGGCAATTACTTTTCCTGGAGGTATTTTTTCACACTTGGCCCAAACACATCATTAACCCACTCTTTGAAAATTTGCCTTGTGACCCATGCCTTACGATTAGCTTTCCACATCGCACACAATCTGTTCCGGACAACATTGCTTTTCTTGAACACTCTGGGATTTTCTGAGTGATACACCAGTAAAGGCTTCACTTTAAAATCCCCACTAGCATTAGCAGACAACAGAAGAGTAAGCCTGTCTTTCATAGGCTTGTGTCCTGACAGTGCCTTTTCCTCCTGTGTGATGTATGTCCTGTTTGGCATTTTCATCCAAAACAGGCCTGTTTCATCACAATTGAAGATTTTTTTTTTATTTTTGTTTATACAGGGTTTGACAGGGTTAGGTTAAGGATCCCTAGCTTTATTGACAAGCTATTTACAGGTTAAGGATCCCTAACTTTATTGACAATCTAAGAGCTGTTACCTGCATCAGCTCATTTGAAAGCATTTTAATTGTCACGATTTTCATCTGATCAACTGACTATATCGTTGACATCATAATACTGTACGAATGTGTTCCAGACTCGAGTCATCCTGGGGATAAATGATCTTAGATGAAGTGATGTTCTGGAGAAGGGTACAGCCAGAGTGAAGTTGCTGCTTTCTGCCCGTCTTGTGATATAGAAGCTTGCTTCACACTGTCCTCGAAGTGGATCAAGTGTGGTACTGTGACAATGTTGGCCTTGTACATAACAGTAAGGCCACCCACATCCCTTCTGTGTTGAAGGCTCTGCTGAAATTACAGATCTATCCAGGATTGGTCCAGGTGAGAGATGAGACATCTTGCTCTGTTCTCTACTCTGTCAAGCAGTCGCAGATGAGGGGGTGGGGGTGGGGGGGCAGGCAAACCAAGAAAGTGGAGAATACTCAAGGTGTGAGTGTACTTGTGCCTCGTACAGAATCTTGCAACCCCGGACCAAGGGTCCACTGTATTTTTTTTTTTTTTTTTTTATTTTTTTTTTTTTTTTTTTTTTTTTTTTTTCTTTTTAAAATGAAGAGGACATTTTTTTACATAAAGTAATGTAAAAAAAATCACTTTTTGCGGTTTAAATCCTTCAGCCTTTACATAGTCCTTGAACTCTATACCACACTTTGCAGCTGCATATTTGTCAGAACTGGCAGCCTCTCCATGCCTTACAAAACTGTGTATGCCACTACACTTCTTATATCTCTCAGACACTGTCACCCACTAATTCTTTTTCTTTAATCCACCGTAACAACAACTTTTCCATCTCTTCCATTATTGGTGACCTTTGTTTTGTTAGAAAAGTTTGCCAGAATGGATGTAATTGTTGATTTACTTTTTCTGTATATCCTGGCAAGTTCCAGCACCCGCATACCACTCTTATATTTTTCAGTCACTTCATGCTTAATTTCCATGGTGTTTCTCATTTCTTTACCACAGGAATTTTACTAGGAACTTTCTTTGGAGCCATGGTTACTTATTTCGCAGTTGCACTGCAAAAAATATACGATAAAGAAAAACAAGCGAAATGTTTGGCTATATGAGCAGAAGCTTCCTCACGCACTGAGACACACAGCCAAACTGACGCACAAGCCACCTCAGCCAGCAGATGGACACATAAATGGCCGATCACCGAAATAATGGCCAATTACCGGAAGCCGAAAAACCAGCCGATCACCAAGTTGACCGATAATAGGAATGGCCGATAACCAAGGGTTCACTATACACCTACCATCCGACTTACGACCGTGTTTTTTTTACCAAATTTCTGGGAAATAAACAACTATTTTTGTTGTACACAGTGTTTACCCTAAACCTTACAGTATAAAATACAGTACAGGAAGGCCCCGCTTTACGGCGTTTCACTTTACGGCGTTCCGCTAATACGGACATTTCAAATTATGACCAAAACTCACTCTACGGCTCCCCCCACCTGACTTTCTAATACGGTCACCGTGCCCCACCCTGTTTGTTTACATTCTCCATGAGCTCAGTAAGCACTAAGTCTCTCCATTTTGTCTGGAAACTCCAAAATTTCAAATGTTTTTAAAAGTTATTTCATATTTTATATATACTCTGATAATTATACTTATGTATACCTGTACCCATAATAACAATTTCTCAACGAGTCTCATTAAAAGTCGTATATTACGGTAATATACACATTTTCATTAATCCATCCATGATATTTTTTCAAAATTATATAATAAACACGATGCATAACATATAAATAAGATAAATACACCCCACAGTAGAATAAATAAACATAAATGTGAGATGTGAGCAGACGACTTCCACAAGTGACGCCATAATAAAAATAGTCACCGAGTCTCATTAAATGTCGTATATTACGTTAATATACACATTTTCATTAATCCATCCATGATATTTTTTTTAAAATTTTTAATAAAACACGATGCATAACAAAAAAATAAGATAAATACACCCCACAGTAGAATAAAAAAACATAAATGTGAGATGTGAGCAGACAACTTCCACAAGTGACGCCATAATAACAATACTCACGAGTCTCATTAAATGTCGTATATTACGGTAATATACACATTTTCATTAATCCATCCATGATATTTTTTCAAAATTATATAATAAAACGATGCATAACATATAAATAAAATAAATACACGCCACAAATAGAAAATAAACATAAATGTGAGATGTGAGCAGACGACTTCCACAAGTGACGCCATAATAACAATACTCACCGAGTCTCATTAAATGTCGTATATTACGGTAATATACACATTTTCATTAATCCATCCCTGATTATTTTTTTCAAAATTATATAATAACACGATGCATAACATATAAATAAGATAAATACACCCCCCAGTAGAATAAATAAACATAAATGTGAGATGTGAGCAGACGACTTCCACAAGTGACGCCATAATAACAATAGTCACCGAGTCTCATTAAATGTCGTATTATTACGGTAATATACACATTTTCATTAATCCATCCATGAAAATTTTTTTTAAAATTATATAATAAACACGATACATAACATAAAAGATGATAAATACACCCCACAATAGAATAAATAAACATAAATTATAAGATGTGGGAGCCTGGTTTGTTTACATAACTCTGCGCCTGTTACCTCTCATGTACTCATTCTTTCTCTCTCTCATTTATTCGTTTTATTTTCATTTACTTACTCCTGACCCTACATTAAGACTACAAATTATTTTAAGGTAAGTAATGAGTGAACTGTATATACATTTTATCGCTCTGGGATGCTTAAATATCATAGAATAGTATGTGTGGGTGGGGTGGCCTGGTGAGGTAGCCTGGCTATTACAATACATACCACACTTGATTTCTTACAATAAATACTACTTGTCTCACCCTAGATTAAGACTATAAATATTTTAAGGTAAGTAATGAGTGCACTATGTGTGTATTGTACTTTTTTATTGTTTTTTGATGCCTGGTTCTATTGCTAACATAATATATGTTAGTGTAAACTTGTTATCTAGTGTTTGTATGCATTTGTAAGTGGAAAAAAAGGGTGTTCCACTTTACGGCGGTTTCCGCTTTACGGCGGTAGCCTGGAACCTAACCCGCCGTATAAGTGGGGCCTTCCTGTACTAACAGCATAAAAAGTAAAGTAAAACATGAAATACCAAAATAAAACAATAAAATAAAGTCATTACAAAAATGTTTTGTCACTATTCAGTAGTAAAGTTCGACTTACGACCATTTCTACTTACGACCGGTTTCTTGGAACCGAACCGGTCGTAAGTCGGATGGTACCTGGAGTTTACCTGGAGAGAGTTCCGGGGGTCAACGCCCCAGCGGCCCAGGCTGTGACCAGGCCTCCTGGTGGATCAGAGCCTGATCAACCAGGCTGTTGCTGCTGGCTGCACACAAACCAACATACGAGCCACAGTCCGGCTGGTCAGGAACCGACTTTAGGTGCTTGTCCAGTGCCAGCTTGAAGACTGCCAGGGGTCTGTTGGTAATCCCCCTTATGTATGCTGGGAGGCAGTTGAACAGTCTCGGGCCCCTGACACTTATTGTATGGTCTCTTAACGTGCTAGTGACACCCCTGCTTTTCATTGGGGGGATGTTGCATCGTCTGCCAAGTCTTTTGCTTTCGTAGTGAGTGATTTTCGTGTGCAAGTTCGGTACTAGTCCCTCTAGGATTTTCCAGGTGTATATAATCATGTATCTCTCCCGCCTGCATTCCAGGGAACACAGTTTTAGGAACCTCAAGCGCTCCCAGTAATTGAGGTGTTTTATCTCCGTTATGCGAGCCATGATGGTTCTCTGTACATTTTCTAGGTCAGCAATTTCACCTGCCTTGAAAGGTGGTGTTAGTGTGCAGCAATATTCCAGCCTAGATAGAACAAGTGACCTGAAGAGTGTCATCATGGGCTTGGCCTCCCTAGTTTTGAAGGTTCTCATTATCCATCCTGTCATTTTTCTAGCAGATGCGATTGATACAATGTTATGGTCCTTGAAGGTGAGATCCTCCGACATGATCACTCCCAGTTCTTTGACGTTGGTGTTTCGCTCTATTTTGTGGCCAGAATTTGTTTTGTACTCTGATGAAGATTTAATTTCCTCATGTTTACCATATCTGAGTAATTGAAATTTCTCATCGTTGAACTTCATATTGTTTTCTGCAGCCCACTGAAAGATTCGGTTGAGGGTCGCCTGGAGCCTTGCAGTGTCTGCAATGGAAGACACTGTCATGCAGATTCGGGTGTCATCTGCAAAGGAAGACACGGTGCTGTGGCTGACATCCTTGTCTATGTCGGATATGAGGATGAGGAACAAGATGGGAGCGAGTACTGTGCCTTGTGGACAGAGCTTTTCACCGTAGCTGCCTCGGACTTTACTCTGTTGACGACTACTCTCTGTGTTCTGTTAGTGAGGAAATTATAGATCCATCGACCGACTTTTCCTGTTATTCCTTTAGCACGCATTTTGTGCGCTATTACGCCATGGTCACACTTGTCGAAGGCTTTTGCAAAGTCTGTATATATTACATCTGCATTCTTTTTATCTTCTAGTGCATTTAGGACCTTGTAGTAGTGATCCAATAGTTGAGACAGACAGGAGCGACCTGTTCTAAACCCATGTTGCCCTGGGTTGTGTTAACTGATGGGTTTCTAGATGGGTGGTGATCTTGCTTCTTAGGACCCTTTCAAAGATTTTATGATATGGGATGTTAGTGCTATCCAGTCTGTAGTTCTTTGCTGTTGCTTTACTGCCCCCTTTGTGGAGTGGGGCTATGTCTGTTGTTTTTAGTAACTGTGGGACGACCCCCGTGTCCATGCTCCCTCTCCATAGGATGGAAAAGCTCGTGATAGGGGCTTCTTGCAGTTCTTGGTGAACACAGAGTTCCATGAGTCTGGCCCTGGGGCAGAGTGCATGGGCATGTCATTTATCGCCTGTTCGAAGTCATTTGGAATCAGGATAACATCGGATGGGCTTGTGTTAACCAAATTTTGTGGCTCTCTCATAAAAAATTCATTTTGATCTTCGACTCTCAGTCTTGTTAGCGGCTTGCTAAAAACTGAGTCATATTGGGACTTGAGTAGCTCACTCATTTCCTTGCTGTCATCTGTGTAGGACCCATCTTGTTTAAGTAGAGGCCCAATACTGGACGTTGTTCTCGACTTTGATTTGGCATAGGAGAAGAAATACTTTGGGTTTCTTTCGATTTCATTTATGGCTTTTAGTTCTTCCTGTGATTCCTGACTCCTATAAGATTCCTTTAGCTTAAGTTCGATGCTTGCTGTTTCTCTGACCAGTGTCTCCCTACGCATTTCAGATATATTGACCTCTTTTAGCCGCTCTGTTATTCTTTTCCGTCACCTGTAAAGGGAGCGCCTGTCTCTTTCTATTTTACATCTACTCCTCCTTTTTCTTAGAGGAATAAGCCTTGTGCATACATCGAGTGCCACCAAGTTAATCTGTTCTAGGCATAAGTTGGGGTCTGTGTTGCTTAGTATATCTTCCCAGCTTATACGGTTAGGACTTGGTTTACTTGGTCCCACTTAATGTTTTGTTATTGAAGTTGAATTTGGTGAATGCTCCCTCGTGACTAGTCTCATTATGTCGGTCTGGGGCTCCACGCATACATGTTTGAACCTCAATTATGTTGTGATCTGAGTATATTGTTTTTGATATGGTGACATTTCTTATCAGATCATCATTGTTAGTGAAGATGAGGTCTAGTGTATTCTCCAGTCTAGTGGGCTCTATTATTTGCTGGTTTAAATTGAATTTTGTGCAGAGATTTAAAAGCTCGTGTGAGTGTGAGTTTTCATCAGAGCTGCCTCATGGTGTTATTACTGCAACAATATTATTTGCTATATTCCTCCATTTTAGGTGCCTTAAGTTGAAATCCCCCAGGAGCAAGATGTTGGGTGCAGGAGCTGGAAGATTTTCCAGACAGTGGTCAATTTTTAACAGCTGTTCCTGGAATTGCTGGGATGTTGCATCCGGAGGCTTGTAGACTACCACAATGACTAGATTTTGGTTCTCGACCTTTACTGCTAAAACATCCACTGCATCATTTGAGGCATTTAGCAGTTCTGTGCAAACAAGTGACTCTGCAATGTACAGGCCTACCCCCCCCCCCCCCTTTTGCCTGTTCACTCTGTCACATCTGTATAGGTTGTAACCTGGGATCCATATTTCGTTGTCCAAGTGATCCTTTATGTGGGTCTCAGTGAAAGCCGCGAACATTTCCTTTGCCTCTGCAAGCAGTCCACGGATGAAAGGTATTTTGTTGTTTGTTGCTGGCTTTATACCCTATATATTTGCAAAGAAGAATGTCATTGGACTGGTGGTATTGTTGGTACTGGGGGGGGGATTTTTTTTCTGGCATTAGTACGTATCTGTATCTGTTGGTTTGGAGTGGAGGCCATCGACTGTGGTTCCACTCCAGGAATGACTGGATTTGGTGTATGATTTCTGCCATTTCCTGCCAGTTTTTTTTCCTTCCTGGCACTAAAAAACCTCTCCCTCTTGAGTGGCTGTGGCTACCCAGGTTTTCCCATGGCCTGGATGTTTTGTATCTTTTGTACCCCTTTAGATGGTGTGCCTGGCAATTTAAGTTATAGCACAGTCTTTCCTGTACTGAAGAGGTAACATTTCAGGGTGAAAAAGCTTACAGGAAGGGAGTTTGCATTTTCCTGTTGTCATATGGGCATGGCATTTTCTAGGGTGGTCATAGTTGCACGTCCTGTCTGTTTTTCCAGATTTCCCATGTCTGCAGTTACCAAATGCCCTAGTATGGCACAGGCTTGGTTTCCATTTGCCTTGGGTTTCTGTGACTGTATTCCCTGTTCGTGCATGTTTCCCTGTTTTTATTCCCATCCTCCCTAGCACCAAAAGTGGAGCCCCCACCCGTTTTTTTGGTAATTATCCCACTATTGCTATTAGTCCCTTTTTGCTGTTTCCTGTGTATTTCTAGTTTGAATTTGGTTTTACTTTTTTGACTCCTTGTTTCCCCACTATGGCTCCAGTCCCCCCTGAGGTCATTTTTTTGTATTCCTTTTGGTATAATTCCCGATACCGGACAAAATCCCCGCTTCATCATTACTGTCTCCCAGGAAAAACCCCCGCTTCAAACCCTTATGTCTCCCAGGACAGCACCTCCAGTTCACCATTACTGTTCCCCGGACAGACCTCCCGTTTTCCCCCTTTCTGTCTCCCAGGAAAAAGCACCTCCAGCTTCACCATTACTGTTCCCAGGAAGCACCTCCAGCTTTACCATTACTGTTCCCAGGGGCAGCACCTCCCGCTTCACCATTACTGTTCCCCCGGAAGCACTATCAGCCCCACATTTTATACCGGGGCATCCCTCCAGCCTTACGTTTCGACTACATGGCCAGTACAAGGCGTACCTTTCCCCGATTTTTTTGTTCCCATCTGTTTTGAAAGCTATGAAAGCCTTTGATGTTATTCTTTTAATACCCTTATATTTTAGTCCACAGATTTTCCTCATTTTGGGGATACCAAAAACACTTCCCCGTTTTAATATGCTTGTAGCTAGTTTTTGGATATCTGCACAAGGGGGGTGCACAATTTCCACAAAAAATTACAATTTTTATCCATGTGGGAAACCCTTTGTTTGATTGACTGCAGATATAAGAGCTTCTAAAGATTGGGTGGGTTGATTTACTGTAATTTTTTATAGCAAACCCCTTGATACTCTATTAATAAACCCCCCTTTAAATAACCTGCTATTTGTATTTTATTTCTAAATGTACTTGTTTTTGGACGCTTACCAGTGTTCCCGATTTTTATTTATTTTTTGTGTTTGTAAGGGGCTTACAACCCCATCCATTTACAGTCTGCTTTATTGTCCAACGAATCCATTTGAAACCAGTCAAGGGTTCGGACCATCAAGGGTTCGGACCAGTCGAGGGTTCGGACCAGTCGATCTGATCTGATCAGTGGGTCACTTATTTAAAACATACTAGTCGGTGATTTGGGCTAACACATGAAGGATCTACTTGAAATTATCTACCCGAGTAATATGTGATTTGATTGATACAAAAGTATAACTTGCATGTTGAAGAGCCGGTGATTTCTGGCAGCTCCTACAATGACGAACGGTCGAGCCTCAACCCTTGTTTATCAATCGCTGTATCTAGCTTTTCTAGTTTTTTTTTTGTCTCCACCACAATAAATGCTATATTATCACTATAGTTGACTGGTGGAAATTTTGGAGGAAGGACACTTTTTCTGTAGTAATAATTGCTTCTCGTTGTGTATATTGCGACCGCTGGTACGCTGGTAGGTGTATTTTGAAAAAAAAAAAAATCTTTTTAAAATGAAGAGGATACTTTTTTGTACATAAAGTAATGTAAAAAAAAATCTAGAGTCAGTACTTACGGAGATATAAGGCCGCAAAGTTGGCACTTGTTGCTCACTTGATGGCAATACGAAGTGCTGCCACTTGCAGAAATGTTGCTGATATACCTTTTTTCCTCATTTTTGTTTAATTTGTATAATTTTTATGTTCTGATAATTACAATTTGAAGTAGTCTTGTGATTTCATAGTTAATCTTTGTTCTGATACTAATATTAGGTACTGAAATAGTACTCAAATAGTCACAAACACAGTGGCAGGTGAACATTTTTACCTACCTTAGTCACATACTATTGCCTAGAAATATATACATGTATATAGTATTTATAGGTCCCAGCAATGTTCTGGATATGCAGGAGTATATAATAATAATAATAATTAGTTCCTTTGCAGCATGATGTAAGATGTGTGTCACTCTACTGCTAACAGTGCAGCTAATGGTGACATTTGATGAGCGTACACTTCCTTCGCTTTATTTGTTTTCACTGTTACAAATAAACCTGTCTGTCTAACTCTCTGTATATCTGTCTGTCTGTCTAGCTCTTTGTCCATCTCTTTTTGTCCGTGTGTCTGTCTTTCTGTCTGCATGTCTCTCTTGTCTCAGAGAGTTGCTCATGAACCAACTGGTATTACACACGACCACATCTGCTTCCTGAACAAGTGAAAATGCGTATTACTTGACAGTTCCAGTCACGTTTATTATGCATTATATCTACAAGCACAGTATAGCATTTTGTCTGGATTTTTTGGGTTATCCAAGGTAATTTACACTATGTATAAAGGATTATGAGGCTAAGGTCGCAAGGGATTCAAAGACTAACCCAAAAGGGTTCTTTCAGGTATACAGAAGTAAGATTAGGGACAAGATTGGCCCACTTAAGAGTAACTCTGGTCAGATCACTGACAGTGATAAGGATGTGTGTGAAATTCTCAATGCCTCCTTCCTCTCAGGTTTCACCCAGGAAAATACTAGTAATATTCCTGAAATAATAGATTATGTAGAACAGGATGATAATAAACTATGCATGATTGCAGTAACTAGTGACATGGTCCTCAGACAAATAGAGAAACTAAAACCTAACAAATCCCCAGGTCCTGATGAACTGTTTGCAAGGGTGTTAAAGGAATGTAAAGAGGAACTTAGCATACCTTTGGCTTATCTTTTTAACTTATCACTACAAACTGGCATAGTGCCTGATAAGTGGAAAATGGCAAATGTAATTCCTATTTACAAGGCAGGTGACAGGTCCTTGGCTTCAAACTGTAGACCAATAAGCCTTACCTCCATAGTGGGAAAATTTATGGAATCAATAATTGCCAAAGCAATTCGTAGCCATCTTGATAGGCACAGATTGATTAATGACTCTCAACATGGTTTTACAAAGGGGCGTTCCTGTCTTACGAATTTACTAACTTTTTCACTAAGGTGTTTGAGGAGGTAGATCATGGTAATGAATATGATATTGTGTATATGGACTTCAGTAAGGCTTTCGATAGAGTTCCACACCAGAGGCTATTAAGGAAACTTAAGGCACACGGAATAGGAGGAGAAATTTTTTCCTGGGTAGAGGCATGGCTGACAAATGGGCAGCAGAGAGTTTGCATAAATGGGGAGAAATCAGAATGGGGGCACATCACAAGCGGTGTTCCTCAGGGGTCAGTGTTGGGCCCGTTGTTGTTCACAGTTTACATAAACGACATAGATGAGGGAATAAATAGCGACATAAGCAAATTTGCTGATGACACCAAAATAGGTCGTCCAATTCATTCTAATGAGGACACTAGAGCACTCCAGGATGATTTGAATAGACTGATTTAATGTTGGAGAAGTGGCAGATGCAGTTTAATATTGACAAATGCAAAGTTCTAAATGTTGGACAGGTAAACAACCATGCCACATATGAACTAAATAATGTAGATCTTAATACTATTGATTACGAAAAGGATTTAGGAGTTCTGGTTAGCAGTAATCTAAAACCAAGACAACAGTGCATTAGTGTTCGCAATAAAGCTAACAGAATTCTTGGCTTCATCTCTAGAAGTATAAATAATAGAAGTCCTCAGGTTGTTCTTCAACTATATATATCCTTGGTTAGGCCTCATTTAGACTATGCTGCTCAGTTCTGGTCACCGTATTACAGAATGGGTATAAATGCTCTGGAAAATGTACGGAGGAGGATGACAAAGATGATCCCATGTATCAGAAATCTTCCCTATGAGGATAGACTGAGGGCCCTGAATCTGCACTCTTGAAAGGCGTAGAATTAGGGGGGATATGATCGAGGTGTATAAATGGAAAACAGGAATAAATAAAGGGGATGTAAATAGCGTGCTAAAAATTTCCAGCCAAGACAGGACTCGCAGCAATGGTTTCAAGTTGGAAAAATTCAGATTCAGGAAGGATATAGGAAAGCACTGGTTTGGTAATAGAGTTGTGGATGAGTGGAACAAACTCCCGAGTACAGTTATTCAGGCTGAAACGTTGTGTAGTTTTAAAAATAGGTTAGATAAATACATGAGTGGGTGTGGGTGGGTGTGAGTTGGACCTGACTAGCTTGTGCTGCTGGGTCTGGTGCTGTGCTCCTTCCTTGAGTGGAGGTGACCGGATTGGGTGGGTCATTGGACTAATCTGGGGGGGGGGGGACATGGGCCTGCTCCGCATGGGTCAGTAGGCCTGTTGCAGTGTTCCTTCTTTCTTATGTTCTTATTTACTTATGTGGTTGTTAGAAACAGATAGAGACAGAGATGCAGAGAAAGAGATAGACAGAGATAGATACAGACAGACAGACAGAGATAGAGACAGCCAGCTGGCCAGCCAGCCGCCAGCCAGCCAGCCAGCCAGCCTGCTTACCTGCCGAACACGTATTACATGTTCCAGAATTGTTTCTTTTTACTAAGGGCATAGGTTATAGGACATTCTGGCAGGATGACACTACCCGTGGTACCAAAATTGAAAGGGTGTTGCACATGGGTTATTATCGAGGTTTCTGATATTTCCTCGACCACTTGTGGCCACATCCTCAAAGCCACTAAACTTAGGGTCAACATCACTTTCCTCTTAAAAGGGGAGTGTTAATACAACATAACATCAGTGAATCCTTGGTGTTTGCTGCGCTGTTTGCTCTAGCTGGCACACTTTGGAACTGGTCCTCCCACAAGGTACTAAGTGGTCCCAGATTTTTTTAATATTGTCCATTAGAATCCAGGAGATAATGACTATAACATAAAAGACTTACTTATGATTCTCTCACTCTTGGTATTACAATGGTCAGTTGCATGCCTCGTACTTACTCTTCTGACAGGTTGAGGCTCATAATTCCTACCTCATTGTATTTTTATGTACATGAGTGAATAAATTTTAGTCGGTCAGAAAAATAAATTGAGTTTAAATATAGAAGTCTAAAATATTGATGGAACAGTAAAGTAACTGTAACAAGATACAGTTATTCAGACAAGTGCAGTGACATTGATTTCTCTCTTAAGATTAAAAGTAATGAAGCTAATGCAGTGTAAGATTATATATTGATTGTTATATTTATTCTCCTTCAGGCTGGCATTCTACAAATATGACACAGTAGAAGAGAAAGTGTGGCGGGCAAGTGCAAGCAATGTTATTGTCAGTGCTCAACCATACAATGATCTCATTATTTCTCATGCTATAATACTTCCCACTAACGGCATGGAGGTAAGAGTGTATTACCTAAGTGTCTTCACTAAACAGTGTTAAAAATTCTGAATATTGTTTCATATCTATTCTACTACTCCTCTTAAGTCTTAGTATCACTATTTGTACAGCTGTGCTATCCTTTTTTAGTTTCAGTTATTATTTGTAGTACTGTAGCTACTGTGCAAAAGTTGGGGTACAGGGTAGAGATGGAAGTGGGGGCTTGGGAAGTGAGTCTCCTCTCTGGGCCAGATACTAGGATACTTACGTTATTAGTGTCTGGTACTTAAAACCCTGTGGTGAATGGTTTTTGAAAACCGACAAGTTGAAGAATTGAGACACTTGTGCAACACATGGGAATCTTTATTGAAGAAACGTTTCGCCACACAGTGGCTTCATCAGTCCAATACAAAGTAGAAATAGGTAAGGAGAGTAGGAGTTCGAGGTAATCAGTCCCTCAACCTGGAATTGATGTGTTCAGTCCATCACTCTTGTAGGAAGAGTGATGGACTGAACACATCGATTCCAGGTTGAGGGACTGATTACCTCAAACTCCTCCTCTCCTTACCTATTTCTACTTTGTATTGGACTGATGAAGCCACTGTGTGGCAAAACGTTTCTTCAATAAAGATTCCCATGTGTTGCACAAGTGTCTCAATTCTTCAACTTAAAACCTTGTACTCTGCTGTTAGAGTTCTTTCTTTCAACACACCAGCTGTATCCCACCAAGGCAGTGTGACCCAAAAGGGAAAACGAAAATTTCTCCTTTTAAATTTAGTAATATATACAGGAAAAGGGGTTACTGCCCCCTTGCTCCCCGCATTTTAGTCACTTCTTACGACACGCATGGCTTACAGAGGAAGAAGCTGTTAGAGCTATATTGACTAAATATACTAACAAAGAGAGCTTATGTACTGTAAGCTCTATTACAAGCTCTTCTGTATAGTGGATTTTTTTTGTAAATGTGATTGGGGTGCATCCAAAATTGAGTAGTACCTTCTATGAAGGCCTTTCTATGTGCTCTTTAATTTTGGATGTATTTTTTCAATCATATTTACAAAAAAAAAAAAATGCACTACATACAGTGGTCAATTACAAAACATTGACATAGTAATTAAACAGGTTCTATGATCTTCAATTGTATGGCATGTTTGAATAGAGATAGTGAAATTAGAGCAAGTTACTTAAATTACAGTATAAATCTGAATGAGACAATATATTAATTAATTAAACAAATTTGGCAACACTACATGATTCTTCATGATCCAAGCTAAATTCTCAGAGTAATGTTCTAATGTAATTTCTGCATCATCTCAATTTGTTGAGCAATTTTAATAGAAATATTCAGTGTATCATGTATCTTTTTTAATATGGGCAAAAATAGATATTTTAAGTTATATAATCATTATTATTTAGTATCAGTTTTATGAAATAAAGTGAAGTTAAATTTTTCCCTTGGCCAGATCAAGAGTAATATGACTGTTGGAGACACTCCAGTCATTGGTGTGGGTGTCAAGGTGACGCCTCAAACACGAGCACTCATCTTTTCTGTCTGCACCACCATCGATGAATGTGTTTGTCTTGATGCCCATACTCATGCTCAGACTACTCCATCTACCAGGACCTACTCCTTGGCTGCTCATGCCCTCAACTCTCTGTTTTGGCATGGCTCTGAAGACCTAATGGTGCAGAACTCCATTACTTTCATGGCTGAGGAAACAGTAGGTGGTTCACTGGTGGAAATAGAATCCTGAAAACACTACACTTTTTGCCAAATTATTTTTCACTGACTACTGCATGTACAATATAGATTTGTAGACACACGAATGTAAAATGGAGTGTAAAATGGAGGCTTGTTAAATATTTTATACCTTGGCCGGTCTTTTTGTTTGTCTATTTACAGTAATTGTCATATAACTCTTCCAGGGTTTCCGACGTACTAGTACGTCTTACGCACCAGGGTTATTGATGTACTAGTATGCATAAATTCTAGCGCCTTCAAATCTAGCGAGAGAAAGCTGGTAGGCCTACATATGAAAGAATGGGTCTGTTTGGTCAGTGTGCACAGTATTAAAAAAAATCCTGCAGCACACAGTGCGTAATGAGAAAAAAAAACTTTGACTGTGTTTTTGGTTTAAAACGGCGACTTTGCACTGTATTTTCGTATGGTATTTATGGTTGTATTCTAGCTTTCCTGGTCTCGTGTTATAGAATGGAAGACATATTACAGAAATTGAGATGATTTTGATTGGTTTCACAATGAAAAGTACCTTGAAATTGAGCTCAAAGTAGCAAAAGTTCAAAAGTAAACAAATCATGCCACGCATTCAACTGGTGAGTCTAATATTCTTTCACAAGTGTGCTGATATTATTTATACCATTTCTACACTAATGCAATAGTCTGCATAACAGTAAATCTTATATGTTTTGTGAGAATAAAAATTCAAAGTGGAAAACAAAAGAAATGCAAGAGGGGCATGGGGACATGACTGATGAACAGAGGAAATGCTATTTTAGTGCCAGGAATGTCTGTCTTGTTTATTCTGGACCCTATTTGAAAACTGGCATCTTTTGAAATTTGTGCAAAATTGGCAAAATTGCTAATTTCTGACCACTTTATTGGATAGTTGAAATCGGTAAATGGGTGGTTTCTTGTACTCATTCGATAGAAAAAGTGGAGTTCTAGTGAAATAGTTATGATTTTTGTCAACTAGTACACTGGAATTGCCCGAAAATAGGGCTCAAAGTGGGCGAAATTGCCAATGTGTAAACATCGTCGAGACCGCTAACTTCGCGAAAGCATAATTCCGTAAGTTTTCCGTCAGATTTCATAATTTTGGTGTCATTATGATTGGGAAAAGATTCTCTTATCATAAGAAATTTTTTTTTTCTTCCAAAAAATTTTCGACCCTGAGAACAAGTTTAGGAGAGGGCCTCTCGACCCTGAAAGGGTTAAGCATGTTGAATGGAAGATACCCAATGTAGATTTAACATCTAAAGAAATATCTTTCTTTGGTACATTTCTTGATAAGACGAAAGTTATACTGGCCTGCTAGCTCGAAGCGAAATGTCTCATGATTCCCTTGGCTGCTGGCTGCATCCTAAGTGCCTTCTGGGCTTGTGTAGTTGGCAATTTTGTCTGTAGTCCCCCTGCACCTTGTGGTATTGACGGCTGAGCATGTTGGACATTTTTGTCTATTGCAGAATTAATACAGGCAGGAGTAAGTCACTGACATGAAGCGATTGTAAAGAGCATCAAAATGAAGGAATAGAAGTCAGTGATGTGTGTGAGTGTCCACTGAGGACCTGGTTACATCAGTTCCTTCAGGACAGTATTAATAACATGTCCAAACCAAAAAGCACATTCAGGGAAGCTTAGACCAATTCTTGGCATCAGTGTACCAGAACTGGTCTGTTATCATTTCCCTGAATTTTCATTCATTGTGATGCAAGGTTATTATGCGCAACAGTTCTCCTTGCCACATCACAAAATCTCTTGTACTGTGGGTTCATGACTGTGAAGCACCCTTCTTTGATGGCTGGCCAGGAAACTTCCTAGACATAAACCCCATTGAGAACCTCTGGCTGAGATAGGGAGAGATATACACTATTATGGAAAGGATAACAGCCCACTCTTACATTTTTAGGATGCCATCCACAAGCCATGAGGGAATTTACACCATGAAACCCTGAATAATGTGTTAATCATTTATATTATTATTATTATAATCAAAAAGAAGCGCTAAGCCACAAGGGCTATACAGCGGTGCAGGGTAGGAAGGAAGCGAGGGTATTGGTGGCAGAAGGGAGGAGGGATGATCAGTAGGTTACAGAAAACAGCGGGGCAGGGGATAGTGCAGGGGTAGAGGGTAGAAAGAGATTGAGGTAGAAAGGGCTGAAGGTATCATCAGAGTTTGTGAAGCAAGTCAGTTGTTGTCAAAAAGTCAATGAGAGAGTCTGGATGAAAGGTGGGTCCATCAGCAGAGAAGGGAAGGTAAAGAGAGAGCAGCGGAGCGAAGACGACGATGGAGGTAAACTCTGCGTGCTCGTTGATAAAGTGGGCAGTCCAACAGAATGTGGCTGACTGATAAGCAAGCCTGGCACTTCTCACAGAGAAGAGCAGGGCGCCTCTCCATGAGATATCCATGAATAAGACGAGTATGGCCAATGCAAAGACGGGAGAGAGTAGTCTCCCAACCTCAACACTGGTGATAAGAAGATGGCCAATAACTATACTCGGTTTAATAGATTGAAGTTTGTTACCGAGCATAGTAGACCAACGTTGTTGCCAACGGGTGTGAAGGTGGGAAGATAATGCAGCAAAATAGTCCGTAAATGGAATACCTCTATATGAAACTGGTAGGTCATGTACTGCTGACCGCGCAGCAGTGTCTGCCTGTTCATTGCCCTGTACATCAACATGACCAGGGACCCAACAAAAAACAATATCTTTATGCTTGGTAAAGATGCGGCATAGCCAAAGCTGGATACGGAGGACTAAGGGGTGAGGTGTATCAAATTTCTGTATAGCCTGTAAAGCACTAAGGGAGTCTGAGACAACCATAAATGATGACACAGGCATAGATGCAATACGGATAAGTGCTGCAAGGATGGCATACAATTCAGCAGTAAAAATACTAGCCGAAGATAGTAAATGCCCTCGTACGACGCTGTCCGGAAACACTGCTGCGAATCCTACACCGTCAGAAGACTTAGAGCCATCTGTGTACACAGCAATGGCATGAGAATGAGAATGGAAGTGGTCAAGAAAAAGAGAGAGCGAAGCTACCATAGACAGTTGGGCTTTCAAGCAAGGGAGAGAGAAAGAACAGACTCGAACAGCTGGAACTTCCCAGGGGGGTAGGGAAAAGTGAGATGCTACATGAACATAGAAAGGTGTAATTGAAGAGAAGACAAGAGCGAATGTAGGCGAAGAGAGAAGGACGGAGTAAACAGGGCGGCGAACGAATAAAGAAGGTCTACTAATATCAGTGACCATTCTATAAATGGAAGGATTGGGGAGATCATGAGAGCGTACATAGTACGAAGGCAAGGGGCATCACGGCGATCGATAAGGATGGAACGTTCGCTTCTGCATAGAGGCTCTCAACAGGGAAAAAGCGAAAAGCACCAAGGCATAAACTAATCCTTGGTGATGAATGGGGTTAAGGCTAGAGAGAGTAGCGGGAAGGCCGCTGAATAGATCTGGTCAGCATAATAAAGTTTCGATAAAATGAGGGTGGAATGTAGGCGAAGGAGAGTTCGACGATCAGCTCCCCTGAAATTTGAGCAAGGCTTTAAAAAAGGTTCAGCCGGCTGTGACAGGTTGCCTTCAGAGAGGTAATGTGAGTTTCCAGGATAACCTACGGGCAAAGAGGAGGCTCAGAAACCTGACTGTATCACGTTCAGGGATGCGGGAGCCATAGAGGTACAAAGGATGATCGGAGATGACAGAGCTCTAGTGAAAGTAATTTAGTGAGTTTTGGTGCTGGAAAAATTTTAAACCCATGTGTGGTGGCCCAATTGGAAACACGGTCGACCGCATGCTGGAGAGAAACTGTAATCAGGTGACAGTCAGCGCCTGCACAGGCAATAGCAAAGTCATCAACATAGAGTGATGACCAAATATTTGATGGAAGACTAGAGCCAAATCATTTATAGCAAGGAGAAAAAGTGTTGTGCTCAGAACACATCCCTGGGGGACACCTTCAGCTTGGATAAAGTCCGGGGAGAGCACATTATTAACCCGAACACGGAAATGCCTGTCAGTTAAAACGTTCTTAAGGAAGGATGGTAGATTGCCTCGGAGGCCTAAGAAGTGGGCTTGGGCCAAAATATTATACCTCCAAGTTGTGTCATATGCCTTCTCAAGGTCAAAAATATGGCAATAACTGAGTGGTTATTCGCAAAGGCATTACGAACATAGTATCCAAGCATAGTAAAGGGTCTAGGTAAACGTCCCTTACAAAAGCCATATTGATGAATGGAGAGACTGTTGTGTGTCTCTAAATACCATACTAAATGTCTATTTACCAGGCGTTCCATCACTTTGCAAACTGCACTGGTAAGAGCAATGGGACGATAGTGGGAGGCTTCATGTCCCATAGTACCTGTTTGCGGAAAGGGAGAACAATGGCAGATTTCCACAGCTGTGGAAGAACTCCTTGTGACCAAATAAGATTGAAAAGGCATAATAGGACTGAAAGGGGCTGACTGATGTAAATGTTGTAGCATACGAATATGAATGTCATCGGCCCAGGTGCCGATGATCACAAGCTGAGAGTGTTGTCTCCAGTTCTTGAAGTGTAAAAGCACATTATACTGTTCTTCTCTGAGAGAAGAAAAGTCCAAGGTTGCTAAGTCTCTGGCAGACTTTGGGGAAAAGAAACGAGGGGCATAGATGGAGCCCCTGAGAAATACGGACCAGATGATGCCAATTTCATTGGCAACATCTAGTGGGTTTGCTATATCAACACTGGCAACCTGCAGAACAGGAGCCGGTCAGGAGAATATTACCGCTCAGTTTCATACTTTTTCCAGACTGCACTCATAGAGGAAGCAGAGGTGATGGTGGAGACATAATCTCGCCAGCAAGTGCGCTTAGCATTATGGATGACACGGCGAGCAATTAACACGCTTCTGCTTAAAAATGAAGAAGTCTCTCCGTGGTTCTATTGTACTGGTACCTGCCCCATGCAGCGCGTTTCAAACGTACTGCACGAGCACAAGCAGGAGACCACCAAGGCACGCATTTCTGAGAATGCCTGCCCGAAGTTTGGGGTATAGAATGAGAAGCTGCGGTTAAAATGGAGGACGAGAACAGGTGTAAAAGCTCAACAACGGAGGACGTAGAAGGAACCTCACTAAAAACAGTTAGTTGTGAGTAAAGGTTCCAGTTTGCCTGATCAAATTGCCAGCATGGGATACGAAGAGGTGGTGAATATGAAGGGGAAGTAAGAATGATTGGGAAATGATCGCTGTCATGTAAATCCGGGAGAACAACCAGGTAAGTCTAATGCGGCGGCGGAAGAGCAGACTGAGAGATCGATGCAAGAGAGAGTGTGAGTCCCGAGGATCAAATGGGTGTGAGTACTTGTATTTAAAACATGGAGGGGGTGGTAGCAAGAAAAGCCTCTAACTGAATGCCACGGAATCACAGTGAGACCCCCCTAGAGGAAATGATGGGCATTAAAATCGCCAAGTAACAGAAGCGGTGGCGGTAGTGACGAAACAAGAAAGGCAATATCCGGAATAGATAATGCCCGAGAAGGAGAGAGATATAAAGAACAGAGCGTATACCACCTATGCAAGTGGATACGGGCTGCTGTGTAGTTCAGCGAAGTACGAACAAATAGCTGATGGTACGGAATATCAGTGCGTAGAAGAAGGGCACGTTCATTAAAGGTCCCATCAGGAAAAGGATCTGAAGAATGCAATAAATTATAGCCTGAAACGGGATAGATAACAACAGAGTGTAATTTTGGTTCCTGTAAGCAAACACCAACAGGGGAAAACTGGGAGAGTAACATCTGAAGCTCACCCCGGTTACCCCTGAGGCCGCGTATATTCCACTGTAAATAGGCCATGATTGGCAATGATAAAGATACCTGAAATCCACAGGTAAGGGTTCCTACAGACTAGAGGGGTTAGAAAAGTCCACATGCGGAGGCAGCGGAAAACGTTCAAGCAGCAAAAGAATGGTGCGCTGTGAAGAAAGGAGTTGCGCGGATGAGGAGAGGAGAGAGAAGGAACAGAGGGTGGATCAGTGTCCATTGATGGTTTGCTTCAAGTGTTTCGGAATTCAGAGACATCGATGGGAGACATTATTGGAGATGGTAGGGGGAGGATTAGTAAAGATTGGAACTGTAATGGACTGTACCAGGTAGGGGGGGGGCGAAAGGGTGGAGGGAACTGAGAAGAAGCGTGGAAGGGGACAGAAGAGCAGAAACCTGGAGGTGGCAGAAGAGGAAGAAACTTGGAAGGAACAGGGAGGAAGGTACAGTACGAGGAGGAGGTGAACCTCTACACTTGTAACAGAGCCAGTGAGAGGGGAAGAACCAGTACAGAAACAGGGAAGGTAAAATGAGAGGTGGAAGAAGGGAAGGTGGGTTAAAGGACGTTTTTTTGACTCTGAAAAGTAGAGGGACGATTGGGAGAGGTGTCGTACGAGATCTCGTCGATACTGAGGTTGTGAGGAAGAACACGAAGAAGCGAGAACAGACTGAGCATTGAAGTAGGACGTCTCACCTAGGACAGCAAAAGAATTAGATACAGGAGTGACTATGGGAGAGGTAACCACAGAGGAGGTTGCAGAAGATGGGACCCCAGAAGTGGGGGACGCTTTGAAACACGGGAATAAGAAACACGAGGTAGTCTCCCTTGCAGGCGGAGATGAGAAACTGCCATGGCATAAGGGAGACCTTCTGCCTCTTTGAGGTAACGGATTTCCTGCTCATTTAAGTAGACTTGGCATCGATGAGAGTACGAAGGTGAGCTCATGACAGTTAAGGCAAGAGGGAGGTCGATTGCAAGACGTATTAGATGGTCATCGCACCACAGACTGGGCATTCGGCTATAGATCTGCAATATTTCACTGGATGGCCAAATCGCCAGTAATTTCTACACTGTTGTGGTGTAGGTATCACCTTTTGAACTTGTAACCGATGTCCTGCTACATAAACTGAGGATGGGAGTTCACGGCTGTCAAAAGTTAAACGAGCCACATTGCTAGGGTAAAGTCTCCGCCCGCGGGCAGGAAGAACATAAGTGTCTACCTTGAGGATTGGGAGATCTTGGAGTTCCAGCTGTTCAAGAATGTCATTGCCACATGTCTGGAAATTTTGTTGAACTATGGTAAGGGGCAGAATGACGGTACCACTACAAGAATTGAGGGAATGATGTTTTTCAATAGTGACAGGAACAGTGTCGATATGGAAAAGAAGAGAAAGATCATGAGCTTGGGTAGCATTCTGCACAGTGATGATGCGCGTACTGCTCTTAAGAGCATGAAAAGAAATATCTTTACCAACATGGCATAGGAGTGCCGTGCCAATACTGTGGTCGGAAAGATAGGCAGTAGAGGAAGTCGGTCGTAAAGTGAAGAATTTAGTCCATTGTGCATTCTGAAACTGAGCGTGGAATGGAGTGCAGGACGTGTCGATTTTCTCTGAGAAGAACGAGAAGGTGAAGAAGTATCATCAGCAGGTAATTGTCGTTGGCGTTTAGGCGTGGGACCAGAGTTGGTCCGACGTGGAAGGGGCTGGCGATTCGAAAATTGCCGCAGCGTAGAGGGAGAGGCCGGAAGCATAGTCAAAGGAGAGCGGAGGTCAGATAAATCGAAGGAGTCAGTCGAGACCTCAGTACCTGAAGCGGGTGAGGAAACAGCACCGGCAAGAGGTACAGAGGCATGAGGAGTGTCCGAAGAGTGGTCTAAAGCCGAGGCGGGATCAGAACGGGGTGCGGTATCAAGATGGGGCCCGGGGGTAGCAGGTTCATGGACTTGGGCTGCCATGGTTAGGTTACTTCTTTCTTTTTGTTTTTATGAAAAAAAGAAAGAAGAAAATAAAATAAAAATAAAAAAAAGAATAAAAAAAAAAGGGGGGGACCGGGGAGGGATAGTTCCTAGGAGGAATGAAAGGGCCAGAAATCTCCCTCCGCGCCCAAGAGGACCTCAGCACCGCAAGTAGCGTAGATGCAGCATGGAACCCGTGCCATACCCTACCCATCATGCCAGTAAACCAGCAATCTGGGATAGCAACCTCACATCTCCCGAGCTACCTCGGTGGACAAAAGAGAGGGCAGCTGGATATCCGCCACAAAGCATACCTCCTTTGGCCACCACCCCCGGAATCTGAAAGGTGGCTTCCAGAGATACACCAGTCGCCCAAGAGACACCCAAAGCCACTCTCAGGGATACCGGAGAGGGATTGGGACATCCCCAGGCAATCCAGATTCCACGGCAAACTACGCCACCACCAAGAACCTCAATGGAATGGGATGGACCCCGGTACCCTTTCCCCTACCTAGGAACTAGCATGCCTGTGGGAAAAAATCCCAAAGCCCAAAAAGGAAGGGCAAAAGGGAGGGGTGGGGAGGAGGAAGAGGGAAGGAAAAAGGGGAGGATGGGATAGGGAAGGGGGGATTGGGGGGTAATTAGGTTCGGTCTGAGGAAGGAGACCAACAGGTCCAATTCCTCAGACCAAGAGCCTCTTCACCACAACAAGGAGCCCCCCTTGAAGAGGTTAATCATTTATAGAGGGCCCATGTACTTTAATGACGAGCACTGTACATTCATTATATACTGCACTATAATTATCTTGACTATCCTGTGTGTTTCTTAATAATTCTTATTCCTGTAGTGTTTTTTTCAGGCCTGATCTAAGATGAGGCCACTGGGGCAATGGCCCTAAAACCAGTAATGCATATTAGATATATTTTGTGCTAAAGGCTCAAATAGACATTACAGCTTTGCTGATCCAGCACTTTTTATAGGAAGCTGTCCAGCTTCCTTTTATATTATCATCTTCATATTACTATTTTGAAGAGTCTTGAGTCTTGGATATTACACAGCATTCTCTGATTGTACCTATGCCTTCTCAGTGCTTTGCTGGTTTATTCTACATTTTCTCCTAAATTAGTTTTTTTTTCTTCCCTCTACTTTTTTTTTTTGCTATTTCTCATTTTTGTCTTTATCTCCACATGCAGAAAAGATTTTTATCAGAAATATTTAGTTCCTTTCACATAAAACAAGGGGCATTTTAGTTCTTAGCATTATTTTTTCTCAAGTGAATCTTTACATATCTCCAGGTGATAGAATCTACACACTTTACCAGAGCAGCACCTGATTGTTCGTAACATACGCCTGCTTATAAGACCTGAAGGCATATGCTAGATATCAATAGCTTTTCTAAGAAATTAATTTTTTCTTGGGAAACCTGTAAGTTAATAGTTGCCTTTGTTCATATTGTTTAATCTTCCATGTATATTCTTCCCAGCTGTATGTCTGATATTATTAGTGCAGTTATTATTCACATTATCAGTACAAGCATATTTACATGTTTTGCCTTGTGTGGGTTTTTTGAAAGATCTTTTGCAGCATTTACAATTGACAGTCACATTTTCCTGTCATGAAATATTTCAGTTAAATTCACAGCTTTTTTGTTCTGTAATTGATTGGTGTGGCAGTTTATACTTAATTCAAATCTTACTTTGTTTATAGTACCTGCCTTTATTTAATGCTAATTGTTATTGCATATTGATGTTCTTATAAAATAGTCTCTTAGTTGTAGGTGGCTTGAATGTCACCTTGCTTGTTTTCTATATTCATTATCCCCTTTCACTGTCGAGACCCCTGCTCTCAAACTTGCTCTTAACCCTTTCAGGGTCCGTCCCATAGATCTACGGCTTTACGTTCAGGGTCCAAACCGTAGATCTATGCCAAAATTCTAGCGCCGTCAAATTTAGCAGGAGAAGGCTGGTAGGACTACATCTAAGAGAATGGGTCTGGGTGGTAAGTGTGCACACCATAGAAAAAATCTGGACGCCCACATGGCATTGTGGGAACGCCGGCAAAGTAGCTTTGTTCATAGTGCCTGGCGGCAAGATGCTCTCACTCCCCACTCACTCTCCGGGTGAATTCTGACTCTCCTCTTCACAACTTACACTTCTAAGACTGATGGAAGTGGAGCTGAAGACGAATTCTATGGTTTTGAACCATATGGTACCATTGTGCCATATGGTACAATGGTACCATATGGTACAATGGTGCCATGTCATACAATGGTATCATATGGTACAATGGTACCATATGGTACAATGTACGTATAGTGCATTGTACCATATAGTACATTGTACCATATGGTACAGGGTACAGGGACCCTAATGGAAATAAATCTGTCTGACTTTTTTGGGTTATCCTAGATTCTCCAAACATATGCTGCTAAGTATGATATTCTATGTAACTTTATTTGTGTATAACTAAATAAACTTACTTATGATGCCACATGCACTTGAGTAAGTTTATTCAGGTGTACAGAAATACAATTACATAGATTATCATACATAGTAGCATATGTATAAAATCCTAGGATAATGCAAAAAAGTCAGGGTGACTTATTTCTATAGTTATCCCTCTATCTGTACCATATGGTACCCTGTACCATATGGTACCCTGCACCATATGGTACCCTGCACCATATGGTACCCTGCACCATATGGTACCCTGCACCATATGGTACCCCTGCACACATATGGTACCCTGCACCATATGGTACCCTGCACCATATGTTATCCTGTACTGCATGGTACCCTTTACCATATAGTACAATGTACCATATGGTACCCTGTAACATATACCGTGTACCATATGGTCAATAGGTGTTGGTGGCATGAGACACCAACCAAGACTGAGTGAGTGGCGACACAAGCTAGCTACTGACTCCGCAGTTTCCAAGACAAAGTGCTTTGTCATCCACCTCAAGGAACACGTAAAGTTCCTGTACACTTGTAAATATATAATAGAACATTACTAATATACAACATTTTTGCATATTTTTGTTGTAAACAACTATTGTAACCAAAATAATAATGAAAATATTAGTGTGTTGAATACAACAGTACCATATGGCACAATGAACCATATGGTATCATTGTACTGTATGGTATAATGTACCATATGGTACCGTTGCATCATATGGTACCATATGGTACCATTGCACCATACGGTACCATAAGGTACCATTGCACCATATGGTACCATTGTACCAAATGGTGCCATTCTACCATGTGGTACCATTGTATCATATGGTACCATTGTATCATGTGCCATTGTGCCATATTGTACCATATGGTACCATTGTATCATATGCTATTGTACCATATGGTACCATTGCACCCTATGGTACCATTGCACCCTATGGCACCATTGTACCATATGGTACCATTGTACCAAATGGTGCCATTCTACCATGTGGTACCGTTGTATCATATGGTACCATTGTATCATGTGCCATTGTACCATATTGTACCATATGGCACCATTGCACCATATGGTACCGTTGTATTCAACACAACCGCACTAATATTTTCATCATTTTGTTTACAATAAACTTGTAAACAAGTTTTGTAAGCAATATAATGATAAACAAATTAGTGCAGTTATTGTGTTGAATACAATGAGTGTACACTTATACAATATACATTATATTGGTCTCACAGGCCACAAATGTTATTAGAAAAAGAAAAAAATTAGAAAAGAAAAGAAAAAAGTATAAAAAAAAACATAAATTAAAAAAATGGGATTTTGCGGAAGTCACTAATGTTGCCGCCACCCGGTCATTTTGGGTCAACTTCCCACCCCTGTTTCTCGGTAAGTACTGATCAAAAAAAACTTTTTTTTGTCTTATTACCTTCACAAAAATATACTCTTTAATTCTGTAAGAAAAAATTATTTTTTTTTTTTTTTTTTTTTCAAAATTTCTTGGACACTGGAGCACCACTTCAGATTTTGGCCTTGGACCCTGAAGGGGTTAATGTCGAAAAATTAAAAAAAAAAATTTTTTTTTCTTATGAAATGAGGGAGAATCTTTTTCCAAATGTAATGAAACCAAAAGTACAAATTTTGATGGAAAACATACAGAATTACACCTTTGCAATATTTTGTGATATTTACACATCGGCAACTTTGTCCACTTTGAGCCCTATTTTGGGCCAATTCCATTGTTCCAGTTGACCAAACTCATGCTATTTCACTAGTACTCCTTTTATTCTGTCGACTGAGTACAAGAAACTACCCATTTACCTATTTCAACTACCCAATAAAGTGATCAAAAATTGGTAATTTGGCCAATTTCACACAAAATTCAAGAAAGGCCAATTTCAAAATAGGGTCCAGAATAAGCAGTGCAGACATTCCTGGCAATAAAATAACATTTTCTCTGTTCATTAGTCATGTCTCCAGGCTCCTCTTATATTATTCTTGCATTCCATTTTAAATTTTTACTCACACGAAGAATAAAAGATTTACTGTTATGCAGGTTACTGCATTATTGTAATAATTGTATAAAGAATATCAGTGCATTTGTGAATGCATATTAGACCCACCATTTGACATGTATTGGATGCATGACATGATTTGTTTACTCTTGATCATTGGCAAAAGTCAAACATTTCTGCTAATTTGAGCTCAATTTCTAGCTACTTTCAGTCCAAAAACCAAACTGAATCATTTCTATTTCTGTAATATGTCTTCCATTATATCAAATGAAACCAAGAAAATGAGAATACAACCATAAAAACTATACAAAAATGCACCACAAAGTTGCTGTTTTAAACCAAAAACACAGTCACATGTTTTTTTTTCTCATGCAGTGTGTGCTGAAGGTTTTTTTTTATATAGTGCAAACTTACCACATTAGACCCATTTTCTCATATCTAAGCCCAAATTTACCACACAGCTTATCTGAGTGAGCCGAGCTTATGGCTTGATCTTCAAAACAGTGATACAACAGACTGACAATGAAAGAATTAATTTATCATCACTAAAAATTTACTATGATTTTCCTGTTTTTTGGTAGTAGACCTGATGTTGGCTGTGCTTGTACAGTTGGGAATCCTTTATCCAAAATGCTTGGAACTCGAAGTGTTTGGATTTTGAATTTTGGGGGATTTTGGAATATTTGTAATATATTTACTACTATAAAAGAGACAGCTTAGGGATGGAACCCAAATCTAAGCACAGTGCTGTACCAACAAACATGATCGCTGCTTACAAACAGAAGTAATATGCCTGCTAACTCTGACTGGCTAAGTTTTGGAAAAAAAAGACTTTCCTAAAACCAGCTCAAAAGCACTAAATTTACTTGAAACCACACTAAAATGCACAAAACTTATATGAGACAGCACTAACATTATTAGTTACAAAAATAACACATTAGACATTCTCTCACTTTCCAGTGTACAGGAGATTATTCAAGATCTGCTAAATCCCCATCAACTATCTCTTCCACAGTGTGTGTAGCTGTTTCTTGTTGTCATTGGCCATGTTCTTATTCTACTTACTGTCTCAATGCATGCAAGTAATGTGTCTATGGCTAAGATTGCATAATGATTTGTGATGTTTTTTTCATGTGTTTTAAAAATATTTCACGTTTGTGTTTTTAAAGTTTATTGATTTCACTATACTACTTATTTCCTATGAACATTTTCAGTCAGAAATGGTGGTGGTATCTGGTGGTATTCGCCGAGTGGAGTGCGAGCAAGTGACATGCAAGAACTTTGTGACTCAGGGGCTTCTACACGCAACCATCCATGTCACTGAGGATGCATTTGGTGAGACCTCATATTAAGGGGCTTTCTGCATGTCCACTTAAATAACATTCACCTCTGTACAAACATTGTATCATGCTAAAATGAAGAATCTTAATCTTAATCATATTAGGGGCAAGGAAGAATTACAAATCTTATTTCTTATCCCTTTCAGGGCCGAGACCCCTGATCTCAAACTTGCTCTCAGAGTCAGAGAATTTAAAAAAAAAAAAAACTAATCTTCTGAAATGATAGAGAAACATTTTCGGGCAATAATGAAACAAAAAGTATGAAATTTGATTGAAAACATACGGAATTACGTGTTAGAAAAATTAGCTGTCTTGGCTATATTTACGCATTGGCAATTTCACGCAGTTTACCCACTATTTTTGGCCAGTTCCATTGTTCCAGTTAGTCACACTCATAGCTATTTCACTAGTATTCCTCCCATTCTATCAGTTGGGTACAAGAAACTGCCCATTTACCTATTTCAACTGCCCAATAAAGTGATCAGAAATCAGTAATATAGTCAATTTCACACAAAATGCAACAATTGCCAGTTTGAAATTAGGATCCAGAATATACAGCGTAGACATTCCTAGCACTAAATAAACATTTTCTCTGTTCCTTAGTCACGTCTGCAGGCCCCTCTTATATTACACTTGCTTTCCACTTTGAAATTTTATTCACACAAAAATAGAAGATTTACTGTTATGCAGACTACTGCATTATTGTAATAATTGTATGTATAAATAATGTCAGTGCATTCCTATATGCATATTAGACTGGCCAGTTGGACACGTATTGGACATGTGACGTGTAGTCTGGAATATCAGCAAAAATTGAACATATCCACTAATTTGAAATCAGGTTCAAGCTAATTTGAGTTCTGAAACCAATCAAAATCATCTCTATTTCTGTAATATATCTTCCAGTCTATCAAATGAGACCAAGAAACCGAGAATACAGCCATAGAAACCACGTGAAAATAACTGCAAAGTTGCTGTTTTAAACCAGAATAGTCACAGCTTTTCTTTCTCATTGTGCACTTTGTGTTGCAGGATTTTTTTTTATATGGCACACACTTACCACATAGACCCATTTTCTCATACTAGGCCCAAATTTACCTCTCACAGGTTATTTGAGTGAGCTGAGCTCATGGCTTTGTACTATGGGACCGATACTGTCCTCTTCTCTGCTGTAGGATCAAAGCTAGCAAGTCAAATTCCCAGCTCAAATACCCAACTGAACGAGACCCTCACTGGCAACTACCCAAATATGTACTCTATTTCTAGCTCCAACTAATTCCACTGAAGTCTCACTCATCATTAACCCTTTGACTGTCGCAACCCCAAATCCAGAAGTGCCTCCTGGTATCGAAGAATTTTCAAAAAAAAAAAAAAAAAAATTCTTATGAAAATGTTAAGATAACTTTTTTGCGATCAGTACTTACCAAGATGTAGAGGCGTAAAGTTGGCAGACAATGAGCCGTGTATGGCAACAGCAGCAAATGCCGCTCATCCAGTAAACTTTGGTTTACTTACATTCCAAGGTTTCTTGTTTTTTTCACTATTTTATTTTTTCAGGTAACTTACGTGGCCTGTGAGTCCAAAGTAAGGTGCAATGTACATTTATACACTCGTATACAACACAGTAAGTGCACAAATATAACTATCAATATATTGTTTACAAAACTTGTTTACACAAACAAATACAAAATTTTTTTATTACTATTGTTTTATAATATATATACAAATGTACAGTCACTGGACATGTTCCTTGAAGTTCTGCAGCTTGTGGAACTCTTTGAAACATGGTTTCATACACAATGGTGTTTTACACTCCTCACACATAAAACGAGTGTGTCTGCATTTTTGTGGGCATTTTTTTTTATTTGCAAAGACAAAACACCTAATCTGAGCAGTTTTCTCCAAAGTACATATTACCAGGCAGTTGTGTTAGGTAGTTATCCTAGGTAAATGGTCATGTGTCATCATTCCTTCCTTCCTACCTTCCTGCATTCCTTTCCTACCTTCCTTCCTACATCCCTGCATTCCTTTCCTACCTTCCTACATTCCTTCCCTCCTTCTTTCCTTACTTTTTTCCTTCCTTCCTTTCATGTCATGCTTCCTTCCTTCCTAACTTCCTTCCTTCTGGTTTCTATAATGTATACACATATATAGTCACTGGATACTTTCATATAACTGCTATTATCTTCAAGGTTGTATTGTGTGTGAGTGTGTGGACTTGTAATTGTTTTGAGTCAGGGTCGGCAGCTGTCAAAATGACATGTTGTCTCATTACTCACATCCCCTACCACCTGTCAAAGCAATGGGGTCGGATGCTCCCTTCCCCTCCATCCTACTATCTAATTATCTTTCTCCCTCATTTTCTTCCTCATTCTCTCTTTCATTTTCTCCCTCATTCTCTCATTCTTTCTCTCTCATTCACTCCCTCATTCTCTCTCTCTCTCATTCACTCCCTCATTCTCTCTCTCATTTTCTTCCTCATTCTCTCTCTCATTCTCCTTCATTCTTCTGGTATCCTGGGCATTGCTTTTGGTCACAAACTCATCAAAACAATGAAATTGACCTTCACTGACACGTTCATCTGTGTTAGAGCATCACTTGGGAAGAGTAGAGTCCCAGATTTGCCGGGGAGTCACATAATTCTTACTGCTAGGCATGCTGAACAAGGACTACTGAAATGGTATTCCCACAATGCACCACTGGCTCCCCGATTTTTTTTATATGGTGCACACTGACCATGGAGACTCATTCTCTCACATGTGGGCTACCAACTTGCTCCTGCTTGATTTGAAACCACTAGAATTTATGCGTATTAATACGTCAAACACGGTGGCTCGTAAAACGTATATATACGACCGAAACAGTCAAAGGGTTAAATCATTAACCCTTTCAGGGTTTTCGACGTACTAGTACAGCTTGCGCACCAGGGTTATTGACTTACTAGTACGCCTAAATTCTAGCGCCTTCAAATCTTGTGAGAGAAAGCTGGTAGGCCTACATATGAAAGAATGGGTCTATGTAGTCAGTGTGCACAGTATAAAAAAAATCCTGCAGCACACAGTGTGTAATAAGAAAAAAAAATTTACTGTGTTTTTGGTTTAAAACAGCGATTTGCACTGTATTTTCATATGGTATTTATGGTTTTATTCTAGTTTTCCTGGTCTCATTTTATAGAATGGAAGACATAATACAGAAATTGAGATGATTTTGATTGGTTTCACAATGAAAAGTACCTTGAAATTGAGCTCAAAGTAGTAGAAATGTTCAATTTTTGCCAAAGTTCAAAAGCAAACAAATCATGCCACGGGTCCAATACAGTCAACTGGTGAGTCTAATATTCTTTCACATGTGTGCTGATATTATTTATACCATTTCTACACTACTGGAGTAGTCCGCATAACAGTAAATCTTCTACTTTTTGTGAGAATAAAAATTCAAAGTGGAAAGCAAAAGAAATTCAAGAGGGGCCTGTGGACATGACTAATGAACAGAGGAAATGCTATTTTAGTGCCAGGAATGTCTGTCTTGTTTATTCTGGACCCTATTTGGAAATTGGCATCTTTTGAAATTTGTGTGAAATTGACAAAATTGCTAATTTCTGACCGCTTTTTTGGATAGTTGAAATCGGTAAGTGGGTGGTTTCTTGTACTCATTCGATAGAAAAAGTGGAGTGCTAGTGAAATAGTTATGATTTTTGTCAACTAGTACACTGGAATTGCCCAAAAATAGGGCTCAAAGTGGGCAAAATCGCCAGTTCGTATAAACATCACCAAGACTGCCAACTTTGCAAGAGCATAATTCCGTAAGTTTTCCATCAGATTTCATACTTTTGGTGTCATTATGATCGGGAATAGATTCTTTGTCTTGTCATAAGAAAAAAATAATTTTTTTCCTAAAAATTTTTGACCCTGAGAACAAGTTTAGGAGAGGGCCTCTCAACCCTGAAAGAATTAAAAAATAAAGCAGGTGCTCTAGATAACTTGCCACCATTCATATATAAAAAAGCTGCATATGAGCTGTCACCCATTATTGCAACAATGTTTAACAAATCTGTAGCATCCTCAGCCTTCCCATCTATACTCAAGACAGCAAAGGTCACCCCAATCCACATTGGAGGTGATCCAACTGACTTAAACAACTGTAGGCCCATATCAAACTTGCCCTTACTTTCCAAGATATTCAAAAAAATAATACACAAGCGACTTTACTCCTACCTTACATCCAACAACATACTTAACCCATGCCCATGGAGTTTCTTGGGTTATCCTGAGTGATCCAGAGCTTAGAGGAAATCCAGCTTGCTGTCACTTCGAGCCCCATCCCTTCAAGTGGGTAAGGTGGTGACCAGCCTGCTTGTTCCCTCGCTCCCCCACCACCCCAACCTCATCCTTCCCCACCCAATACCCAACCCACTACACTGGCCTATCCACAGAACACTCTCCTCACACTGCTATCCTCCTAACTTTCCTGTCTTCTTAATTTTCAGCAACTTCGCCTTTGGCGACTTAAAACAAGGCATTTTGACCATCCAGTAGCCCGTGTGGTTTTTTAAAATCCGGCCGATCTTTGCCTTGAGCCCCGTCTCCCCTCACTCCCTCGAGGGCTAAGCTATCTTAGGGGCTGTCCTTCATAAGTCAGCCGAAATAGGAATTAGGATGCAAGCACACACAGGCAACTGATTTCTTTTCAGCATATTATCTGAGTCAGCTTCAAATTAGCTGGGCAAAATGCCCAATATAAGAGTGAGACTTCGTGACCCGAAATCCAAAAGGGAAATTTTAGACTGCATTTGTAGCAAGGCTACCATCGCACCTGTGGACATATTCACCACCCACACTGGTGTTGTACTACTGCTCTCCTCGGAAGAGGAGCTACTCCACCTTCTAAAAAGAGGCATTCTAGACAAACTTGTTTATGAGGGCATTTCCCCCATCCCACCTGACAACTTCCAGGCTCAGTGCTCAAGTGTTTGTTGCACGTATCAACAGCATCATGCATGAATACTCTGACGTTGAACTCGTGGAAGGAATCAACCAAGACAACTCCGAATTCAAGGTTCTCAAGGCTTACAAGTTTGCCAAGAACTCTGCCAACCAGCAATTGCTGAAACTTGTCCTTGAGACACCAGAGGAAGCTAAATACATCTGTGACCATGGCCTGAAATGTTTCCACACCAGATGCACACCAGACCAAGTCAGCATGGAGAGATTCGTCTCCATCATCCAATGCTTCAAATGTTATCACTTCGGTAATAACACAAACAAATGCACCAAAGAGAATCCTATATGCAGCATCTGTGCAGGTGTCCACGCATACAAGGACTGCCCCAACAGAAACAAACCCAAGTGTATCCTCTGTGGAGGGTCTTACCATGCTGTCTCACCCACCTTCCCTGTCAGGAAAACTGAAGTCCGTAAAATTCTTGAAAACAGAAAACTGGCCAATGCCAAACAAAAGGCTGCTCAATCCCTTCCCTCTATGTCCCATGAATCTTTCCCCAACCTACTGAACTCTAGCAATGCTCCTACTGCCACTACTTCGCAACACAATGCTTGGAACCCCACCCCCTCCCTACTCCTGGCCCCCACCAACCCTAAGGGGTTCCCTCCTACCCCATCCCTTCTGGTCTCATCCAAGAAGGGATTATGAAGAGCATTGCATACTTCATGCTGGCCAAAGAATGGTCCAAGGGCAACGACCACCTCTGCTGCACCATCCTCAATGAGTTGTTTATTGCAAATGGCACTTCATCCATAATCATCCCCAACTCAGTGCGCCCATACATGAGCCCCTCAACCCATATCCCCACACATGACCAACCATCCACCAGTAAGGAACCAACAATCTTTGCATCTGTACCACTAACTGATGCACAACCCACCACCATTGAGGCTGACCCAAAGGACCAACCTGGTCCCACCACCACCTCATGCAAGGCACCCACTGGGCAACAAGCCCTATATCAAGACATACCCTACCTTACACAACCTCTATTGTCCCCCTTGTCGACAATGTCGACAACCGGCGAGACTGACGACCCAACCCTCCAAAATAACTTCGAACCAGATGTGCCCTCGGTGTCAGACAATGTATCAAACTCGTCATCAGATGTCACCATCGCCAACAGCATGGATGACAACCAATTCTTCACTCAGAAGTCCACCCGAGACTATATCCCCACTTCCTCCCTCATTTCCAACAGAAAGCGCACACAACCGCCATGCGACTGCGCTACCAAACACCCATCCTTTGCTCACAGCAACTCTGCCAAACTCGTAAAATAATGGGGATCACAATTCTGCAAATTAACATCCGACACTTCTTCAGCAACTGTTATCTCCTTGAACTAGAACTCAGCAACCACAACCCAGACATTATCCTCTTAAATGAAACATCAGCCAGACCTGACCAGCACATAAAGATACGTGGGTACTCGACTCTTGAGAAATCCAGGGGGCCCAACAGCGGGGTGGCCATCTTAGTGAAGCAGGGACATGAATTCCACAATATACACATCGACAAGGACAGCGTCCTAGCGGTCGAGGTGCCAACATCACACGGGCATCTCCTAGTAGGTACAGGGTACTTCCCTCCCAGACAACCGTACATTGAATCCATTCCCTTACACCGACTTCTCAACAGAAATATCCCTTCTGTCCTAGCAGGGGACTTCAATGCCCACCACCCTGCTCTCTTCAATTGTGGAGCTGCCCAGCCCCAAGGTGACCACAAGGGGAAACAACTGTATCACATATTGGCCACGAAAGACCTTACATTCCAAGGCCCATTCTTCAAGTCGTTCATGGGCCCCCACCCAGGCACCCCAGACGTAGTCCTCACCAACATAGACTGCGACCTGTTCCACTGTAGAATCTCCCCAGGTGGCAACGTCGGGTCAGACCACATCCCCGTGGTAATCAAGCTACAGTCCACTCCGTTCTGAACACCCACCCTCCCCAAACCCAACCTGAAGACGCTAGGTTTTGACTCCTTTAGAGCCTTCTTAAGAAATGACCAAACCATTTCTCTCGAAGACCAGCCCTCCAATGCAATAGACGGGGCAATTAACTCCCTCCATGCCAGAATCAACAAGGCCACACAAGCTTGCTGCACGCTAACATCATCCAAGATCTACCAACAATACAAACCAACCAGAGAAATCAAGGACAGAATGAACATGTACCAATCAGAATGCAGCAGACACTTCCTCACAGGGCAACCCTCCTGGGAAGTCCTACAAAGGTTGAGAAGAGAGCTAATCGCCCTAATAACCCAACATAACAGAGATCTTTGGGATTATCTGGTGCGCCAAGCAAACTAATATAAACGCCACCCAGACCAATTCTGGAACAAGATCTGCAGACTCCTAGGGGCCAATCACACGCCCACTCAACACCTCACTCACTCCTTCACCGACGAAGACAGCGAGGTAGTGGCTACCCTTCTTGACGACCCACTGGACCAAGCCAAGCTGATGGGCAAAGTATGGGAGAAAATTCTCTCACACAATGACAGCAGAAGATTTAACAATATCCACTACCAGCAGGTCAACCAATGGCGTGACGAGAACCTAGAAGACTTTCATCCTATACCATCAATTGACACATCTTCCCTCGAAGACGAACATCCCCTTACCAGACCAATCACGCTCAGAGAAGTGTCCCAAGTCATAGGGCGACTGAGAAACACATCTCCTGGCCCATCAGGCATAAGAGCTAAACAACTAAAGTACCTTTCCCATAACTGCAAGATGTCACTGGTGAATATCTACAATGCCATCTTGGCATCTGGTCACTTCCCAGAGGCTTTCAAGACAGCTAAGATGATCTTCATTGCCAAACCTAACAAGGACAACCGCAACCCTGAGAACTACAGACCCATCTCCCTACTCGAAGTCACAGGCAAAGTCTTCGAAAGAATAATCTCCAATAGACTAAACTACTACATGGAGTTCAACCACCTATTCTCTGAAAGGCAGTTCGGCTTCAGGTCTCGCCGCAGCACTCAGCAGGCCATAAACATTATCTTTGATGCTGTGGCCAGCCTGAAGAAGCAAGGGAACCTGGCCCTTATCGCCACCAGGGACGTGCACAAGGCCTTTGACAGCCTTTGGCGCGACAGTCTCATTTACAAACTCGTAGACCTCCCTGATCACAACTGGACCTTTCTCAGGCTCATCTACAAACTCGTAGACCTCCCTGATCACAACTGGACCTTTCTCAGGCTCATCTACAACTTCTTAACAGGAAGAAGAATCATCCGCACCTTCCACGGAATGGAATCAACCCCCTTCACACCAACAGCAGGAGTACCCCAAGGCTCCTGCCTCAGCCCTATCCTCTTCAACATATACGTCAACGACCTCTCCCAACCTGAACATACCAACACCATCGTCACCCAGTTCACAGACGATGTCATCCATGTTGTCTCCTCCACCCCTACAGCTGGTGCAAATAAGCATAGGAGAGCAATTGAGAAAATGAATGAAGAACTAAATAGAACAGCCAGGTGGGAGAAGAAATGGAGAATCACAACTAACCCAGACAAAGTCATCATCAGCACCATCGGATGCTTGCCATCAACCATAGAAGACAAAGGGGGCATTTCCATCAGAGGCACCTGAATAGCTATTAGGAATCCAAACAATATCCTAGGATACGAGATCGACAGATTACTCAACTCTACATCCCACATAACCAAAAAAGTAAACCTAGCGAAAGCCCGCCTTGGTCAATTTTATCGATTCAAAGCAGCTCCCCCACATCAAACAACACCTGTACAAGATGATGATCAGACCTCTGCTGGAATACCCCTGTGTACCCATGTCGCTCACAACCAAAACCAACATGCTAAAACTCCAAAGAGTCCAAAACAAAACCCTCCGCTTCATCACTGGCACCAGATTCAGAGACAGAATCAGGACCGAGGACCTACACAGAGAATCCCCGCAATCAGTGTCTGGTTAGACAAACTCACGAAGAGACAACTATATGACATTCAGGAACTCTATGTGCTGACAGAGAGAACCCCCCAACCAGTGAACATGACCGACTATACCATTACCACTCCTCACAGATCCCAAAGAATGACCCTCCAACAAAGAGTTCGACGCTTCATTCACAAGGAGAACTTCCCTCGACCGAAAATCTTAACCCCTTCAGGGTCCAAGGCCAAAATCTGAAGTGGTGCTCCAGTGTCCAAGAAATTTTGAAAAAAAAAAAAATTATTTTTTCTTACAGAATTAAAGAGCATATTTTTGTGAAGGTAATAAGACAAAAAAAAATTTCTGATCAGTATTTACCGAGATACAGTGCCAAGAAGTTTGTCAGAAATGATGTGGTGGCGGCAACATCGACGAATTCCACATACGCTCATTATATTATTTAGCGGTTTTTATAGTTTTTTCTTTTCTTTTCCAATTTTTTTCTATTCCTACTAACATTTGGGGCCTGAGAGACCAATACTGTATATAATGTATATATATAAACTCACTGTATTGAACACAATAACCGTACTAAAGTTATTATCATATTATTGTTTACCACTGTTGTTTATTACAATAAACATGCACAAATCTTGTATAATACTAATGTTCTATCATATACTTTACATATTTACAATCACTAGACATGGTTTTAGAACTGCTGAGCTTGTGGAACTCCTTGAAACAAGGCACCATGCACAGAGGCACCTTACATTCCTCACACATAAACCAAGTGTCTTTGCGTCTTTGTTGCCTTCGTTTTGTTTGTGCACAGACGATGCATCTCTTCTGAGCAAATTTCTTCTGAGTTGAAGGAAGCTGTATTATGAAATGATCACCTTCCCTCCTCAAACGCTTGGGTATATCCTGAGTAATTCGAGGACCTTGTTGTATAGCAGGTGTTGTTACCTGGTACTTCATTATGAGTTGTCTGACAACAGACAAACAAAATTCACCATACGGTGGTCTGTTGCCAGTCTTTATTTGGTACATATTATATGCATTGAGCATTGAAATGTCCATGAGATGGAAGAAAAGTTTCATGTACCACTTGTAACTCTTACGAACACAGTCAACAAAACCAATCTGCATGTCACATTTGTCAACCAAGTGCATGTTTTGTGTATAATCAATCACTGTCACTGATTTTCGAATACGTTCATTAGTCACTCGATCAACTTTGTCACTGTCTTGCATTTCATTACGGTGAATGGTTGTCAACAATGTGACATCTCGTTTGTCATGCCACCGATAATGCCATGATGTCATTGGCAGTAAACACCTGCACGTCATCACCACGAGCACCTGCGTTCAGCCTGGGCATATGTTTACGATTAGAACGCACTGTGCCACACACATCTGTCTTGTTCACTCGCATGAAATCACTGAGTAATGGGCTTGTGTACCAGTTATCGGTATATAATGTATGCCCCTTACCAAGATAAGGTGCCATCATGTTTCTCACTACGTCACCTGAGATACCCAATAACATCTTGGTATCTTTCAATGTTTTACTTCCCGTGTATACAACAATATCCAACACCAGGCCACTGTCACAGTCACAGAGTACAAACAGTTTTATACCAAAGCATTTCCTCTTGCTCGGTATATACTGCTTGAATGGATAAAAGTATATGCTGAACTTTTGTTTGAGATACATGAAAACATTTCTAATCTTGTATAACCTGTCACTTCTGTCAGGCCTGGTTTTGTCAGAGAAGTGCAACATACGTAAGAGTAAGATAAACCTGTTCACTGGTATGATTTCACTGAAGACCGGGGTAGAAATTAGCCGATCTGTGGACAAGTATGCTTTTATATTATGCTTATAGACATGAGGGATAAGCATTATTGTTGCAAAAAGCAAATACATTTCTGCAACAGTCATCTCTTTCCACCAGTGTAGTCTTGACTGTGGTGATATGATCGTATTTGCCATGGTGTACTCAAAATATTTATTACTTTCCCTGACAATAGTTTCCATCAATGGCTGGTCAAAGAATAATTCAAAGAATTCCAGTTCATTGGCGTGGTTCCAAGGGGACAAGTAGGTAGAATTCCACTTTGAGAGTCATCAAAGTGGTGAGGCTTGGTAAGAAAATTGGGATTTTGCTGCCAATCCCACATACGGTTTGCTGGTGGATACTGGACATCATAGGCTGGTTGTGTGGGTGGTTGTGGGTGTGGTGGGCTGGTGGCTGACGCTCCGCTTTGTCCTTGACTGACGAGTCAGCAGCATGGGTCCCACCCTGGGCTGGTGAGTCACGCATGGCGGTGCCACTACCATCACCACTAACACCATCCACTGATGCCTGTGGTCTATCCATGCCAAGTGTAGCCACATCATCCTCACTATCACTACCTAAAACTGGTGTAGGGCCACAGGATGTACTCCGTCCCCTGGGCACAGCATATGGTACACTACCCGAGTGCATGTGGCGGCGAACATACCGACGCTTCACTGGTGAATATGATTCCTCACTATCACTACTCGAATGATCATCGAGCGCAATAAAATCACAATCCACGCCACTATCATCATCATTACTGAAGTCAGAGGCCTGGCCACGCGAAAATATTAGTTTTCTCTTGCGTTGAGGCACAACCGACCGTGAGTCACGAGTGCCCACACCAGAGGTAGAAGGTTGAGGATCGTCAGGGTTTTCTGCACTATTATCGATATCCTGGTCATTCTTTTCGGTCACTAACTGATCAAAGCCGTAGAATTCGTCTTCATTTCCACTTCCATCAGTGTCAGAACTATCAGATAGGAAGAGGAGAGTCCCAATTTTCCGGGGAGTGAGAGCTGACTTGCGACGAGGCATGGTGAACAAGGGTAACTGAGCCGGCGTTCCCACAATGCTATACAGGCGCCTAGATTTTTTGTTTATGGCGCACACCCACCACGCAGACCCGTTCTCTCACATGTAGGCCTATGAGTGCTTTCGCGCTAAATTTGACTGCGCTAGAATTCTGGCATAGATCTACGGTTTGGACACTCAACGTGAAGCCGTAAATCTACGGGACGGACCCTGAAAGGGTTAAGCGACCTCCCCGCAAAAGAAGAATGGTTACCACCGGAACCATTCTATGTCCAGTAACACAGACTAATGCTCCCCATCTCCGGGTGACCCACTTCTATCAACCTACACCTCACAACTAACCTTGTTGCACCTACAACTACCTCCCAGCAGGACACCACCTCAGTCACTGCTTAGCCGGCCAACCCCAGGTGAGCAACCAACCTCCATCAAATGACCTACAACTTCCGCCTGCAGCTGCGGCCTACTGACCAACCTCTTGCGAAAAAAAAAAAAAGCAATTGCACGCAGTATGCATCCTTCCAATTCAATGACACACTGGTATAACAACAATATAGCAGTGCGCAGTTGATGGGCAGGAGGCATACCCCACTCATGAAACCAACCTCCTTATAAACTACTCAATATGCACACATGCGTATTCAAAATACACCAAAGTGGATAGGCCACTACCCTTTTATAACCCCACCTACCCCTCCTCCCTCCCCAACCTTTCCTACATTCCATCCTTACCCTTCCTTCTTCCTCCCTCCCATCTTACCAAAGCTCTGGTCAGAACCTCCAACCTCGAACCCATGCCAGTTTGGGGTTAGACCCAGAAAAGTACGAATGACGCTGTTATACAAATGCTTGAACTGATATGCACAGCTCTCGATAAAAATGAATATCCTCTGGGGCTCTTTATCGACCTATGAAAAGCATTTGATACAGTCAACCCCAATCTCTTGCACCTCAAACTGAATCATTATGGCATCAGAGGACATTCTCTTGACTACCTAAAATCCTATCTTAACGACAGACACCAGTATGTGCATGCAGATGGAGTCAACTCTGCTATCCAACCTGTAGCTGTAGGAGTATCCCAGGGTAGTGTCCTAGGCCCACTCCTCTTTCTCATCTATATCAGTGATCTCAATGCATCCCAACTCCTTAAATCAGTTCTATTCGCAGATGACACTACATATGTTTACTCCAATTCAGACCCAGCTGTACTTAGAAACACTGTAAACAATGAACTGCTAAAGATATATGCTTGGATGATGACCAACAAACTCACTCTCAACACAGACAAAACATACTTCATACTGTTTGGCAACAGAGCCTTAAATATCCAGCTTAACATATTGTTAAATGGTTCCCCTATATCAAGACACGGAGGGCAAATTTCTAGGTCTTCTCCTTGACTGTAATCTTAAATTTCAGTCCCATACCCATCACATAGCCAAGAAAATTTCCAAATCAGTAGGAATCCTCTCCAAGATAAGATACTATGTATCACAAATGACTCTCCTTACCCTTACCCTGTACCACTTGCTAATATATCCTTACCTCACCTATGTTATTTGTGCCTGGGGCTCAACCACAGCCAACCACCTTAGACCCTTAGTAATCCAACAAAAAGCTACCGTGCCAGACAGCACACCCCACCACTTTTCAAAAGACTCAACTTGCTAAATATACAAGACATACACTCTTATTATTGTGCCTACTACATATACAGAACATTAAACTCCACTGTAAACCCTCCCCTAAAACTACTCCTTGACAGTTACAACAGAGTGCACAGCCACAATACAAGGAAGGCATAAGGCACTTTTCAACATCCCTCAAGTCAGTCTCTCACTATTCAAGAACGCTATGCACATAAAGGGCCCAAAGATCTGGAACTCGCTACCAGAACAGGTCAAGGATCCCCTGACAGCTTATAAATTTAGGGCTTTGCTCAAAAATCATCTTTTTTTTTTTTTCAACAAGTCGGCCGTCTCCCACCGAGGCAGGGTGACCCAAAAAAAGAAAGAAAATCCCCAAAAAGAAAATACTTTCATCATCATTCAACACTTTCACCACACTCACACATTATCACTGTTTTTGCAGAGGTGCTCAGAATACAACAGTTTAGAAGCATACACATATAAATCATCTAATCTCTCAATATTAACCAAATCAGCCAAAACATCTGCTAATTAGTTTTATTATGTGACCTCCTGGCTTTTAATTCTGCCAATCCATAAAATATTACCACCTGCACCATTACTTGTAAGGTAGAGTTTGTGTGCAATTTCAAGATTATTTTACCAAACCCTACTCTACCTTACTGCCTTTCACTTGTATTAAGTTCAAATAAGATAATAGAACAGTTAACCACTACTACTTGTCTAGTTTTAAGTATAGTTACTATGTACTATTATCTTATCCTATGTATTAGGATTAGTTTGCCTGAAATGCTTCAGCATGATAGTGGCTATCTTTGTACTTAGCAAATCAAAATTGTAATTACACATTGTAACCTTTACAAAGAAATAAACTTTACTTTACTTTACTTTACACTGGCTTCAAAGGCATTATACAGTGGGACCAACCCTGAAAGGGTTAGAACAGTAGACACAAAACTGTAGAGGAGAAAATATTGCCTAAGCCCAACATCTTTATCATTTCTATCATACTACTTTGATCACTCAAGCTCAAGCTTCCTTGTCATCTAGCTTTGTTTTCATTCAGAATCTGTATCAGCACTTCAAGCCATAATTCACAATTGTGTGAGTAAATTTTAGAAAAATCAATGCTTCTGTCAGAATATGGAGAGTCCCATTTGGTACAAAAGACACCCTTATTTCCTGCCACCCCCATCACCCAAATGTGGACCATAATCTCCATGTCTTCCCACACTCCTATAAGTGCAAACTGAAAAATCACACTTACATTAATAAAATCTTTAGATTATGCTTTTGTTGGCCTGATAGAATTATTTAGAGGCCCAAAACCAATATGGATCTGCTTCTTTTAATAATAAATTTATTAACAGTAAAGTTCTACATGCAGTAAAATTGCAGCTTATAATAATTTTTGTGAAGACCTTAACCCTTCGACTGTCGAAAGGCCCAATCCTGAAGTGTCTCCTGGTGTCGCAAAATATGTTAAAAAAAAAAAATATTTTTTCTTTATGACAAATTGTGAAGATTATTTTTTCATGATTGTTTTAGTCCCAAAAAAAAATATTTCCATCAGTACTTACCGAGATTATTAGAGGCATGAAAGTTTGCAGAAAAAATGAGCGTTGTATGGCAACAGCGGCGGGACTGCCGCTCACCGGTAAAACTTGGTTTACTTTGTATTTGAAGTTTGGTTTTTTTCACTGTTTTTATTTTTTCTACTTCGTATTGTGGCCTGTGGACCTAAGTAGGTGCAATGTACAATATTTACATCGTTGTATACACCAATAAGCACACATAACATAATTATCTAATATATTGTTTACAAATTGTTTACAAAAACAAACAAAACAAAAAAATTTTTTAGTACTATTGTTCTATAATATATTACCAATATACAGTACACTGAACATACTCCTAGAAGTTCTGCAGCTTGTGGAAATCTGTGAACATGGTGTGTCATACACAGATGGGTGTTTTACACTCTTACACATAAAAACATGGTTGTTCAATACACAATGGTGTTTTACATCCTCACACATAAAAACATGGTGTCATAACAGTGGTGTTTTACACTCCTCACACATAAAACATGTGTTATACACGTGTGTTTTCATTCAACATAAAACATGGTGTCATACACAGTGGTGTTTTACATCTCACACATATAACATGGGTCATACCAGTGGTGTTTTACACTCTTACACAATAAACCTGGTGTCATACACAGTGGTGTTTTTACCCTCCTCACACATAAAACATGGTGTTCGTACACAGTAGTGTTTTTACATCTCACCACATAAACATGGTGTATACAGTGTGTTTTACACTCTTAACATAAAACATGGTGTCATACACAGTGGTGTTTTACATCCTCACACATCAAAAACTTGGTGTAATACACAATGGTGTTTTACACTCTTACACTTAAAACCATGGTTGTCATACACAGTGGTGTTTTACACTCTTTACACATAAAACATGGTGTCATTCACTGTGGTGTTTTACATCTCACACATAAAAATGGTGTCCTACACAGTAGTGTTTTACACTCCTCACACATAAAACATGGTGTCATACATACAATGTGTTTTACACTCTCAACATAAAACATGGTGGCATACACAGTGGTGCTTTTACACTCCTCACACATATAACATGGTTTGTAATTCACAGTGGTGTTTTACCACTCCTCACACATTAATACATGGTGTCATACACAATGGTGTTTTAACTCTCAAACATAAATCATGGTGTCATACACAATGGTGTTTTACACTCTCTAACACTGGGAAACATGGGTCATACACAATGGGGTTTTACACTCCTCAAACATATAAACATGGTGTCATACACAGTGGTGTTTTAAATCCTCAAACATAAACCAGTGTGTGTGCATTTTTGTGGAAGTTTTTTTTGATGTTCAAGACAAAACACCTCGTCTGAGCAGTTTTCTTCAAAGTAATAGAAGGAGTTGGTGTTATGTAGTAATCCTAGGTAAATGGTAGTGTGTCATCATCCTTCCTGCCTATTTCCTTCATTCCTTTCCTACTTGGCGGGTACCTGGAGGGCATTCCACCTCTCTTCCTACATTCCTTCATCTGTCTTCCTTACTTTTTTACTTCCTTCATCTAGTCTTTCATCCTCCTTCCCTTATTGTTCTATAATATAGAATCTACTATTAGTCACTAGATACTTTCATAAAACTGCTATTATCACCATTCAGCAAGCTTGTCTTGGGTGCGAGTGTGTGGCTTATAATTGTTTTGAGTCAGGAGTGGGCAGCTGGTCAAAATGACACATTGTTCTCATTACTCTCATTCCCTCCCGCCTGTCACACTATGGTCGGATTGCTGCTTCCCCTCCATTCTATCTAATTATCATTTCTCCCTCATTCTATTCTTTCAATCTGTCTCTTTCTCTCTGCTCTCTCTATCTCTGTCTCAAGGTAACATAAAATAACAAGTATACATATGTAAATTTCCTAGGATATCCCAAAATTTCCAGACGGAAGTGTCTATACTCTGCTTGATGATTGTGACGTAAACGTGAATGATGTACAGTTTTGTGGCTCTCTCTGAGACCGCTAGACGGATACGACAGGGAGCTTGCGACAGGACAAATAGAAAAAAAAAAACGACAGACAATTGTTTGTTTCTTCTTCGTCTTCTCCTCCTTCTACCTTCTCCTTTCTTCTCTCCTTTTCTCCTTCTTCTCTTTCTTCTTCTCCTTCTCCTCCTCCTCCTTTTCTCCTCCTCTTCCTTGACTCTGAGACAGAAAGCTTGGACGATAGAACAAGCGGCCCCCTTCCCCCCAACCTCTTTTACGCTCTTCAAAAGTAAGCTCTTATCAAGATGTTATCTCCCTTATCTTGTCACTGTCATGGGTGACTGTTTTCAACTTCAAGGGAACATTTATTATATATTATTATTATTAGGTATTATTATAATATTATCTCTTCCTCTTCTGCCTCCTCTTCATTTCCTTCTTTTCTTCTTCTTCCTCCTCCCTCCCTCCTCCTCCCTTCTTCCTCCTTCCTTCCTCTTCCTCCTTCCTCTTCCTCCTCTTCCTCCGCCTCCCTCCTCTTCTTCTCCTCCTCCTCCTCTTCTTCCTCCTCCTCTCTTTTCCTCCTCCTCCTCCTACCTCTTTCCTCCTCTTCTTCCTCTCCTCCTCCTCCTCTCCTCATTGCTTTTGGTCTTCAAACTCCTCAAAAATCATGAAATTTGATCCTTCCCCCCACTGACACTTCATCTGTGTAGAGCATCACTTGGAAAGAGAAGGTTCCCAGATTTGCTGGGGAGTCACATATTTCTTACCGCTAGACATGCTGAAAAAGGACGACTGAAATGGCATTCCCACAATGCACCACTGGCTCCCCGATTTTTTTATATGGTGCACACTGACCATGGAGACCCATTCTCTCACATGTGGGCCTACCAGCTTTCTCCTGCTTGATTTGAAGCCGCTAGAATTTATGCGTATAGATACGTCAAACACGGTATCTCCCATGATGTATATATACGACTGCGACAGTCAAAGGGTTAATATGCATAATATTTTGAGCTTGATAATATAATTTGTATAACATCAACTGTACTAATATTAACCCTTAAACTGTCCAAAAGTAGATCTGCATTCATCTGTGTAGCACTCTGAATATTTTGAAAAAAAAAAATTTAATTAAAGAGGGCAATTTTCTATGTGGTATAAGACCAAAAAAAAAAAAAAATTTAAAACCAGCACTTTCCGAGATATAAGACCGCGAATGTTGGGGCTCTGGATGCTCACCTGATGGCAACATCGAGTCCTGCTGCTTGCAGGAGTGTTGCCGATATACCTTTTTTCTCGTTTTTATTTTAATTTATATAATTTTTATGGGGTTGCAAAAGAAGTAAATGCTAGAGTGTTGGGGAGAGGGGTGGGATTAAATTATGGGGAATCAAATACAAAATAGGAATTGACACAGTTACTTTTTACTGATGGTACTGTGCTTATGGGAGATTCTAAAGAAAAGTTCCCGAGGTTAGTGGACGAGTTTGAGAGAATGTGTAAAGATAGAAAGTTGAAAGTGAACATGGAAAAGAGTAAGGTGATGAGGGTATAAAATGATTTAGATAAAGAAAAATTGGATATCAAATTGGGGAGGAGGCGTATGGAAGAAGTGAATGTTTTCAGATATTTGGGGGTTGACGTGTCAGCAGATGGATTTATGAAGTAAATGCGAGGGTCTTGGCAAGAGGCGTGGATTTAAAAGATAAAGAATCACACACAAAGTGGGAGTTGTCACAGCTGCTCTTTGCTGATGACACTGTGCTCTTGGGAGATTCTGAAGAGAAGTTGCAGAGATTGGTGGATGAATTTGGTAGGGTGTGCAAAAAGAAGAAAATTAAAGGTGAATACGGGAAGAGTAAGGTTATGAGGATAACAAAAAGATTAGGTGATGAAAGATTGAATATCAGATTGGAGGGAGAGAGTATGGAGGAGGTGAACGTATTCAGATATTTGGGAGTGGAGTGTCAGCGGATGGGTCTGTGAAAGATGAGGTGAATCATAGAAATTGATGAGGGAAAAAGAGTGAGTGGTGCACTTAGGAGTCTGTGGAGAAAAAGAACTTTGTCCTTGGAGTATAGTTTTACCAACGCTCTTATAGGGTGTAAAGCGTGGGTGTGAATGTTGCAGCGGGGAGAAGGCTGGAGGGAGTGGAATGTCATGTCTGAGGGGAATGTGTGGTGTGAATATAATGCAGAGAATTCGTGTTTGGAAGTTAGGAGGAGGTGCGGGATTACCCAAAAATGTTTTCCAGAGGGCTGAGGAAGGGTTGTTGAGGTGGTTTTGGACATGTAGAGAGAATGGAGCGAAACAGAATGACTTCAAGAGTGTATCAGTCTGTAGTGGAAGGAAGGCGGGGGAGGGGTCGGCCTAGGAAGGGTTGGAGGGAGGGGGGAAAAGGGGGTTTTTTGTGGGGAGGGGCTTGGACTTCCAGCAGGCATGCGTGAGCGTGTTTGATAGGAGTGAATGGAGACAAAGGGTTTTTAATACTTGACGTGCTGTTGGAGTGTGAGCAAGGTAACATTTATGGGGGGATTCAGGGAAACCGGCAGGCCGGACTTGAGTCCTGGAGATGGGAAGTACAGTGCCTGCACTCTGAAGGAGGGGTGTTAATGTAGTGTAAAGCACCCTTCTGGCAAGACAGTGATGGAGTGAATGATGGTGAAAGTTTTTCTTTTTCGGGCCACCCTGCCTTGGTGGGAATCGGCCGGTGTGATAATAAAAAAAAAAAAGGTTAACCATAAAATTGATGAAGGAAAAACGGTGAGTGGTGCATTGAGGTATATGTGGAGGCAAAGAAGGGAATTTATGAAAGTTTAGTGGTACCAACACTCTTATATGGGTGTGAAGCTTGGGTTGTAAATGTTGCAGCGAGGAGGCAGTGGAGATGTCCTGTCTAAAGGCGATGTGTAGTGTAAATATTATGCAGAGAATTCGGAGTGTGGAAATTAGGAAAAGGTGTGGAGTTAATAAAAATATTAGTCAGAGGGCTGAAAAGCAGTTGTTGATGTGGTTTGGTCATTTAGAGAGAATGGATCAAAGTAGAATGACATGGAGAGCGTATAAATCTGTAGGGGAAGGAAGGAGAGATAGGGGTCGTCCTCGAAAAGGTTGGAGGGAGGGGGTAAAGGAGGTTTTGTGGGCGAGGGGCTTGGACTTCCAGCATGCGTGAGCGTGTTAGATAGGAGTGAATGGAGATGAGTAGTATTTGGGACCTTACGAGCTGTTGGAGTGTGAGCAGGGTAATATTTAGTGAAGGGATTCAGGGAAACCAGTTATTTTTATATAGCCAGACTCGAGTCCTGGAATTGGGAAGTACAATGCCTGCACTGTAACCCTTTCAGGGTTGGTGCTGTATTATTACAGCTTACGCCCCAGGGTTGGTGTTGTACTAGTACGCATAGATTCTAGTGCCTTCAAATTGAGCAGGAGAGAGCTGATAAGCCTACATGTGATAGAATGGGTCTATATGGTAAGTGTGCGCAGTAGGAAAAAATCTATGCACCAGCATTGTATTGTGGGAGTGGTAATTCAGTGCGCCTTTTCTACTAAGCCAAACATAAGGAATACCTCACTCTCCAGCAGTCTGAGTGGTTGGGAAAGGCAGTAAGGGGGAGGGGAGGCAGTGGGGGAAGTAGGGAAGGGAGCTGGCTGGCTAACTGACTGGCTGGCTGTGTGTGTGTGTGTGTGTGTGTGTGTGTGTGTGTGTGTGTGTCCCTCTCTGTCTCTCTTTCTCTCTCTCTCTCTCTCTCTGTCTTTTTTTTTTTTTTTTACACAGGGTTTGACAAGGTTAAGGATCCCTAGCTTTATTGACAGCTATTTACAGTAAGGATTCCTAACTTTATTGGCAAGCAAGAGCTTTTTACCTACATCAGCTCATTTGAAAGCTTTTTTTATTGTTATGAGACATACAAGTAGGAAACAGGATGAAGTTAGAGCCATCTGTGGGCAGCATTTCATTTGATCAACTGACTTTATCTCGTTGACATCATTATCCTGTACGAATGTGTTCCATACTCGAGTCATCCTGGGTATGTATGATCTCAGATGGAGTGATGTTCTGGAAAAGGGGTACAGCCAGAGTGAAGTTGCTGCTTTCTGCCCGTCTTGTGGCAAAAAAGCTTGTTTCACGCTGTCCTCGAAGTGGATCCAAGTGTGGTATTTTGACAATATTGGCCTTGTACATAACATTTAAGGCCACCCACATCCCTCCTATGTTGAAGGCTTTTGCTGAAATGACCAGATCTATCCAGGATGGGTCCAGGCGAGAGATGAGACGTCTTCCCTCTGTTCTCTACTCTGTCAAGCATCGCAGATGAGAGGGAGGCAGGCAAACCAAGAAGTGGGCATACTCAAGGTGCGGGGCGTACTTGTGCCTCGTACAGATCTTGCAACCCATACTATAAAGCAGAGGGGAGAAAACGGCGATGTGCTGTAAGCTTCCTGGCTGCCTTGTTTGCAAGATTTACAACTGGTTCTTCATGGTTAGTTTGGAGTCAAATTTCACCCCAAGGATATCAACTTCTTCTCCAGGTGCCAACAATCCTCCCATTCATCCTTATTTACTGCACCAGCATTCCCAAACCATGGTGCCTAGAGACGATCATCATTTGCTTTTTCTCAGGTGCAAATGTTACTTGCCATCTATTTCCCAAGCTGATATAGCTCTCAGCTGGTGATTGATGTAGCTTAGAGCAGCTGGCATTTCTTCTCTTGGATAAGTGAATGTCAGTGTACAGTCGTCTGCATATGCATGTGATTCTGGGATGAGATGAAGAAGGTCATTGAAGTAACATTCCATAACAATGGACCCAGCACGCTTCCTTGTGGAACACTTGCCCCAATAGGTTTGTCTTGCTGTTTCCCGTTCCATTGAGAACTACACTTAGAGATCTACCATGAAGGTAGTCACTGAGGAGACATAGGTAGACCCCTGCAATTCCAGTGCTTGAAGTTTTGCTAAGAGGCCCTGGTCCCACACCCGGTCGAAAGCGCCAGCAATGTCCAGTGCTACCACACAGCTGACTTTGGAATTCATCCAGTGACTGGTGCCCCTTAGTGGAGAGGGTTTTAAAAACAGATCAGCAGCAGAGTAACCTTTCCTGAAGCCATATTGACGATCACAAAGTAGTGAGTGGTAGTCAAAAAACTCTGTCATTTTTTTCTTGAGATTATTGTCTCAAGGGTCTTACCAGGAGTGACAGGAGTGGGCCTGGGCTGTAGTTGCTGATTTCTGCTTGCTCTTCTTTTTGTGGGAAAGGGACTAAAATACATTTGCTCTTTCCATAGAGAGGGCCATTTACACTGTACTAGGCATTGCTGAAAGATGCGGTTAGAGGTGCTGCTAGCTGGCTGCCATCTTCTCAAAAATCTTGGGCTCAACTTTTTCGGGCCCACAGCCTTTTCTTGGTCAAGCGATTTTAAGAGGAAATACACCTCCTCCCGCCTTATTGTCACCACTGACAGTTTTGACACAGTTCTTGCAGCTAGCCAAGGAGGGTCCCTTGCTGGATCAGGGAAATTGCATTTTGGTAGCAAAATGTTCAGCAAAGAGGTCCACCTTCTCTTGACTACTAGTAGAGGTGGTCCCATCCTGTCGATTTTTGAGGTGGAATAAGTTCATCAGGCAGATAACCTTGTCTGTCCCCTTTACCAGGGACCACCAGGTTTTGGAGCCTACCCTACCTGATGCTAAATTTCTTTTAGTGTCCACCTCCCATTTAGCAATGGCCCACTTTTGAACATCACCCATATGCCTACAGGCTTGCATGTGCAAGTCCTTGTTATAGGTGTAGGATGTCTCTTATACCTTTGCCATGCTTTGTACTTAGCAGTAGCGCCTCTCTACAACGAAAGCCAAACCCAAAGGGTGATCTGTAGGCTTCGTAACATATTGCCGGTGAGGAATGTGATCTTGTTGTAAAATTAAGGATGTGTCCAGTGAAGCTTTCACTTGGTTGTCAACATCCCCTTGGAGAAGAGCATTCCAGTCGGTGGTGGCGAGCTCAGAAACAAAGGGCTGGCCAATTACCTCTTTCCCATAGCCAGGTTGTGCGTGTGGACTCCTCACCTCGTTCTGTTGGGGTCTTAAGTGTAGTAAAAACAGCCTTGTGGTCAGACGATCCAACGTAGCCGAGGGGTTGACAAGTGACTATGCCTTCTGCCAGATCACTCACTACTGGGTCAAGGGAGGAGCCAGAGATATGAGTAGGGAAATCAACAAAGTTTCTCATGTCAAACACTGCAAGAAGGTCATCAAAGTCCCTCTGTATAAGGTGCTGGTTGAGGTCACCAACAATTATAATATGTTGACAATTGTGTTGTAGCAGAAGGGAGTCAATATTTTCCATTAGGAAGTTGATAGGGTCTGCATGTTGCCACTGAGGTCTGTGCATTGCACATGCTAGTGCAACCGTCACTGGAACTTGCAGGGCCAGGAGCTGAGTCTCAACCCCTGCAACCACAATTAGGTGAGTACATAAATACAATTATACATAGTGTAAATTACATAGGATAACCCAAAAAATCCAGACTGACAAATAATGAGTATCAGGACTCAGATGTGACTACTGCATTGAGTGTAATATGTGTCGGTTACCTAGTGGCTCTCTCTGAGAGAGACAGACAGAAGAGAGGCAGGCAGAAAGTTAGACAGACAAACAGAAAAAGAGAGAAGCAGACAGATAAACAGACATGTTTATGTGTAAAGTGAAAACAAATAAAGGGAAGGCCGTGTACCCTCATCAAATGTCAACACTCTCATTAGTGGAGAGATAAGATTACCTGGATTTTACCTGGAGAGAGTTCCGGGGGTCAATGCCCCCACAGCCCAGTCTGCGGTCAGGCCTTATGGTGGATCAGAACCTGATCAACCAGTTTGTTACTGCTGGCTGCATGCAATCCAACATACGAGCCACAGCCCGGCTGATCAGGTACCAACTTTAAGTGCTTGTCCAGTGTCTGCTTGAAGACTGCCAGGGGTCTATTGGTAATCCCCCTTATGTATGCTGGGAGGCAGTTGAACAGTCTCGGGCCCCTGACACTTACTGTATTGTCTTTTAATGTGCTAGTGACACCCCTGCTTTTCATTGGGGGGATGTTGCATCGTCTGCCGAGTCTTTTGCTTTCGTTGTGAGTGATTTTCGTGTGCAAGTTCGGTACTAGTTTCTCTAGGATTTTTCAGGTGTATATAATCATGTATCTCTTCTGCCTGCATTCCAGGGAGTGCAGGTTCAGGAACTTCAAGTGCTCCCAGTAATTGAGGTGTTTTATCTCCATTATGCGCACCATGAAGGTTCTCTGTACATTTTCTAGGTCAGCAATTTCACCTGCTTTGAAAGGTGCTGTTAGTGTGCAGCAGTATTCCAGCCTAGATAGAAAAAGGGACCTGAAGAGTGTCATCATGGGCTTGGCATCCCTAGTTTTGAAGGTTCTCATTATCCATCCTGTCATTTTTCTAGCAGATGCGATTGATACAATGTTATGGTCCTTGAAGGTGAGATCCTCTGACATGATCACTCCCAGGCCTTTGACGTTGGTTTTTCACTCTATTTCATGGCTGGAATTTGTTTTGTACTCTGATGAAGTTTTAATTTCCTCATGTTTACCATATCGGAGTAATTGAAATTTCTCATCGTTGAACTTCATATTGTTTTCTGCAGCCCATTGAAAGATTTGGTTGATGTCTACCTGGAGCCTTGCAGTGTCTGCAATGGAAGACAGTCATGCAGATTCAGGTGTCATCTGCAAAGGAAGACACGGTGCTGTGGCTGACATCCTTGTCTATGTCAGATATGAGGATGAGAAACAAGATGGGAGCGAGTACCGTTCCTTGTGGAACAGAGCTATTCACCATAGCTGCCTCAAACTTTACTCTGTTGACTACTACTCTTTGTGCTCTGTGAGGAAATTATAGATCCATCTACGAACTTTTCCAGTTATTCCTTTAGCACGCATTTTGTGTGCTATTACGCCATGGTCACATTTGTTAAAGGCTTTTATAAAGTCTGTATATATTACACCTGCATTCTTTTTGTCTTCTAGTGCATCTAGGAACAGGATGAAGAGGTCCTGAGACATATACAAATGCTGAATAGCCAGCCCCAAAATGAAAATTTTCTTTCCTGTGGTAAAATGTTGACATTTAAACTTAGAAGGTTGTTTATAGATAGTAACAGTTCTGCAACCTCTCGCAGTGCAACAACAAACACCAAAGACATCTCTTTGCACCCAGGTTGGGTACATCAAGTTTACACAAATACCATCATGTTCCATCTCACACACAACTTTTAAGTACACAATGAACACAGTTTGCATTATATACATGAAAATGGTATGGGAAAACAGGGCCCTGGAAATCCATCTTCCTACCCCGTTTTGTTTATTTAAAATGTTTGCATCTCTTACTGCATCAGTATCAATCTTTCTAAATCTGTAAACCTTAGTTGTTAAATGTACCTTGTGGTAGTCAGTGCTTATGCTCAGGGTGCCATCTAATTTGGGAACCATGAAGCATGGGAATGCCCACTGACTCTCACTAAGCACTACAAACTGATGTTGGAAGAATTTCACTTCCTCCTCTATATTCCATTTTTCATACAGATTTTTCCCCACACAAGAGTTGTTGAATTGGCTCAGCTTCCTTAACAATTTCTTCATGAAGTTTCAACTTTTCCCCATTACTGACATCCCAAACTTTTATAAAGTTCCAAGGTGACTGAGCCAACTCTCCAACATTTTTCTCATTAAAACCAAGCATGCATTTCCCAAAATATTTTACACACACGTTATTTCTTAAATACACTTTTGCTATTTCATACAGATTACTGTTTTGCACCTCTTTACATTCCATTGAAACATTGGTCTTTCTGACTTTTTGACATAACTTCAAACCCTTTAACCGGTTACTCTGTACATTATACTCATTCTTCTCCTGCTTGGGTGTGTGGGCTTTATATCTAACTCCTGGGAACTTCCCCCACAACATCATTAGCTCACAGCAACTTGCCATACAGATTTTCACATGAATTGGCTCCAGTATCAGCACTTCCTCTCCAGCCTCCAGAGCATTATGGTCCACATAATGGTCCCACATCATCATCCTGGTCTGGTTGATGGGCACATTCACAGGTACCATCCACCTCATACGACCCAAACAGTGTCTGAAACTGAGAAAAAGCTCCAAGGGGGGAGCATCACCATCCTCCCCAAGCCAATCGCTCAGAGATTCCAGAGTGCTTCCCTACTCAGCAAATACAAAGAAAGGGATCCTCTCATCCAAGTTGTTAGTATTTTCTATACCATAGGCTTGCATCATTGTCTTAAGGGTTTGATGTAATTTCTCTATTTCCCCCTTGAGATGGAGGGTGATAGGCAGTTGAAAACTGAGGCTCTACTTTTCATCCCTTTAAAACATTTCTAAAAGACTTTGAGGTAAAGTATGCCCTTGGTCTTTTTGCACCTCTTTAAGAAAACCATCATGAAAAAAGAACTTCATCAAAACCCTTAGGACTACACAAGCTGTTATCTTATGTAGAGGGACTGCTTCCAGGTACCTGGTAGTGGAGCAAATAATTGTTAGTAAATAATCATTTCCCAGTTTGGCCCTTGGGAATGGACCAAGTACATCTACTACCAGCTTGCTGAAGGGTTCACCTGGTGCTGAAATAGACTGAAGAGGAACAGGTTTAATACTTTGACTAGGTTTCCCTATAAACTGAAAGACATGATAGGTCTCAATATACTCTCTGACAGTCTCCCACAGCTGAGACCAGAAGAAATGCCTGGAAACCTTGGACATCATCTGGTGACAAAACCCTTGTTCTCCATCCATCGGTACTGCAAACAGAGGTGACTTCTGTGTAAGAGTTTCCTCCCTGAAATGAAAACACTTATATAATTGTAAAATCTCTTCCTCAGCAACAGCTGAGGCTCTGATCAGCTTAAGAGTGACATTTTCCAGTGCAGAAATTAATTGCACCCTAGTAGGTGCAGCCTCTCTCACACTACTTAACTGATCCATTCTCCAATCATGCTCAGCTCTGGCTGGAACATCCTTTTCTTCAGTTGACTGCAGTTCAACATCAGAAAACAGAGTTTCCAGAATTAAGCCCTCACCATCTTCATGAGAAATATTATGAAGACTGTTGGTAGCATGATCCTGAGCCATACTTCTCATGGTGGAACCATCAGGAAGAAGGTCTGGCAGGGTTTCCCTAGCCTTTTCCTCCCAACATTTGGGACTTGATTTCCCCAAAACTAGTTGTTCCTCACTATCTAACAGGCCCATAACATTATTCCCTAATAAGAGGTTGACCCCTTTGAAGGGAATTTCATCTGAATTACCTACAGGGAGATAGCCAACTTGGTATGCAGATTCTACTCATAATTTGTGTACAGGTGTCCTTATGGTTGAACCCGTAATACCCTTCAAACCTCTTCAAGGGGGGCTCCTTGGTGTGGTGAAGAGGCTCTTGATCTGAGGAATTAGACCTGTCAGTCTCCTTCCTCAGACCGAACCTAATTACCCCCCAATCCCCCCTTCCCTATCCCATCCTCCCCATCCTCCCCTTTTTTCTTTCCTCCTCCTCCTCCTCCTCCCCACCCCTCCCTTTTGCCCTTCCTCTTTTTGACCTTTGGGATTTTTCCCACAGGTGCTCTAGTTCCTAGGTAGGGGAAAGGGTACTGGGGTCCATCCCATTCTGTTGAGGTTCTTGGCGGTGACGTAGTTTGCCGTGGAATCTGGATCGCCTGGGGATGTCCCGATCCCTCTCCAGTATCCCGGAGGGTGGCTTTGGGTGTCTTTCGGGCGATGGGTGTATCTCTGGAAGCCACCTTTCAGATTCCGGGGGTGGCCGAAGGAGGTATGCTTTGTAGCGGATATCCGGCCGCCCTCTCTTTTGTCCACCGAAGTAGCTCGGCAGATGTGATTTTGCTATCTTATATTGCTGGTTTACCGGCATGAAGGGTAGGGTATGGCACGGGATCCATGCTGCATCTGCGCTACTTGTGGTGCTGAGGTCCTCTTAGGCGTGGAGGGAGATTTCTGGCCCTTTCATTCCTCCTAGTAACTATCCCTCCCCGGTCCCCCCCTTTTTTGTATTCTTTTTTTTTATTCTTTTATTTTCTTTTTCTTTTCTTTTCTTTTATTTTTTTCTTAAAAACAAAAAGAAAGAAGTAACCTAACCATGGAGTACCCGATCCATGACCCCACTACCCCCGGGCCCCTTATTGTTACCGCACCCCATTCTGACCTCGCCTTGTCTTTTGGCCACTCTTCAGACACTCCTCATGCCTCTGTACCTCTTGCTGGTGCTGTTTCGTCACCCGCTTCAGGTGCTGGGGTTTCGACTGACTCCTTTGATTTGTCTGACCTCCGCTCTCCTTTGACTATGCTTCCAGCCTCTCCCTCTACGGTGCGGTGATTTTTGAATTGCCAGCCCATCCCACGTCGGACCGACTCTGGTCCCACTTCTAAACGCCAATGACAATCTCCTGATGATGTTACTTCATTACCTTCCCATTCTACTCGGAAAAGATTGACACGTCATGCACTCCCTCTCCACACTCAGTTTCGGACCACACAATGGACTAAATTCTTTACTTTAAGACCGACTTCTTCTACTGCCTATCTTTCCGACCATAGTACAGTGGACCCCCGCATAGCGACTTTAATCCGTGCAAGAGGGCTCATTGTTATGCGAAATGATCGGTATGCGAATGAATTTTCCCCATAAGAAATAATGGAAATCAAATTAATCCGTGCAAGACACCCAAAAATATGAAAAAAAAAAAAAATTACCACATGAAATGTTAATTTTAATACACACAAACTGAAAAAGGCATGCACAATTACATGACACTTACTTTTATTGAAGATCTGGTGATGATTGATGGGATGGGAGGAGGGGAGAGAGTGTGTTAGTGTTTAGAAGGGGAATCCCCTTCCATTAAGACTTGAGGTGTCGAGTCCTTTTCTGGGGTTACTTCCCTTCTTCTTTTAATGCCACTAGGACCAGCTTCAGAGTCACTGGACTTCTTTCGCAACAATTATCTGTCCATGTGGCCTGTACCTCTCGTTCCTTTATGATTTCCCCTAAAGTGTTTCACAACATTGTCAGTGTAATAGTCACCAGACGGCTTGCAATAGCTGTGTGAGGGTGATTTTCATCCATGAAGGTTTGCACTTCAAGCCACTTTGCACAGATTTCCTTAATCTTTGTAGTAGGCAATTTCTTCAATTTCTCTCTCCCCTCCTTCGAACCAGTTTCCTCAGGTTGGCCTCTTGCTTTTGAAGTTGATCTATCAGCTCTCAGTGGTTAGTTCTCATTGTCCTCTCCATCAACTCTTCCACATCATCCCCACTAACCCCCAAACCCCCAAGGATTTTCCAATGCCATAATGGATTCCTCAAACTGGATAGGATTCTCAGGGTTAGCCTCAAACCCTTCAAAACCCCCTTTTGTCTACACATTCTGGCCACAGTTTCTTCCAAGGGAGTTCAAGGTCTTCTTAGTCACTCCCTCCCAAGCCTTACCTATAAGGTTTACACAATTGGGATATTAAAGTACTCTCTCCAAAACTCTCTTAGAGTCAGTTGAGTTTCTGAGGTCACTACAAGCACCTTTCAAACAGAGCTTTTGTGTCATTTTTTTTGAAGTTTGCAATAACCTGCTGGCCCATGGGCTGCAGGAGAGGAGTGGTATTAGGAGGCAAAAACTTCACCTTAATGAATTTCATGTCCCCATAAAGTCGCTCTGCCACGTCTGTAGGATGACCAGGGGCATTGTCTAACACCAGGAGGCACTTAAGTTCTAATTTCTTTTCAGTTAGGTAATCTTTCACATTGGGGGCAAATGCATGGTGTAACCAGTCATAGAAAAAGTCCCTAGTGACCCATGCCTTACTGTTTGCCCTCCACAGCACACACAAATTAGCCTTGAGGACATTCTTTTGCCTGAACGGTCTGGGAGTTTCAGAGTGATACACCAATAAAGGCTTCACTTTGCAATCACCAGTAGCATTGGAACACATCAACAAAGTAAGCCTGTCTTTCATAGGCTTATGTCCTGGGAGTGCCTTTCCTCCTGAGTAATGTAGGTCCTACTTGGCATTTTCTTCCAAAACAGGCCTGTTTCATCACAATTAAACACTTGTTCAGGTTTCAGTCCCTCACTGTCTATGTACTCCTTGAATTCCTGCACATATTTTTCAGCTGCTTTGTGGTCCGAACTGGCAGCCTCACCATGCCTTATCACACTATGTATGCCACTACGCTTCTTAAATCTCTCAAACCAACCTTTGCTGGCCTTAAATTCACTCACATCATCACTAGTTGCAGGCATTTTTTTAATTAAATCCTCATGCAACTTCCTAGCCTTTTCGCTTATGATCGCTTGAGAGACGCTATCTCCTGCTAGCTGTTTTTCATTTATCCACACCAATAAGAGTCTCTCAACACTTCCATCACTTGCGATCTCTGTTTCGAAAACACAGTTAAACCTTTGGCAAGAACAGTTCCCTTTATTGCTTTCTGTTGCCCACAATAGTAGCGATGGTTGATTTGGGTTTCTTGTACAACCTGGCCAGGTCGGCGACACGCACTCCACTTTCATACTTATCAATGATCTCTTTCTTCATCTCTATAGTAATTCTCACCCTTATTGCTGTAGGGTTGGCACTAAAAGCTTTCTTGGGGCCCATGGTCACTTATTTTGCAGATAAATCACCAAAAACACTGTAATAATACGAAATGTTCCGATTGTATGCTTGGATGTTACCGCGGAGGCTGGCTGGTAAACAATGCCACTGACGGCACATGTGAGGCTGGCTAAGGGCGCACATTGGACGCGTCTCGGACGAAGAGCGGTGAGCAGGTTTTTGAGCGGTATGCGAGGCAAAATTTTTGCGATAAAAGCGAGCGGTATGCGGATTGAACGTTATGTGATGCCGACGGTATGCGGGGGTCCACTGTATTGGCTAGCGTCCTACGCACATTGGTAGAGATATTTCCTTTCATGCTCTGAAGAGTGGTACGCGCATCATCACAGTCCAGAATTCTACCCAAGCTCATGATCTTTCTCTTCTTTCACACATTGATACTATTCCTATCACTATCGAAAAGCATCATTTCCTCAATTCTTGTAGTGGTACTGTTATTTGCCCCATACATAGTTCCCAACCAGAAAGTTCCACATGTGGGCATTGACATTCTCGAACAGCTGACTCAGGTCTCCCAATCTCAAGGTAGACACTGTGTTCTTCCTGCCCGGGCGAGGAGATACCCTGCCAAAGCGTGAGCTCAGTTTAACTTTGGACATCCGTGAACTCCCATCCTCTGTTTATGTAGACAGGGACATCGGTTACAAAGTTTGGAAGGTGATCCTACACCGCAACAGTGTAGGAATTGCTGGCGATTTTGGGCCACCCAGCAAAATATTTGCCAGATCTATAGCGAATGCCCAGTCTGTGTGCGATGACATTCTAATACCATCTTGCAGTGTATAGCCTTGTGGCTTATAGCGCTTCTTTTTGATTATAATAATAATAATAATATGTAATAATAATCCGTCTTGCATGGACCTCCCTCTTGCCTTAATTGTCATCGAGGCTCACCCTTGTACTCTCGCCGTGGCCAGGTTATTAAATGAGAGGAAATTGTTACCTCAAAGAGGCAGAAGGTTTCCTTATGCTATGCAGTTTCTCATCTCCGCTCCAAGGGAGGGCTACCCCGTGTTTTTTATTCTTCGTGTTTCAAAATATCCCCAACTTCTGGGGTCCCATCTTCTGACAGGCCTCCTCTGCGGTTTCAGTCCATAGTCACTCCTGTATCTATTCTTTTTGTCTGTCTGGGCTCAGACATCCTTAAACTCAATAGTTCTCATTCTTCGGGTTCTCCCCACAAACCCTGGTATTGACAGGACCTCGTACACTCCTCCCAATCATACTCTACTTCTCAGAGTCAAAAAATCTTCCTTTAACCCCTCTTCCTTCATCCACCTCCACATTATACCTTCACGGGTCTCTGTACCTGGGTCTTCCTTTCATGGCACTGTTACAAGTGTGGAGGTCATCTACCTCCTCGTACTGTGCCTTCCTCCCTGTCCCCTCCCTGGTTCTTACTCTTCTGCCACCTCCCAGGTATATTGTCTTCTGTCCCCTCCCACACTTCTCAGTTCCTCCCCTTTCGCCTTCTCCTTGTACAGTCCATTACAGTTTCGATCTTTACTAAACTCCTCCTCCTTCATCTCCGTATGTCTCCCATACGACGTTCTGAACTCCAAAACACTTGGAAAGCAATTCTTGAATATATTGCAGGGACAAACCATCAATGGACACTGGATCCACCTCTGTTCCTTCTCTTTCCTCTTTCCATCTGCGCAACTCCTTTCATACAGGCACCGTTCTTCTTCTGCTGAAGTTTTCTGCTGCCACCGATGTGGACTTTTCTAACCCTCTAGTCCGTAATGTACCTTGCTGCGGATTTCTAGTTTCTTTATTGTTGCCAATTCATGGCCTATTTACAGTGGAATATACGCGGCTGGGTAATCAGGGTGCGCTTTCAGACGTTGCTTTCCCAATTTTCCCCCCCCCCCCCCCCCCCCCTGTTGGTGTTTGCTTACAAAACCAAAAATTACACTCTGCTGTTATCTCTCCATCTCAGGCTATAAATTTATTGTATTTTCGGATCTTTCTATTGATGGACCTTTACTTTAATGAAAGTGCCTTCTTCTATGCACTGATATTCCGTACCATCGTATTTGTTCGTACTTTTGTTATTTCTAAGCAGTGTGTGTTCAGATGCATGTTAGGTACAACTCCTGCATACACAGCAGCCCGTATCCACCGCATAGGTGGTGTAACTCTGTTCTTTGTATCTCTTCCTTCTCGAGCATTATCTATTCCGGATATTGCCTTTCTTGTTTGTTATTACAGCCACCACTTTGTTATTGGCGATTTTAATGCCCCTATTTCTCTTAGGGGGGTCTCACTGTGATTTGTGGCATTCAGTTAGAGGTTTTTATTGGTACACCCTCATGTTTTAAATACGGTACTCACAACCATTTTGATCCTCAGAATCATACTCTTTTGCATCAATCTCTCAGTCTGCTCTTCTCTGCCGCATTAGACTTCCTGGTCTGTCTCCCGGATTTACCTGATAGCGATCATTTCCCAATCATTCTTATTCTCATTCTATTTCACCACCTCTTCGTAACCCACGCAGGCTAATTGATCAGGCAAATTGGAACCTATACTCCTGACTTAACTGTATTGAGTGAGGTTCCTTTCTTGTCCTCCTTGATGGCTTTTACACCTCTTCTCGCCATCCGTTTAACCACAGCTTTCATTTAACCCCTTACTTTGGGCAGGAATTCTCAGAAATGCGTGCCTTTGGTGGTCTCTGTTGTGCTTGTGTTGTGCAGTAGTTTGTAACGAGCTTGCGTAGGGCACGTACTTGGTACAGAGAACCTGGAGAGGACTATTGATTTAAGCAGAAGCGTGCGATCGCTCGCCATGTCATCCATGATGCTAACGCACTGGCTGGCGAGATTATGTCTCCACATCACCTCTGCTTCCTCTATGAGTGCAGTCTGGGAAAAAAGTATGAAAAACGGCGTGGTAAATATTCTCTGAACCCGGTTCCTGTTCTGCGGGTTGCCGGTGTTTGATATAGCCAAACCATAGATGTTGCAATGAAATTGGGCAATCATCTGGTCCATATTTCTCGGGGCTCCATCTATGCCCCTCGTTTCATTCCCAAAGTCTGCCAGGAGTTAGCACCCTGGGACTTTTCTTCTCTCAGAGACGAACAGTATAATGGTTATGCTTTTACACTTAGGAACTGGAGGCAACACTCTCAGATTCGATCATCGGACCTGGGCCGACAGACTTCATAGTCATATGTTCAACATTTACATCGTCAGCCCTTGCAGTCCTATTACGCCTTTTCAATCTTGTTTGGTCACAAGGAGTTCTTCACAGCTGTGGAAATCTCCCTTTGTTTCCCTTTCCGCAAACCGGGTTTATACGGGACTGAAGCCTCCACTATCTCCCATTGCTTTTAAACAGTGCTTTTGCAAAGTGATGGAAGCCTGGTAAATAGCGTTTGTGTGGTATTTAGAACACACAACAGTCTCTCCACTCGTCATAATGGCTTTCAAAAAGGGCCGTTCTACCATAGACCCCTTACTACGCTTGGATACGTTGTTCGTGATGCTTTTGCGAATAACCACTCAGTTATTGCCATTTTTTTTTGACCTTGAAAAGGCATATGACACAACTTGGAGGTATAATATTTTGGCCCAAGCCCATTCTTAGGCCCCCGAGGCAATCTACCTTTCCTTTCCCTTTAAAGAACTTTTTAACTGAAGATTTTTCGTGTTCGGGGTTAATAATGTCCTCCCCCCGGACTTTATCCAAGCTGAAGGTGTCTCCAGGGAGGTGTTCTGAGCACAACACTTTTTCTCCTTGCTATAAATGATTTGGCCTCTGGGTCTTCCATCCTATATTTGGTCATCACTCTATTTTGATGACTTTGCTATTGCCTGTGGCAGCGCTCTGGGCTGTCACCTCTACAGTTTCTCTCCGCATGCGGTTGACTGTGTTTCCAATTGGGCCACCACACATGGGTTTAAATTTTCCAGCACCAAAACTCACCAAATTACTTTCACTAGGGCACTCTGTCATCTCCCATCATCTTTTGTACCTCTATGCTCCCTATCCCTGTAAAGTGATACAGTCAGGTTTCTAGGCTCCTCTTTGACCGTAGGTTCTCCTGGAAACCTACATTACTCTCTGAAGGCAACTTGTCCAACCGGCTGAACATTCTTAAACCCTTGCTCATCTTTCATGGGGAGCTGATTGTCGAACTCTTCTTCGCCCACATTCCACCCTGTTTTATCGAAACTTGATTATGGTGACCAGATCTATTCAGCGGCCTCTCCTGCTACTCTCTCTGCCTTAACCCCATTCATCACCAAGGATTACGTTATGCCTTGGTGCTTTTCGTCTTCCCCCGTTGAGAGCCTCTATGCAGAAGCAAAAATTCCATCCTTATCCGATCGCCATGATGCCTATTGCCTTTTCTACTATGTACGCTCTCATGTCTCCGCCAATCCTTCCTTTATAGAATGGTCACCGATATTAGTAGACCCAATTTTTGTTCGCCGCCCCTGTTTGCTCCGTCCCTTCTCTCTTCACCTACATTCACTCTTGTCTGCTCTTCAATTACCACCTTTCTATGTACATGTAGCATCTCACTTTTCCCCACCCCTGGAAAGTTCCAGCTGTTCAGTCTGTTCTTTCTTGCTCCCTTGCTCGAAAGCCACTGTCTATGGTAGCTTCCCGCTCTCTTTTTCTTGACTACTTCCACTCTCATTCTCATGCCATTGCAGTGTACACAGATGGCTCTAAGTCTTCTGACGGCGTAGGATTCGCAGCAGTGTTTCCGGACAGCGTCGTACGAGGGCATTTACTACATTCGGCTAGTATTTTTACTACTGAATTTTATGCCATTCTTGCAGCACTTATTCGTATTGCATCTATGCCTGTGTCATCATTTGTGGTTGTCTCAGACTCCCTTAGTGCTTTACAGGCTATACAGAAATTTGATACACCTCACCCCTTGGTCCTCCGTATCCAACTTTGGCGATGCCGCATCTCTACCAAGCATAAAGATATTGTTGTTTGTTGGGTCCCTGGTCATGTTGATGTACAGGGCAGTGAACAGGCAGACACTGCTGCGCGGTCAGCAGTACATGACCTACCAGTTTCATATAGAGGTGTTCCATTTACAGACTATTTTGCTGCAATGGCTACCCACCTTCACACCCGTTGGCAACAACGTTGGTCTACTCTGCTCGGTAACAAACTTCAATCTATTAAACCGAGTATAGGTTACTGGCCGTCTTCTTGTCACCAGTGTCGAGGTTGGGAGACTACTCTCTCCCATCTTCGCATTGGCCATACTCGTCTTACTCATGGATATCTCATGGAGAGGCACCCTGCTCCTCTCAGTGAGAATTGTCAGGTTCCATTTTCGGTCAGCCACCTTCTGTTAGACTGCCCACTTTATCAACGAGCACACAGAATTTACCTCCAACGTCGTCTTTGCTCCGCTGCTCTCTCTCTTTACCTTCCCTTCTCACTGATGGACCCACCTTTCATCCGGACTCTCTCATTGACTTTTTGAAAACAACTGACTTGCTTCACAAACTGTGATGATACCTTCAGCCCTTTCTACCTCAATCTCTTGCTACCCTCTGCCCCTGCACTATCCCCTGCCCCGCTGTTTTCTGTAACCTACTGATCATCCCTCCCCCCTTCTGCCGCCCAATACCCTCGCTTCCTTCCCTACCCTGCACCGCTGTATAGCCCTTGTGGCTTAGTGTTTTTTTTTTATTATAATAATAATACCCTTCAACAACATATCTACCTCCATATAGGTATCATTACATTGCAGCACTCCAGCACGTAGCAAGGAGTAGGTGCTACATCCAACTCTCAAGGACAGTATGTTCTCAACTCTGCCTACATCCTTTTGCAAACCAACTGTGGACCTACTAGAATATATACACATCCTGGGGTCTAGATCCAAAGGTTCCTCCTCACTTTGCCTTGAAGACCTAATGCAGGCACCTGGATGTATCTCTGCAGTTAGGGTCCCCTGGGATGGTTCCTCCCTTTCCTGATCTCGCCGTCTTGACCAGGAAAACTTTTGTTAATGTCCAGTTTTGTTACAGTAGTAACAGGTAAAACTCTTAAAGGTATTTTTACCATTTGGTGTAGGACTGGTACTGTTTACCTGACCTTAAACATTATCTGATTGTCTAGGTAAACTTTGAGCTCCAGCTGACTTACCTTTCCCTTGTCCCACTTACCTTTATGACCATAGGACTTGGAATAAGGTTTAGAATGAGTGGGGAAATTTTCAGAAGGAGCATGACTGCTTTTACTTACCAATTCCCTGCAAGCCAAGAATCTGTCACCTAGATCCAGTGCTTCTGAAAGATTATCTGAATTTTTGTCCTCCAGATATTCTTTGAGGTCAACAGGGATTGTATTATACAATTCCTCATGAACCATCTGATCTACTAATTTATCATAGTCTTTATTAACTCCTTTAGAACAAACCCATTTCTTAAAAAGGAACAGTTTCTCATTCCCAAACTCAGTTAAGGCCTGCCCATCCTGAAATTTTTGATTTCTGAACTTTTGTCTATATTTCTTGGGTATCATTTGGTATGCAAGCAATACTTCCTCCTTAATTTTATCATAGTCAGAATAATCGTCCCCTTCCAGAGTCTCTACTCTCTGGAATCCTTTACCCACAAGCTGCGTGCGAACTAGGGTAGCCCACTTCTGTTTGAGCCATCCTTGCTCCAAAGCAGTCTTCTTAAAAAAAGAAAAATATCTATATGGGTCACTCTCTGTAAACTTAGGGACAAAATTTGCAGCTTTAGTTATGTTAACGTACTGCTCAGGCTTTTGTTCTGAACCTCCTAACCTTTGACGTTCTTCCTCCTTAGCTTTCATTAATTTCATTTCAGCCTCTAGCACAGCTAGTCTAAGTCTCATCCTCTCCATTTTCGCATCACCTGGAGTAGGTGATCCCTCATCTTCACTGTTACCAGGCATGTTTACTGATGAATTATTACCTTCCTCCCTGAAGACTGAAAAGTTTAAAGACTCTTCTTCTGACATAGTTTTTATCTTTAAACACTTGCTTCCCTCTTACAGTATCAGTGGACAAAGTTTTCCCACAGGCAAATAAAATAACACAAGTTGAATGTAAAATATGCACATAGCACTTACCATAACCACAACAATTATGTGTTACTCAACCTTTCTCCCACCTTAGGAGAAAAACAACCTGTAAACTAATATGAAAACAACACTTCCACTGACACCACCTTGGTAAATCTTCTCCTACCAGAAACATGCAACTGTTATTACCCCATACCAGTACACATAGTTCAAAGAATGCTCTGAGTTATTTTAGCAGTCAAATAACTTTCCCGGTCAAGCTCCCATGTTATGTTGTTGTCCCTTATTACTTTGATAGTAAGGTTCTCACTACATGTTCTAGTGTGGGGTAGCTTTTACATAAAGGCCTTATATGTCTATGGTAATACTTACATTCATGATTGATAATCCTCAGTCTCTGAAATCTTTTCACCAGCCCTCTTCACAGGTTATTTAAACTACCTCGGTAAAAAAATATAACTGTATTCTAAATAGATATGTACAGAATATACAATTACAGCACTCACATATTCAAAACATAAGCCTGCACACCCCTTAGCTGATAAATTAGACACATGTGCAACTCTTGGGTATCTTTATTGAGGAAACGTTTCGCCACACAGTGGCTTCATCAGTCCATACATAGGAGAAACTTGAAGAACAGGAGGAGAATGAGGTAATCAGTCCCTCAACCTTGAGTCGATGGTTCAGTCCATCAATCTTGAGTAGAATAGTAGATTGATGGACTGAACACATCGACTCAAGGTTGAGGGACTGATTACCTCATTCTCCTCCTGTTCTTCAAGTTTCTCCTATGTATGGACTGATGAAACCACTGTGTGGCGAAACGTTTCCTCAATAAAGATACCCAAGAGTTGCACATGTGTCTAATTTATCAACATGTCGGTTCTCTGAACCATTCATCTACACACCCCTTAGCTGCTCTTCAAAGGCAGCCCACATGGTGGATCTGGACAAATTCCCCTTCTTCCTTCTGGACTATGTATTTATTTATTTATTTTTTTATTTATTTATTTATTTATTAATTTGAACATGATACAGAGAAGTACAAAAGAATACAGTTAAATGCAGCATGCCAAAGCCACTTGAATGCATAGCATTACGGGCAGGCTTAAAAATTAACTTAAGATTAACTAAGCAATGAAGTATTCAGTGGTAAAACATTATTGTAAACAGATAACAATTAAGCACAAATGAGTATTACAAAAACAGGTTGTATAGGTGCTTGCATTGCTGTACAATCAGTATTTATTTATTTATTAATGGGCAGGCTTAAAATTATCTTAAGATTAACCCTTAAATGGTCCAAACGTATATATACGCTTTTTCAACATATGAAAGTATGTAAAAAAATGTAGATGATCTTTTTTGTTTAACATTTGAAAATGTGTAAAAAAAACTTTTATCTACATTTTTTTTTTTATATTTGAAAATAGTAAAAAAAAGTAGATCTATTTTTGTAGCAATACGAATTTGAACGCCGATCTGTTTGGACCGTTTAAGGGTTAACTAAGCAATGATATATTCAGTGGTACAAAAATTATTGTAAAACAGATAACAATTTAGTACAAATGAGTATTACAAAGACAGGTCATATGGTCATTTAATGTGTTGCTGTGTAATCAGTAGAATGGAGTATTTTGTTAGGTAATGAAGTTAAATAGTAACAAAGTTTAATTGGGTCACAGGTTGACATTTATGAGATACAATAATGAGATACATATATGAGATACAATTTATGAGATACAATTATTCAGTATTTATTTAGTTGTGGGTGAGTAAGTGATTTTTGAGAAGAGACTTGAATTTATAAACAGTGTTTCTTTTATATTCACAGGTAATGAATTCCAGAGTTTAGGGCCTTTTATGTGCATTGAGTTTTTGCATAGAGTGAGTTGGACATGAGGAACATCAAAGAGTGATCTGTGCCTTGTGTTATGGTCATGTGTTCTGTTAAGGTTGGTAAGGAGATGTTTGAGGGGAGGGTTAATATCAGAGTTAAGTGTTCTATGTATGTAGTAGGTGCAGTAATAAGTATGGATGTTTTGAATTGTGAATAGGTTTAGAGTTTTGAATATTGGTGGAGCGTGTTGTCTGTAGTGGGAATTTGTTATCATTCAAACTGCACCATCTCTGCACTAACCAGTGTTTTCACACACTTTAGTCACCCTGGGTATGGTGGCCACAACTTAAGTTATAAAACTCACCCTTGGGGCACACATAATGCCCAAAAAATAGAAAGAAGGACCCAGAGGTCCTACCAGCTTCAAGTCAACAAAAAAGAGAGAGGGGGGAGCCTAGCTAAGCTCCTCCCACACCCACCAAAAAACAAAAGACTGTTGCCAAGGACAATTCTCTAGTTACCACACCTTATTTACTTTTACAAAAAGAAATACAACTTTATAAACTACTTACTTAAATTGTGTGTTTGTGTATCTTTAGTATAACCTATTATATTGAAAGAAATAGGCTTGACCCAGCTGCCTCTCAGTCCCTAAGGGTGATCTTCCCTTAGGGCCATTTAAGTGCTGTGTCCCCATCAATTCAATATAATTAGGTATCCCAGAGTAACTGTTACAGATACATAAATACATGTTGGGTCCTATAGCCCCATAACATATCACTACTACTACTAGAACTCAGCGCTGTATAGCCCTTGTGGCTTAGCGCTTCTTTTTTATTATAATAATAATACTACCTGGTCACAGACCGGGCCGCGGGGGCGTTGACCCCCGGAACTCTCTCCAGGTAAACTCCAGGTAAACCACTACCACTACTACTGCTACCACTACTACTACTGCCACCTACTACTGCTACTGCCACTGCCACTACTACCATTACCACTGCTGCTACTACCACCATTACTACTACCACTGCTACTAATACTTCTTCTTCTATACTCCCACGTGTCCAAAACATTGCTGGGGCATATAAATACTTTGTATATATTCCAAGACAATAGGTTGGTAGACAGCAACCACCCAGGAAGGTACTACCGTCCTGCCAAGTGAGTGTAAAACGAAAGCCTGTAATTGTTTTACATGATGGTAGGATTGCTGGTGTCTTTTGTCTGTCTCATAAATATGCAAGATTACAGGCATGTCTTGCTACTTCTACTTACACTTAGGTCACACTACATATACATGTACACATTTATTTATACACACTCATCTGAGTTTTCTTTGATTTTATCTTAATAGTTCTTGGTCTTATTACTTTTCCTTTTATATCCATGGGGAAGTGGAATAAGAATCTTTCCTCCATAAGCCATGCGTGTTGTAAAAGTCAACTAAAATGCCGGGAACAATGGGCTAGTAACCCTTTTCCTGTAAAGATTACTAAAAAGAATAAGAAGAAGAAAATTGTCAAAGTGGGAAGTCTGAATGTGCGTGGATGTTGTGTAAATGATAAGAAAGAGATGATTGTGGATGTTATGAATGAGAAAAAAACTGGATGTCCTGGCTTTAGTGAAACAAAGCTGAAGGGGTGGGAGAGTTTCAATGGAGAGGAATAAATGGGATTAGGTCAGGGGTTTCAAATAGAGTTAGAGCTAAAGAAGGAGTAGCAATAATGTTGAAGGATAAGCTATGGAAGGAAAAGAGGGACTACAAATGTATTAATTCAAGGATTATGTGGAGTAAAATAAAGATTGGATGTGAAAGGGGGTTTTATCGTAAGCATGTATGCACCTGGAGAAGAGAGAATGTAGAGGAGAGAGAGATTTTGGGAAATGTTGAGTGAATGCGTGGGGAGTTTTGAATCAAGTGTGAGAGTAAGGGTAGTTGGGGATTTCAGTGCTAAAGTGGGTAAAAATGTTATGGAGGGAGTAGTAGGTAAATTTGGGGTGCCAGGGGTAAATGTAAATGGGGAGCCTTTAATTGATCTATGTGTAGAAAGAAATTTGGTAATAAGTAATACATATTTTATGAAAAAGAGGATAAATAAATATACAAGGTATGATGTAGCACGTAATGAAAGTAGTTTGTTAGATTATGTATTGGTGGATAAAAGGTTGATGGGTAGGCTCCAGGATGAACATGTTTATAGAGGGGCAACTGATATATTGGATCATTATTTAGTTGTAGCTACAGTTAGAGTAAGAGGTAGATGGGAAAAGAGGAAGGTGGCAACAACAAGTAAGAGGGACGTGAAAGTGTATAAATTAAGGGAGGAGGAAGTTCGGGTGAGATATAAGCGACTATTGGCAGAAAGGTGGGCTAGTGCAAAGATGAGCAGTGGGGGGTTGAAGAGGGTTGGATGAGTTTTAAAAATGCAGTATTAGAATGTGGGGCAGAAGCTTGTGGTTATAGGAGGGTGGGGGCAGGAGGAAAGAGGATTGATTGGTGGAATGATGAAGTAAAGGGTGTGATAAAAGAGAAAAAGGTAGCTTATGAGAGGTTTTTACAAAGCAGAAGTGTTATAAGAAGAGCAGAGTATATGGAGAGTAAAAGAAAGGTGAAGAGAGTGGTGAGAGAGTGCAAAAGGAGAGCAGATGGTAGAGTGGGAGAGGCACTGTCAAGAAATTTTAATGAAAATAAGAAAAAAAATTTTGGGGTGGGGTTAAACAAGTTAAGAAAGCCTAGGGAAAATATGGATTTGTCAGTTAAAAACAGAGTAAGGGACTTAGTAGATGGGGAGAGGGAGGTATTAGGTAGATGGCGAGAATATTTTGAGGAACTTTTAAATGTTGAGGAAGAAAGGGAGACGGTAATTTCATGCACTGGCCAGGGAGGTATACCATGTTTTAGGAGTGAAGAAGAGCAGAATGTAAGTGTGGTGGAGGTACGTGAGGCATTACGTAGAACGAAAGGGGGTAAAGCAGCTGGAACTGATGGGATCATGACAGAAATGTTAAAAGCAGGGGGGGATATAGTGTTGGAGTGGTTGGTACTTTTGTTTAATAAATGTATGAAAGAGGGGAAGGTACCTAGGGATTGGCAGACAGCATGTATAATCCCTTTATATAAAGGGAAAGGGGACAAAAGAGATTGTAAAAATTAAAGAGGAATAAGTTTACTGAGTATACCAGGAAAAGTATACGGTAGGGTTATAATTGAAAGAATTAGAGGTAAGACAGAATGTAGGATTGCGGATGAGCAGGGAGGCTTCAGAGTGGGTAGGGGATGTGTAGATCAAGTGTTTACATTGAATCATATATGTGAACAGCATTTAGGTAAAGGTAGGGAAGTTTTTATTCCATTTATGGATTTAGAAAAGGCATATGATAGAGGGGATAAAAGCAATGGGGCAGATGTTGCAAGTACATGGCCCCCCGTTTTTGTAATTAATCCTTCCGGGCCGTACTATAAACAAATTTTTTAGGGTTTTACAAATAAATTTTTCCCCCATAAAAAATAGGTAAATAAAATTTAATCATTCCTGACACCCAAAAAGTATTAAAAAAAAAAAATTTTTAACATGAAATATACATGTAGTACAAAACAATACAATGGGAAATGATGTGAAACATTAACAGCATAACACTACCTTTTTTGGAATTTTTCTTAGTGTTGGAGACTGGGGGAGGAGAGAAAAAGGTTTTTTATATTTGGAAGGGGAACCTTTTCCATCAACCCTCAGGACCTTGCTTTTCTGGGGTTGTTCTCTTCTCTGTTTCAAATGCCACAGGACCCCCTTGAGATCACGGAGTCCTGTCTCAAAAAATAACTGTGGAGAGACTCTGTTTCTGCTTTCTTTAAATTCCCCTAAAATGGCCAAAACTTTGTCACGTCATGTTCCAATATGGCTTGCAAAAACCCTTGTTGGGGTTATGTTTTCAAAAAAGTTTTCCATCTTACCCACAAGTAAAAATCTTTTTAATTTCTGAAGAAGGCACCTTCTCCACCCCTTTTCCCTCCTCTGCAGCAGTTTCTGAGCTGAAAAGTGTTGCCTTCCTTAAAGCTCTTGCAGCCCCTCAGTGGTGGCTTTTCTTGTGGTTCCCCAATTCTTCCACATCCTCCAACTACATCCAACCAATGGAATCCCAGTGCCCAATGATTTTACAACAGACAAGTCATTAGGTCAGCCCAATCCTTCAAAATCCCTTTGCGACACAATCGGGCCCACAATTTTCTCGGCAGTTCAAAGTCGGGTAGTCACTCCCTCCCAAGCCTACCTAAAAGGGGTTATGCATGGGGTGCTAAAGTGTTCTCTCCAAAATTCCTTAGATAAGTGATGTTGTTGTCACAGTCAAGCCCCTGTGAAACATTGCTTTTGTGTAAGTTTTTTAAGTTTGCAATAACCTGCTGGTCCATGGGTTGGAGGAGAGAGTGGTATTCGGGGCAAGAACTTTATGTATAAACCAAACTCCTAAAAAATTAGGTCATCCAATTTTGGAGGGGGGCGGGTGCATTTTCATTACTAGCGGCACTTGAATCCAATTTCTTTTCCGGAGATATCCTTCACATAGGGCCAAACACTCATTAAACCATCGACAAAAATTTTTCCCTCATGACCCATGCCTTTCTATTAGATTTTCCAAAAAAACACAAAATTTACTCTTCATAACTTTATTTTTCCTGAACAGGGGGTTTTTCAGAATGGACACTGGGTAATGGCTTCATTTTGAAATCCCACTGATTACACGAACATATGCACCCTGGCTTTCTGGGTTGTGCCCTGGCATTGCCTTTTCCTCTTGTGTAATAAAGGTCCTCTTTGGCATTTTTTCCAAAAGGGGCCCTGTTCGCCCACAATTGAACATTTTGTTCTTTTCAGTCCTTCCCCTTAGACCCGGGAACTATGAAATTTTTTTCACCCGCCTTGGGCCCCAAACTGGCAGCCTCACCATGCCTTAAAATAGTATGCCATTTCGGTTCTTAAATCTCTCAAACCGCCTTTGTCCCTTAAATTCACTCACTTCCCCCTATTTGCAGGCAATTTTTTTACCAAATCTTCATGCAACTCTACCCTTTTCACAAAAATCGAAGTAAAAGATACTCCTGCAAATTGTTTTCTTTTTTCCCACACCAATAAAAACTTCTAAACCTCTTCCAGTACGGGTGTCTCATTTTGCAGCATAGTTCCCCCTTTTGCAAAAAGCCCCTTTTATTTCCTTTTTCTTGGCACAGGAAAAAAGGTTGTGTGGGTTTTTCTTTTCCCTCCGGGACAGTTCGGCCACACTTGTACCATTTTCATATTGTTCAATGAGGGTTTTTCTTAAATTCAATCTTTTTTCTCCCCTTTCTTTCCCAAGGGCTTGGGCCCTAGGGCTTTCTTTGGAGCCCGGGTAGTTTATTTAGTACTTCAGCTTAAAATAAATGGAATATTATGAAATATTTCGCTGGGCAGTGAGGGGACCTTCCTCACGGGAAAAAACAATCCTGATGGCGCCCCCCGGCTCACGCCGGGGTACAGCCCCGGGACAAACACGGGGGAAGTAAAACCTATAAAAAAAGTCCTTTTTTATACGAAAATCCCCCTATGATTCGAATTTTACGATTGGGGGAACTACGAAAAGCGGGAACACTGTACTTGGAGTTGACGGTCTGGAGGATTTTTGAAGGTAGGTTAATCTGAATTGATGGGGAAAAAGGTGAGTGGGGCTTGAGGGTTTGTGGAGTCAAAAAACGCTATCTTGGAGGGAAAGAAGGGAAAAGTAAGAGTATAGTGGTACCCAAAACCTTTTATGGATGTGACTTGGGTGGTAAGTGGCAGCGAGGGACGGTTGGGGGGCGTGGAGATGTCCCTTTTAAGGGCAATGTGGTGTAAATTTATGCAGAAAATTCGGGGTGTGGAAATTAGGGAAGGTGTGGAGTTAAAAAAGCATTAGTGAGGGCAGAAGAGGGGTTGTTGAGGTGGGTTTGGGCATTTAAGGAGAATGGATCAAATAGAATGACATGGGAAAGCAAAAAACTATGGGGAAAGGAAGGGGGGTAGGGGGGTCCCCCGAAAGGTTGGAGAGAGGGGGTAAGGGGTTTTGGGGGAGGGGCTTGGGCTTCCCGCAAGCTCGTGAGCGTGGTAGAAGGATGAATGAGACAATGATACTTGGGACCCCGAGATTGTTGAGTGTGACAGGGGAATATTTTGTGAAAGGGGTTCAGGGGGGAAACCCGGTTTTTTTTTCATATAGCGGTTTGAGTCCCCGGAAATGGGCAGTACAATGCCTGCACTCAAAGGGGGGGTTTTGGGGTATTGGCGTTTGGGGGATTGTTGTTATCTTTATACGTAATCTTCTAAATGTTGTATTTTGAGCACCCCGCAAAAACAGTGATAAAGTTGAGTGTGGTGAAAATGTTGAATGATGATAAAAAAATTTCTTTTGGGGGTTTTTTTCTTTTTTGGGGTTCCCTGCCTTGGGGGGAACGGCCCATTGTTGAAAAAAAAAAAAAAAATAGAAAGGCCAAAGGAGGTGTAAATGTCCACCTGTCATGTGTTGTGACAATTTTAGTACAATTTTTAGTACCCAATACATGTCAAAAAAAATGGGGTTTGAAATGCCAGAACTACATAAAATTTTAATTTTCAAACTAAAAAATTATATAAAAAAATATGAAAAAAAAAAAAGGTATATCGGTAACATTTCTGCAAGCGGCGGGCTGGAGGTTGCCCTCAGGGGGAGCATCCAGTGCCAACTTCTCGGGTTTTTTCCCCTGTAAGTACTAACCCCAATTTTTTTATCCTTAAATCTTTGAAAAATGTGCTCTTTATTTCCATTAAAAAAAAATTTTTTTTTTTTTGAAAAAAATTCGGGGGACGGGGGGTGAATGTTATTTTTACTTTGGACCGTTTTTGGGTTTAAACTGATGTTAAGATGATGCAGTAAATGCACATTGCAGGGGAGTGACCTTTTATGATGTGCAAAAACTGCGAGAACCCTGGCTTTATTTGTCGTTGTCGTTATTTGTTGCCTGTCTATTATTATTGTCTTTCTGTCTGCCCGGGGTGTGTGGTGTGGTGTGGTCTTTTCCCCCTGCTTATCTGTGTGTCCGTGGAGGCCCCATAAACCCGTTGGTTACGAGCCCCTCCTGAAAACCTGAGCAATGAAAATGGATTACTTGCAATCATTGTAAACATTTTCATGGAATTTTTTGGGGGATCCCGGTAATTTAATTTTTTTTAATAAATCTTTGAAAGGTAAAAAGGTTTTTGTGGATTTAGGAATTTAAAGCGTAGACAGGGGAAGGGGGGGAAGTGGAAGAGGGTTTCGGTGTAGGGTAATAGGTTATGCAAGCAGTGAAGGTTTTTTTGAGGTGTGAGGCTCAAGTTGAGTATGTAGGAAAAGGAAAATTTTTTCCAGTAAAAATAGGGCCCTTAGACAAGGTGTGTTGATGGTTTTTTTTTTGATGGGGGTTTTAAGAGAATAAATGAAGGGTCTTGGCAAGAGGGTGGGGTTTAAAAGGGTAAAGAATCAAACACAGAGGGGAGTTGTCACATTGCTTTTTTCTGTGAACTTTTCTTTTGGGGGATTTTTGAAGAGAAGTTTCAGAAGTTGGTGGTGAATTTGGTAGGGGGTGTAAAAAAAGAAAATTTAAAAATGAATACAGGAAAGAGTAAGGTTATGAGGATAACAAAAAGATTAGGTGTCGAAAGATTGGATATCAGATTGAAGGGAGAGAGTCTGGAGGAGGTGAATGTATTCAGATATTTGGGAGTGGAATGGGTCGATGAAAGATGAGGTGAATCATAGAATTGATGAGGGGAAAAGGGCGAGTCTGTAGTGACAATTTTGTCCTTAGAAGGAAAGTGGGGAATGTATGAGAGTATAGTTTTACCAATGCTTTTATGTGGGTGTGAAGCATGGGTGATGAATGTTGCAGTGAGGAGGCAGTGGAGATGTCATCTCTGAAGGAAATGTGTGGTGTGAATATAATGCAGAGAATTCGTAGCTTGGAAGTTAGGAGGAGGTGAGGGATTGCCAAAACTGTTGTCCAGAGGGCTGAGGAAGGGTTGTTGAGGTGGTTCGGACATGTAGAGATAATGGACCAAAACAGAATGACTTTGAGAGTGTATAAATCTGTAGTGGAGGGAAGGCGGGATAGGGGTAGGCCTAGGAAAGGTTGGAGGGAGAGGGTAAAGGAGGCTTTGTGTGCGAGGGGCTTGGACTTCCAGCAAGCATGAGTGAGCATATTTGATAGGAGTGAATGGAGACAAATGGTTTTTAATTCTTGACCTGCTGTTGGAGTGTAAGCAAAGTAACATTTATGAAGGGATTCAGGGAAACCAGCAGGCTGGACTTGAGTCTTAGAGATGGAAAGTACAGTGTCTGCACTCTGAAGGAGGGGTGTTAATGTTGCAGTTTTATAAACTGTAGTGTAAAGCACCTCTCTGGCAAGACAGTGATGGAGTGAATGATGATGAAAGTTTTTCTTTTTTGGGCCACCCTGCCTTGGTGGGAATTGGCTGATGTGTTAATAAAAAAAAGTATATATAATAACTGTACTTATGTTTACCTGTGAGAGACAGAGACAGAGATATAGACAGACAGAGATATAAACAGATATATAGACAGAAGTATAGACAGAGACAGATACAGACAGACAGCCAGCCAAAGTCGGTCAGGCAGCCAGCCAGCCTGCCGAATATGTACAGCATTCTGGCAGGATGACACTACCAGTGTTATCAGAAATGAAATGATGTTGCATATGGGTTATTATCGAGGTTTTTGATATTTTCTTGACCACTTGTGGCCACATCCATCCCAAAGCCACTAAACTCTGGGTCAACATCACTTTCCTCCTAATCCTTTGACTGTGTTGATCGTATATATATGTCTTATGAGCTAGTGTTTCAGAAGTGTATACAGTGGACCCTAACCTAACGAACGTATCGCATAAAAAAACCAAACCATACCCCGGCCGGGATTGAACCCGCGGTCAGAGAGTCTCAAAACTCCAGCCCATCGCATTAGCCACTAGACCAGCTAGCCACAATATGGTTTGTTTGCAATCGTGTCATTACGATTTCGTGAGTCATGTTGACGGCAGTGAAGGGACTTGAGCTAGAGTTCGTCACGACCACGCTAGCTGGAGATTCGTCTGTAAAAACTTGCATTTGTGGTCACAGTGGTGCCTGTGCTAACCTTCCTATGGTGTAGAAATATACCTAGTTGAACGAATATTATTGTGGCTAGCTGGTCTAGTGGCTAACGCGACGGGCTGGAGTTTTGAGACTCTCTGACCGCGGGTTCAATCCCGGCCGGGGTATGGTTTGTTTGCAATCGTGTCATTACGATTTCGTGAGTCGTATCGCATAACGTTAAATCCGGCTAGCGATACATTTTAATGCAAAAATTTTGCCATGGCTAGCACTAAAAAACTTGCCCAACGCGATTCGTTCCATTCGAGACGTGTCCACTTGTGGCCTGAGCGCACCTCACTTGTCCCGTGGGTGCCAGTGTTTGCAAGCCAGCTACCACGGTCGCATCCAAACATACAAACGGAACATTTCATATTATCACAGCGTTTCTAGTGATTGCACCTGCAAAATAAGTCACCATGGGCCCCAAGAAAACTTCTAGTGCCAACCCTACAGCAAAAAGGGTGAGAATTACTATGGATATGAAGAAAGAGATCATTGCTAAGTAGAGTGTGTGTCTCCGAGCTGGCCAGGTTGTACACAAAACCCCAATCAACCATCGCTACTATTGTGGCTAAGAAAACGGCAATCAAGGAAGCTATTCTTCCCAAAGGTGCAATTTTGTTTTCAAAACAGAGATCGCAAGTGATAGAAGATGTTGAGAGACTGTTATTGGTGTGGATAAACGAAAAACAGATAGCAGGAGATAGCATTTCTCTAGCGATCATATGTGAAAAGACTAGGAAGTTGCATGACGATTTAATTAGAAAAATGCCTGCAACTAGTGGTAATGTGAGTGAATTTAAGGCCAGCAAAGGTTGGTTTGAGAGATTTAACAATCGTAGTGGCATACATAGTGTGATAAGGCATGGTGAGGCTGCCAGTTCAGACGAAAAAGCAGCTGAAAAATATGTGAAGGAATTCAAGGATTACAAAGACAGTGAAGAATTTAAACCTGAACAAGTGTTTAATTGCAACAAAACAGACCTGTTTTGGAAGAAAATGCCAAGCAGGACCTACATTACTCAGGAGGAAAAGGCACTCCCAGGACATAAGCCTATGAAAGACAGGCTTACTCTGTTGATGTGTGCTAATGCTAGTGGTGATTGCAAAGTGAAGCCTTTATTGGTGTATCACTCTGAAACTCCCAGTTTTCAGGAAAAATAATGTTCTCAAGGCTAATTTGTGTGTGATGTGGAGGGCAAACAGTAAGGCATGGGTCACTAGAGACCTTTTCTATGACTGGTTACACCATGCATTTGCCCCCACTGTAAAAAATTACCTCCTGGAAAATAAATTGGACCTTAAGTGCCTCCTGGTATTAGACAATGCTTCTGGTCATCCTTCAGACGTGGCAGAGCGACTTTCTGGGGACATGAGCTTCATTAAGGTCAAGTTTTTGCCTCCTAATACCACTCTTCTCCTGCAGCCCATGGACCAGCAGGTCATTGCAAACTTCAAAAAACTCTACACAAAAGCTATGTTTGAAAGGTGCTTTGTAGTGACCACAGAAATTCAATTGACTCTAAGAGAGTTTTGGAGAGATCACTTTAGCATCCTCAATTGTGTAAACATTATAGGTAAGGCTTGGGAGGAAGTGACTAAGAGGACTTTGAACTCTGCTTGGAAGAAACTGTGGCCAGAATGTGTAGTCATAAGGGATTTTGAAGTATTTGAGGCTAACCCTGAGAAGCCTATGCCAGTTGTGGAATCCATTGTGACATTGGGGAAGTCCTTGGGGTTGGAGGTTAGTGGGGAGGATGTGGAAGAGTTGGTGGAGGAAGACAATGAAGAACTAACCACTGATGAGCTGCAAGATCATCTTCAACAGCAAGAGGCCAGACCTGAGGAAACTGCTCCAGAGGAGGGGATAGAGAAATTGAGGAAGTTGCCTACTCAAAGATTAAGGAAATGTGTGCAATGTGGCTTAAAGTGCAAACCTTTTCTGATGAAAATCACCCTCACACAGCTATTGCAAGCTGTGCTGGTGACTATTACACTGACAATGTTGTGAAACACTTTAGGAATGTCATAAAGGAACAGGAGGTACAGGCCTCTATGGACAGATATGTTGTGCGACAGAGGTCCAGTGACTCTCAAGCTGGTCCTAGTGGCATTAAAAGAAGAAGGGAAGTAACCCCGGAAAAGGACTTGACACCTCAAGTCCTAATGGAAGGGGATTCCCCTTCTAAACATTAACACCATCCACACACTCCCCTCCTCCCATTCCATCAGTCATCACCAGATCTTCAATAAAGGTAGGTGTCATGTAATTGTACATGTCTTCTTCAGTTTGTGTATATTAAAATTAATATTTTATGTGGTAAAAAATTTTTTTTTCGTACTTTGGGGTGTCAGGAACGGATTAATTTGATTTCCATTATTTCTTATGGAGAAAATTAATTCGCCTAACGATAATTTCACCTAACGTTGAGCTCTCAAGAACGGATTAATATCCTTAGGCGAGGGTCCACTGTGTACTCGATAATTCTAGCGGCTTCAAATCAAGCAGGATTTGAGAGAATGGGTCTGCGTGGTCAGTGTGCACTGTACAAAAAAAAATACTTCAGCACGCATTGCATAATGAGAAAAGAAAACTCCAACCGTGTTTTTGGATTAAAACACCGACTTTGAGGTGTATTTTCGTATAGTATTTATGGTTGTATTCTCGCTTTCTTGGTCTCATTTGATAGAATGGAAAACATAATACAGAAATAGAAATGATTTTGATTAGTTTCACCATGAAAACAACCTTGAAATTGAGCTCAAATAGCAAAAATGTTCGATTTTTACCAATGTTCAAGAGTAAGTAAATCACACCACACGTCCAGTACACGTCAACTGGGGAGTCTAATATTCTTTCAGTAGTGCACTGATATTATTTATGCCAGTTTTACAATAATACAGTAGTCTGCATAACAGTAAATAGAAAGCAATAGTAATATAAGAGGGGCCTAGAGATGTTACTAATGAACAAAGGATATGTTATTTTAGTGCCAAGAATGTCTGCATTGTTTATTCTGGACCCTATTTTGAAATTGGCATCTTTTTTAATTTGTGTGAAATTGGCCAAATTTTCAATTTCTGACCACTTATTGGGTAGTTGAAATCGGTAAATGGGCAGTTTCTTGTACACAGCTGATAGAAAAAATGGAGTTCTAAAGAAATAGCTATGAGTTTGGTCAACTGGAACAATGGAATTGGCCGAAAATAGGGCTCAAAGTCAGCAAAAACGCCAATGCGTATGTATCGCCGAGATCGCTAACTTCATGGGAGCTTAATTCCATAAGTTTTCAATTAAATTTTGTACTTTTGGTGTCATTACCATTGGGAAAAGATTATCATTTCATAAGATTTTTTTTTTTTTTTTTAAATTTCGACAAAATGACAGTTTCAGAAAGGGGCGTGCGACAGTCAGAGGGTTAAAAGGGTAGTGTTAATACAACATGACATCAGTGAATCCCTAGTGTTTGCCATGCTATTTGCTCTAGCTGGCACTCAATTGCTCCCACAAGGTACTAAGTGGTCCCAGATTTTTTTAATACTGCACACACCGAGTGTTAAGATGTATTCTATACTGACCAGGCATCTTAGGCCATTCATGCCAATTTTGAAGGAATGAAAAATGAAACATAGATCTATGTTTGGAGTGCTATGCACATGGACATAGATCTGCGTTTGGACAGTTTAACCCTTTGACTGTTTCCGACGTATAAATACGTCTTACGAGCCAATGTTTCTGACGTATTTATACGCATAAATTCTAGCAGCTTCAAATCAAGCAGGAGAACGCTGGTAGGCCCACATGTGAGAGAATGGGTCTCCATGGTCAGTGTGCACCATATAAAAAAAATCGGGGAGCCAGTGGTGCATTGTGGGAATGCCATTTCAGTTGTCATTTTTCAGCATGTCTAGCGGTAAGAAATATGTGATTCCCCAGCAAATCTGGGACTCTTCTCTTCCCAAGTGATGCTCTAACACAGATGGAAGTGTCAGTGAAGATCAATTTCATGATTTGGAGGAGTTTGAGACCAAAAGCAATGGAGGAGGAGGAGGGGAGGAAGAGGAGGAGGAGGAGGAGGAGGAGGAGGAGGGAAGGAAGAGGAGGAGGAGGAGGAGGAGGAGGAGAGGAGGAGGAGGAGGAAGAAGAAGATGTAATAATATTGTTCCCTTGAAGCAAGAAAAAAAAAAGTCCACCTCATGACAGTGACAAGATAAGGGGAGATAACATCTGATAAGAGCTGACTTTGATGAGCGTAAAGGAGGGTAATATTACATGACCATCGCCCTCCCTTTGTTTTTGCTGGTACACAAACATTTCTGTCTGTCTATTTGTCTGTCTGTCAAGCTCCCTGTCTGTCCATCTAGCTCTCTGTCTCAGAGAGAGCCACAAGACTGTGTCATCACGTTTACTCACATCTTCAAGCAGAGTATAGCACTTTGTCTGGATTTCTTGGGTTATCCTAGGTAATTTACACTATGTATACTTGTATTTATGTGTACCTGTGAGACAGAGATAGGCAGACAGATAGAAAGAGAGACAGATTGAAAGATATAGAATGAGGGAGAAAGATAATTAGATAGAATGGAGGAGGGGAAGCAGCATCCGACCCCATTGTTTTGACAGGCGGTAGGGGTAGTGACTAATGAGACAATATGTCACTTTGACAGCTGCCGACTTCTGACTCAAAACAATTATAAGCCACACACTCGCACACAAGACAAGGAGGAGGAGAAGGAGGAGGAGGAGGAGGAGGAGAAGGAGAAGGAGAAGGAGAAGGAGGAGGAGGAGGAGGAGGAGGAGGAGGAGGAGGAGGAGGAGGAGGAGGAGGAGGAGAAGGAGAAGGAGAAGGAGGAGGAGAAGAAGGAGAAGGAGGAGGAGAAGAAGGAGGAGGAGAAGGAGAGAGAGAAGGAGAAGGAGGAGGAGAAGGAGGAGGAGGAGAAGGAGGAGGAGAAGGAGGAGAAGGAGGAGGAGGAGAAGTAGAAGGAGGAGGAGGAGGAGAAGGAGAAGGAGGAGGAGGAGAAGGAGGATGAGAAGGAGGAGGAGGAGGAGGAGGATGATTGTTTGTTTGTTTTTGTAAACAAGTTTTGTAAACAATATATTGATAATTATGTTTGTGTGCTTATTGTGTTGTATACAACGAGTGTATATATATACATTGCACCTTACTTTGGTCTCATAGGCCACATAAGTTATGTGAAAAAATAAAATAGTGAAAAAAAACAAAAAACCTTCAATTACAAGTAAACTAAAGTTTACCGGGTGAGCGGCAGTCGCCGCTGTTGCCATACGCGGCTCATTTTCTGCAAACTTCACGGCTCTATATCTCGGTAAGTACCGATGGCAAAAATTTTTTTTTTGGACTAAAACACTCAGAAAAATAATCTTAACATTTTCATAAGAAAAAATAATTTTTTTTTTTTTTGAATATTTGGCGACATAGAATGACAGTTTCAGAGAGGGGCCTGAAACAGTCAAAGGGTTAAAGGTTAAGTGACATTAATTCCACACACTTAACCCGCACATAGAATGAAACTTATGACAGTGTTTTGGTCCGACTTAATGTTATTTCTAGTTTTAGTCTGCTCTGCATAACCAGGGATTTTTCAAAATAGTAAAAATTACTGTTCACCCTATTCTTGTAAAAATTATGTATTTTTTAATTATTATTATTAGTAGTAGTAGTATGCATAAAGAAAGGGGGACAAAAGAGAGAGAGTAAAAATTATAGGGAATGCAACAGGCTTATTAACCTGTTGCATTCATGGATTTATAAAAGGCATATGATAGGGTGGTTAGGGAAGCAATGTGGCAGATGTTGCAAGTGTATGGAATAAATAGTAGATTGCTGAAAGCAGTTAACAGTTTTTTTTAATGAGGATAGTGAGGCTCAGGTTAGGGTATATAGGAGAGAGGAAGATTATTTTCCTGTAAAAAATAGGCCTTTAGACAGGGATGCATGATATCACCATGGTTGTTCAATTATTTATGGATGGGGTTGCAAAAGAAGTGAGTGCTAGGGTGTTGGGGTAATGTATGGGATTAAAATACGAAGAATCTAATACACAATGAGAGTTGTCACAGTTGCTTCATGCCGATGACAATGTGCTTTTGGGAGATTCTGAAGAGAAGTTGCAAAGGTTGGTGGATGAATTTGGGAGTGTATGCATTGGAAGAAAATTAAATGTCCATAGGAAAGAGCAAGGTGATAATGGTAACAAATGATTAAGGCAATGAATGCCTGGATATCAGATTCAAAGGGTGGATTATGGAGGAAGTGAATGTATTCAGATACTATTTGGGAATGGTTTTTTCAGCGGGTGAGTATATGAAAGTCGAGGTGAACCATAGAATTAATGAGTGGGAAAAGGTGAATGGTGCATTAAGGCATCTGTGGAGGCAATGAACATTATCCTTGGAGGCAAAATGGGGAATGTATGAGAGTACATATAGTGGTACCAACAGTCTTATATGGGTGTGAAGCAAGGGTTGTGAATGTTGCAGCGAGGAGGAGACTGGAATCAGTGGAGATGTCATGTCTGAGAGTAATGTGTGGTGTCAGTATTATACAGAGAATTCGTAGCTTGGAGATTAGAGTGCTGAGGAGGGGTTGTTGAGATAGTTTGGATATTTAGAGAGGATGGAACAAAATAGGGTAACTTGAAGGGTGTATAAATCTGCAATTGAGGGAAGGTGGGGTAGGGGTCATCCTAGGAAAGGTTGGAGGGAGGGGGTAAATGAGGTTTTTTGTGAGGGGCTTGGACATCCCGCAGGCTTGCTTGAGTGTGTTAGATAAGAGTGAATGGAGGCAAATTGTTTTTGGGACTTGATGAGCTGTTGGAGTGTGAGCATGGTAACATTTTGTAAAGAAATTCATGGAAACCGGTTAGCCGGACTTGAGTCCTGGAAGTGGAGAGTACAGTGCCTCCACTCTGAAGGAGGGGTAGAAATATTTGCAGTTTGGAGGGGCATCTGAACTGTAGTATCGGCATTCCTCTGGCAAGACAGTGATAGAGTGAATGATAATGAAAGTGTTTCTTTTGGTTCACCCTACCCTAGTGGGAGATGGCCAGTGTGTGTGCTAAAAAAAAAAAAAAATTTTTTAACTCAACAGCTGTCTCCCACCAAGGCAGGCTTTATTAATATTATTATTGTTGTTGTTATTTCATTACCTCATGTCTCTGACACAAAAACAGTGGGAGCTCTCATCATCATTGTACCTTCTTGTTTTCAGACTTCCTGGTGGATACAAGTAATCGCACTATAAAGCTTAGGACAGTTGTTCGTGGGAGCCAGAAAGAGGAGACCTCTACAGCAACTCTTCCAGGGGGACGCCTCGTTGATGCATCCACTGTGGAAACTCACTTGTGGATGGATCAAGCTAGTGACCCAAATGGGGTAATAAACTGGAATTCTACCATAGCACATTATGCTTCGTCCAGGGCATCAGAGTGGGCCGTTCAATCCACTCTTCATCATCGTTCATTTAACAAGGTGAATTCTTTAAATTTCTTATCTTTTAGTACAAACTCTAAATCTCTTTTATTTTGTTTTAGTTGAAAGAAGATAAAACACAAATTGTAGTGCCACTTGGAAAAATTCAATTCAATTCAAGTTTATTCTCTAAAAGGGTTACAATGTGGGGTTTACAGGTTTTGGGTATTGTGTGGTTTACATGTTATAAAATACTAATTACAGAGGGGGCCACTAGGACACCTAGCATGGCTAGGCATTTTGGGCAGACTTAGATTAATTCTTAACATTAAATCCTTAAAGATTATGGTATTAAGGCTAAGTGACTACATCATAATTTGTGAGTTTAGCAATGTGAATGCTTTTGTTTTGGCACAATACAAAGTGTCTATATTGGAGTATCATAGGCAAACTTATGACTAGTTAGGATTTATTATTTAAAGATTAAGATTAGTATTTCTGGGTTTATAGTCAGTGGGTGAGTGAGTGTAATTGTGAACCACCAGGTGGTTATCATGTAGTTAGTTGTCAGGATGTATCAGGGAGATAAGATGTTTTCTAAGTTTCATTTAGACTCCATGACGAGGCCTCAGTAAGGAATTTCACAGCTGACCTAGAGACTGTTGACTGGCCTACAGAATTCTCCAAGGCCAGTGGTACTGATGACTGGACAGACATTTTTCTTAACAAATTACTTAGACTATACAACAAACACTGTCCTATAAAAACGAAACAGATCACGAACAAACGGCTTGGTTGCCCATGGCTAACCAGCACCATTTGAAATCCATTGATAGAAGCATCAATATGAAAAGCAATATAGACAGGGCTTAAAACACAAAGAATTCTTAAACACTATTCATCAGTTCTCACCAAAGTAATAAAGAAAGCCAAACAACCTATACTACTCAGCAGATTCACTGACACAAAGGAGATATAAAAAAGACTTTGGAAAACACTCTCTCTCAGATTCTATGGACCCAAAAATGAAAAAAAACAATATAATATGTCCTAAATAACTAATGAAACACCACGCATCCACTGACATTAGCTAACAAGTAACGACTTCTTCTCAACCATAGTTCTAATCTCGCAAAGGAAATAAATTACCATTCCAATGCCATGCAGGGACTACCTAGATGGAATTTCCCAAATTCTTCTACCCTTGTACAAATGAGTCCAAAGAAGTACGATGAGTTATAAAGTAAACTTAAAAATAATCGGGAAATAGGCTCAAGCCCACATAATCGTCAAGTAAGCGCCATGTCCTTTCGCATGGCTATTTCATTACTTTTTAAAAGTCACTAGAAACTTGGCACTTACCCGAAAACTACTCAAAGAAACAAGGGTTACACCAATACATAAGTGGTGGACCTACAGATTAAACAAACTATAGGCAATATTAAACTTACCATTGCTATCCAAAATCTTTGAGAAACTCGTGCACGGGAGACTATATTCATTTATAACGGCAACCCTTGCCAATTTGGATTCAGAAAAAATAAAAGCACTAATGATGCAATTATAAAAATGCTAGATCTGCTTTACACAGCATTGGAAAATAAGGAATATCCGCTAGGAATTTTTATTGACCTAAGAAAAGCTTCTGACACAGTAGACCACGGCATCCTACTCCACAAACTTGACCATTATGGTATAAGAGGCCATGCGCTTGCATATTTCAAATCTTACCTTACTAATAGGTATCAGTATGTCACCATTAAAGACACAGCATCAACAACACGGCCACTTGATACTGGAGTTCCGCAGCGAACTGTCCTTGGTCCCCTGCTCTTCCTCATATACATCAATGATCTTCCAAACATATCCCAACACCTGAACCCCATTCTCTTTGCTGACGACACGACTTATGTCATCTCTCACCCTAATCTTGCCACCTTCAGCACCATTGTTAACGAGGAGCTGATTAAAATATCGACTTGGATGACAGCCAGTAAACTTACGCTTAACACTGACAAAACCTACTATATTATGTTTGGTAGCAGAGCAGGAGTTGCGCAAATTAACATTAAGATCGACAACACTCTAATTGCCAGACATAATGAGGGTAAATTCCTAGGCCTATACCTCAACAACAACCTGAATTTCAGCACCCATATCCAACACATAACCAAAAAAGTATCCAAAACGGTGGGGATCCTCTCCAAGATACGATACTACGTGCCGCAAAATGCCCTTCTCACACTATACCACTCACTTATTTTTCCACACCTCACCTATGCTATTTGTGCTTGGGGATCAACTGCAGCAACACACCTAACGCCAATAATAACCCAACAAAAAGCTGCAGTAAGAATAATCACTAAATCCCATCCCTGGCAACACCCCCCCCCCCCCTACTCTTCATAGATCTAAACTTACTCCCTGTTCAATACATCCACACTTACTACTGTGCAATCTACATCTACAGGACCTTAAATTCCAATATTAACCTTGACCTAAAATGCTTTCTTGATAGTTGTGACAGGACCCACAGGCATAACACCAGACACAAACATCTCTATGACATTCCCTGTGTCCGACTAAACTTTTACAAAAATTCAGTGTATGTCAAAGGCCCTAAAATCTGAAACACCCTACCTGAAAACTCTAGAACTGCAGACACATTCATCACTTTCAAAACTACCATTAGAAAACATCTTATCTCCCTGATACACCCTGTCAACTAATTACACGAATACCACCTGGTGGTTCACACTTACACTCACCCATTTGACCATAAACAGAAATATCAATCTCAATCTTAAAATAATGAATCCAAACTAGTCATAAGTTGGCCTGTGATACTCCAATATTGAAACTATGTATTGTGCCAAAACAAAAGCATTCACATTGCTAAACTCACAAACTAGTATTTAGTCACTTAGCCATAATACCAACTTACCTCATAATTTGTAATATTTTAAAATTAAGAATTAATCTAAGTCTGCCCGAAATGCCTAGCCATGCTAGGTGTTCTAGTGGCCCCCTCTGTAATTAGTATTTTACTACATGTAAACCACACAATAACCAAATTCTGTAAACTCAGCATTGTAATCCTTATAGAGAATGAACTTTGAATTTGAATTTGAATTTGAACTGTAGTTTTGAAAGTGATGAATGTGTCTGCAGTTTTAGAGTTTTCAGGTAGGGTGTTCCTGATTTTAGGTCCTTTGAAATACATTGAATTTTTGTAAAGGTTCAGTCGAACACGGGGAATGTCATAGAGATGTTTGTGTCTGGTGTTATGCCTGTGGATCCTGTCACAACTATCAAGAAAGCGTTTTAGATCAAGGTTAATATTGGAATTTAAGGGCCCTGTAATATAATTGCACAGTGTAAGTGTGAGTTTGGAGGGAGTAATTTTGATCTAAAAGAGGGGGGGGTTGTGTTGTGGGAGGGGGATTTAGTGATTTTCTTAGGGGGCTTTTTGTTGGTTATTATGGTTTTTGGTGTGTTGCTGCATTTAAACCCCCAAGCATAGATGCTTAGTGGGTATGGATATATAAGGAAATGGTTGTGTGAAAAGGGGCATTTTGGGGATGTGTTCGTATCTTGGAGGGATCCCCCCCGTTTTGGTTAATTTTTTTTTTATGTGTTGGATATGGGGCAAAAATTTGGGTTGTTGTGAGGTATGGCCAAGGTTTTGCCCTATTATGTCGGGAATTAGAGTGTTTTGATCTTAATGTTAAGTTCCAACCCCTGCTCTGCTACCAAACAAAATTTGTGGGTTTTGCCAGTGTTAAGTGAAAAGTTTTTTGGGGCTGTCATCCAGGTCGATTTTTTGAGCAGCTCCTCTTTAACAATGGTGTTGGAGGGGCAAGATTAGGGGGGGAGAGACAAAGTCGTTCGTCAGAAAAGAAAAGGGGTTTCAGGTTTTGGGATATGTTTGGAAGATCTTGATGTAAATGGGAAGAGCGGGGGCCCAAGGACTTCCCATGCGGAATCCTATCAAGGGGCTGTATTGATGAGGCTGTGTCTTTATGGTGACTACTGTACCATTGAAGGGTGGGATTTAAAATATGCGCGCAGGCCTCTTTTTCCTAGGGTCAAGTTTGGGTGGGATGCCATGGTTACTGTGTCAACGCTTTTCTCAGGTCAATAAAAATTCCTAGCGGATATTCCTTATTTTCCAATGTTGTGTAAAGCAGGTCTAGCATTTTTATAACTGCATCCAGTTAGTAACCACAAGGAGTTAATAACCCAGGGCAACCCAAGAAAACTAAGCAGTGTGGCTGATTTCTATTGGCCCATACTAGTTGACTTACTCCTGAGTATCGGATTACTAGTAGAAAAAATCTGAAAGTACTTTTTGTGGCTCATAACTATTGTATTTACAACAATTTCCTGTTGCACCTGAAACCTAAAGTACTGCAATTGTAACTCACTTTTTTAATATATATATTTTTTTAACACATTGGCCATCTCCCAATGAGGCAGCGTGATCCAAAAAAGAAACACTTTCACCATCACTCCTACTAGCACTGTCTTGCCAGAGGCATGCAGATACTACAGTTCAGATGTCCCTCTAGACAGAAAATATTCCCACCCTTTAGAGTGCAAGCCCTGTACTTCCCACCTCCAGGACCCAAGTCCAGCTACCCTGTTTTCCTGAATTATTATTTTTTTATTTTTATTATCACACTGGCCGATTCCCACCAAGGCAGGGTGGCCCGAAAAAGAAAAACTTTCACCATCATTCACTCCATCACTGTCTTGCCAGAAGGGCGCTTTACACTACAGTTTTTAAACTGCAACATTAACACCCCTCCTTCAGAGTGCAGGCACTGTACTTCCCATCTCCAGGACTCAAGTCCGGCCTGCCGGTTTCCCTGAACTCCTTCATAAATGTTACTTTGCTCACACTCCAACAGCACGTCAAGTATTAAAAACCATTTGTCTCCATTCACTCCTATCAAACACGCTCACGCATGCCTGCTGGAAGTCCAAGGGTAGGGTAGGGTAACAGTGCTGCGTGCCTCGTTGTGCTCCGGGTTTTCTCGTGTTCACACGGTAGCTCTTATGTGCTAGAACTTTAATTTGTGCCATCAATCCTATACGATACATCCCTCTAGTGCCTGGAACCAATCTTGGGCGGAAAACATTATATACTGAGTCAAAAAAGGAGAATTAGTGTGCACTACCTAGCAGAGTTTACTGCCAGAAGGGAATCATAGGCCTGTGTTCTGTGTACAAAATAATAATAATAGAACTTTTCTTTGTCAGAGGAAAGAAAGTCTCCCTGAAAACATTGTGTATACATAGTGTATACTACAGTGGCTCCCTAGTATATAGATGATAAAGGCTAAAGTGTCATTTGAAAACAGTGTGAATCTGTAAATGAAAGTGTAAGCCTATAGAGGCAGGTTGCCAGAAGTCGCCAGAATCTTCCCACAGTGGTCAGCTGTTTTAATAATTTTTTTCTGGCCTGCTAGGGGTACTCGCATATAATCTTGTGAAAACAGTGAATAGCAGAATACAGTGTTGTATTTGCAAAACCAGTATTATAATGGTTATTAGTGGAGTGGGAGTGACTTTCATTAGTTTCTTTTTTCTTGAAATAAAAAACGTATATGTGAATTTCATATAACCTGTAGTTACCAGCGGTCGCATATACACAACGAGAAGCAATTATTACTACAGAAAAAGCGTCCCTCCTCCAAATTTCCCACCAGTCAACTATAGTGATAATATAGCATTTATTGTGGTGGAGACGGAAAAAAAAACTAGAAAAGCTGATACAGCGATTGATAAACAAGGGTTGAGGCTCGACCGTTGTCACTGTAGGAGCTGCCAGAAATCACCGGCTCTTCAACACGCAATTTATACTTTTGTATCAATCAAATCCATTTTACCGGGGTAGATATTTCAAGTAGATCCTTTGTGTTAGCCCAAATCACCGACTAGTATGTTTTAAATAAGTGACCCACTGATCAGATCAGATCGACTGGTCCAAAACCCTCAACTGGTCCGAACCCTTGATGGTCCGAACCCTTGACTGGTTTCAAACGGATTCGTTGGACAATAAAGCAGACTGTAAATGGATGGGGGTTTGTAGGCGCCCTTATCAAACAAAACAATAAATATAAACCAGGAATGTACACGGTAAGCTGTCCCAATTAGTTAGAAAAATAGAAATACAAATAGCTAGAGCTTCATTTAAGGAGGTTATTAATAGAGTATTCAAGAGGTTGCTAGTAGAATTACAGTAAATCAACCATTCAAATCATTATGAAGCTCTGTGTAGTCTGCAATCAATCAAACAAACGGGCTTCCACATGGATAAATTGTCATTTTTGTGGAAATTGGTGTTACGCCCCTTGTGCAATTTCCAAGAACTAGCTACAAGCAGTATTAAAACGGGAAGTGTTTTTGGGTTTTGCCCAAATTGAGGAAAATCTGTGGACTAAAAACACAAGGGATTAAAAACGGATAAAAATAAAAGCTGCTTTCATAGACAACTGGAAGCTTTCTACAACAGATGGGAACATAAAAAGTTGGGCTGAATGGTACTGCCCTTGATACTGGTCATGTAGCCAGAAACTGTAAGGCTGGAGGTGATGTCCTGGTAGTCAGTAAATTGGGGGGTGGGTAGTGCTGTCCTGGGAGACAGTAATGGTGAAGCTGGAGGGGTTGTCCTGGGAGACAGTAATGGGAAGCTGGAGGTGCTGTCCCGGGAGACAGTAATAGTGAAAACTGGAGGTGCTGTCCTGGAGACAGTAATGGGGAAGCTGGAGGTGCTGTCCTGGGAGACAGTAATGGTGAAGCTGGAGGTGCTGTCCTGGGAGACAGTAATGGTGAAGTGGAGGTGCTGTCCTGGGAGACAGTTTAAAGGTGAAGCTGGAGATTTTGTCCAGGTAGTCGGGAATTTTTACGCAGGAAGGAATACATATAAATGACCTCATAGGGGACAGGAACCGTAGTGGGGAAAACAAGGTAGTCAAAGATAAGATAAAACCAATATTGCAAACTAGAAATACCACAGGAAATAGCAAACAAGACGGCCACTAGCTATAGTGAGGATATATTACCAAAAATAATGGTGGGAGCTCAATTTGTTGGTGCTAGGGAGATAGGAATAAGACAGGGAAACATGCACCAACAGGGAATACAGTCACAGAAACCCAAGGCAAACGGAAACCAAGCCTGTGCACATACTATGCACTTGGTATTGCAGACATGGGAAATCTGGAAAACAGACGGGACGTGCAACTATGACCCCCCCTAGAAAAAGCCATGCCATATGACAACAGGAAAATGCAAACTCCCCTTTCCCGTAAGCTTTTTCACCCTGAAATGTGTACCTCTTCAGTACAGGAAGACTGTGCTATAACTTAAATGCCCGGCACACCATCTAAAGGGTACAAAAAGATACAAAACATCCAGGCCATGGGAAAACCTGGGTAGCCACAGCCACTCAAGAGGGAGAAGTTTTTTTTTGTGCCAGGAAGAAAAAAAAACTGGCAGGAAATGGCAGAAATCGTACACAAATCCAGTCATTCCTGGAGTGGAACCACAGTCGATGGCCTCCACTCCCAAAACCCAAAAGATGCAGATACTAATTCCGGAAAAAAATCCCCCCCCCCAGTACCAACCCAAAACCACCGTCCGATGACATTCTTCTTTGCAAATATACAGGGTCTAAAGCCAGCAACAAACAACAAAATACTTTCATCCGTGGACTGCTTGCAGAGGCAAAGGCAATGTTTGCGGCTTTCACTGAGACCCACATAAAGGATCACTTGGACAACGAAATATGGATCCCAGGTTACAACCTATACAGATGTGACAGAGTGAACAGGCAAAAGGGGGGGGGGTTGGCCTGTACATTGCAGAGTCACTTGTTTGCACAGAACTGCTAAATGCCTCAAATGATGTAGTGGAAGTTTTAGCAGTAAAGGTCTAGAACCAAAACCTAGTCATTGTGGTAGTCTACAAGCCTCCGGATGCAACATCCCAGCAATTCCAGGAACAGCTGTTAAAAATTGACCACTGTCTGGAAAATCTTCCAGCTCCTGCACCCAACATCTTGCTCCTGGGGGATTTCAACTTAAGGCACCTAAAATGGAGGAATATAGCAAATAATATTGTTGCAGTAACAACACCAGGAGGCAGCTCTGATGAAAACTCACACTCACACGAGCTTTTAAATCTCTGCACAAAATTCAATTTAAACCAGCAAATAATAGAGCCTACTAGACTGGAGAATACACTAGACCTCATCTTCACTAACAATGATGATCTGATAAGAAATGTCACCATATCAAAACCAATATACAGGAAGGCCCCGCTTTACGGCGTTTCACTTTACGGCGTTCCGCTAATACGGACATTTCAAATTATGACCAAAACTCACTATACGGCTCCCCCCACCTGACTTTCTAATACGGTCACCGTGCCCCACCCTGTTTGTTTACATTCTCCATGAGCTCAGTAAGCACTAAGTCTCTCCATTTTGTCTGGAAACTCCAAAATTTCAAATGTTTTTAAAAGTTATTTCATATTTTATATATACTCTGATAATTATACTTATGTATACCTGTACCCATAATAACAGTACTCACCGAGTCTCATTAAATGTCGTATATTACGGTAATATACACATTTTCATTAATCCATCCATGATATTTTTTTCAAAATTATATAATAAACACGATGCATAACATATAAATAAGATAAATACACCCCACAGTAGAATAAATAAACATAAATGTGAGATGTGAGCAGACGACTTCCACAAGTGACGCCATAATAACAATAGTCACCGAGTCTCATTAAATGTCGTATATTACGTTAATATACACATTTTCATTAATCCATCCATGATATTTTTTTTCAAAATTATATAATAAACACGATGCATAACATATAAATAAGATAAATACACCCCACAGTAGAAAAATAAAACATAAATGTGAGATGTGAGCAGACGACTTCCACAAGTGACGCCATAATAACAATACTCACCGAGTCTCATTAAATGTCGTATATTACGGTAATATACCATTTCATTAATCCATCCATGATATTTTTTTCAAAATTATATAATAAACACGATGCATAACATATAAATAAGATAAATACACCTCACAGTAGAATAAATAAACATAAATGTGAGATGTGAGCAGACGACTTCCACAAGTGACGCCATAATAACAATACTCACCGAGTCTCATTAATGTCGTATATTACGGTAATATACACATTTTCATTAATCCATCCATGATATTTTTTTCAAAATTATATAATAAACACGATGCATAACATATAAATAAGATAAATACACCCCACAGTAGAATAAATAAACATAAATGTGAGATGTGAGCAGACGACTTCCACAAGTGACGCCATAATAACAATAGTCACCGAGTCTCATTAAATGTCGTATATTACGGTAATATACACATTTTCATTAATCCATCCATGATATTTTTTTCAAAATTATATAATAAACACGATACATAACTAAAAAGATGATAAATACACCCCACAATAGAATAAATAAACATAAATATAAGATGTGGGAGCCTGGTTTGTTTACATAACTCTGCGCCTGTTACCTCATGTACTCATTCTTTCTCTCTCTCATTTATTCGTTTTATCTCATTTACTTACTCCTGACCCTACATTAAGACTACAAATATTTTAAGGTAAGTAATGAGTGAACTGTATATACATTTTATCGCTCTGGGATGCTTAAATATCATAGAATAGTATGTGTGGGTGGGGTGGCCTGGTGAGGTAGCCTGGCTATTACAATACATACCACACTTGATTTCTTACAATAAATACTACTTGTCTCACCCTAGATTAAGACTATAAATATTTTAAGGTAAGTAATGAGTGCACTATTTGTGTATTGTACTTTTTTATTGTTTTTTGATGCCTGGTTCTATTGCTAACATAATATATGTTAGTGTAAACTTGTTATCTAGTGTTTGTATGCATTTGTAAGTGGAAAAAAAGGGTGTTCCACTTTACGGCGGTTTCCGCTTTACGGCGGTAGCCTGGAACCTAACCCGCCGTATAAGTGGGGCCTTCCTGTACTCAGATCACAACATAATTGAGGTTCAGACATGTATGCATGGAGCCCCAGACCGACATAATGAGACTAGTCACGAGGGAGCATTCACCAAATTCAACTTCAATAACAAAAACATAAAGTGGGACCAAGTAAACCAAGTCCTAACCGATATAAGCTGGGAAGATATACTAAGCAACACAGACCCCAACGTATGCCTAGAACAGATTAACTTGGTGGCACTCGATGTATGCACAATGCTTATTCCTCTAATAAAAAGGAGGAGTAGATGTAAAATAGAAAGAGACAGGCGGTCCCTTTACAGGCGACGGAAGAGAATAACAGAGCGGCTAAAAGAGGTCAATATATCTGAAATGCGTAGGGAGACACTGGTCAGAGAAATAGCAAGCATCGAACTCAAGCTAAAGGAATCTTATACGAGTCAGGTATCGCTGGAAGAACTAAAAGCCATAAATGAAATCGAAAGAAACCCAAAGTATTTCTTCTCCTATGCCAAATCAAAGTCGAGAACAACATCCAGTATTGGGCCCCTACTTAAACAAGATGGGTCCTACACAGATGACAGCAAGGAAATGAGTGAGCTACTCAAGTCCCAATATGACTCAGTTTTTAGCAAGCTGCTAACCAGACTGAGAGTCGAAGATCAAAATGAATTTTTTATGAGAGAGCCACAAAATTTGGTTAACACAAGCCTATCCGATGTTATCCTGACGCCAAATGATTTTCGAACAAGCAATAAATGACATGCCCATGCACTCTGCCCAGGGCCAGACTCATGGAACTCTGTGTTCATCAAGAACTGCAAGAAGCCCTGTCACGAGGCCTTTTCCATCCTATAGAGAGAGCATGACACGGGGGTCATCCCACAGTTACTAAAAACAATAGACATAGCCCACTCCACAAAGGGGGCAAGTAAAGCAACAGCAAAGAACTACAGACCGATAGCACTAACATCCATACATAAAAAATCTTTGAAAGGGTCCTAAGAAGCAAGATCACCACCATCTAAGAAAATCAGTTTACACAACCCAGGGCAACATTGGTTTAGAACAGGTCGCTCCTGTCTGTCTCAACTATTGGATCACTACGACAAGGTCCTAAATGCACTAGAAGATAAAAAGAATGCAGATGTAAATATAACAGACTTTGCAAAGCCTTCGACAAGTGTGACCATGGCGTAATAGCGCACAAATGCGTGCTTAAAGGAATAACAGGAAAAGTCTGGATCGATGGATCTATAATTTCCTCTCATACAGAACACAGATGGTAGTCGTCAACAGAGTAAAGTCTGGGGCAGCTACGGTGAAAAGCTCTGTTCCACAGGCACAGTACTCGCTGCCATTTGATTCCTATCCTCATATCTGAATAGACAAGGATGTCATGCACAGCACCTGTTTCCTTTGAGTTGACACTCAATTCGCATGAAGTGTCTCATTGAGACACTGCAAGGCTCACTGGCGGACAACCGAATCTTTCAGTGGGCTGCAGAAAACAATATGAAGTTCAACGATGAGAAATTTCAATTACTCAGATATGGTAAACACGAGGAAATTATATCTTCATCAGAGTACAAAACAAATTCTGGCCACAAAATAGAGCGAAACACCAACGTCAAAGACCTGGGAGTGATCATGTCGGAGGATCTCACCTTCAAGGACCATAACATTGTATCAATCGCATCTGCTAGAAAAATGAAGGATGGATAATGAGAACCTTCAAAACTAGGGAGGCCAAGCCCATGATGACACTCTTCAGGTCACTTGTTCTATCTAGGCTGGAATATTGCTGCACACTAACAGCACCCTTCAAGGCAGGTGAAATTGCTGACCTAGAAAATGTACAGAGAACCTTCACGGCGCGCATAATGGAGATAAAACACCTCAATTACTGGGAGCGCTTGAGGTTCCTGAACCTGTATTCCCTGGAACGCAGGCGGGAGAGATACATGATTATATACACCTGGAAAATCCTAGAGGGACTAGTACCGAACTTGCACACGAAAATCACTCACTACGAAAGCAAAAGACTTGGCAGACGATGCAACATCCCCCCAATGAAAAGCAGGGGTGTCACTAGCACGTTAAGAGACCATACAACAAGTGTCAGGGGCCCGAGACTGTTCAACTGCCTCCCAGCATACATAAGGGGGATTACCAACAGACCCCTGGCAGTCTTCAAGCTGGCACTGGACAAGCACCTAAAGTCGGTTCCTGACCAGCCGGGCTGTGGCTCGTACGTTGGTTTGTGTGCAGCCAGCAGCAACAGCCTGGTTGATCAGGCTCTGATCCACCAGGAGGCCTGGTCACAGACCGGGCCGCGGGGGCGTTGACCCCCGGAACTCTCTCCAGGTAAACTCCAGGCACACAAAACCTCCTTTACCCCCTCCCTCCAACCTTTCCTGAATCCCTTCACATAATGTTACCTTGCTCACACTCCAAGAGCTTGTCAGGTCCCAAAACTTACTCCTATCTAACATGCTGTTATGTTTTTGTCCCTTATTACTTTGATAGTAAGGTTCTCGCTACATGTCCTAGTGTGGGGTCGCATTTTACTTAAAGGCCGTATCAGTCTAGGGTAATACTTACATTAATGATTGATCATCCTCAGGGTCTCTGAAATGCTTTCACCAGCCCTCTTCACAGGTTATTTAAAATACTTCTATAAAAAATATAACTGTATTCTTAATAGATATGTACAGAATATACAATATACAAAACATAAGTCTACACACTCCTTAGCTGCTCTCCCACATGGTGCATCTCAGCAATTTGCCCTTCTCTCTTCTTGACGAATCTCTGGGCTAACCAGTGTTTTGACACACTTTAGTCACCCTGGGTATGGTGGCCACAACTTAGTTATAAAACTCACCCCTGGGGCACACATAATGCCCAAAACAATAGAAAGAAGGACCCAGGGGTCCTACCAGCTTCAAGTCAACAAAAAAGAGAGAGAGGGAGAGGGAGGACTATTGCCAAGCACAATTTTCTAGTTACCACAACTCTACCACACCTTAATTTAATTCTACAAAAAGAAATACAACTTTATAAACTACTTATTTAAACTGTGTGTGTGTGTGTGTCTATAGTATAACCTATTATATTGAGAAAAACAGGCTTGACTCAGCTGCCTTACAGCCATAAGAGTGATCTGCCCTTATGACATTTAGAGCTAAGTCCCCATCAATTCAATATAATTAGGTATTCCAGAGTAACTGTTACTTATAAATACATGTTGGGTCCTGTAGCCCTATAACCCCCCACCTCCAGATGAAGTCTCACAAAAGCTTGCCATGTCCCTCAGGATATAGCTAGTAATAAAAAAAATATTGCTTTAGCCTGAAGGTGGTTAGCAAGACTACTAGAATCTATGTTACATATTTCCCAACTCCATAACTACTCTTCACTTTACTGTTATTTACAAGGTGACATACTACATGTCAATCTACAAATTTTTGTGGCTCCAGTGAACCTTCCCAGATTACAAATGCACTTCCACCCCATACCATATAAAACCCTGAGAGGAACAATACTGGAACAGATTGCAGAGGTTTTTTTAGAAAAGCATTTCAATCATACCCACATACTCAAGGGTGTAACTATTTACAATTTTGTGACTTTTAATACAATACACATTACAAGGCAAGAATTGCACACAATGCCCACTGTGAAAGCCTGCACCGATAGGCCTGTGCCTCTGCTGTGGTAATCCAGCAAGAAACTGGTACTCCAGAATGGCATCTTCCTGATCAGGAGACAAGAGTAGAGCCAAACCCAGAGCAGTCAGGTGTACACCAGGCAGGAAACTTCACAAACCATGTCAAGGTGTCTCTCACTTGGTGGCCGAACCAAACAGTGAGACTTACAGTCAACACTCACGATCCTTAACATGGACAGGCACTCAAGCTCATCTTGCGAGGTCCCACTCCACACAGATCCTCCAACCTTATGAAGAGGAGGCTGACACAGAACATGGAGGGTCCAAGGGACCACAAAGGCAAATCATCGGGCCGTTTCGTTCATAGAGCACACCAAGACAATATACCACATACATTCCTGAACGTCTCATATTATCAAAGGTTGTCAACCTCTGCCTCAAGTCACAAATACGTACATATACACTGACCCTCGTCACACTTTTGGCTCTGACTCGTCTTCTTCACAGTCGGATGGCTGGTAGGGAGTACTCAGGCTCGCCGAGAGCTCACCACTGCAAAAACAACAAGGTCAGCACATGACAACCACTATCCACAAAGTACGCACCATGCATCTACATGAAACATCTAGAGAGAGCATTAGCAACCACATTCTCTGAGCCTTTTATATATTTAACTTCCAAATTAAAAGGCTGTAGGAACAAAGCCCATTTTAAGAGTCTGATTTTAGTCATCATACACAGGAACAGGATGAAGAGATCCTGAGACATATACAAATGCTGAATAGCCAGCCCCAAAATGAAAACTTTCTTTCCTGTGGTAAATTGTTGACATTTAAACTTAAAAGGTTGTTCATAGTAACAATTCTGCAACCTCTAGCAGTACAAAAACAAACACCAAAGACATCTCTTTGCACCCAGGTTGTGTACATCAAGTTTACACAAACCTCTTCATGTTCCATCTCACACATTAATTTTAAGCACACAATGAACACAATTTGCATTACATACATGAAAATGGTACTGGAACACAGGCATTGGAAATCACATCTTCCTGCCTCATGTTTTAGTTTATTTAAAATGTTTGCATCTCTAAGTGCATCAGTATCAATCTTTCTAAACCTGTAAACCTTAGTTGTTAAATGTACTTTGTGGTAGTCAGTGTTTATGCCCAGGGTGCCATCTAATTTGGGAACCATGAAGCATGGGAATGCCCACTGACTCTTACTAAGCACTACAAACTGGTGTTGGAAGAATTTCACTTCTTCCTATATATCCCATTTTTCATACAGATTTTTCCCACACAAAAGTTGTTGAATTGGCTCAGCTTCCTTAACAATTACTTCATGGAGTTTCAACTTTTCCTCATTACTGACATCCCAAACTTTTATAAAGTTCCAAGGTGACTGAGCCACCTCTCTAACATTTTTCTCATTAAACCCAAGCATGCATTTCCCAAAATCTTTTACACATGTGTTATTTATTAACCCTTTCAGGGTTTCGGCCATACTAGTACGGCTTACGCACCAGGGTTTTTGACGTATTTGTACGCCTAAATTCTAGAGTCCTCAGATCTAGTGAGAGAAAGCTGGTAGGCCTACATATGAAAGAATGGGTCTATGTGGTCAGTGTGCGCAGTATAAAAAAAATCCTGCAGCACACAGTGCGTAATGATAAAAAAAAAAACTTTGACCATGTTTTTGGATTAAAACAGTGAATTTGCACTGTATTTTCGTATGGTATTTATTGTTGTAATCTAGTTTTCCTGGTCTCATTTTATAGAATGGAAGACATATTACAGAAATTGAGATGATTTTGACTGGTTTTACAAAGAAAAGTACCTTGAAATTGAGCTCAAAATAGCAGAAATGTTCGATTTTTACCAAAGTTCAAAAGTGAACAAATCATGATATGTATCCAATACACATCAACTGGTGAGTCTAATATTCTTTCACAAGTGGGCTGATATTATTTGTACCATTTCTACACTAACGCAATAGTCTGCATAACAGTAAATCTTCTATTTTTTTGTGAGAATAAAAATGCAAAGTGGAAAGCAAAAGAATATAAGAGGGGCGTGGGGACATGACTAATGAACAGAGGAAATCTTATTTTAGTGCCAGGAATGTCTTTCTTGTTTATTCTGGACCCTATTTGGAAATTGGCATCTTCTGAAATTTGTGTGAAATTGGCAAAATTGCTAAATTCTGATCACTGTATTGGATAGTTGAAATCGGTAAATGGGTGGTTTCTTGTACTCATTCGATAGAAAAAATGGAGTTCTAGTGAAATAGTTATGACTTTTGTCGACAAGTACACTGTAATTGGCCGAAAATAAGGCTCAAATTGGGCAAAATCGCCGATGCGTAAACATCGTCGAGACCACTAACTTCGCGAGAGCATAATTCCGTAAGTTTTTCATCAAATTTCATACTTTTAGTGTCATTATGATTATGAAAAGATTCTCTATCTTTTCATTAGAATTTTTTTTTTTTTTTTTTTTTTTTAATTTGGGCGACCCTGAGAACAAGTCTCTGAGAGGGCCTGTCAACCCTGAAAGGGTTAAATACACTTTTGGTATTTCATACAGATTATTGTTTTGCAGCCCTTTACATTTCATTAAAACACTGGTGTGAATTTTTGACATAACTTCAAACCCTTTAACCAGTTACTGTGTACATTATACTCATTCTTTTCCTGTTCGGGTGTGTGAGTTTTATATCTAACTCTTGGGAACTTCCCCCATAACATGTTTAGCTCACAGCAACTTGCCATACAGATTTTCACATGAATTGGCTCCAGCATCAGCACTTCCTCTCCAGACTCCAGAGCATTATGGTCCACATAATGGTCCCACATCATCATCCTGGTCTGGTTGATGGGCACGTTCACTGGTACCATCCACCTCATACGAGCCAAACAGTGTCTGAAACTGAGAAAGAGCTCCGAGGGGGGAGCATCACCATCCTCCCCAAGCCAATAGCTCAGAGATTCCAGAGTGCTTCCCCACTCAGCAAATACAAAGAAAGGGATCCTCTCATCCCAGTTGTTGGTATGGTCTCTACCATAGGCTTGCATCATTGTCTTCAGGGTTTGATGTAATTTCTCTATTTCCCCCTTGAGATGGAGGGTGATAGGCAGTTGAAAACTGAGGCTCTACTTTTCATCCCTTTAAAACATTTCTAAATAACTTTGAGGTAAAGTTATGCCCTTGGTCTTTTTGTACCTCTTGAGTAAAACCAACATGAAAAAAAGAACTTTATGAAAACCCTTAGGACTACACGAGCTGTTATCTTATGTAGAGGGACTGCTTCCAGGTACCTGGTAGTGGAGCAAATAATTGTTAGTAAATAATCATTTCCCAGTTTGGTCCTTGGGAATGGACCAAGTACATCTACTACCAGCTTGCTGAAGGGTTCACCTGGTGCTGAAATAGACTGAAGAGGAACAGGTTTAATACTTTGACTAGGTTTCCCTATAAATTGAAAGACATGATAGGTCTTATTATACTCTCTGACAGTCTCCCACAGCTGAGACCAGAAGAAATGCCTGGAAACCTTGGACATCATCTGGTGACAAAACCCTTGTTCTCCATCCATTGGTACTGCAAACAGAGGCGACTTCTTTGTAAGAGTTTCCTTCCTGAAATGAAAACACTTATTTAATTGTAAAATCTCTTCCTCAGCAACAGCCGAGGCTCTGATCAGCTTAAGAGTGACATTTTCCTGTGCAGAAATTAATTGCATCATAGATAGTAGCTGCAGCCTCTCTGATACTACTTAACTGATCCATTCTCGAATCATGCTCAGCTCTGGCTGGAACATCTTTTTCTTCAGTTGACTGCAGTTCAACATCAGAAAACAGAGTTTCCAGACTTAATCCCTCACCATCCTAATGAGAAATATGAAGACTATTGGTTTGGTAGCATGATCATGAGGCATACTTTTCATGGTGGAACCATCAGGGAGAAGGTCTGGCAGGGTTTCCCTAGCCTTCTCCTCCCAACCTTTGGGACTTGGTTGTCCCCAGACTAGTTGTTCTTCACTGTCTAAGAGGCCCATAGCATTATTCCCTAATAAGAGGTTGACCCCTTCGAAGGGAATTTCATCTGAAATACCTACAGGGAGATAGCCAATTTGGTATGCAGATTCTAACCACAATTTGTGTACAGGTGTCCTTATGGTCGAACCCATAATACCCTTCAATAATATATCTACCCCAGTATAGGTATCCTTAGACACTGGCAGCACTCCAGCACATAGCAAGGAGTAGGTGCTACATCCATCTCTCAACTCTGCCTACATCCTTTTGCAGACCAACTGTGGACCTACTAGAAAATACACATCCTGGGGTCTAGATCCAAAGGTTCCTCCTCACCTTGCTTTGAAGACCTAATGCAGGCAACTGGATGTATCTCTGCAGTTAGGGTCCCCTGGGATGGTTCCTCCCTTTCCTGATCTTGCCGTCTTGACCAGCAAAACTTTTGTGTGTCCAGTTTTTTTATAGTAGTAACAGGCATAACTCTTAAAGGTATTTTTACCATTTGGTGTAGGACTGGTACTGTTTACCTGAGGACCTGAAACATTATCTGATAATCTAGGTAAACTTTGAGCTCCAGCTGACTTACCTTTTCCTTCTATTTTAGAGGGTGCTTCAGTCTTTGTTTGTCCCTGAAAATTCTTGTCCCACTTACCTTTATGGCCATAGGACTTGGAATAAGGCTTAGAACGAGTGAGGAATTTTTCAGAAGGAGCATGACTGCTTTTACTTACCAGCTCCCTGTGAGCCAAGAATCTGTCACCTAGATCTAGTGCTTCTGAAAGATTATGTGGGTTTTTGTCCTCCAGATACTCTCTGAGGTCAACAGGGATTGTATTGTACAATTCCTCATGAACCATCAGATCTACTAATTTATCATAGTCTTTATTAACTCCTTTAGAACAAACCCATTTCTTAAAAAGGAACAGTTTCTCATTCCCAAACTCAGTTAAGGTTTGTCCATCCTGAAATTTTTTATTTCTGAACTTTTGTCTATATTTCTTGGGTATCATTTGGTATGCAAGCAATACTTCCTCCTTAATTTTATCATAGTCAGAATAATCGTCCCCTTCCAGAGTCTCTACTCTCTGGAATCCTTTACCCACAAGCTGCGTGCGAACTAGGGTAGCCCACTTCTGTTTGAGCCATCCTTGCTCCAAAGCAGTCTTCTCAAAAAAAGAAAAATATCTATCTGGGTCACTCTCTGTAAACTTAGGGAAAAAATTTGCAGCTTTAGTTATGTTAAAGTACTGCTCAGACTTTTGTTCTGAACCTCCTAACCTTTGACGTTCTTCCTCCTTAGCTTTCATTAATTTCATTTCAACCTCTAGCACAGCTAGTCTAAGTCTCATCCTCTCCATTTTCGTATCACCTGGAGTAGGTGATCCCTCATCTTCACTGTTACCAGGCATGTTTACTGATGAATTATTACCTTCCTCCCTGAAGCCTGAAAAGTTTAAAGACTCATCTTCTGACATAGTTTTTTTCTTTAACCCTTTCAGGGCCGACAGGCCCTCTCAGAGACTTGTTCTCAGGGTCGCCCAAATTTAAAAAAAAAAAAAATATTTTTTCTTGTGAAAAGATAGAGATTCTTTTCCCGATCATAATGACACCAACAGTATGAAATTTGATGGAAAACTTACAGAATTATGCTCTCGCGAGGTTAGCGGTCTCGACGATCTTTACGCATCGGCGATTTTGCCCACTTTGAGCCCTATTTTCAGCCAATTCCAGTGTACTATTCGACAAAAATCATAACTATTTCGCTAGAACTCCACTTTTTCTATCGAATGAGTGCAAGAAACCACCCATTTACCGATTTCAACTATCCAATACAGTGGTCAGAATTTAGCAATTTTGCCAATTTCACCCAAATTTCAAAAGATGTCAATTTCCAAATAGGGTCCAGAATTAACAAGAAAGACATTCCTGGCACTAAAATGGCATATCCTCTGTTCATTAGTCACCTTCCAACTCCACTCTTACATTCTTTTGCTTTCCACCACGAATTTTTATTCTCACAAAAAATAGAAGATTTACTGTTATGCAGACTACTGCATTAGTGTAAAAAAGGTATAAATAATATCAGCGCACTTGTGAAAGAATATTAGACTCACCAGTTGACGTGTATTGGACGCTTAGCATCATTTTTTTACTTTTGAACTTTGGTAAAAGTCGAACTTTTCTGCTACTTTGAGCTCAATTTCAAGGTACTTTTTATTGCAAAATCAGTCAAAATCATCTCAATTTCTGTAACATGTATTCCATTCTATAGAATGAGACCAAGAAAACTAGAATACAACAATAAATACCATTCGTAAATACAGTGCAAAGTCGCTGTTTTATTCCAAAAAAACGGTCAAAGTTTTTTTTTTCTCATTATGCACTGTGTGCTGCAGGATTTTTTTTATACTGTGCACACTGACCACATAGACCCATTCTTTCATATGCAGGCATACCAGCTTTCTCTCACTAGATTTGAGGGTGCTAGAATTTAGGCGTACTAGTACATCAAAAACCTTGGTGCATAAGCCGTACTAGTACGGCCAAAACCCTGAAAGGGTTAAACACTTGCTTTCGTCTTACAGTATCAGTGGACAAAGTTTTCCCACAGGCAAATAAAATACAAGTTGAATGTAAAATATGCACATAGCACTTACCATAACCACAACAAAAATGTGTTACTTAACCTTTCTCTCACCTTAGGAGAAAAACAACCTGTATACTAATATGAAAACAACACTTCCACTGACACCACCTTGGTAAATCTTCTACCAGAAACATGCAACTGTTATTACCCCATACCAGTACATATAGTTCAAAGAATGTTTTGAGTTATTTAACAGTCAAATAACTCTCCCAGTCAAGCTCCCATGTTATGTTGTTGTCCCTTATTACTTTGATAGTAAGGTTCTCACTACATGTCCTAGTGTGGGGTAGCTTTTTACTTAAAAGCCTTATCAGTCTAGGGTAATACTTACATTAATGATTGATCATCCTCAGGGTCTCTGAAATGCTTTCACCAGCCCTCTTCACAGGTTATTTAAACTACTTCTATAAAAAATCTACCTGTATTCTAAATAGATATGTACAGAATATACAATATACAAAACATAAGTCTACACACTCCTTAGCTGCTCTCAAATATGGTGCATCTCAGCAATTTGCCCTTTTCTCTTCTTGAATAATCTCTGGCCAAACCAGTGTTTTGACACACTTTAGTCACCCTGGGTATGGTGGCCACAACTTAAGTTATAAAACTCACCCCTGGGGCACACATAATGCCCCAAATAATAGAAAGAAGGACCCAGAGGTTCTACCAGCTTCAAGTCAACAAAAAAGAGAGAGAGGAAGAGGGAGGACTATTGCCAAGCACAATTCTCTAGTTACCACAACTCTACCACACCTTAATTTAATTCTACAAAAAGAAATACAACTTTATAAACTACTTATTTAAACTGTGTGTGTGTGTGTCTATATATTGAGTGTCTATTATATTGAGAAAAACAGGCCTGACTCAGTTGCCTTACAGCCATAAGAGTGATCTGCCCTTATGACATTTAGAGCTGAGTCCAATATAAGTAGGTATTCCAGAGTAACTGTTATTTATAAATACATGTTGGGTCCTATAGCCCCTTAACACACGCACACACATGCCTGCTGGATGTCTGATACAAGCACATCTGTTTCCGTTAAGATGCACAAGAGTGGAATTCATTTCATTGGTGGCATGCATTTCTGTTAACTCTTGACTGTCGCAACCCCAAATCCTGAGGTGTCTCCTAGTGTCGCAAAATTTTTGAAAAAAAAAAAAAAAAAAATCTTATGAAATGATAGAGAATCTTTTCCTGATGGTAATGACACCAAAAGTACGAAATTTAATGGAAAACTTATGGAATTACGCTCTCACGAAGTTAGTGACCTCGGCGATATTTACGAATCTGCGATTTCACCCACTTTGAGCCCTATTTTTAGCTAATTCCATTGTTCCAGTCGACCAAACTAATAACTATTTCTTTAGAACTCCACTTGTTCTATCAATTGAGTACAAGAAACTTCCCATTTACCGATTTCATCTACCCAATAAAGTGGTCAGAAATTGGCAATTTGGCCAATTTCACGCAAATTAAAAATATGCCAATTTCAAAATAGGGTCCAGAATGAACAATGCAGACATTCCTGGCTCTAAAATGACATTTTCTTTGTTTATCAGTCACATCTCCAGGCCCCTCTGATATTACTCTTGCTTTCTATTTTGAATTTTTATTCAAACAAAAAATAGAAGATTTACTGTTATGCAGACTACTGCAATATTGTAATACTTGTATAAATAATATCAACCCATTCATGACTGTATATTAGAATGGCTAGTTGGACATTTATTGGACAATAACATCATTTGTTTACTCTTGAACATCGGCAAAAATCAAACATTTCCCCTATTTTGAGCTCCATTTTAAGGTTCTTTTCATTGTAAAACCAATCAAAGTCACCACTATTTGTATAATGTGTTTTCCATTCTATCAAATGTGACTACGAAAACGAGAATATAACCATAAAAACTATACAAAAATACACCTCAAAGTCGGCATTTTAATCCAAAAACACGGTCAGAGTTTTTCTTTCTCATCATGCACTGCGTGCTGCAGGATTTTTTTATATGATGCACACTGACCATACAGAACCATTTTTTCACATGTGGGCCTACCAGCTTTCTCCTGCTTGATTTAAAGCCAATAGAATTTTTGAGTATATATACGTCAAACACATTGGCTTGTAAGACGTATATATATGACCGAAACAGTCAAAGGGTTAAGAAACACTGTGACAGGCATGTCTGAGACCTCCCCACTACACATTAGCCAGTTCCATTGTCTTATCCCTGCAGGGGAGAGTGCGAGAGAGGTGAAGGGATGTAAACAAACCAGCCTCCCATGCAGGTCAATGTATGTAGATGCGTACTGTACATTTTTAACTCAGTGCACATCACTCAGTTTTTCCATATTTTCAACGCCCCATCTCATCTCTTGATATTTCATGGCTTCCACACAAAATGCAGATGGCATTGGTGAGGCAAGGTAAGAGATTTAAGTATGAAATTATGCCATTTACAAAAAAAACTGGAGGTAATTAATATGATGAAGGGTGGTGCCTGTGTCATGGAGACATCACAAGTGTTTGATGTTAGAGAATCAACTATTTGGTCAATCTGAGACAATAAGGCAGATAATGGCTTGTGCAATGAGTAATTCTCAGTGTGACAGCCACTCTCTCCACTCCAACATGTTAAGCATCCTGAACCCAACTGGAAGGTAAGTAACCAATAATGTACAGTATTAATTTAACCATTTTTTATCTAGTGTATTTTCTTTTCTCCTTGAACCTTACTAGAGTTCAGATGTTTCACAAAGCATCATCATTGACAATGTGAGGAAAGAAAAACTATTATTTTTTGACATTAAAAATTTGTTATAGCTCTCTCAGAGGTTTGAAGAATGCAACCCTATTTTTCCTATAATTTTTTCAGTCCATAAGTCATGGAAATCATCAGTAGTGCAGTTTTCAGGAGCATAACACATGCCAATTATGTTCAATGTGATGAATTGGTTTGAAAACCGACAAGTTGAAGATTTAAGATACTTATTCAGCATATGCATAAGTGTCCCAATTCTCCAATTATGATCGTCTATTGTTACATATTGATTATATGATATAGTGTAATAATTTAAAATAAAGTCCTTCACTGCTCCTCCAAATGGTTTAGCAAACTATGAATTGGTTAACAGAGGGTGGTATCAATGATGCAGGTGGCAACACTGACACAAAGTCAGAATATACATTTTATTAATGCATTTTTTCACTTGGTGACCAAGTTTTTCAAGTCTAAAGAATACCAAGAAAACATGTAAATGTGGAGATGAAGTGAGGATTGTAGGAGAGATGATGGTGACCTGAGCATGTGAACACTTGTAAAGGTCAAGTTGAAGAGTTTTGCTGGGCTAGAGGGATTTGGGAAGCTTAAAATTCCTTTATCCGTGTATCTGTATGATAATGGCCTCCTTTCTGACTGCTGGAACACAGTTCTATAAACTTACAGGCAATTTTCAGACAAACTTAAGCAGTGATAAAAATGTTGTTCCTGTCTGGGGAGTATGCTTGCTAATTCCCTGGTTGTGTAGAAAGTGTCCCTGGGAACTAAGGTTGGCTAGTGGCCCAGACTGCTGAAACTTTCCCTGGAATTGTGTGACAGTATTCTTGGTATAGAATGAAGTTTATCACTGAGTTATGACTGTTTCTCTAATGGCTGTGGGAGCACAGTGTCAAGTACAATGCTGAACATTAACCTCCAATGAACATTTTCTGTTGGTAACTGCAATGCTCACCTGTATTCCACTCCATGATGTTCAGGAGATTACTTTTTAATATTCTTGCTGTGTAGATAGGGGAGCAGTGTGGCAGATATTGCAGATATCTGGAAAAGGTAGTATGCTGTTGAAGTTAGTAATGAATTTTTATGAAGAAAGTGAAGCTTAAGTTAGGGTATGTGATGGTATACAATTTAATAAGTAAAGGATGAAAATGATTGTGCATGTACCAAAAGCATAATTATAAAGGAAAGCATGTTTTCATTATACTCGTGCCTAATTTATTTTTTCCCTCAGATACTAAGGGTAAGCGGTAACGTCGTTGTTATTCCAACCTCAGCCTCTGCAGTCCTCTTGCTGGATGTTTTCACCAATACTAATGATGTTCTCAGAGTTGACATGGAGCTGCTTCAGGAGCATGGCAATTATGAACTGATTGCCAACCTGTCAGTGAGTATGTTTGTTTGCAGCTAGAAAATGTATGCAAATTAAAATGATACAAGTAGATAAAAATATATCTTCTAGGTAGTAGGTTGGTAGACAGCAACCGCCCACAGAAGTACTACTGTCCTGCCAAGTGAGTGTAAAATGGAAACCTGTAATTGTTTTACATGGTGGTAGGATTGTTGGTGTCTTTTTTTCTGTCTCATAAACATGCAAGGCTTCAGGTGTGTCTTACTACTTCTGCTTACACTTAGGTCACACTACACATGCATGTACGAGCATATAAATGCACTGGAAAACGTAGAAAGGAGGATGACAAAGTTGATCTCATGTATCAGAAATCTTCCCTATGAGGATAGACTGAGGGCCTTCAGTCTGCACCCTCTAGAAAGGTGTAGAATTAGGACAGGATATGACTGAAGTGTACAAATGGAAAACAGGAATAAATAACAAGAATGTAAATAACGTGCTAAAAATATCTAGCCAAGACAGGGCTCGCAACAATGGTTGTAAGTTGGAAAAATTCACATTCAGGAAGGATATAGGAAAGCACTGGTTTGGTAATAGAGTTGTGGATGAGTGCATCAAACTCATGAATACTGTTATAGAAGCTAAGATGATGAGTAATTTTAAAATAGGTTGAATAGTGTGTGTGGGTGGGTGTGAGATGGACCTGACTACCTTCTGCTAATGGGTCTGATTCCATGCTTCTTCCTTAACTGGATGTGACCTAACATGACAAGGTGGGTCATTGGTTTAAGCCGGGAGGTGACTTCGGCCTGCCTCAGATGGGCCAGTAGGCCTGCTGCAATGTTCCTTCTTTAGGTTCTCATATACATATACATATATATCTTTCTTTCTTTCAACACACCGGCCGTATCCCACCGAGGCGGGGTGGCCCAAAAGGAAAAACAAAAGTTTCTCCTTTTACATTTAGTAATATATACAGGAGAAAGGGTTACTAGCCCCTTGCTCCCGGCATTTCAGTCGCCTCTTACAACACGCATGGCTTACGGAGGAAGAATTCTGTTCCACTTCCCCATGGAGATAAGAGGAAATAAACAGGAACAAGAACTAGAAAGAAAATAGAAGAAAACCCAGAGGGGTATGTATATATATGCTTGTACATGTATGTGTAGTGTGACCTAAGTGTAAGTAGAAGTAGCAAGATGTACCTGAAATTCTGCATGTTTATGAGACAGAAAAAAGGACACCATCAATCCTACCATCATGTAAAACAATTACAGGCTTTCGTTTTACACTCACTTGGCAGGATGGTAGTACCTCCCTGGGTGGTTGCTGTCTACCAACCTACTACCTATATACATACATATATATACTTTTTTTTTTCTCAACAAGTCGGCTCGGTGGGAGACGGCCAACTTGTTGAAATAAATATATATATATATATATATATATATATATATATATATATATATATATATATATATATATATTTCTACTTACACTTAGGTACCATACACATACATGTACACATTTATTTATACACACTCACCTGAGTTTTCTTTGATTTTATCTTAATAGTTCTTGGTCTTTATTAATTTTCCTTTTATATATCCATGGGGAAGTGGAATAAGAATCTTTCCTCCGTAAGCCATGCGTGTTGTAAAAGTCAACTAAAATGCCGGGAACAATGGGCTAGTAACCCCTTTTCCTGTAAAGATTACTAAAAAAGAATAAGAAGAAGAAAATTGTCAAAGTGGGAAGTCTGAATGTGCGTGGATGTTGTGCAGATGATAAGAAAGAGATGATTGTGGATGTTATGAATGAGAAGAAGCTGGATGTCCTGGCTTAAGTGAAACAAAGCTGAAGGGGGTGGGAGAGTTTCAGTGGGGG